>CM050511.1:33875444-35075444 GCA_027563665.1 Antrozous pallidus
CAAAAAAATAATATGGAGAAACTCAAAGGATATTTTATAAAAAGATAGTGGAGCACAAATTAAAGAGTTGAGAAAATGTAAAGTCATAAGTTTAATATGGACAAATATCTGTAAGTTATCTGAGTCCTGGGTGCATATAATAACTGCTTTACAGGGATAATCCCCTGAGACCCACCTGTGGCTCTGCTTAGCAGTTCTCCAAAGGGGTATTTTCAATGTTTCAGAGAAGAATAAAACCTTATTCCCAGATACCAGAACACTTCAACCACCTAAAACCAAACTATATCTTGGAGGTATCATATTTTATTATTGAAACTTATATATAATGTATATGCTATTCTATAAAAATATCTGTGTCATAAAGTTGTTTTTAGCTAAAATTTGGAGAAAATTGAAAGCTCCAGGAATTCAACAAGTCTATTCCTGAAGCTTTGCAAACCCCATGGCATGCTGCCCTCTACTTCCCTGGGGACATAATCATGCTTTTGGAGCCAAGGGTAAACAAAAACTAGAAATATTGCTGCAAAGCAGATGATAAAAGTATTCAGGGGAAAATACACCTTTATTTTAGATCATCTGCAACTTCGCTCAAGCATGTGCTCCTTTATGGGTGGTTATAGAGTTTTAAATCTGCCCTGGACAGTGTGGGTCAACTCTTAAGAGTATGCAAGGATTGGGCTGAAGTTTTGGAAATAAATAATGTGCTCACAAAACAAGCCCCCAAAGTGTGTTGACTATTGACAGTTATGAGTTATAAGCAACTAAAGGTCAATTACTCTCTTGTCAGAACTTCTGGATCCCTTTGGACTGCTCAGAAGGTAGGACCAAGTGCTTGGAAGATGGAGCCTGCTGGTTGTACTTATGCCCATGCACTCCCTAGAAAATTGGGTTGTTCTTTTGTAAAACTAATAAGAAAAATGTTCTTTTTTTGACAGATGACAGACTTTATATACCCCCAAAATACCAGTCACATCATATGCCTAATTATTTTATGAATTATGTTGCGCTGTCACAGACCTCTTCTGGGAGTCAAGCCCTTCTGAGTGTTTTCACTCCTCCCCTGCCTGGGGCTCAGGGAAACACACCTTGCCACCAGTCTTATCTTGCTCACACATCCTTATTCCTGAGGTGGTGGTGGTGGTGGGGGCGTTGTGTTGATCTTCCCATCAGTGGGTGGTCTGCTCAGTCTGTCCTGGATCAGGATAATGGAACACCCAGTTTAACTCTCATGATATTTGGAGATACTTCTTAAAACACTTCCTTCCTAGAAGGTGTTCGTCTGCAACATGTTTTTTTGTTCTGCTCTCTTGCTGCCAAAATAACAGGAAAAATCATTTTTCAAACAACCAAAATTATTTTTTATTTTCATCAAGAAAGCAGGATTTGTGTGTTGAGAATATAAGCTCTGCTTAAGCCTTAAATGTAGAATTCATCTTTGAAAATTCTTGGAGCTTGAGAATAGCTCTAGAACTACCTAGTGGGTCATCAACAAGCAGTCCATCCCACACTCCCATACACAGGTATACATTCAATTACTATAATCTAATCCCCTCTATTCCAGTTCAAGTTCTTATAACAAGGCACATGTATTGTATTCGAAAAAGATGATCTAAATTAGTGCTCTTGAAAGAAGTAAGAATTGACTTAAAGTTGCACTGAGGACTGAATAGCATCAGAAATCCTTCATCAGGCCACATGTAACAGTTATCATATTTTTTACTGCAATTAACAGAAAATCTGAATCAGCTAAATTAAACAATAAGGAAAATGTTGCAAGTCACACACAAGGCATTCAGAGATAGGGAAGTTCCGGAGCTGGTAAAGCTGTTAGCTGAGCAGCATCAATCAAGAGCAAAATTTTCTCCATTCATTTGTTCTGCCACCCTTAGTATTTTCCTCTCGACTCTGGGACTTGCTCCCTCATCAATAAACAAAATGCTGCAATAACTACATGGTCAAACAACAATTTCAAATTCAAGAAGGGGATAAGAGAAGGCATATCCTTTCCAAGATTTCCTTTTTAAGGAGGAAGAAATTTCAAAACAGACCTCTAGAGCGTTCTCATTCATATTTTATTAGCCAGGATTGTGTCATTCATGCATCCTATACCAATTCTAGACAGGAAGAATGTAGTTGTCACTATTATCTTAGACCAGTGGTTCTCAAACTTGAGTTTGCAGTAAGTAGCCTGCAGGGCTTATTACAACACAGATTGGGGAACTTAACCCCTGTATGTAAAGCACAATGAACACATTTCTTTTTCACTCTGGGGTCTTGTTGATTTCCTGGTCCCTGTCCAAAGAGGTTACAAAGATCCTTTCTACTCTTAGATCCTCAAATCACTCATGGTATGACGGCTAATTTTATGTTGAATGAGCTAAGGGAGGCCCAGATTTCTGGTAAAACATTATTTCTGGGAATTTCTAAGAAGGGATGAGTGAATCAGTACAATCAGAAAAGAATAGCCACTCTCAACAATTTGGGAATGCATCATACAATTCATTGGGAGCCCAAATAGAACAAAAAGGTGGAGGAAGGGAGAATTTACTCTCTCTGTTCTTTTTGTGTATATATATATATATATATGTATATATATATATACACACACACTAGTAGTAGTTGGAACACACTAGTATATTAGTGTTAGTTATACAACATTCTGATTGGACATTTTTATATCTTATAATATGATCACCCTATAAATCTAGTAACTGTCATCATGCAAAGTTATCACAATATTATTGACTATATTTTTTCACTTCTTTTATCCATCCCTTATCCCCTCCCATCTGGCAACTATCAGCTTGTTATCTGTTTCTGTGAATTTGTTTATTTGTTTTTTGGATTTTTTTTTTAGATCCCATATATAATTGAAATCTTATATGATATTTGTCTTTCTCTGTATGACTTACTATACTTAGCATAATACCCTCTGGGACCATTCATGTTGTCACAAGTATAGCAAGATTTTATTCTTTTTCATCATTGAGTAATATTTCATTGTGTACATATTTGTTATTCATAGTATCCTATAAAAGTCTTTATGGTAAGAATATCAATAATTATTTTTAAAATTATGAAAGTAAGTAAATTGGAATGGTTATATACATCTACTTTATTTACCTATTGATTAATACTTAGGTTGTTTTAATGTCTTTGCTATTCTAAATAATGCTACAATAAATTTAAGGGTGTACATATATTTTCAAATTAGTGTTTTGTTTTATTTGGATAAATACCCAGAAGTGGAATTGCTGGGTAAGAGGGTAGCTCTTTAATTTTTCAATTATAGTTGGATTTAATATTATTTTATATTCATTTCAGGTGTATAGCAAAGTGGTTAGACATTTATATTATTCACAAAGTGATCCCCCAAAAAAGTCTAATACTCACCTGGTACTATATATAGTTACAATATTATTAATTGTATTCCCTATGCTTTACTTTATATTCCTATGACTTTTCTATAAATACTAATTTGTACTTTTCAATCCCTTTATCTTTTTCACTCAATCCCCTAACATACCTCCCATCTGGCAACCATCAGTTTGTTCTTCATATCTAAGTATGTTTCTGTTTTGTTTGTTTATTTTGTTCTTTTTTAAAAAGGTGTTTTTTATTGAGTTCAAAGAGAGGAAGAGAGAGAGATAGAAACATCGATGATGCCAAGACCTGTTTGGCTCAGTGGGAAGAGCGTCGGACTGCAGACTGAGGGGTCCAGGGTTCGATTCCGGCAAGGGCATGTACCTTGGCTGCGGGCACATCCCCAGTAGGGGGCGTGCAAGAGGCAGCTGATCGATGTCTCTCTCTCATCGATGTTTCTGACTTTCTATCCCTCTCTGTTCTGCTCTGTAAAAAAATCAATAAAATATATTAAAAAAAAAAAAAAAAGAAACATCAATGATGATAGAAAATCAGCAACCAGCTGCCTCCTTTACCCCTGCTCACCCCCATTTGGGATTAAGCCTGCAATCTGGACATGTGCCAGGACTGACTGGCAGACCCTGAGTGTCAGATGCATGATTATTCTGACACACATTTCTATAAAAGAGAAGGATAAGGGGCTGTTTGGCTTTAAGAGAAAACAACCCTGTTCACCTGCCTCCTTAGGCTTTTATTGTAACAACAGCTTGAACAAAATTAACTATTAGATACTATCAGCAGGGTAAGCATCTGGAGAAAGCTCATATGTCTGTAGTGTCCTTTAAGCAAGAATGTATCTAAGTAAACACCAGGGGGCTCAGACTTGTTTTGAAAAGTCAAGGCAGAGGCTGCCACCTTAGGCAAGGTCCCCCAGAGGCCTCCAACCTTTTATTGATTCCTCCTTATTGACTTTCCAGCCAAATCCCGTGCTTCCCCGCAGACATGTGCCCTAACTGGGAATTGAACTGTGACCTCCTGTTTTGTGGGTCGAAGCTCAACCACTGAGCCACACTGGACAGGCTGTTTGTTTTGTTCTTTGTTTCAACATATAGGTGAAATCATATGGTATTTGTCTTTCTCTGTCTGACTTATTTCAATTAGCAAAATACCCTCTAGGTACATTCATGCTGTTGTAAATGGTAAGATTTTATTATGTTTAATGGCGGAGTAATATTACCTAGTATGGATGTACACTACTTCTTTATTCAATTGCCTATTGATAGGCATTTAGGTTGTTTCTATATCTTGGCTATTATAAATAACTAGAGGCCCAGTGCACAAATTTGTGCACAGGTAGGGTACGGCCGGCATGGCCCCAGTAGGCAGATTGGGGCTGGGCCTGTCAGGAGGAGGAGACAGCAGGAGGTTGGCTGAACAGCCCACCCTGACTGGACTGATGAGGGCCAAGCTGGCTGAGGGGAGGAGCTTCAGGCCAATTGGGGTGGTGGGGACCCATTGGGGTCTGGGCTGGATGGGGAGAGGGGTTGCAAGAGATTGGCCTGCTGGCCCCACTTCCTGATCAAGCCAGTTCACTGGCTGCAGTGGGCATCCTAGCGACCCATTGTTGCGGTCATTCCAGCATTCTGTTCACTGGCTTTTTATGTAGATAGATGATAGATAGATAGATTAGATATAGATATAGATGCTATAGATAGATAGATAGATAGATATAGATAGATATAGATATAGATATAGATATAGATATAGATATAGATATAGATATAGATATAGATATAGATGCTGCAATGAACATAGGAGTACATATGTCTTTTCAAATTACTGTCTCGGAATTCTTCAGATAAATATCCAGAAATGGAATTGCTCAGTCATAAGGTACTTCTATTTTTAATTTTGTGAGGAACCTTTACACTGTTTTCCAAATTGGCTGCACCAATTTGCAATCTCACCAAAAGTGCACAAGATTTTCTTCACATCCTCTCCAATACTTGTTGATTTATTGATGATAGCCATTCTGAAAGGTTTGGGGTGATATCTCAATGTGGTTTTAACTTGCATTTCTTCTCTGATGGTGGTTAGTGATATTCTACCTCTTTTCATAAGTCTATTGACCTTCTGTATGTCCTCTGTGGAGAAGTGTCTATCCATTCAGATCCTCTGCCCACTTTTTAATTGGATTGCTTAGGTTTGTTTGTTTTTTGGTGCTAAATTGTATAATTCTTTATAAATTTTAGATATAATGCATTACCAAATACATCACTGGCAAATATTTCCTCCCATTCAGTACATTGTCTTCTTGTTTTATTGATGGTTTCTTTCGCTGTGCAAGATCTTTTTCATTTAATGTATTCCCATTTGTTTATTTCTCTGTTTGTTTCCCTTGCCTGAGGAGACATATCAGAAAGAAAACAAAAACTTTATTACCAAGAGCAGAGAGTCAAAATGTTTACATCTATGTGTTTATCTAAGAGTTTTATGGTTTGGGGTTTTGTATTTAAGTCTTTAATCCACTTGGGGTTTATTCTTATATATGGAGTACAAAGGTGGTCTAGTTTCATATTTTGCACATATCTGTCCAATTTTCCCAACACCATTTGTTGAATACACTGTCTATACTACACAAAGCAATCTATATATTCAATGCAATCCCTACCAAATTCCAATGGCAAATAATTATAACATTTACATGAAACTACAAAAGGCACTAAATAGCTACAAAAATATTGAGAAAGAACAAAGTTGGAAGTATCATGCTGCCTGCTATCAAACTATATTAAAAGGCTATAGTAATTGGAAAATCATAAAAACTGACACATGCCTCAATGGAACAGAGAGCCCAGAAATAAACCCATGCCTGTAGTATATTTAATATATTTTTTTGTATTTTGAGTAATCTCCATACTATTTTCCACAGTGGCTGCATCAGTTTATAATCCCATTAACAGTGCAGGCACCACAATTTTCTTTTTTCCAAATCTTTGCCAACACTTGTGGTATGTTGACTTCTTGAGAAGAATCATTCTAGCAGGTGTGAGCTGGTATCTCGTTAGAGTTTTGATTTGCATTTCCCTGATGATTTGTGATTTTGAGCATCTTTTTATATCTCTGTTGCAATCTGTATGCCTTCTTTACAGAAATGTTTAATCAGGTCCTTCACCCATATTTTTTATTGAATTGTTTATTTTTTTATGTTGCGTTATATAAGTTACTTATATATTTTGAATATTAACCTATTATTGGATATAGAACTTGCAAATATCTTCTCTCATTATGTTGTCTTTTTTATTGTTGATGGTTTCCTTTGCTGTGTAGAAACTTTTCAATTTGATGCATTGAAAATTTTTGTTTATTTTGAATTTTTGTTACTTCTACTCAGGGATCCATATCTAAAGAGCTATTACAAGACCAGTGTTCGAGAGTTTATATGGGTATTTTTATGCATGTGTCATTGATGAACATTTGGATTGTTTCCACTTTTAACTACTGTGAATAAAATTACTATGAACATTTGCACATTTTGGATGGACATGAATATTATTCAGCTTGTGCTGTAATAACAAAATACCAAAGTCTGGGAGGCTTAAATAACAGGAATTTCCTTTTTCAAATTTCTGGAGGCAGTGAGTCCAAACTCCAGGTGCCCGTATGAGAGCTTCCTGGCTGTAGACAGCCATCTTTTTGCCATGTTCTCTCATGGCTGGAATGAGACCGAGAGCAAGTTAGTTCTCCAGCATCTTTTTACCAGAGTACTTATCCCATCATGAGGACCCTCATGACTTCCTCTAAACCCAATTTTCTAAAAAAAAAAAAAGCAAGCCCCATTCAAATTCTATTAGATTGGGGTTAAGTGCTCAACATATGAATTTGGGCAGGGAGCACACAAACTTTCAGTCAAAGGCTTAACCCTCAAAATCATTAGGAAATAGAATAGTTATCATTTTAAGCCAGTGGCTTTAGGGTGTTTATACACAACAAAAAGGCAGAAATTGGTACATCTGGGTGCGGTGCCTCTGTGACAAATCTAAAACATGGGTATTTGTCTTTAGGATTGGGAAGCAGAAAGAGACTTGAAAAACAGCAAGAAGACTGTTTAGTGAAGTCTGGTAGTAGGGAATTTCTTTGGAGGATGGAAAAAAGAAAGAAGCCATAGGGGGCGGGTGGGGGGAATGAAACTGCCACCCAGAGTAACTCAGAAGATGGAAAGAGTACCTCAAAAGTTGGAAATTTGGCTAAGGAGACTCTAGGAAGGAATATTAAAGTGTCAGTTGTTTTCTTTTAACTGTAGATAAGGGTAAGAGAGAAATGAGCTAAAGAAGGAACAGTTTAGTGTTTAATTAGAAATTAATAGAAACATACAGTGCCCAAGGAAGTAGTCTCTCCAGTCAGCACAAGATCCTCAATATATATATATATATATATATATATATATGGCCTATAAAAATACAAGACTGTCAATAGAACTTGGCCTTAAGGCCAAGACTAATTTAAGGATGTAGCTGGAAGTATTTTAATGAATGCTTTAGAGTGACAGGAGTAAGTGATTCACAGATTCTCTTATTTGGACAAAAAGGTTTCTAAAAATTCTGAGGGTAACATCTCACACTATTCTACTCACAGTTGTAAGTATGGAAGGGTCTGTCTGGAAGAGGCTTGTGAGTACGGCTTTTCTTTAATGTAGCTGACTATAATATGGTACATAGAATATCCACAATACTTTAAAGGATATTTTAGCTGATAAACTAAATGACTCCAAGTTTTAATTTAAAAAAAGAATATAAGAAATTTTAAAATTTTGTGCAAACAATTTAACTTACCGAATTATCATAGAAGACAATAGATAAAAATCACATGGTTACCAATCAATGTGTCTTTCTCTCAAGTCAATGATTCTATCTCTTACTCCCTCCCTCCTTCTCTCTCTCCCTCCACCCCCTCTGAAAAGCAATAGAAAAAATATCCTCAGGTGAGTATGAAAAAGAAATATCACATGGTCAAATGTGGAAGTATATCAAATCTATTTTTCCTTGTGTTTAAGGAATGAATGTAAAGAATATCTCTAGATTCAGAAAATGGTGGCCGAATAAGCAGATATATCATGCATCTCAACCCAGGAAAAGCAACTAAATAGGACATCCACCCAGAATTAACAAGTTAGGCACAGCTGAGGAGACAATTAACAAGGGAGGGGAGAGGATGCCTGGAGAAAGGTAAGAGTGGGGATCTGGGCTTGAGAGTGACAGCGGCCAGAGGGCTGACAGGGTGAAGAGGAAGCTGCATTGCACCAAAGCTGCGACCTTTAGAAACAGGTGTAATACACAGTTGTGGAAAGGAAAAGCCACAGGGCTGCTGGTGGCTGGGGAATCTGGACCTAAGATCACAGCCATGAAAGGCTACACCACAAGAGGCTGCCCAAAGGGCAGCCTGAGCCTTGCGGTGCTGGAGGGAGAGAAACCCCCAGTTTCCTGGTTGTTTTGGTTTGGTTTTGTCTTTGCTTTTATTCGCTAAATCTAGAACATAGGACTTTTCAATTGCAAACACTCCCGGAAGTTTCAGCCCTGGGGAGAGGAACACAGACTCGAGGTGCTTGAGGAGAGGCTGGGGAGGAAAGCAGGGCAGGGAAACTGACTTGAACTCCTGCATTGTGAAATTCCTAACCTTCCAAACCTAAGTGGCCATTTCTCCCCTGAAGAACTAGGCCCTCTCATAGCATCAAGGCAGGTAATGCAGCCTGCACACTGGCCTGCATTTTGAGCTATACAAAGGAAATATTTTGTGCTCTTCAGTAAGCACCTCCACAATGGTTGGCATGATGTGGTAGGAAGAGAGCCACATAATCAGACAACCTGGGAGGGGACGCCATCCTTGATTAAGACCATAACATTCAAAACTCAATTATATCAGGAGAACCAAAATATCTCAAGTAGAGGGCCTCCCTAGAACTACTAGCTCAGAAGACTTGACAGACTACACCACTGGGACCCACAAAACTTCTACTACATAAGACAAATTCAAAAAATGTCTGTGGCATAGCAGTTTAATCTAACACATAGAAATAATCACAAAGGAAGAGCAAAAATGAGGAAATAAAGAAACAACTTCCACATGAAAAGAAAGGAAATATCAACAGAAAAAGAACTAAATAAAATGGGTACAAGAAATTTATCAAAGAATTCAGAGTAATGATTATAAGGATGCTCAAACATCAGTATAAGAAACACACCAACATATGTAAGAATCCAAAGGAACTGAAGACTGATATAGTTGCAATAAAGAACACAATGCAAGTTTTCAACAGCAGGCTGGGAGAAGCTGAGAACCAAATCAGCAAGTTAGAAGACAATGTAGAAAAACACTCAAGCAGAGCAGCAACTGGAAAAAAAAAGCTTAAAAAGCAGGAGGAGAGTCTAAGGAAACTCTGGGACAACACACACACACACACACACACACACACACACACACACACACACACAAAGCCACATAATAAAGGTACCAGAAGGAGAGGAAATTGAGCAAGGAATAGAAAACCTGTTTGAAAGAATAACGACAGAAAACTTCCCTGATTTTGGGAAGAAAAAAGCCACACAATTCCAAGAAACACATTGAGTCCCAAACAAGATAAATCCAAAAAGACTGACGCCAAGATACATCATAATTAAATTGACAAATGTCAACAACAAAGTAAAAATCTTCAAGGCTGCCAGAGAGACAGAAATTTACTTATAAGAGATCTCACATTAGACTATCAACTGACTTCTCAACAGAAACACATCAGGCCAGAAAGGTGTGGAATGAAGTATACAAAGTGACACAAAACAAGAGAGTGAATCCAAAAATACTCTAGCTAGCAAGGTTATCATTCAAAATTGAAGGTGGAATCAGGAGCTTTGCAAACAAAAAAGGAAAATGGAATTTATTGCCACCAAGTCAGCAATGCAAGAAATGCTAAAGGGACTGCTATAAAAAATAAAATAGGTAGGGAAGAAGGAACAGAGGCATAAAGAATAAAAATGGCAACTAACAAGTACCTATCAGTAATAACCTTAAATGTAAATGAATTAAATACTCCAATAAAAAAATATGGTGTAGCTGAACAAATAAGAAAACATGACCCATATATATGCTGTTTGCAAGAGACCCATTTCAGAAAAAAGGACTCAGTCTGAAAGTGAAAGAATGGAAAATATTTTTTTCAGGCAAATGGAGATGAAAAACAAATCTGTAGTAGCAATACTTATATCTGACAAAACTGAACTCAAATTGAAGACCAAAAGAAGAGAAGGCCACTTCATAATACCGAAGGGATCAATGCAACAAAGGAATATAACTCTGGTAAACATATATTCACCCAATATAAGAGCACCCAAATACATAAAACAATTTCTGGAAGATTTCAAGGGAGAGATAAACAGCAATACAATCATATTAGGGGACTTAAATAACACATCGACATCACTAGCTAAATCCTCTAAAGAAAAAAATAAGCAAAGCAACAGCAATCCTAAATAATTCACTACATTAGATAGAACTAGTTGGTATCTTCAGAACATTACCAAAGCTACAGATATACATTCTTCTCAAGTGCACATAGGACATTTTCAGAGATAGACCACATATTAGGACACAGGCTAAGTCTCTACAAATTCAAGAAGATTGAAATAATATCAAACATCTTCTCAGATCAAAATGGCACAAAATTATAAATCAACTACAATAAAAATAATCAAATATATGGAGGCTAAATAGCATGCTGTTAAACAATAAATTGGTTACCAAAGAGATTAAAGAATAAATAAAAAACATTCTGGAAACAAATGACAATGAAAAGTCAACACTTCAAAATTATGGGATTCAGTGAAAGCAGTCCTCCGGGGGAAATTCATAGCACTGATAGGCCTTCCTCAAAAAAAACAAAAAAAAACAAAAAAAAAACAAGAAAAACTGGTAATAAGTTCTTTAATCCTACAGCTAAAAGAACTAGAAAGAGAGCAACAAAAACAGCCTGAAGTAAGTAGAAGGAAGGAAATAAAAAAAATCAGAGTGGAAATAAATAGCATAGGGACTCCCCTCCAAAAAAAAAAAAAAAAATACGAAGACTACTAAAACCAACAGCTCGTTCTTTGAAAAAACAAACAAGATTGATGAACTTCTATTAAGGCTCACCAAGCAACAAAGAGAGAGGACCCAAATAAATAAAATCAGAAATAAAAGAGGTGAAGTAACAACCAACCCCACAGAAATACAAAGGGTTGTAAAAAAAATTATGAGCAACTCTATTTCAACAAACTGGACAACATAGACAAAGTGGACACATTCCTAGAAAAATACAATCTTCAAAAACTCAATCATGAAGAATCAGAAAACCTGAATAGGCCAATAACTACCAATGAAATTGTAGCAATAATCAAAAATATTCCAGTAAACAATACCCCTGATGAAATAGATGATAAAATCCTCAACAAAATATTAGCAAATCATATCTAGCAATAAATTAAAAAGATCATACACCATGACCAAGTATGATTTATCGCAGGCATGCAAAGCCGGTACAATACCTGCAAATCAATAAACGTGACACATCGCATAAACAAAATGATAAAGATAAAAACCACATGATCATATCAAAAGGAAGATAAACAGTACAATAAAAAAAAGTGAGCAAAAGTCCTAAATAGACACTTTTTAAAAGTGAACTTACAGAAAGGCATATTAAAAAATGTTCAAAGTCACTAATCATTCAAGAGTTGACAGTGAGGTACCATTTCATACCTGTCAGAATGGCTATTATCAATAAATCGACAAATGACAAGTGCTGGAGAGGATGTGTAGAAAAAGGAATCCTCATATACTGCTGGTGGGTATGCAGACTTGTGCAGCCACTGTGGCAAACAGTATAAAGTTGCCTCAAAAAATTAAAAATGGAGCTACCATTTGACCCAGTGATTCTGCTTCTAGGAATATAACCCAAAAAACTAGAAACACCAATCAGAAAGGATATATACACTCCTATGTTCATAGCAATATATTTTACAAAAATTAAGATTTAAGAACAGTCTAAGTGCCCACCAGCAGATGAATAGACTAAAAAATGGTGATACATCTACACAATGGAATACTATGCTACTGTAAAAAAGGACTCTTACCATTTGCAACAGCATGGATGGACCTAGAGAGCATTATGCTAAGAGAAATAAGCCAGTTGGAGAAGATAAATATAACATGATCTCAATCATTTGTGGAATATATTGAAGAGCAGAAACTGATGTACAAAAATAGGTACAGAGACATAGAAGCATCGAACAGACTGTCAAACCTCAGAGTGAAATCAAAGAATAGGAGTGGAAGGTTAAGAGATCAATCAAAAGACACATATGCATATAAGTATAGCCTATGGACATAGACAATAGAGAGATGAAGGCCTGTGCTGGGAAGTGGGAGAGGGTTGGAAGAGGTCAATAGGAGGAAAAGGAAACATATATAATACTTTCAACAATACAGAACTTTTAAATATAAAAAATAATGATATTTCTATCTCATGTAAATAATTAAATTTATTTTAAATATCCTATGCACATTTAACAGCTCTACGCACATATCTTTATGCACAAATATATACATGTATATTTATATCTATCTACATTGATAAAAGATAAACATGCAAATCAACCATCACTCTGCTATATTCACCAGCCAATTAGGAGTGAGTATGCAAATTAATCCAATAAAGATGGCAGCAGTCATGGAGCTGGAGCAAGCAGGAGGCTTGGGTTGCCCCCGGCAATGAAGGAAGCCAAGCTTCCCACCTGCCCTGGCCAGCCCTGGTCTCCACTCAAGGTTACAAAGTTTCAGTTACAGAAGATAAATAAATCCCAGATACCTGCTTCCAGCCAGCCCTGGCCTCCCCTCAAGGAGGCACTGAAAAAAATAATAATAAATAAATAAGGAGGGCCTGAGAGCTTGGATTGCCAGGGGTGTGGCCAGCCTGAAAACAGCCCTGAGCCTTTCATCCAGGCTGTCCAGGCACCCCAGTGAGGACCCCCCCACCCTGAAGGTAGTGTGGCCAGCCTGAAAACAGCCCTCAGTCCCTCACCCAGGCTAGCCACACCCCTCATGCAGTGAGAGTTCCTACTGGGGGCTTGACCAGCCTGAAAACAACTATCAGCCCCTCACCCAGGTTGGCCAGGTACCCCATGGGGGACCCCCACTCTGAATAGGGTGTGGACAGCCTGAAAACAACCTTCAGCCCCTCACCCAGGCTTGTCAGGCACCCCAGTGGGACCCTCACCCTAATCTGGGACACCCTTCAGGCAAACCAGCAGGCCCTCACCCATGCACCAGGCCTCTATATATACTAATAAAATGGTCATATGCTAATTATATGGGGAGACCTTCCAGGAGATCTTCCAGACATTCTTCTGGACAAAGTCATGGTGGTGGGGCCAAGGTAGAGGTGGTTAGAGGCCAAGGAGGGAAGGCAGTTGTGGGTGATCAAGCCAGGATGGGACGGCAGTTGTGGGTGATCAGGCTGGTGGGGGGTGGGGCAATTGGGGTAAGCAGACCAGCAGGGAGCCAGTTGGCGATGAGCAGGCCATCAGTGGGGGTCAGTTGGAGGTGATCAGGACAGCAAGGGGAGGGCAGTTTGAAGTGAGCAAGCCAGCAGGGGGACAGTTGGGGGCAAGCAGGCCGGCAGGCAGAGTGGTTAGGGGCAATCAGGTAGGCAGGTAGGCGGGTGATAGTTAGGAGCCAGCAATCCTGGATAGAGAGAGGAATGTCTGACTGCTGATTTAGGCCTGATCCCTATAAAGCGCCAATAGGAATCCTTCAAGAGTCCCAGATTAGAGAGGGTGCAGGCCAGGCTGCAGGACACCTCCCTACCCTTCTTCCCTCCCCCCACTCCCTGTGCACAAATTTTGTCCACCAAGCCACTAGTATATCTATATTTACCTATACTTGAGTTTGCCTATCTTTTATTATCATGAAATTGCCAGAACTTTGATAATGATAAGGAAAGTAATTAACCTAGTTAAATGATTTATGTATCCAAAGCAATTGCTTTAGTAATCCCATACTTACAAGTTAACTTTATTGTCCTGTTTTTCTTTCTGACTGCCACAGCTTCCTCTATGGGAAATGAATTATCACTTATAAGGTATATATTTATACCAAGTAAACAGAAACTGAAAAGTTGATTTAAAGGTAAGCCATTGTGAATATTACCTATTCAGCCCTTTGTGGTTTATACTAGACAGTGTCAAAACATAGCTTTAACTTAATACCTATAACACAATCCCCTATCTGTCATCTATTTGATACAGACACAATGATTTTAAGTAATGTCTTCAGCTTTACTAAAAAAACAAATAAACGAAAAATTTGAATGACCATGTCTAATAAAAAATGGCATTTCTAATTATTTGACTTTTTTTTTTTTTTGCAGTTGCAAAACAGCATTTTAAAATTTCCAAGGTACAGGCATACCTCCCTTGTTTATATACTCACACCCATGTTAAATGATATTATAAGTTAGTTCTTTTCCATTCTTGTTATCCATAAATACACATATGACATGGAGTTTCTGGATCTATCATTGAATTCCACGAATTGAAGTTCATGGTTGTTTTTTTTTTTACATCTTCAGACATCCTTTCAAATATCTCGGCATCATCCAACTTGTATAAATGTATGGCACTTGGTGTACTGGTGTGGGAGCAATACATGTATGCATGTACATTTGTGGAAAGATAAAAGTGGTTGGGGAAATAAAGAAGAAATGTTTTATATTAGATGGTCAATACACATTTTTAAAGCTATTCCACATGAAACCAAAGCCACCCCAACTTAAAAGTTCACCTTCATCACTCATCTCCTCAGGACACATTAAAGTGCCAAAATTTGTTAAATTCTTTAAGTGCAAAGCGATCATTGTTTCTCTATTAGAATCTGTTGCTTGTCAGAAACATTTATTAACCTAATTAGAACACCCGCTCAATTTAAATCAACCAAAAATGTTCAGCTTATATTTCAATTCCATTTCTAGGCAAGCCTCTGCTAGCCCCTAGTTTCTTCCTCTTCTAGGAACACCACTTTATTTTCTTTCTTTCCGAAGCATGTGGCTGACATTATAGCTTGCCCCTCGGGGGAGGATAATTTGCTCATTGTAGATTAGTTCCCTACAGCAGGTAAGTCTCCCCTGGGTCACATCCTTTAAGGGAATATCCATGGACAGAAGTACATGGAAGCTTTCGCTGGAATGTGCAGAATTCTGTCCTGGCTTATCCTATTCCATGTTGCCCTTTCTTTCTAGGGCTAATTTTCTCTCAAAAGCTAACACCATTATTATGATTGTATCAATAACTCTTTTGCATTTTAAGCCATATTTTTTTTCCTATGTTGCCCATCAGACAAGCTATAGAAATGTAAACTGGCGTTTTGAATATTTCTGACTCAGCTATTGCACAAAACCTCTAAAGGAGTTGGACTTAATATGTCTAGCCTAATGTCTACATGAGCTTAATAATCTAGAAAATTAGTAAATATGGGTGTATGGTGGTATAAGAGGACTGTTCTTGATGTCACATATAGAGTATACACCTAAAATAATAAATTTGAGCTGTTTGGCCAACAAATATCAATATCATGTATTTCATGGAGACGTTAAATTTGATTGTAAATGTTCTTCTTGTATTCTATATTTGACCATGAAAAAAAATGCTTTCAACCAGTAATATTCCTAAGACATAGGTATTATCATAAAGGAATCTCCTCACACTCAATAATTCTAAAACTGAAGTCCATTGTATATTAAAATATAATACACTCTACTCATGGCTTCAGGAGATCCATGAATTAGTGAATTGTGCATATATATATATATATGTATATATATATATATATTGAAAATGTAGATGCAATATATTAGTTTAAATTATTAAAGATGATACTGGTTTTTCTTTTTTTCTGTTGATTACATAAATTTTATTGTTCAGATTATTACAATTGTTTCTATTTCTCCCCCCATAGCTCCCCTCCATCAGGTTCCCACCTCACCCTCTGCCCTTACTCCCTTCCTCTGTCCTCATCCATAGATGTACAATTTTTGTCCAGTTTCTTTCTGCATTCCCCACTCCCCTTTAGCCCCAAGAATTGTCAGTCCACTCCCTTTCTATGCCCCTGATTCTATTATATTCACCAGTTTATTCTGTTAATCAGATTTTTTATTCACCTGATTTTTAGATTCACTTGTTGATAGATATGTATTTCTTGTTCATAATTTTTATCTTTACCTTTTTATTCTTCTTCTTCTTAAAGAATACCTTTCAGCATTTCATATAATACTGGTTTGGTGTTGATGAACTCCTTTAACTTGTTCTTATCTGTGAAGCTCTTTATCTGACCTTCAATTCTGAATGATAGCTTTGCTGGGTAGAGTAATCTTGGTTGTAGGTTCTTGCTGTTCATCACTTTGAATATTTTTTGCCACTCCTGTCTGGCCTGCATAGTTTCTGTTGAGGAATCAGCTGATAATCATATGGGTGCTCCCTTGCAGGTAATTAACTGTTTTCTCTTGCTGCTTTTAATATCCTCTCTTTGTCTTTTTCTCTTGGCATTTTAATTATGATGTGTCTTGGTGTAGTGCTCTTTGGATTCCTTTTGTTTGGGGTTCTGTGTGCTTCCTGAACTTATAAGTCATTTTTTTTCACCAGGTGGGGGAAGTTTTCTGTCATTTTTTCAAATAGGTTTTCAGTATCTTGCTCTCTGTCTTCTTCTGTCACACCTATAATTCTGATGTTGGTACACTTGAAGTTGTCCCAGAGGCTCCTTACACTATCTTCCTATTTTTGGATTCATTTTTCTTTTTGCTTTTCTAGTTGGGTGTTTTTTGCTACTTTGTATTTCAAATCTTTGACTTGATTCTTGTGATCCTCTAGTCTGCTGTTGGATCTCTATATATTATTTTTTATTTCAGTCAGTGTATGCTTAATTTCTAGTTGATCCTTTTTCATATCCTTGAGGGTTACACTAAATTTACCAGCCTTTCCTAGAAAATTCTTGAAAAACCTTATAACCATGGTTTTTTGTTTTGTTTTATTTTGGTTTATTTCAATTTCTTTACTGATTAAGGTATTACATATGTGTCCTTATCCATCTATTAACCCCCCAACACTCCCCCCACTATAACCATGGTTTTGAACTCTATATCCATTGGTTTGCTTTTCTTCATTTTTTTTTCATTTGTAATCTGTTTCTTTGTCTCTGCATTTTGGCTGGTTCCCTGAGTTGATAGAATGGCTTTGTGTGCTAGGTGTCCTATAGGGCCCAGTGGCTCAGCCTCCCCAGTTACCTGAGGTGGACACTCTTAGTGCACCTCTTTGTGGACTGTGAGCACAGTCTTATTGTAGTTAAGCCTTGATTGTTGTTGGTATCAGGAATTGACTTCCAGGCCAGTCGACTGTGAAGATCAGCTGTGGGAGAACTTCTGTGCTGGAGACACCCTATGTGTCAAGACTTGTTTCAGTGGGGCTTTGGTGCTCACTGAGTCTTCCCCCTGAGTCTTCCCCCTGAGTGTGTTCCTTATGGATCTGAGGAATTGTAATCTGGATGCTCCCACTCTGATCCCTGGGTACACAAGCTTTTGGATCTCCAAGGAGGTGCTAATTTAGCCTCTGCCTAAAGCTATCCAGCAGGAGCTACCAAGAGATCTGCAGATTCCTCTTCTTCATTTGGGTTTTTGAGGTGCCCAGATGAGGTCCAGCTATGACGCAATGCAAGCTGCTGTTCAACCTTGGGCCTTCTTTTGGATCTTCTGGGTCTCTCTAAGTTAGCTGCAGTTTGTTAGGTAAGTTTAGATTTCAAAGTGCCAGGCCATTCATATGCAAAGCCTTTGCACAGAGCTTGGATGGGGCAGAATCTCAGGGCAGAGCAAACAGCAATGACTTCCAGTCAGCCCTGCCCTAAGAGGCACATGGGTCTCAGTGTCCCTTGGTAATCACTACAAGTACCTCGGAGAGAAAGCCACCCTCAAGTTCTGCCCACAGCCAGACAGTCCAATTTCTCCCTGAATGAGTCTGGGTTCCCAGACCCGGAACTGGAGTTAGAGCAGTCAAGAGCTTGTGTCTCCCTTCGGCTTGAAAAAGCCAGCCACATACTCAGTTGCCAGCCCTCTCCGCACACGTGCCTGCCTCCGTACCTCTACACTTTACTTCCACAGCTCCTCTGAGTCTCAGTGTGCTTTTCTCTTCCCTTCTAGTTGTAGAATTTCCACTTAACCAGCCTTCCTGTAGTTCTGGATGATGTCCGTTTTGTCTTTTAGTTGTAGTTTTGAGGTTTATGTGCGAGGCAGCAAGTTCAGGTTTTTACTTATGCCACCATCTTGGTTTCTCCCTGGTTTTTCTTCATTCATTATTTATTCATGATAATCTATGGCTTTCACTCTATATTAATTTCCCATACTCATCATCCGATTACTCATCATCAGCTAGAATCCATTATTTAATTAAACCCAATGTGCTGTGCTTTTTAAAGCCCACTAAAAAAGAGAATATGAAAGTGAGAAATGCTGTACAACTACAGACTCTTTGCTGCTTGAACTGGGACTAATTTGTGTATGATAGGAGGATACAAATAAAGTAGTTTCTGACAAAAAAGTGTTTTACAATAAATTAAAATTAAGTAGTATATGAAAGAAGCAAACTTTTAAAACTCACACGCCTTAAGGCCATGTTCATATATTTTCCAGGCTTTCAAACAAAAAGCTATATTTTTCTATTAGCAGACCATTCAGCTTGAATTAAACTTTATTAATTCAAAAAATAAAGATAAAACTCACAAGCCAATAAATTAAAAGCTACCCAATATGTTTGCCTAAATGCGTCTGATTAACTAATTTCTAAAATCCATTAACACTTTTAACAAAAGTTTTATTTAATTATGTGTCCATAATTCCTAACATCAAAATATGTCTTTCTTATGCCAAGAGTATCATTATGTTTATTGAGTAGTTAAGAAAATTCCATTATAAGTCATGTAAAAATATTGCATATATACTTACCATGCTATTTATTTTTCAATTTAGGAGGCAAACTCATTTTAACTGTAATTTTGTGATTGCTATTTTCTTAGGTGAATATTCAGAATTCCTTAGAAACAATACCCAGAAGGATATTTTTTCAAAGACGTAGTATGGTAGCCAGCATCCAAGATGTTCTTCAGTGACCTCTGTCTCCTTGAATGAAACACTTGCTGGAGAGGTTCAGAGTGTGACGACTGCTTCCTGGCTTTCATACTTCATGTAGTCTTCTCTGAGGATTTAACAGAGATAATCTGTAGGGCCAATAAAATGTCATAGAAATCATGGTACATTACTGAGCTATTGATTATATTCTCTCTCAACTCAACACTCACTTTTTTTTTTTTTGCTTGTTCAGTGAAAATGGATATGGGCCCTTCAAATACTGGCCCTTTGCCATCTGGCATGTTGTAAAACTTTGTCAACAGAGAATGCTTCTCACAGATTCCTTTGCAGGAAGAAATGATTTTCATTTCCTGGTTCCAGCTGGCTCACTGGAGTACCTATGGTTCTCTAGAGCTCTTCCTGCTATAAGACTAGCTTCTCTAGCACCAAGCTCTTGAAGAGCAGATGGCTTCTGAGTGTCCCTAGTGAGGCACAGCCCAGAAGAGCTTGCCCCAGAACCTTGGAGGTTAGAATATCAGCAAGTCTTAGAGAGCAGATTTCTGGAAAGTTCCGCATGTGCAATACTATGGAGACATTCCTGACATCAGTAAGTCACCTCTTCTGTAACAAGATGTAGGTTGCAGCTCTGGGGAGGAAGTCTCTTCATTGAGTGTTTTTTCAATCCTAGAGGTAATAATTCTCCTTATTTCATCTATTCCTATATGCTTCAGAATTCTTTTTACTTATCAGTTAATCTCTCATTATTTCAGTACCCTGTTACAACTAATGATTCTTTATTTTAAACTTTCCTTAGTCAAGCTGCTGGTAGTTCCTGTCTCCAGATTGGAGCCAGATCCAGTTACTTCTGGTTTGGTTGTAAACGAAACTGTAGCTTCTGTCTTGTCACACATTCTCTGACCAGGAGATTTGGGGAAAGTTAACTGCCATGAGCTGAGCAGCCATTGGAAAGGTCCATGTAGGAAAGAACTGAAAAGCCTCTGGCCAAAAGCCATGTGAAGGAGCTTACAAGCTGATGCTCCAGTTGAGTCAAGCCTTTAGAGGAGACTACAGCCCTGCCTGGACATCTTGATTGTAGCTGCTTGAGAAATCCTGGTCCAGAGCTACTCAGCTCAACTTCTCACAGATTCCTGGCCTCAGAAACTGAGATATAGAAGTTTGTGGTTTTAAGTTTGGGGATAACATGTTATGTAACAATAGATAACTAATACACTTGGCTTAAAACTTATTTTTAAACAAAGTAATTTTTATGTAAAATCTTTATAATGAAACATTTTTGTAATCAAGAATTTAGCCTTCACCAATGTGGCTCAGTTGGGTGTAGCACATCCTGTACACTGAAAGGCTGTGAGTTTAATTCCAGGTCAAGGCATGTACTGAAGTTGCAGGTTCAATCCCTGTTTGGGATGCTTATGGGGAAGCACCCAATCAATGTTCTCTCTCTCTCTCTCTCTCTCTCTCTCTCATCCCTTACCTCTAAAATCAATAAACGTATCATTTGGTGGTATTAAAATTTAGATCAGTCAATAGAGCATCCTTACTCTACAACTACTCAATTCAGGGAGCTTATGTGACATAGTGTGAAGGTCACAGGTTCTGTCAGATAGCTGCCAAAGTGTGACCAAGATGAACTGTTTTATTCTGCCGAGCTCAGTCTCTAACAGATGACTAAAACCATTGACTTCAAACTGCTATTAGAGTGACTGAAGTGGGTGAATGAATGTAAAGAACTTAATAAGTGCTTGACAAAGAGCAGGCATATTACAATTAATAAGATAAAACTTTAATCCACATAGAGAACTAGAACAAATCTTAGCAGGCTGTTTAAAAATAATTTAATCTGAAGCATATAGTTTTATAGGCTCACCTTCCATCATGCAATGTCAGAACCTCATTACCATTTTGTCTTAACACCTCATTTATTTCTTTATAATTTCCAGTAGACTATAAGCCTCAGGAAGGCAGATATTATGTTCCTCTTGTTCATAATTATAGTCTTGATGCCTAGAATAGTATCTGATATTATAGTAGTCAAATAATAGTATCTGTTAAATAAATGCGTGCTCTATGTCATACAGTGATATTCATGAAGACATTTTAGTTACAATTGTCTTTGGGCGTGTTGAACTGAAGGTAAAATATCCTAGCTATCTAAACAGTATTAATATAAAATATTTGTAATAATATCATATCCTTTAAGTAGAGCCAATGCCATTACAAGTACACTCTGTAATCCTTATGAAAATAAAATGCAAAAAACATTATGTCCTTTTACAAAATTTCAGACCTCTTCACATAATTATCAATAGTTTACAAAACTTCCTGCGGTATACTGCCTATATTTTGTGATTCTTCAGCCTTGAATAACAATATTGAACATTTTTTTAACCAATAAGTTTTACTGTAATAATTACCAATATTTTAGAACAGTACTGTTTTTGGCTGACAATTTCTGTCCTCACTACTGGCTGTGAAACAAGTGGCTAATGATGTGACCTCTTTTATCATGTGGAATGTACCACATTCAGAGTCAAGGACAACATGCCCCATATTTACAATGAAATTATAGTTTTCTCATCAAGAGGCAAATCCTTCATTTAAAAAACTTGAATGGTTCTTAAAATAGAATGCCAGATGGCTAAATTTAGGTGCTGAAGAAAGTCTAATTCAGGAACACTTTTTGGCACCAGTCCCAAAACATTTTCATTTGATTATGGATTGAATATATTTTCATTTAATTTAAACTCTGTATGTTGTTCTGAGATAGGTGAACTCATGTTGGTAGACAAATTGGTCTCAAAATATATGCCACTCTGCTTAAATGATCGCTTTCTGTAGACATATTGGAAAGATGGCCTTATTCTTGGTGACACATTTTCAGTTATCAAGGTCATATAGATTCATGGTAAAAAGGACATACTTAATGTTCTGCCTTTAATGAATGGGTGTCACTGAATTACAACAGATGAGCTACACTGCACTAGGATGGTAAAGACTAGAAAAACAAATTACATAGAATTTTTTGCTATGCCTTGATATGTGTCACTGTTTTTGTCCTTACTTTTTGTTTGTTTTGTTTTTGCTATATTTGTCTTACTTTTTAAAAATTCCCTTGTTCATCTTCATTCCAGCTTTAGATTGAAAATAATGATTAAAAGTGTATCTCTTTAAGTGCAAATAGGTAATTACAAAATAGTCACAGAGATGTGAAGTACAGTGTAGGGAATATAGTAAATAATATTGTAATAATTATATATAGTGCCAGTTGGGTACTGGAAATATCGGTAGTACACTTTGTAAAGTATATAATTGTCTAACCACTAGGATATACACCAGAAACTAATACAAAATAATATTGATTGTAAACTCTAATTGGAAGATAAAATTAAAAATTTTTAAATATTTTTACTAGTTGTTATCATAGATTCATTATTTTCTATTTCAGGCCATGCTTACGTTTTTATTAGAAAAAAAACATTTCTTCCCAATTTTTGAAATGAATTTGAGTTCCTTCTGCCACTCTGCTCTTTCCATTTTAGTTAATCCACTATGACATTCTCACAGCATAATTTAGCTATCCCAGTCAGCCACGCAGGGTAAAATATGAGTATTTGAGGTCAAACTTTGGGCTTGTGGTGGTTCTACTGAAATTCACTTTACGTATCTGTAAAATTGGTAGCAACTGTCCCACCTATTTCACCTGGTTACAGTAAGTATAACATGAGAAATTGCTCATGAAAGTGTTTCAGAAACTGTAATGTTTTCTAAATCTCTGAGGTAGAATTATGCCTATTTACGTTTGCTCTTTTTTTTTCTAAAATTTCATCTTTGTGCACAACGACCCTCTCCCAACCAGTTATAATTCATCAGTAATGAGCAACCTGGACAGGACTTTCTCCCAGAAATCTTTGACCCCTCAGCTAGGTATTTTAACTTTGAACTTGTACCTCTGACTTCTGACCTTACTAATTATATTTGTCTACTTCTGATTCATTAGGTCCTATCTTATTGGATGCTTATACTCATTGGCATGATTTATCATACACTCATCCCACCACCACACAGTGGACCCCATGTAGAATAGTAAATCTTATGCTCTACTGATCACTGCACCTTGAAATCATATCTCACAGGGTTCTTGCACATACCTGTGTGAGGTACATAACATGCTATATTTTCTTCCCATGTGGCCTCTTCCTTTACATTGCTGCTGATAATTCTCTTTCCTCTCTTCCTCTCCAAGCCTTTTGGCAAGAGATAAATTTTTGAGGTACATGAAATATTTAAAAATTACTTCAGTATTTAAAATTCTTAATTTAAAGCTTATATTACATTTTACTATGAATATTTTAAACTAAAATTTTATTTTTAATTTCTCAGACTGTGGCTGTATGTACTCAAAGTCAATACATCTCTCTAACCAGTGAACAGAAAAGAATATAATTAGCCATACAACTGATTAACTGAATTAATAAATGATTCCAGGTACAACATGATTGAAGAATCTCAATACAAATTTGGGTGCAGATTCTGCTTAAAATAATACTGGTCAACAGAGAACTAAGATGGCGGCAAAGGTGAAACACCTATCTTGCCGTCATAATCAGCAATTTTAATACTACAACTTAATGAAGGAACAAACACCTTCCAGAATCACCAGAAAGCTCGCTGAGTGAAAATTCCACAAATAAAAGTGAAGATAGGACACTGTGACTCGGAGGAGCGGCGGCGAACAGCTTTGAAAGATTCGCACGGAGAGAGGTTTGGAGTGCTCCGTGGAGAGGGCGGGCGGCTGAAAACCGGCCAGTTTTCTCGAACAGGGAGACAAAGGCGTCCCACTGGACTGATTCTCCAGCTCTGGGCGAAGTCCAGAGAACCCACTATCACACAGGGTGAAAACTGGACAGTAGGAGGGCACTCCGAAGCTCGGGTGCTGCCGGGTCTCCCGGCTTGTGGAGAAGGCAGCTTGCAAGAACAGCTCGGCTGCATGACGGCGCAGAGAGCACACCACGACTTGCCTCTCATTCGGAAAACCATCAGACTGCTTTGTTTTACTACCCTGGGTGAGACATTGCACATGCAGACTCATTTTGGGAAAGTCTGAATTCCCCAGCAACCGGCAGCCGGTGGAGCTCCGCAGCGGCTCTCTCTCAGAGGTGCTGGCGGCCATTGCCCCTGGCACAGAGTCCCTGGGGCCGCATAGGTCAGAGCTAACGCTGTCTGCTTGGCCCGGAGACTCTGCCCACCCAACCTGAGCACAGCTGAGCTTCACAGACAATTGGCCTGGAGATCAACCCTCCAAGTGCTAACAACGATTAACTGAGCTTAACTTCAGCAAGACTGTGCAGCCCATATCCACCTCAGGTAACCAGGGAGGCTGAGCCACTATCCCTAGTAGGAAGTCTACCACACAAAGCTAATTGACCAACTCAGGGAAGCAGCCACCATGCAGCAACATGGAAAGAAATCAGATGTGAAAGAAATGGAGGAAAAAAAACGACTGGACACGGGATTCAGAACCACGGTTATAGGGTTTTTTAAGAGGCTCCAACAAAAGATCGAGGCCTATAAGGAAATAAGCAAGACCACAAAGGAAATGAATGAGTCCTACAAGAAAATGAACAACACCCTCAAGGATATAAACGAGAGCTGCAAAGAAATGATCAAGACCAACGTGGAAATGATCAAGACCAACGTGGAAATGAATGAGTCCTACAAGGAAATGAAAGAAATCCTCAAGGATATAAAGCAGACTCTCAAGGATATGAAAAAGGACCAACCAGAAATTAAGCATACACTGACTGAAACAAAAAATATTATACAAAGATCTAAAAGTGCCCTGGAGCACCCTAAAAACCAAGTTAAAGATTTGAAATACAAAGAGGTAAAATCCACTCAGCTGAAAAAGCAAGAAACCAAAAGAATCCAAAAAATTGAAGATAGTGTAAGGGGCCTTTGGGACAACCTCAAGCATACCAACATCCGAATTATAGGGGTGCCAGAAAAAGTGAGAGGCCAAGACAATGAAAACCTATTTGAAGAAATAGTGACTGAAAACTTCCCACACCTGGTGAAAGAAATTGACTTAGGAGTCCAAGAAGTGCACCGAACCCCAATATATAGGAACCCTAAGAGGACCACACCGAGGCACATCATAATTAAAATGCCAAGAGCAAAAGACAAAGAGAGAATATTAAAAGCAGCAAGAGAGAAACAGTTGGTTACCTATAAGGGAGCACCCATACGATTATCAGCGAATTTCTCAACAGAAACGATGCAGGCCAGACGGGAGTGGCAAGAAATATTCAAAGTGATGAACAGCAAGAATCTACAACCAAGATTACTCTATCCAGCAAAGATATCATTCAGAATTGAAGGTCAGATGAAGTGCTTCGCAGATAAGAAAAAGCTAAAGGAGTTCATCACCACCAAACCAACATTATATGAAATGCTGAAAGATATTCTTTAAGAAGAGGAAGAAGAAAAAGGTAAAGATGAAAATTATGAACAACAAATACACATCTATCAACAAATGAACATAAAAATCAAGTGAATTGATATGCTGTTGAACAGGATAGACTGGTGAATATAACAGAGACATGGACATAGAGAGGGAATGAACTGACAATTCTTGGGGAGAAAAGGGTTGTGGGAAGTGCAGCAAGAGACTGGACAAAAATCTAACAACAATGGGAGAGGACAGTGGGGAGGAGGAGGTGAGGGTGGAGGGTGGGATAGGTACAGGGTGGAGGGGAGCTATAGGGGGATAAAAAGGGAAACAATGTAATTAATAAACTGAACAATAAAGATTTAAAAAAAGAAAAAAATAATAATACTGGTCAACAAAGGCAGTTAATTTTTCCCTTGGGTACTTGGAAATATTTTTCAGGACTAGTAGTTTGATTGACAGTAAGGTATCTGGCTTACTCTGCCATATTTTTAGCATCATCTAGACCTCCTTTGAGATAATGAGTAAAGAGACTGGGGAGAGCTACAATGCACTGACATTTTACCATGATTTTCTAGGACTCATCTTCACTTATTAGCTTTTCTTTTTTTTTAAATATATTTTATTGATTTTTCACAGAGAGGAGGGGAGAGGGATAGGAAGTCAGAAACATCGATGGGAGAGAAACATCGATCAGCTGCCTCTTGCACACCTCTCACTGAGGATGTGTCTGCAGCCCAGGTATATGCCCTTGACCGGAATCGAACCTGGGACCTTTCAGTCCGCAGGCCAACGCTCTATCCACTGAGCCAGACCGGTTCGGCATTCACTTATTAGCTTTTCAAAAATTACCTGAAAATAGGCTTGGGTGTAAAAACATCATGAAGAAGAAAAAACTTGTTGCTAAAATATTCATTATCTTCCAGAAATCTATTTTATAGACAAAGAAAAAAATGTTATAAACATCTTTTGAACAAATATGTTAATTTTGCCATTAAGAATTAAATAGGTATCCCAGCTGGCATAACTCACTGGTTGAGTGTCAACCAATGAACCAGGAGGTTGTGGTTCAATTCTGGGTCAAGACACATGACCAGGTTATGGGATCCATCTCCAGTGTGGAGTGTGCAGAAGCAGTCGAACAATGATTCTCTCTCATCATTGATGTTTCTCTCTATTCCTCCACCTTCCTCTCTGAAATCAATAAAAATATATCTAAAAAATAAATAAACAAGTGAAAAATGTAATGAATTAAATAAGCATACTATATCTCACCTTGCAATAAGATATTTTTATTGTTTTTAATATATTTTTATTGATTTCAGAGAGAAAGGGAGAGGGATAGAGAGATAGAAACATCAATAATGAAAAAGAACCATTGACCGGCTGCCTCCTGCATATCCCCCACTAGAGATCGAGCCCACAACCTGAGCATGTGCCCTGATGGGGAGTTGAACCATGACTTCCTGGCACATAGGTCAATGCTCAACAACTGACTGCTCAATAAGATTTTTTGCTAAATAAAATATTATGCAAGGAATATTTTCATCGTAATTTATCTGTTCCTCAAGTTGTATGTTCTCAAAATACTTCATTAAACGTAAGTTTTAATAAAGTGCTTGCAAAACACTTTGCAAACTTTGTTTAATTAAATGCAATACCACACCTTCATTTTAAATGTAATGATCATAATTTCTTACCGACAATTTTTAATGAGTTTGCACTTTGCTATACCCCTCATATATTTTCTTCTCCTTCCAGGCACAGGTGATGAAATTGTGATCAACATTATGAAATTAGATCACAATTATTTCTTTAATCAAAACAAACCAAGCCTTATGCCATAGGTGTGGAAATACAAAATGCTATGCTATCCAATTGCAGTCCTATTTTGTAATCAGCACTTTTGGCCAAACACACGGTGTAAATTATATGGAAAAATGAGAAGGCATGTTCTATCTCATACCGTTGCCAGGTATGTTTCATATTTAGATATAAACAATGACAGAAATTCAAATTTCACAACAGTTGAGTCATTCTGCCACTGTGAATGCTTGTAGTTTATTTGTAGTTTTTCATGATTATATTAATGGCAGAGTTGGTGTGTTGGTTGGAATATTTGTTTTTGCATTTAAGTTAGTATACTCCCACCATGTTACCTGTGCTTATTTCATTCATTAGTAAGCAGTAATTCAATGGGAAGCCTCTCCCAGAGAAAAATTCAAACCTCAGATTCCTCTCAAATCTCTTTTATATCCAAAGCAAGGAGGGGGCTGGGGAAAAACAATATATAAGACATGATCAAGAACTTGATAATAGCTCATGCACTTGGGATCTAAAATCTAGCATTCCTATGTGTGAATATTTTGTGGTATCAGGCTTTGCTACCCTAAATGCCCCAACACAGTTAATGTTCTGACAATTTTGTTGCAGAGGTGTCTGAACAATTCAGAAGCAATCCAACATGTTTCTTCTTTCCTTAACAATTAGGTTAAGGGACTGAGGTCCTTAAGATGAGCTGAGAATGACACATTGCTGATTGAAAGAAATGTCTAACAGACCAATAGAATTTTCTGATTTTATTGTAAAGTAGTAGAACATGTTGGAGAGAAATCTATGAGCTAAAAATGATATGGAGGAAATACTTTAAGAATATATTCATCTTTTCCATTTTCATTAATAAGTGAAATTTTAAAAGTGAGTGATTATTCATAAATAATGATTAAAATTTTCAGTCAATATTTTCAGTTGAAGTTCTTGTGTGAGTAAATACATATTCTTTCTTGTGTGAGTAAATACATATTCTAAACAGCATTATGAAAACAATCAGTGGTGCTTATATTAAAGACTGAAATTTTTATATGCATTTTATCCTACCTAGCTCTTTTCTAGTCTAGAATACATATCTATTAATGTATAGTTCTTCAAATTACATTTTTATTTTCATAATAACCACAAATTAATGATGTGTAGTCACATGTCCATTTTCTTGGAAGAAAATAACCATATGCTTCAATAACTAAAACTTCTATTTCCACAAACTAATTAAAAGGCCTTGTAGCACAGTAATCAGAAAAACAGGTGTTTCGTTTAGTTTCTCTCCCTTCAAGGTTGAATAGTTGCAATTCAAACTTTCCTGTGATTCCCTTAAAGTCAAGGGAAGTCACATACCTCTATCGTATGACAATATCCTTCTATCCCAACCCAGGGTTTTGACAGAATATAAATCAAGAAGAAAAAGTGAGCTATTTTTATAGTACAATATGTTAAAGTATAAGAAGGATTTTTTACAATAGATTTTGGAGATTTTAGCTCTATTCAAATCCTATTTACTTTTCTCTTTGATAGATTGAGTACATATATACTATGTTTAATCTCTGAAGAGATGTAGCCTGCTGTAGGAGAGATATACCATTCTTCTTTTTCCAAATGTAATCATCTTATCAAAATCACATCTGTAGGACATGTTCCTGGGAGAACAGGGTGCATTACACACGATTTTATAATGCACACAGTCACTCTGGAAGGCTTCGACCTTATTCCTGCTGTTAATTATTTAGACTCTGACATATTGCAATAAAACATTTCATCAAGCACTGCAGTCCAGGGAATGATAGGCATCAAAACTGTATTGCTGATGCAAAATAAATGGATCAGGGTTGAAAATAATGAGTTTGGTGGATTACATCTGTCACTGTGAATTATTACTGTTGAACATAATAGGGCAAAGCACTACAAAAATAAAGCTTGTCTTCTCTAGTTAAAGGTGAAACAACTACCTCTAATAAGATACAGAAATTCAAGTGTGAGTTATTAATTATGCACACAAAAGCTTTATCCACTTTCCCAATCTTACATTTTTGTATGTATATAACTATAGAACAAAATGTTTCCATGACCAAAGATGGTGACAGTTCATAATGGCTCTTGCCAGAACTTGGAGAAGACATTCCCTTTGGCCACATTTGACCACATAGGGGGGAAAAAGTAAGAAACTTGGACATATGTCCAGGCAACAGCAGGCCTGATTCCTCTGCTGTTTGCTCTGTGACACATGTGAGTTACCTCTGGAACTCAAACTCATCATCTGAGCCTTGAACTAAACTATCTTTAAATTCAACTCTAGTTTCAAAAAATTTCCTTGATTCTTTATATAAAGGATGTTTTGAATTGAGCAAAGCTGGTAGCTTTTTCTTTCTATAGGCAGAAAACTTGGTGGAGAACTTTCTTAAAGAAAATCGAAGTTGTTTATCTTAGGAATGCAAACATAAGGAAACTGGATGCTCGTTATTCAGGAGAAATTGTGTCAGAATATTTTACTACACTCGGACAACGTAGAGCAGTCAGGAAAGGGGAGAGAAATGTTGAGCGTGGGTCAATGTGCACAAAGAGACTTCTGAAAAGGAAAGAATAACAACCCACACATTTCAGTCCTTCATATTTTGAAGTTGTGAGCATAGTGTGGTTGTATGTAACTTAAGAATAACCTCTTCCAAGTTTCATTGGCAGAAAAGGTACACCAACATCACTGAAGAAGGGAGACTCTGGGTTGTCAATCAGGGACCAACATGGGGTATAAGTGTGCAGGGGGTAGGGGGAGTTCTCGTACTATCTTACTGTCATGGCAAGTGGTGGAGACCACGTCACTGGACCTGTCCATACTGGCTTACTTTTGTGTTCTTGTGGATAGTAACCATTATGGCAGTGTAAATTACAGGAGCATTTTCTGCAGCATTGGGAGGAATCAACATCCAGACAAGCCGCATTAAAAGCACCTACCTGAGGGCACTGAAGGAGGTCTCAAAGCAGCATTCAAAAATGATTTTAGCAAACCAACCAGAACTTTTTGTTCCTTCCTCTAGTAGATACATGGAAGTAGCACCAGCCTATTTGGGTCAAATAATGGCCCTAGATGATTCAGAGGTCAGAGAACATGCTGATGTTATAAACTTTCTGCTAATAAGATCAAGGTGCATTTCAAAAATAATTGGGGGGGGGGACTTAATGTGAAGAATTGGTAACCATGATTGGTGAACCAAATCATTAGCTTTCATATTTTATTAACTTTTTTACAAATAGAGTAATACATTTTCAATGCACAAAACTTAAAGATCCCAGACAATTGAAAAAGAAAAATCAATAGTAGTGTCTCCTTCAGAAATAATTACTGCTAAAATTTTGAGTCATCCATTCTAAATAAATCTATAGTATAGCCTTATAAAAATGGGTCACATTGATTTGTTTACTTAGCAAAATATTGTAAACATTTTTCAAATCTGCAACATTATTTTAATGAATATATTATATTCCATAACATAATTTGCCATCATTTGGGGAACAGTTTTTATTGTTGAAATTTCAGATTATTCCTATTTTTAAATAATCCTGAGATGGATATCCTTAAACACTCCCTTTTGCCAATGTCTCTGATTATTTTACTTAAGTGGAATTGTTGGGTTAAAATGTAACATTTTATAACTTTTAAAAAGAAAATGTAATTGATACTTTCTCCCTAATAATAAGAGTTCCTGTAGTGTAATATCTGCTGTGTGAACCTACACAAAAGGAGCATTAGAAAATTACAACAGCAATTAAAAAGCAATATCACCCCTTTGAAAGAAACCAGATTGTGAAGCTTGCAAGGAAACCGGAGAGTATTTGAAGAGTTTATGTACAAACCCCAAACAAATAGTATTGGGAAGCTATCAGAATGGAAGAAAAAATTTTTTTTCTTAAAAAATAATCATGGAGAAAGACAAAAAAAGTAATCAAGTAGAAAACTAAAAATACACATACCTGAGTAGATTACATAAACTAATGGAAATGTATATTATTTACATATAATCTAAGATTGTAATACTCCTCTTTCTGCTTTTCATAGAAGAAAAAGTATAAAAACAATTAAAGCTAAAAAGTGAGAATGAAGGTCAATGACATCATTTTACATAATTTCATGAGGTTTCCTGGCTATTGAGTAAAACAAGTCAACAGACAGATATATGCAATGTGATGAATGCTCTATAGGATAAAAGCAAGGGTATCTTTGAAAAGGACCACTAATTCAAATGTGAAGTCAAGAGAGGCTTCCTGGAAGAGTGACATTTAAGCTCACCTTAACATGAGAAGAAAACATAAAAAGTACTTTGAATACGAATAGGGAGAAATAGGAGGAGGGGGTGGAGAGAGAAGGGCAATGGAGATGGCTACAGTGGAAACAGGAAAGGTATGACTGAAACATCAAAGGCAAAGGTGGAGGAGGAAGGACATTTAATGGGTATGTTACAGATGAATACAGACATATTAGCATAATTCAGATCCTGTAGGGGTTCTCAGCCATGCAAAAGAGTTTGGACTTTTTCCTGGGACTAATGGCGGCCATTGGGAATTAGAATGTCTGATTTCAGTTGTAGATAGGTCATTCCAGCTGTGTGTGGGGCAGACAGTGGTGGGTAAGGGAGAAGTAGGGGTCAATTAGGAGGCAGTTTCTTCCACTTGCCCACTTCCCAAATCCATGTTTCCATTCTCTGCCCTTGAGAACATGCTCCTGAAGAGCCTGAGTTTATAAAGAAAACAAATGCTTGGATGGAATTTAGCAATTCCTTCCTTTAGAACCTATAAGCAGAGTTGCAGAGACTCAAGATAACACCAAGTCTTGAGATAGGAACGGGGCGGGGCGGGGGAGGTCCACTAAAACCAATAGATCAAAAAACACAAATTAATGTAAATTATCAACACAATCTAAATGTCTTATTGTGAATTTAATGCTTGTGTCCCCCAAAATTCATATGGTAGCATTTAATCTTAATATGATGGTAGTTGGAGATGGGGCTTTAGGGAGTTGATTAGGTCGTTGGGGGTGGCAGCCCCATGAATGAGATTAGTGCCCTTATAAAATGGGCCAGAGAATTAGCTCCCTCTCTTTCTGGCATGTGATGATAAAAAGAGAAGTTAGCAGTCTGCAATCCAGAAGACACCCCTTACAAGAACCCTACCATGCTAGCATCCTGACCGCTGACTTTTAGCTTCCAGAACTATGAGAAATGAATGTTTGTTGTTTAAGCCACCAAGACGATGGCACTTAGTTATAGTAGCTTGAGCTGAGTAAGATGTTCCCTAATTGAAGAATGGAGCTTTTTACTGATTTCCAAGAAAGAAGCTACTTATTCAGTTTATTAAGTATCTCTTTGTTCTTATCCCTGAGCTTAAGTAAGATCTAATTCCTCAGAGTGTGTGTGGAAAGACTTGTGAATGATTCTGTCCTGTTTCTCCCTGTTTGCTGTGAACTGGTGGTCCAGTACTGCACCAGACATTTCTCCTTTCATGAGAAATTCTATCCCTTCTTGGTGTACTTTCCCAAAAGGCTGTCACACTCTTCTACATCTTTTATTTTGACCTACTTTTTACCATGTGGCCTGGAAAAAAATGATACATATTATCTTTATTGTTTCTCCCAGGAGACCTACAGAGTCTCTCTCTCTCTCTCTCTCTCTCTCTCTCTCTCTCTCTCTCTCTCTCTCTCTCTCATACACGCACACACACACACACACATACACACACACACACACTAGTGGGCCAGTGCACAAAATTTGTGCATGTGGAGGGGGCGGGGGGGGTCTCTCAGCCCGGCCTGCATCCTCTCCAATCTGAGATCCCTGTGGGATTAGGCTTAAACTGGCAGTCGGACAACCCCCTCACAATCCACTCTTAACTGCTCACCTGCCTGACTGCTTGATCACCCCTAACCACTCTGCCTGCTGGCTTGATTGCCCCAACTGGTTCCCTATGCCCCCCCACCAGCCTGATCACCCTCAACTGCCCTACCCTCCTGGCCTGATCACCCCCAACTCCCCTCCCCTCCTGGCCTGATCAATCCTAATGGCCTCTGCCTTGGCCCCCCCACCATGGCTTTATCCTCTGGGGTTGGGCTGCGATTGGGGACCCTTGGGGCCCATGGCTAAGTGCTGACCTGGCTGGCCTTTCCCAAGGGTGGCTAGATTGGCCCCTGGTGCTGAGTCTGGGCTGTGATCTGGGAACCCCGGCACCTGCGATGAAGCACCATGGTGGTTGGCCTTTGCTCTGGGCAGTGGGGGGGGCAGATCGCCTGCTGGGGCTGGGCTGTGATCTGGGACACCCTGCGTCGGCAACTACCAGCCTTCGTCATGGGTCATTGGGGGGGGGGGGTATGGATTGTCTGATGGGGCTAGAGCTTGACTACGATCTGGGACCCTTGATGCCTGAGGTGAAGCACCACAGTGGCTGGCCTTTGCCTTGGGCCACGAGGCGGGGGGGCAGATCACCCGATGGGGCTGGGGCTGGGCTGCAATCTGGGACCCCCTGTACCTGTGGCGCCCATTCCATCACTCTGTGGGGCCCTGGCCTAGGGAGCAGACACTGCGCTGGTGCACTTGTTACGTCTGTCTGCGGGCCCCACGCAGCAGCGGCGGCGCGAGGGGTGGAGCCGCCACTGCTGTTGTCGTGGCAGCCTCTCCCCTCGCCTCACGCATGCCTCAGCCCCGCCCTCTGCTCCTGATTGGCTGGTAGCGTAGCGAAGGTACAGTCAAATTTGCATATTACTCTTTTATTAGATTGGATATATACTGTAGTCTCAAGTGGCCTGGCCCAATTTCCTAGAGTTTCTAAAATTGACATGAGATTAGCATCCCAGCATGAAACTAATTATAGCCCTTGCCATATTTTGTTTTCTGTGTCTTATTTCTTTCTCTCTCCAAATCAAATTACTTCACAGGGGTATTTTCTTGTTCATAGGACCTATGACCCTAGATAGTTCTAAGTAAATGTTTGCTACTTGATATTCAAGAGGCAAACAAAAAGATCAAACGTATTTGCTTTTCACTATGATGAATATATATATATATATATATATATATTCTTATTTATTTGTTACTCTTTAAAAAGTATAATTTCTAACTGAACTCACACTTAGAGGTAGAAACTCTCTGAGAGGATAACTTACATCTCTTATCTCTTGGCAATCTGTTCCTGGCATTTTTCTTTGTCTTCCTTCATTCTCTTAGCCAAAAGTTTACCATATTCTATAGGCTTTTTATTGCAGAAAGAGGAGGGAGAAAGATATTACTTGTCTCACTGATATTACTGTGCCTTACTACCTGGGGCCCGAAAGAGCTAGCAGAACTGGAAAACTTTTCAGTCTCTCTAAAGAAGATTATGTTCACCATATATTGTGAGAAAGCCCTTTAAAAAAGAAAGTAAGAAACCTAGGACCAAATTATCCAGACTCAGTGTCTTGTTACTCCACATGTCCTGCAACACAAATGCTGGCATATTGCTCTGAAGAAACTATGTATTAAGAATTTATATATTTTTGATAGTTGCAGGTACTAATCTTATTTATTTAAACTCTGTTTATTCCAAAACATAAATAATATTTTTATGGTAAATGTCCTTAAATATTAATGAAAGCATGAGCTGTATAGCAGAAGCAGGCTTTCCATCACATAAATTTTTATCTTGAATAATAGATATTTTGTTGACCTTGCCAAAGCCATGGAAACAGGGTTGAATGGATGCTTGTGAGGCAAAACTGAGCTTCTTGGTTTTACCCACTGTCATCTGGTATCATACCTTGTTATATTTGGAGAAAGTGTTATTTGATTGTCAGAGACAGATCTAACCTAAGGCATTTCCTATTCATAAGTGCAAGGCAAGTGAATTCTCTTAGAATTATACCATCTAAGATGGAATGGCTTATTTCAATATTAATTTAATCACAAGCTATGCACAGTAATTACCTCTTTAGTTCTGATAAAGTACCTTTCCTTGTCTAGACTTGGGCTGGTGATTACATTAAATTTGCTATAAAGACAATCTACTCAATGCGTGACTAAAGACAAAAGAAAGGAAGAAGCCAATGCTTTTCTAGATATATTTATTATGAAAAAGATCAGCTCAGAGGGTTGACTTTGGGAACATGCTATATTCTCTAGTGGAAAGGTTGCAATAATAATTAATGCCATATATTTATTTAGAATTTCTCATTAATGCAAGGGTTTTCCCAGACACTACTTTATTCCATTCATTCACCTAAAGACCAAATGGGATCCAGATGACCCTCTCGTTATGTCCATTTCACATCTTTTTCATTATGCATATGAACAAAATAGTTTTCATGAGCCTTGTCTGCTAAAGAGGAAAGAGAACTGACAAGTAAAGTGCACAAGATCAACTTTATGCCAATTTCTCCATGAAGACACCTTTTCCCTCAGTTATCATACAAAGTACCACAAATTGGCCATTCAATCCAGCTATTCCTTTGGGCCAATAAATAAATAAATTATTAGTAAATAAATGTATCATTTATATTGACTACAAGGAAATTTAATTAGAAAACTATGACACTATTGATCTTGGACTCCCAACTCCACCAGTGGGTTCAACGTCTATTTTTTAGTACATCTTTATTAGGTCATGTTAATGTAGTAAACAGCATATCAGAAACACTGTTTCTAACCTTCAGGAAGTTAGCTTCCATGGTTTTCTGAATAAATTTCTTTATCTCTCACCAAAGATACTTAACTATATATATCTATATTTATATCTATATCTATCTATCTATCTATCTATCTATCTATCTATCTATCTGAGTGATTTATATATTTTTAACCTGCTAAATTCTAGGACTTTGAAAGAAATGTCCTGATGACAACATATTTTCTGAAAAGTACTATTTGCATTTCATCTGTAATGGAAAGTACCATAGAAAGAGATGCCATAAAGAATGTTCAGGCCAACTATTTATGCTATGAAAGAACACTATTGGACTCAGTGCATGTTTGCAGAAAACAGCTCTTCACTGGTGATGTAAAGATGGGATTGCAAAATTGGCTCTGAGATGTTGGGCCCAGGCTTCAGGTCTCTTCTATTGAAGTCAACTGCCTGCAGTGGAGCACAGTCATGAAGCCACAGATATGCCTTATAGTTGAGGTATTCTTTAAAAACAAAACAAAAGCACTCTGATCACCAAGCCCTGTGGCACCTGGACGGTCTTCAGGTGCACCACACCCCTCCCCTGGGTGTGAACTTCTGGCTCCATTCCTTCCTGAGGCATCTCTTTATCTCCAGTTCATCTTTCATCACTGCCTGTCAGTGGAATATCACAATTCCAGATTGGAAAAAAACAGTTCTTATAGAGTTAGGGAAATGAAAAAAGTTTCTGGTAATGGAAATCCCCTCCACTTAAATCAACATTTTTTCATGTTTGGAAAATACCACTTTGTTGCTGTTTCCATTTTAATCTGCTTCAGTATTTCCTGTTTTAATTTAGAAACAAAATGTGTGACAAATCAGGAGGATCTTGGGCCAATTCCAAATCAATAAAACCAGAAAGTTACAGCCAACTAACCAAAGTTGCTGTCTTTGCCAGATTTTATGCAAAATTTTAAAAAGTGGATATAAATTGGTTAAGGTAATTGAAGTGTTTCAGATGTGACTGGTATAAAAGTCAAGCAGGGAGAGTCCAGCCACAATTCTATGTCATCTGAGGAAGATACATGAGGTCAGCATAGGAAATTATTTTCTAGATTATTTCATGAAAGAAAAAGAATGAGTTGACTTTTTGACTTCACACCTGATTTTTTTCTTCATTTTTTTTTCAAAACTCATTCAATCCCTGAGATTCTGTATCTCTGTAATAATAATAAACACAAAATTAGAAAATTTTAGAGATAGAAAATAACTTCATTTAACATTTATTTATCCAGTACTTAGTCCGGGCAAGGCACTAGTACAGACCAAATTACAAACATGTGAAGCCAACAGTAGATTTATGGCGGTTGTGAAGCCACGCTGTCAATCGGTATCAGAGCCAGGCCTCCAGGCATTCAGGACTTTTGAATCTAAGGCAATACTTTTTCCTTGGAGCTATGTTGATTCCTCTCCCACAGTCACTTAGTCACATGATACCCAGAGTCAATGTGCCAACAAGACCCAATCTATCTTCACTCAATATGCCATTTGAGCCAGATGGGCGTGACTTAGTGGTTGAGCATTGACCTATGAACCAGGAGGTCATGGTTTGATTCCCAATCGATGATTCTCTCTTATCATTGATGTTTCTATCTCTCTCTTCCTCTCCTCTCTTCCTGTCTGAAATCAATAAAAATCTACTTTTATTTTTTTTTAATATACCATTTAATATTTATTTTCGGTATGTTTGTAAATAAATGAAAAAATTGCCTAATTGCCAGCCTAGATGAAGGACTGAACTAAGGTGTGTGTATGTATGCGTGTGTGTGTGTGTGTGTGTGTTTTTTAAGTTATAAACCACAAATTAAAAACATTACTGAAATTGAAGCCAGGAAACATAACTCATTGAACTGTTAATCAAAAAGAAATATCAAATCAAGTGACAAGATTTTTGCCTGGAGGTCATAATGGGAAGAAAAACTTTGATAAGTGTGTAGTTTTCATAAAGCAACTGATAACTATCCCCTTGAGTGAAGAGAAATTTTAAAGCCTCTTGAAAGGGAAATAGATGGCCCCTAGACAGTCTCTCCTTTAGAGTCACAGTGAGCACTGCCTTCTGATGAAGAATCACTATTATCACCAGTAACACACCAAATGTATTTTCTCAAAATGAATATGTTTGTAATTGTGTTTTAACTTTCCAGGAGGAAACTTTAAAAAATCCCATTTTCCACTGCAACCAAAAATTAAGATACCTAGGAATAAACTTAACTAAGGAGATAAAAGACCTGTACTCAGAAAGCTATAGGACGATTTAAAAAGAGAGAGAGAGAAAGATAGAGGGGGACATAAACAGATGAAAAAACATACTGTCTTTATGGATTTGTAGAATCAACATCATTAAAATGTCCATAAGCAATCTATAGATGCAATGTACTCCCCATTAAAATACCAACAGCATATTTCACAGACCTAGAAAGAACTCTCCAAAAATTCATCTGGAATAAAAAGAGAACCCAAATAGCTGCAGAAATCCTGAGAAAAAAGAACAAAGTAGGTGGGATCTCAATACCAGATTTCAAGCTGTATTACAAAACCACTGTTCTCAAAACAGCCTGGTACTGGCAAAAGAACAGACATATAGACCAATGGAATAGAACATAGAACCCAGAGATCGACCACAAACTGCTATGCTCGATTAATATTTGATGAAGGAGGCAACAGCATACAATGGAGTCAAGACAGTCTCTTCAATAAATGATGTTGGGAAAATTGGACAGATACATGCAAAAAAAGATGAAACAAGACCACTAACTTATACCATACACAGAAATAAACTCAAAATGGATAAAGAACTTAAATATCAGATAGGAAACCATAAAAATATAGAGGAATCCACAGGCATCAAAATTTCAAATATATGCCAAAGCAGTATCTTCACAGATATACTTCCTCAGGCAATGGAAACTAAAGAGAAAATAAACAAATGGTACTACATCAAAATAAAAAGCTTCTGCACAGCAAAAGAAACCATTAGCAAAACAACACTGCATGGGAGAACATATTTGCCAATGTTATCTTCGATAAGAGTTCACTCTCCAACATTTACAGAGAACTCTTAGAACTTAACAAAAGGAAGATAAACAACCCAATCAAAAAATGTGCAATGAACCTAAATAGATATTTTTTGAAAGAGAACATAAGGAAGGCCAAAAGACATATGAAAACATGCTCAAATTCACTAATCATCCAAGAGATGCAAATAAAACAACAATCAGGTACCATCTCACACCTGTCAGAATGGCAATCATCAACAAACCAACAAATGACAAGTGCTGGTGAGGGTTGCGGAGAAAAAGGAACCCTTGTGCATTGCTGGTGGGAATGCAGACTGGTGCAGCCACTGTGGAGAACAGTATGGAGTTTCAACAAAAAACTAAAAATGGAACTCCCATTTGACCCAATAATCCCACTTCTAGGAATATATCCCAAGAAACTAGGAACAACAATCATAAAGGATATATGCATCCCTATGTTCATGGCAGCACAATTTACAATAGCTAAGATTTGGAAACAGCCTAAGTGCCCATCAGCAGATGAATGGATTAAAAAACTGTGGTACACATCCCCAGTAGGGGGTGGGCAGGAGGCAGCTGATTAATGTTTCTCTCTCATCACTGTTTCTAACTCTCTATCCTTCTCCCTTCCTCTCTGTAAAAAAAAAATCAATAAAATACATTTTTTAAAAAACCTGTGGTACATCTATACAATGGAACACTATGCTGTTTTAAAAAGGAAGGACCTCTGACCATTTGCAACAACATCAATGGAATTGGAGAGCATTATGCTAAGTGAAATAAATAAGTCAGAGAAAGGTAAATATGACATGATCTCACTCATTTGTAGATTATAATGAACAACATAAACTGATGAGCAAGAACAGATCCAGAGATAGAGAAGCATCAATTAGATGCTCAAATCTCAGAGGGAAGATATGGGAGGGTGGGAGTAAAGGGGAGAGATCGATCAAAGGATGCATATGCATGCATATAAACCTAACCAGTGGACACAGTCACCAAGGGGGTGAGGGCATGAATGTGAGTGGGATGTGGGAGGCTGGGGGAGGTAATGGTGGGATAAGGACACATATATAATACCTTAATAAAGAAAAAATATATGAAGAAATAAATAAGAGGCAAATTTCCACAGATAGTGTGAGCCATAGAAGTGGTAAGAGAGAAGGCAATAGCAATTAAACTATTTATGTGACTGCTTTCACATAAGTCTCCAAAGCTCCAAATTGATGATTGGCACCTCCGGTCTGGATTACAGGAACAACACTGCTGATGGTCTCTACAACCATGGCATGAGTTATGCCACTTAGCCCCCCATTTGAATAGCATAAGCCTTCAGTTAAGCATAATAAAGATGTTATTCTACCTTTAACTTTAGTAAGGCTAATTAATTCATTTTAATAAAAATGCCCTGGCAAGCCTAGATGAAAACTCTTATATTGATGCAATCAGCTACTTTTCTCCAGATAATTGCCACTTGGGCTGAGAAATTGAAAGCATGCCAACTTAAAATGTTTTTAAAGACTTCAATCAATGTCCTCTCCAAAAAGGAAGAAATAAAAAGCCAGAGGGCAGGTTCATGGATCTCACACTCCATTCTTAACATTGTCCAGCAACACATATTTATGTTACTGTGACTTGTCCTCCAAATTTGACCTGGGGTTGGCCTCTGAATTTGTAAGGGACAGGAAAGGACAGAGGTTGTATAGTCCAGAAAAACTAGAAACAAACTGTCTTATTAAATTACCCATATTTACAACCACACTTAAAATAACACAGATCTGCCAGCCTTCAGACCTAAGGTCTGCAACTTACTTTCAGATGGAACAAAACAATGCAGTAGTCTTTGTCTCATTTACTTATTTGACTCTTCATGAACTTCCAGATAAATTGATAAAATGTCTATAAAATATTATTTTAAAGCAAATGCATGTCTCCCAGAAAAGTAGAATAAGTCTCTACTTATTCACAAAAGACTTTGGATTTTTTAAAAAAGTTAAGCATGTATTTATTTAAGGAATTTTGAGTTATTAACATTTTAAAATACAAAAAAGGTGTGGAGAGATGAAAACACTTGAAATTAGATTTAAGAATCCTGCCTTTTCACCCTAAGTAGCTTTAGTCTCTGTTATGTGACTACCTCACTCAAGACCTAGCTGTGTCAGTAGTCTAACTGAACTGCATCATTCAGTTAACCAGCATACAGAATAAACTCAGCTTGACTAATTTGGTCATGTCATATAACTACATTTTTAATATGATTGTTTTGTTGAATTAATTACATTGAGCTAGTTAACATATCTGATTATAAGGAGAGTGAGATCAAGGCAACATACACAGAATCCTTTGTATTAACCTGTCCAGGCCACATAGCAAGGGACACCTTAGGTAGTGAATTGTACATTTAATGACATCATTTTTGTACACAAGAACTAATTCCCCTTGGTTGAAATCCAAGTGAGATGAACCTTAAGATAAGTTCTACTTATAAAAGGTATAATAAAAGGTATATTAGGAAAAGATGGGCTAAAATTGTTGTTATTAAAGAAATTTCATATAATAAAATATTTTAAAATCACTTCATAATAATAACAAATTATCTTAATTACCTTGTAATAATTGAATGCTTAATAGAACTAAATACAGTATTTCAAGTTGTGATTATCCCACTTGGCTTGTATGTAGGAAATTACCACTGATGTTAAAAAATGCCACCCAAAAACTACATTATAACAAATTTTATGAAGAGTCTTTCAGTTTCTAAAAGCATGCTCTCCTCATAAAAAACAAGGGTTTTTCTGCTTTTATAATCCCAGTGTTTTAGTAAACCTCTCAAGCTTGCACAGCTAATAAGGAAGTCTCAAACTGTATCTGGCTTTGTACTTTTGAGATCTGTTCCCATAATTACTTTTAAGTTTTGGGATAACTTTCCATCTTAAACAATTCTCATTTTTATCTTTACACACCCATACACTAAGGTTTTGATAGTCATTAGAGGATTCCAGACCCCGCCCCCCCACCTCCCAAGTTGCTTACTTGGGGCAATTACCTAATCTGTCTGTGTTTCAGATTCCTCTTCTGTAAATTGAAGATAATAAAACCTACCTGTTATGATTGATGTGAAAATTAAATGGGATTATATGTCAAGAACATAATAAGTAGATAGGATTTTCTCCAATGGAGAAAAGAGAAAACCGTAGCCAATAATCACTCTTAAATTCTTTCATTTCCTCCATGTTTATTCCTCACAGTATCTGCTATGCTTACAGCACCTGCTGATAAAAGTAACCCTAGGCTAACCTCAGAACAAGATGTGGCCATGAATTGGCCTAAAAGTAATAACCTTATTTAGTGACAGCCAGTCCTTGAGATTGGTTGATATCCATTGAGATAGTTTTACATAATCATAATGATGTAATCTTTAGACCAATTGAACTTTGTAATTTTAATAATGAAACAGGATGTGAATAAGACACTTTTAGGAGGAATGAACCTGGGATCAAATATGATTCTGCCTAGCTGGGGACCTTTGAGAATGTCCTTTATCCAGCTGAATCCCAGTTTCCTCTTGCATTTTCATGTTGCATGCCCTAGTTTAAGCCATTCATTCTCTATCCAATAGTTTCCATGTCTCCTGCCACAAACCCATCATCCACATGGTCACTAGAATGAGATTCCTGGATAAAATTGGAATCCCAGTTAAATTTGAATTTCAGATAACAATAAGTAATGTTTTCGGATAGGTATGTTTTATGCCAAAACTATATTCCTTATCTAAAATTCAGATTTAACTGGGTTTCCTGTTCTTTTGTTTTATTATAAATCAGGCAACTGTATATCAATTATCTACCAACAATATAATCATATTTTTTCCAGAAAAGATTTTAGCAATATTCGATTGATCATCCTCTACTAATGCTCAAAAGCCTTCATGCACTTAGACATCACTTTGTGTTATTCATTCATCCAGTCAAGAATAATTTATTCAGTTTACTAGTAAAGTAATACATTGTATAAAATGTGTAGAGAGACAAAGTGTTAATGTTAAAGCAGTAATAAAGTAATTTCCGTGGTCAACAGGGCCAATAGTCAGAGAAGCCAATTCCCTTTCTTCACCCAGTTTCCTTTTCCTCCCTTATGTGAGGTACTTTAGAGGAATTGCTATTCATAATTACAATTATCAAAAAGAGCATCATGAAGAAAGTTATAGTTGAATAGAAATTCATATTCAGTGTGAAAGGCTGATGAAGAAGTATCAGAAAAGAATTCTTCAAACTTTAATTCACACAAACGACCAAGATAACAGAAATAGCAGACCTACACCAAAAAGGGTAGAGGCAGCATGAGCTATTGGTGGGCTCTTGATTCAGATTCTATAAAAATCCCTGCAAGTCCAAAGCAGATAGAATAAGAGTTAAAGTTGATGATGCCCATCATTGGGCATAATGCACTGGGAGAATTAATAGACCTATGTCATCAGCATTAGCTTTCAGAATAAGAGAGCAGTCCGTGCTTAAAGAGAGTCTCTTTTCAATCCCATTCTAAAGTACACTTGCCCACAATGATTCATTATGAAATTTCATGATATTGTCCCTAGACACTTTGCAAATCAACTGATAAAGCTTTCTCTTCCATAGAGGTTTTCATAATGACCTGAACACTTTGTACAAATCAAGAGGACTGGTAATTGGTTCATGTTTGTATCCCTTAGTCAACTTATAGTCTATATACGGTATTTTTCTAATACTTAACTGCCCTCCTGTGCCCCAGCCTATTTATGATACAATTATAAATTCACTAAGGTCATTCATCCCATATGACTTCATTTTTGTTACCTCATCTTTCAGCGCTGCTGCCTATTTCTGTTGTCTTCTGGCAGACACTCCTGTCACTAGGCCAATTATCAGCATCTTTTTAGCTTTTCCTTCTTTCCAAATGGACTCCTTGTTCTCTCACCGGTGACAGTCTTAGAAAGCTACAGCCAAACTGGCCGTTAGCTTCTGACCTTTCTTGGAGTCGATCTTATTATGGTAATTGCAAGGCTGGAAGGAGCAGACACTAGCCCAATTACACCTGTCCCTGTCCTAATTCAGCCTGGGCTTAAATTACTCCATGGGGTAGAGACTACAATTTGACTCTGCTGAACAACAACTTTTTCTCTATTCTTGTGAAATTTGGAGACAGACATTCCTAATTATACTTGTCATGAGGACATAATAGCCCAGTATTTCTTTAAATGGCATCATTCTTTATTGAGAAAATCAATGCACTATATTAATAGTCAACTTTACTGAGGTATTTTAAAGCAAACAATTCTTTAAAATGTGCCTTATCAATGTATAACAATGCATAAACTGAAAACATCGGATGCTTTCCTTCACATTTTAATATTAATACTATTCATAAAATTATGTGTGCTTAATGTTAAATCTTAATAAATGTTATATATTTATATACTTAATTCTGTAAAACTATGCATAGTTAATTCTATAAATGGATAGCTGTGTGGTATATATACATAATTATGTTAAAGAATATATATGTGTACATTATAGCTAAATGAACTATTTTTTTAATTGTATTACTTAAAACATTAGGAAGGAAAAGCTTTTACATTCTTTTAAAAATTAAATGCTTTTCTTATTGTGCATTCTAAAACACCAATGTATAATAATATGCCTCTATTAATCTAAGTTGATATTAACTGCACATATTCTTTTTTATTTTATTTAATTCTTAAAAGTATGCCTTATTTAATTTTAAAACATATTTTTCAGAAGTGCTTACTTACTCCTAAGGAATTATTCTTGAAAAATAATTTGAGAAGAAAAAATATAAGCAATTGGCTCAGCAAATTTTGAGTCTTTACAGAGGTCTCTGGGGATGCTCCTAGTTTGAAGCAAGCCCCTTCTAGGAAAAAGAATTATTGAGACTCTAAATCACAAAACTTATTCTTCCTTAAGCCTAGTGTCATTGGCAGTTCCCCTGCCAGTCTTTCCTTTATTGGAAATAGCTACATTAGTGATTTTGGAGAGAGCAGGACTGGGCTCTTTGAACACTCTGCTGCTTTGAATACAAGAGCCTACTCTAGATATTCTCTTCTCCACTATCTCCCTGAGACATTAAAGGCAAGGTACTTCTGTAGATTCCAGAAACCTAATCAGAATAATGTGAGGTCTGTCCCCACAAAGAAATCAGAACACAACCCAATACTTTTAGGTTAAAGTGTCTTCATTCACATCCATGTGGTCCCCCTTTACTGAAATTCATCTTTGCTTTACATCTATTGGAGATCTGACTCTCCCAATAAGTCATAGTTGAAGATGTAAGCTACAAGGCTGTGTTTCAGTAACCTTATTACTGCTAATAAAATGACTTCCTATCTCTCAGTCTGTTTCCTACACTGGGGGTGATAGTCACTACCAAAAAGTGGCTCATTGTTAGATTTAGTGAAGTAAGTATTTACAATTGTTAGATGGGTGGTGCTTCACGTGCAGTGGAAATTTTGTACATATTTGGATTCCATAGGATTTGTGCAGTTAAACAGACCTGAATGCAAGTCCTGGCTCCCATATGTATACACTGTAGGAACCTTGAACCAGTCACTTGACTTATCCAAATGTGGGAAGACTAAATAAGATAATGCATATAATCATATCATGTATATAAAGTTGTTAGTTCTTTCATGACCTGCCCCCCAAATATCTCATTGATCCTTATACTTTCCTATCTTCCCTTTCATTTTTTTCTTGGATTACCAAGTCATAAATTTATACATTATATAAGGACCACACACAGTCATCCTATCTAGTAAAAGGGTAACATGCAAATGTGACCGTACCTTGGCTCCTAATTGGCTATGCTACCAGCCAATCAGGAGCAGGGGCTGGGGCCGAGCAGCAGGGTTGAGCAGTGCCAGGGCTGGGCCCCAGGGGTGGAGATGAAGCAGTAGCAGCAGCGAGCGCCAGGGTGCCCTGGCTGCCCGAGCTGTGTGTGGAGGCAGCTGGGCAGGGGCAGCAGCTGGGAGTGCCCAGTGGCCCCTGTGGGTGAGGGGAGTGCCCCGCGGCCCCAGCGTGCTGTGTGAGGGGAGTTCCCTGCGGCCCCTGCGTGCTGTGCGTGGAGGTGGCTGGACAGGGGCAGCGGCTGGGAGCACCCCACTGCCCCCGTGCACTGCACGGGGAAGCAGCAGGGCAGGGACTGGCCCCCGGGCACTGCATGTGAAAGTGGCAGTGAGCGCCCAGTCCCTGGGGCTGGGTGGTCACAGGCAGCTGGGACTGAGCCGAGCAGGGAGATGGCTGGGTGCCAAGGCCGGCTTTAGGCCTTGGGCAGGCTGGGGGTGAGCCATCAGTTGGACATCCCCTAAGGGCTCCCAGTATGTGAGAGGGGGCAGGATGGGCTGAGAGACTACCCACCCCCAGTGCACGAATTTCATGCACAGGGCCACTAGTATAATTATATTTTCATTTGTCTGAAGAAATATTATATGCTTTTTATTACTCCTGTGTGGTGTTGCTTATGTTCTTCCCTTGGCCATTTCCTTTTTTCACCAATGTTGAGACTTCCAAATTTGCAATTCCTGGCATCAGTTACTGGCAAGCAATCCTCTCCTCCATTTGAGATCATATTCACTCACAGTGGCTTCATTGATGGATCAATATCAGCAGTCACTGGGGATATTACATTTGCAGTGATTACTAACCTTATGAGGTCCCTGATAGAACCCAGAAAGACACTGAAGCAACTAACAGAGGCTCCTGCCCCTGTGCTTACCCTCAGACTTTTCAAAAGCAAGTTGGAGCCCAACTAAGGAATGAGCCCCTTCCAAAAGCCTATTGGGCTTCTCTCTCTCTCCCTTATTTTTTCAGTCCTTCCTTGTTAAAAGTATAAATCTTTTTATCTAGAAATCATGGTTACATATTTTCAAATCCATTCAACAACCTAGGGGTGCCTATACTCTAGGGTTTTATACCAGTGGGCAACAAACGGGGAGTAGCAACAGAGTTGCCTCAAAACCATTGTGAGATTTTCCAAGAGTGTGTAGCCTCAGTCACCTGCAGGGCTAGTGACAGCCCAGGCTGTTGGTCTCACTGGATGTTCTGATTTCATAGGTGTTAGCTGGTCTAGAAACCCCTCTTTGAGAACTATTGATATAAAACATCAGGAGTATTTGTTAACCCCTCTTCATCACTCTGTTTCTCAGCTGACCCTCTCTACCACCTTGGTGACTCAGAACATATGTAAGGCCTTGACCCTGTTGCTTTTCAAGAGGCAACGTCTTTGAAACAAATTGTTCCTGTTTTAAATGACATTGATGCCTGAGCTTTTGGGGCATCAATAAGAATAAAAAGAGGGAAAGGACAAAAAAATTAAGAAGTGTGCCTGCTTTGCTAGTATTCCTGGATAAGAACTCCTTAATATCACCAAGACCGGTTTGGCTCAGTGGATAGAACGTCGGACTGCGGACTGAAGGGTCCCGGGTTCGATTCTAGTCAAGGGCATGTACCTTGGCTGCGGGCACATCCCCAGTAGGGGGCATGCAACAGGTGGCTGATCGATGTTTCTGACTTTCTATCCCCTCTTCCTTCCATTCTGTAAAAAATCAATTAAAAATATATTTTAAAAAAAGAACTCCTTAATATCAACATTTACCCAAATAAAGTTATTTCCTAAACTCAGATTGAAATAAACACAAAGACTGTCGGGGGAGTAATTTTTTAACCCAATAAAGTCCTCTCTCTCTCTCTCTCTCTCTCTCTCTCTCTCTCTCTCTCTCTCTCTGAACAATATGTGGTTGCCTGCATTTATCTGTGTTTATCTCATCTGGTTGTCTATAATTAGATTGCAAGCCCCATGGGCAGTAGCTGTGTAGTTGTAATTCAATTTTGTACAGTGTCTGGCACAGTCTCTTAACCATAAAAAGGGTGCTCAATAAATATTTATTGGTGATGGTTATCTTTAATTCCTCAGGAAGCTTAGGCAATTTTAGGCCACTCTACTTAGTTGAATGATAATGAAATTCATAAACTATCTTGAGGGAGAAAACATGTTTGGTAGATTTTTGAAAACCAACCCACCATCAAATATTCAAAATGGAGAGGAAGCATTTAGTTCCTTAGGATTATTAAAAATTTAATGCATTACCTTGTGCCAAACTTATAACAGTGACCTGAGCAGTAGAAAATACAGAACAATATAAGCCAGTGAATCTTCTGGCAACTTCCTTAAATGATGCTGAAGTTTATCACATTAAAAGTTTTCTTTTCTCCTACCAAATATTGTAACTCATCAAATAAATTGGTCTATAAAGCAAATATTATTTTAATTTTGGCAAGCATATTTATCAACCTCCATACAGTTTTTCTTTGTTAAAATCAGGGAACTGATGTCATTTGTAACACATTTCTTTTCCATCTACAGAACATCTAACCTTTAAGAAGAAAGCCTGACACAAAAAGTAAAATAAGTGGAGATTTTCTTTATATTAAAAAAAATGTTTAACAGCTATGAAATGCCCCCAAAGCACATTTCTAGTTAGAGAAACTGTAAAAGAGCTATGTCATGGGGGAAGTGAGGCAAGAACTGTCATGATCCAGAAAAAGCTGGGAGACTGTTTTTTTTTGTTTTGTTTTGTTTTGTTTTTTTTTCCCTAGGCATGCTTAGGTACAAGGAGAAGGCTCTGCCTAGATGGTGCACTCAGAAAACACAATAGCTGCATTGGGCAATGCACATTTGGTGAGTAGCCCAGCCTTTGAGAATATTTGGCCATCTTTCTGATAGTCTATTGGCTAGAATTTTGGTGAACTACAGATTTTACGGGCCTTTCCCCTACTCTTCAATGCATATATCAGTTTAAAGCAACACGTTGTGTAAGAGGTAAAAGGGTAAGAGGCAGAGACAAAGAACAAGTTAAGAAGAAAGCTTTAGATTGCCCAACATATACTGTCCAATTGGAAAATTATTTGAAGAAGTCACAATCCATTGTGTCTTACCCATGATTCCTCTGAAAATCTTTTCTTGGCTTCTGGAGATTCATTCACCTTGTGGCTTTAAATGTCTCCCTCATTGCCTAGTTCCTTTGCCTTTGTGCCTTTCTCTGCTCTTCCTCACAGTGAGCTTTTGTAGATTGAAAAAATTGATAGAAAACAGAGGAATTCTGAATGAAGACACTTCACCTAGAGACAGCTAATGTCCTATGTCTTCTGCCTGAGGTGATCACCAAAACCAAGGTTCAAGTGTCTATTATCTTTCATCTATTCAGCACTAAAAAAGTTTTCCTTCTTGTGGCCAGGAACATGGTTTTCAGGCTTTTTTGTCTTGTTTTTTTTTATCTACCTCTGCTCATGGAGCAAAATATTATCATTTGGAACTGGAGTGTCCAAAGCCCATGCCATGACTTATGTGGGATTAGCATTTTGGCTTCCAGACACTGCCTTTAGTTTCTTAGAATTAAAATTGAACATCCTAAGGCTGAACTGCACTTTTCCTGGGTGAATTCCTACTATATGAAAAAAAAAAAAGATGTAAATTTGTGTGTGTCAAAGAGGATTACCAGAGACAATGATGTAGGAAATGATGTTTAAAACTATAAAATTGTTTCCCTGAACTGCCCAGTGGCCAGAGACACCCATTGTACTAGTACTTTCTCCAACTAGAACCCAGAATGCCAGGGTGCTGATCATGGCTACTGATTCTATTTCCTTTTGCAAATTTCTTTTATGTTTCTGATTCTTAATTGTCCTTCTATAAAATAAGCAATTTGGAAAAGATGACTCCTGAGATCCTTTCCAGCTCCAATAGGTCAGAAAAGCAGTAAATGTTCATCATGGTCCCCAAGGGGAAAGATTCTGGTCAAAAGGCCCATTTAATCTCAGCTTCCCTGCATACTAACTGTGTAAACTTGGTCTTAAGCAAGTGTATTACCTCTCTAGGCCCCAGTTTCCTCAGGGGGATAATAGTATCTACCTGAAAGAGTTATTATTGGGATTAACTAAGATGATGCATGTGGGGTGCCTAAATCATAATTATAATTTTGTTGTTAGCATTATGGTTATTCTAGGATCATAGAGCAGGTATATCAGAGAGTATTGTTAGCAACAGGGGATTAAGAGCACAGTTGTGTAGCCAGACTGCCCAAGTTACTGTGATAAGTAAACAATGCCTGGCATTAGGTTAACAATTTCTATTACTTTTTATTGGTCTCTTATCACTAAAAAATCTATTGCGTTTGGAGAGGGAGGATGGGAATTTTCAAATTTTTATTTTCATCTTTATGTTTTTTTGTGCATCCCAAATCGTCTGCAATGAGTAGAAATAACTTTTAAAGCCTTAAAAAGCCCCCTTTTTTGTTTTACAGCATTGACTAGGTCATGGACCAATTATTCCTGAATGCATAAACTGCTGATGTATAACAGGAATCATTTGTTTGTTCTGAGCAAAAGTTTGCCTTGTCCTCATTCAAGTTAGTGCAATGGAAGTGCGTTTGTATATACAGAGTGAGGGCAGTTGGCATCTCCCTATCTGGTGTTTGTGGAATTATTGAGGCCTCTGGGTTTCAAACTATGCTTTTTCACAGCAACCTGAAATTTCTCTCCAGTGCTCAGTTGCTGAGGGGTAAGACCTTGCTATACATACAATGACAAATAAATTTCTAAGGGAGTCAATGGGAGGACTTAAAAATTGTGAGCTCAGCTTTGGCCACAGATACAGGAAACAGCTCCATTGGCCTGCAGCAACAGCAAATGTCCTATGTCTTCTGCCTGAGGTGATCACCAGTTCTATTTGTCACAAGTGAAGCCATCTTCTTGTTAATGGGGAAGGTAAATTGCCCCAAATATTGCCTTTCATCACTCCAAATTATTAACTACAATGAAGCCTTTTTAGACAAGTGGGGGGAGGGGAGGAGGAGGAATCCTAGGGGGAAAAAAAGCCAGAAAGAAAATTTTGTCTTATTTTCTTTTTTTAATTGAGTTTATTGGTGTGACATGGGCTAATAAAATCATATAGGTTTTTGGTATACAATTCTGTAATACATCACCTATGTAATGTATTGTGTATTCACCACCCTAAGCCAAGTCTCCTTCCATGTTTATTTATCCCCCTTTCCCCTCCTCTACCTCCCCCAACCTTTCTTTCCTCTGGCAGTCACTATAGATGATGAGGAAAGGAGTTCCAATTGGTAGGAGCAGTGAAGAATATATAACAGCAAAAAGGAAGAAGAAACAATTTCTTGTGATTAATGTATTTACATATGTATATCTTTGGAGTGTATAAAAAGTTTTACATATATCAATGCTTATCAATCTTTCCACTAGTGTGTGGCCAAGGGCAAAGGAAAGTGAAATGTGTGTCCAGTGTTTTGGAACAACCAGAAGAGAAGGATGAATGGGCAGAGCTTATAGAAGACTCTAGAAAGCTTGAAATTTCTTCCAAGACTTAGGATTTTATCTTTAATTTTTACTGATTTCACTACAATAAAAGAATGGAACCCAACCATGTTTGTCTGATCCTTTGCCCAGTGATCTTACTGCCTCTTTTATGAATAGCTGCAGCACACTGAAGAAATACTAGTCTTTGTTCCCATGAACTTTCAGTTCTATAAGTGCTAGCCGTTGTGAAACAGGATGTCAGTATCCAAGAGAGAAATAACAACACTGCAGGTGGTAACACTCTGTTGGGTGGATGGGGAAATGAATATGTATAGTTCTGCTGAAGCAAATGGAATGATGCCATCCTCCTGGAGCAAGGATGCAAGCTATGATTGAAAGCTGCCAGGAATAATCAGACAATAATCACAACCCACTTCTGCTGAGCAAATTAAAGATCTACAGTATTTACCGCTGGAGACTGAAGTTCAGGTAAGGAAATAGAGACCTGAGGGCACAGGTACTATCTGCATTTCTTATTCATCATTGAGTCTGACTTTACGTATTGACAATTAGTTAAGTCAGTGATAGATTAATAACCAACATTTTATTTTCTAAATTGAGCCCTTCTAACTTATATGTACTGAAAAAAAAGTTCCAATATAGATAGTAAGAGCATCCTTCTCCCTGTTAAAGTTATGATTTAATGAAAGCATATTGATCCACAGAAGGAATTTATTTCATAAAGAATAGGTGTATAATGCCTAGCCAGAGACTCAAAGATGCCATACCAAAACAGAGAGTAAAAAACCCAGAAAGAACAAAACTAAAAACAGATTTTCTGGACAATATGACTGATTTGTATAAAGAGCAAGAATATGAAGTTGTTTCTAAAGATGGTGATTATCATAGGAAACTTATCAGAAACCACAGATGAATATTATATGTAGAATCAGGAAACAAAGTAAATATGGGTTTTGTGTTTTAAAATAGGAACTAAATGTTATTTGTTTAAAAAAAATAAATGTCTACTATAAAGATGTTATGCCCAGATTTCAAGATCCCCAGAGACCACCAGGGAGCCAATACCGATGCAAGAGCAAAGGAACCTTCATTCAAGCCCGGGCTTGGCTCTCCCAGCCCCACCGTCGCCGCGACAGGAAGCAAGAGAGAGCCAGCCCTAAGAGAACAAAGATTATATAGGGCTAGTCATGTGGGAGGGCTTAGGTGAGTGATGTAAGTTACAGAGATTGGTCACTTTGGTCAGGGTTTTACTCCAGGGTTTTACAGCACAATGGTCAGGAAGTGACCAACACATTCCAAGATTTGTGCCATCCCCCACCACTTCCTGATTGGTTAAGACTGGCGCATAGGGAGTGTTCTGTGGTGTAGCCTAATTTGGACCTTAGCTTCGTTCTTGGAGCTTCGTTGGTTCGCTCAGCTGGTGGCTGGGAAAGTCAGGACATTTCTGGCATTCCTGCAGTTCGGTAGGGAGGTCAGGATGAGGATCTAGCTCTACAAGGTGGAGGATAGTCAGTCCCACTTTGTCCTTTCAAATGAAAGCATGGTGAATTTGGACATGATGAAGGTGTCCACTTGTGTGGAAATCCACCATCAAGAAAGTGAAAGCAGAGTTAAGACCATTGAAATTAAGATTATAAATTATAGAAATACTTGTAAGAGAAAAACATAGACAACTCAGATTAATGAAGGCTATGCACCATGCTTTCTTTATTTTTTATTATGAGATGCTTGAAATATATGTAAGTGTATGAAATAAAGAAACCCTTTTTACCTGTCACCTAAATGAAAATAAAAATTTGCAATGTTGGCTTCAGCTTTCATCATTTTCCCTCTTTCTTGCCCTCCCCCTCCTCCTTCTCCTCCTCCACTTTCTCTCCCTCTTTTTTCTCTCCTCTTCCTCCTCCTCCTTATTCTTTTAGGGAAGGGATAAAGAAATTTGCAAATGAAAGCAAAAGTTCCACACCTATAAACCATCCATTCCCCTCCTCCTACCTTCCCTTGGGTAGAGATAATCAGGACAGAGGATTATCTTGAGAATTATCTATATTGACTCATGTAGATCTAGTGTATTTATTTTAAGCCTGTGCAGTGTTTGGTGGACCATTAGGTGTTTCTTTTCTTTTTCTTTTTTTTTTGCTTTTGTTTTAGTTTACATTTTCCTGGTTAATATAGAGAATGAGCTTCATTTCATGTTTATTGGCAATTCAGTTTTCCTCTTTAAGTTGCTACTGATATTTTTAAGTCTGTAGCCTGCAAAATGATTCAAATGTTTTCATATTTTTAAATTTTTGAGTCTTGCTTGAGAAATTGTTCCCTCACACATTATAAACATGTTCTTACCTAAGTTTTTTTTACAGCTTTGATTTTTCATATTTAGGTCTTTGTATATGAGGTAGAGATGTTTCTCTATTATAATTATCCCATAACCACTTCTTAAATAGTCAATCCATTATTCAATGATTTGTAATAATATCTGGGTCATATATTAAATACTCACTTATATTATATATATGCAATGTATATACATGAATATATATTGCATATAAATGTATACATGTATATGTGTATAATAAATATATATACACAAATGTATATACACATGTACTTACATGTGTATATTTATTACATGTGTGTATATAATGTTCATGTATTTAATATATATTTGTGTATATATTACATGTGTTATATAATGTTCATGTATGTAAATATATGCATACATGCATATATGTGTAAGCAATATGTAATATATAAATAATATACATACATGTAAGCAATATATTTAATATGTATTTTGTGTAAGCACATATCTATATATATAAAAAGCCAACAACCGAAATACCAGAATGACCAGAATGACCAGATGCTATGATACCCACTGAGGCCAGAGAACTAGCCTGGCTGGCCAACACCCCCACAACCCCTTCCCCCAATCAGTCCCTCCACCCCAATCGGGGGTGGAGCCTGCCAGCCTATTGCTCACAGCCTCTCCCCCCAGCCAGCCCAGAGCTGATTGGGCTCCATCAGTGGGAGTAGGAGACAACCTCTTGCTGTCTCTTCTTCCCAACAGGCCCAGCCCCAATCCATAGATTGAGGATGTGCTGGCTGGACCCCACCAGTGCATGAATTTACCTCTAGTATCCTATATAATAAAAGAGAAACATGCAAATTTGACTGTACCTTCACTCCTGATTGGCTAAGCTATCAGCCAATCAGGAGCAGGGGTGGGGCTAAGTGGCGCAAGCGTCCGGCCCTGGGGGTGGAGATGAAATGGTGGTGGTGGCAAGAGCCCAGCCCCCGGGGCTGAGTGGTCGCAGGCAGATGGGGCTAAGCTGAGCAGGGCAATGGCTGGGTGCCCAAGGCCTAAAGGCTCGCCAGAGGCTTTAGGCCTTGGGGAGGCTGGGGGTGAGCCATGAGTTGGACATTCCCTGAGGGCTCCCAGTATGTGAGAGGGGGCAGGTTGGGTTGAGGGACCACCCACCCCCAATGCACGAATTCCATGCACCAGGCCCCTAGTGTATATATAAACAGTATATATAATATAGAGTATATAAAAATTATATATACATATTGCTTTTAGCTTTCTTTTAATTTGTCTATTTGTCTTTATCTTATTTCTAACCCTCTAAAATCAATCATGATTAGTGTTACTGTCATCGCTATTATCTTATAGTATTGTATCATTATTGGTTTTATGATAAACACTTATTTAAGTTTACCCTCAAGACCACCAAAATTACTTAGTGCATGTCAGCCCACAACTATTTTCTCAGTTAAATTTCTCCCCTAAATCCTTTTTCAGTAGGTCTTTCAGGTGGGGCCTGCAAGAAGTTTCCCAGTCTGAGAAGGCTTTGTTTTCCCTCACTCTTGAATAATAGAATAGCTGGATATAGAATTTTTCAATTGACAGTAATTTTCCCTGAACTGAGAAGAGGTCATTCTGCTCTTTTCAGGACTGTTACTTTTGAGATGCCTGCTGTCAGGTAATTGTTTCCTTTTTTAGAATAATTTTTTCCTTCAAATTGCTTTTAAGATCTATTTTTTAGTGTTCTCCAACTTAACCTTTAGATAGCCAGAGGCATTTTATGTATCCTTCTAGGGCTTGATGTGTTTCTTCATTCTAAAAATTTGTACCTCTTCTCACTTTGGAAAAATTATCAACCATTATTTCCTTCAATATTTCTTTTTTCTCATTCTCTAGTGTTTCCTTTTAAACTCCCTTTTCTATAGATGTATGTCAGTTTCTTCTATTCTCACATCTCTTAACATCTTCAGATTTTCTAACTCTCTCTGTGCTACATTCTGGGTAATTTATAATTTATTCTCTTTCAGTTAATTTATTTCTCCAATTGCGTGTAAGTAATTGATAAATGATATTTATCTTGACTATTGGATATTACTGTTCATAATTATATAGATAGATAGATATAGATATAGATATATAGATATAGATATAGATACTAGAGGCTGGTGCATGAAATTCATGCATAGGGGGCAGGAGGTGTCCCTCAGCCCAGCCTGCACCCTCTCCAATCTGGGACCCTAAAGGGATGTCGGACTGCCCTTTTAGGCCTGATCCCTACTGGGATCGAGCCTAAATGGGCAGTTGGACATCCTTCTCACAATCCAGGACTGCTGGCTCCAAACTACTCTCCTGAATGCCTCCCTGATTGGCCCTAACTGCTTCTGCCTGCCAGCCTGATCACCCGCTAACCACTACCCTGCCAGCCTAATTGATGTCTAGCTGCTCCCCTGCCAGCTTGTTTGCCCCCACCTTCCCTCCTCTGCCGGCCTGGTCACCCCTAACTATTCTCCTCTGCTGGCCTGATTGCCCACAACTGCCCTCCCTTGCAGGCCTAGAGCCTCCCAAAGGCCCTCCCCTGCTGCCCATCTTGTGGTGGCCATCTTGTGTCCACATGGGGCAGGATCTTTGACCACATGGGGGCAGACCTCTTGTGTGTTGGAATGACTGTCAATCTGCATATTACTCTTTTATTAGATAGGATAGAGGTCTGGTGCATGAGTGGGGGCCAGCTAGTTTGCCCTAAAAAGTATCCTGGATCAGGGTGGGGTTTCCCTTGGCACATGGGGTGGCCTGGGCAAGGGGCCTATGGTGGTTTGCAGGCCAGCCTCACCCCCCAGTGACCCAAGTGGAGGCCCTGGGATCTGGGATTAATTTATGTTCTACAATTGAAACTTTGTAGCATTGAGTGGAGGCCTAGGCTGGCAAGGGCAGGTGGAAATCTTGGCTTCCTCCATTGCTGGGGAAACCCAAGCCTCCCTCCTGTTCTCAGTGGTCACAGCCATCTTGGTTGGCTGGTTGGCATGGCTTGTGGGTGTGGCTTGATCAGAGGTACAGTCAATTTGCATATTACTCTTTTATTAGATAGGATAATTGCAAAAGTTCTGGTTGGCTCTTTTTCAAATCTGCTTCTTTTCTTAATGACTTTCTTTTCTTTTCTCTTTTCTCCTTTACTTTGTGTATTTTTGTAAAAATTTGGACTCTTAGGTGCAGAGAATTGAGTTAACCATATATCTCATACAGTAGTAACAGCTGCCACATGTTGGGCTTCCTAGAAAGCAGACCTGAGGCAGAGATTACTCTGTTAGGATTTTATTAGGGAGAGTTCTTGGGTTCAACATGTGTGGAAGGGAAGAGAAAGAAACAGGACTCAGCAGGGAGAGAAACTGAACTCTGGTATCTCCCCGTGGAAAGCAGAGTGAAGCTATTCCTTCCCAGGTGTTTCTACCAGAGACAGAAATCAGCCATTTGCAATTTCACAAACTGGATGCAGACCACCCCAGGAAGGAAGGGTAACTTTGGATGAAGCTATTGTCTTCAGATTAGGCAATTCCCAATGCTGCCCTCTGAGGGTTTTCCCTTTGCAGCGTTCATAGTAGCTGGGGAGAAAGTCCTGCAGTCCTGAGGAGAGTCTAGGCAGCAACTCACAGCAGTCACTAAAATGGCTGAAGGCATGTGCCAAGCATTATATTTTCTCCACAGTCCTATAAGTTAGATACTATGGTCAGTTGTCATTTAAAAATGAGGAAGGTCAGGCACAGAGGGATTAAGTAACCTGTGTAACCAAATTGACCCAGTGGCAGCATCGAGATCTAAACAGAGGCCACGTGGCTCTAAAGCCTGTGTTCTTTCTACTGTGTGATAGTGCCTTAGGTTGTGGCCTACTAGCATCATCAGTCCATACAGGAGCCTGTTACTACTTTATTTTATTATTGTTTTATCATAACTTACATTGCTATTCTTCTCACCTCTGCATAAGTGGAATTGTGCTAGAGAAATTACATTCATATAGTTTTTTAAATTCAACCCTCTTTTGAAGATGTAACCATGTTAAGATATATGCCTCTATGTCTTTAATCAGCCTAAAAATTCATCACTTTGAGCATTTTTATCTTATAGTTTATCTTAGATATGATTTGACTATGTCAAGTTCTGGGAGTGAAGAAGAGATATTCTTGTTTGTTGAATGTATAGACCCTTGATTGGGAGGGGTTTCTTCTTCATGTCTGTTTCAGTAATTGATTGTTGGAATATAAGCTCCCTTTATTCTGTGGTAAATCTCAACTGCCTAGATTGGGGGAGGTCCTTCTCAAACTATTTTGGGTTTGATTCTTTCATATGTTTGAGGGATAGCACTGGCTTTGGACATTTTTTATATAAACTTATCAGTAAGAAACTCAAAATCCAATCCTACTTAAGGAATAAGATTGGCATTCTGATTGCTTGCAAGAGAACTTGGCTAGACATCAAAAAGAATTAAGATTTTTTTCATTTTATTCTCATGTTAGTGGGCTGATTTTTTTCCTAGTTCTCTTTTGCTATGTGTGTAGTCCTTCAGAAATATGGCTTCCATTTCAGCTCCTCTTCAGAAGATCTTACCTCTAAAAGGGCAGTAAAACCCATCCCTGTGCTGTTATTGGAACTAGCCATCTCCCTTACCAGTTTGCTCACTTGCTTAAAGAACACTTGTAGTTCTAACATTTGGCACCTATGGAATTCCTATATTTCATGTTGACATCTTAAAAATGGTTTTTTGTATTTTATTCAGCATTTCTAGATATTATAGCTAGAAGGTCTGTCTATTAGCTTAGACTAACAAGTTGCCAAAAGCAAAATCCTCTCACTTAAATCATGAGTTCTTTCTGCCTAAGCTATATAGGGTAGAAAAAGAATAGTTCACTTGCTTGTATAGCAGTGGTCATTTCTTTTGAACAGCTCTATTGAGATATAATTCATTCCTTACACCTCACACTTTAAAGTATACAAGTTCGTGAGTTTTAATATATTTACAAAGTTGTACAACCATTACAATGGTCAGTTTTAGAGCATTTTCATCACCATAAGAGACTGGTACCCATTAACAGTCACTCCTCATTTTCCCCAAACTCTCAGCCTTAGGTAACTACTAATCTACTTTATGTATTTATGGATTTGCCTATTTTGTTGCTTCTTTCACTTAACCTAATGTTTCCAAGGTCCACGTATGTTGTAACATATATTCATTGGTTTTTATTTGGGAATAATATTCCATTGGACAGAAAAACTACAATTTGCTTATTTTTGTTGCTGGACATTTAGGTTGGTTCCATTTTTAACTATCTTATCTAATAAAAGAGTGATATGAAAATTGACTGTAACTTCGTTACACTAAATAAGCCATGCCCACAAGCCAATCAGGAGCTACATGCAAATTAACACACAACCAAGTTGGCTGCTGCTCATGGCAGGCCAGGTTGGGCTGGGGATATGGCCAGGCAGTGATCCACCCAGGTCTCAGGGTGATCAGTTTGCTGGGTGCCCCAGGCCGAGGACAAAAAGTCCTGGTCAAGAGGCCTTTATGCCCCTAGCCTCTGGCAGGCCTGGTGGGCTGGGGGCATGGCCAGGCAGTGATCCCGGGATCCCAGGGCAATCACTTCTCTGGGTGCCCCTGGCCTCAGGCAGGCTAGGCGGGCTGGGGGTGTGGCCAGGCAGCAATTGGCCCAGGTCCTAGGGCCATTGCTTCCCTGGGTGCCTCAGGCCAGGGAGTGAAAAGGCCTTGCCAAGAGGCCTTTTTGCCCCCGGCCTCGGGCAGGCCAGGCAGTAATCACCCGGATAACAGGGAGATCACTTAGCTGGGTGCTCCTGGCCTCAGGCAGGCTGGGCGGGCTGGCTGGGGTTCCCTGGCCGAGGTCCCCTCCTCAAGGATGGAAAGTCTCAGCCAGAGGCTTTCGGCCTTGGGCAGGCTGGGGGTGAGCCATCAGTAGGACATCCCCTGAGGGCTCCCAGTATGTGAGAGGGGGCAGGTTGGGCTGAGGGACCACCCACCCCAGTGCACAAATTTGTGCACCAGGCCCCTAGTTATTAATAATGCTGTTATAGCTTCTGTATACAAGATTTCACATGGATATGTTTCCATTTCTCTTGGGGATACACATAGGAGTGGTATGTCTGGGTTATTGGCAACTCTATTTTAAATATTTTGAGGGACTGAAAAACTGTTTTCTAAAATGGTTACATCATTTTACATTCCCAGTGTGTGAATGTGTTCCAAGCCATTTTTAACATGTTAAAATACCATGCATTCTATAGAATCTTGAGTTGTAGGCTACTGAGCTTACTAACACCTATATCTATTCTTCTACTAAATCATTCTTCTTGCCTGGCCAGTGTGACTCAGTGGTTGGGTGTCAACCTATGAACTAAGAAATCACCAGTTTGATTCCTGGCCAGGGCACATGACCGGGTTGTGGGGTGCAGAAGGGGTGTGTAGGAGGTAGCTGATAGGTGTTTCTTCCTCATCAATGTTTCTGTCTCTCTATGCCTTTCCCTTCCTTTCTCTAAAAATCAATAAAAATATTACTTTTTAAATCATTCTTCTTAGATGTTCTACAAACACTTCAAATCCAAGAAGTTCCAAATATTTCTCCTTTACTATAAAAGTGCTTCTCTTGTATTCACCAATTTGTTCATACAGAAATCTGGGCAGCATTGTAGGTGCCCCAGTTTTACTCATGCCCCTGCTTTTAACCTTTGCTTCCCTGAAAAGAACTCACAAAGTCATCCTGCCCTGTATGTCACAAATGTCATTGCCCTAATTCATGTTCTCACTGAAATCATTAGAGTGACCAGTTTACAGTACTGATCTTTCTAGATTTGTTCTCACCTGTCTGTCACCCCACCAGCCAACCTACTGGGCTTGTGGCCATTGTAATGGGAAATGCAAATCCAATTCTATCCTCCCCTAGTTTGATTTTCTTTTTTATACTTCCTTATAATTGACAGGACAGTATATAAATTCTATAGCAGAACATCCAGAACTCTATAAGATCTGGCCCACAACCTCAAAGCAATATCTGTCCTACCATTTACCACTGTACAACCTCTGCTTATACAACACTGCGCTCCTTACCATTCTTTAACTAGCTCTACCACCTCAAAACACAGCCTTCAGAATATACCTACTTATCACCTTACCAAAGATGAAGCTGAAGAGATCTGCCCAAAGTGTTACAAAGTCTCAGGACAAAAGCCTGATCTCACATCGAGGTTTTCTGATTCTAAGACACTTCACACTCCCCCACACCAGCCCCCATACTGAGCACAGAGCCAAGACTGAGCTTTATTCAATTCCTGACTCTCATGGTATTCCCTCTTACGTCAGATCCTTAAATGCTATTTTCATTTCCTTGGCCATTATACGTCTCCATTTTCATATTACATCATTTGACTTTACAATGCAAGTTGATGTTAACTATATGCTATTTTGTTCTCTTTAATGGTCTTATGCCATCACTCCTGGTCTAGATGAGAACTGCCCACATAGGCCATGGTAAAAATTTAATTAGTATTGCTTGGGTGGTTGCTAGATTCTTCCCCTAGCTATCTCTCAGCCTTTATCTATGAGTTCCTTATAAAGCACAAACATTATTTAGCATCATGTCAGAACATTTTTATAGTTTATATCTTTGCCATATTTTATACTAGTATCTTGTATTACTGAATACATTGGGATTTGGGACCTTGAAACATACTACTTATCATTATTATTTATACTAAAGGCCCGGTGCAAAAATTTGTGCATGGGGGGGTGGGTGTCCTTCAGCCCAGCCTGTACCCTCTCCAATCTGGGATCCCTCAGGGATGTCCGACTGCCCATTTAGGCCCGATCCTATGGGGATCGGGCCTAAATAGGCAGTCAGACATCCTTCTCACAACGCAGGACTGCTGGCTCCCAACTACTTGCCTGCCTTCCTGATTGCCCCTAACCCCTTCGGCCTGCCAGCCTGATCACCCTCTGGCTGCCAGGTGTTCAGAGCAAGGAGGAATGAATAGGTAGGCCACAGGTGATCTTTAGGGCAATGAAACTGTTCTGTCTGATACTACATTAATGTTACATTTGTCAAGACCATAAGATGTTCAACACAAAGAATGAACTGTAATGTAAACTGCAGGTTTTACTTTTGTTAATAATGTGTCGATAAAGGCTCATCAAGTATAATAAATGTATTGCATTAATTTAAGATGTTAATAATAAAAGAAGCTTTAGTGTGGTGTGGCCAAGCCTGGGGGTGACAGCGTGGGTCCTGACCCCCTGCTGGGTTCGGGGCAGGCATCAGGATCCCCGCTGCCACCCCAGGTTTGCCAAGACTGGGCCTCAGGGTGGTGGCATGGGTCCGGACCCCCTGCTGGGTCCAGGGCTGGGATTGGACCACCACCAGCCCAGCAGGTGCCTTGGCCTGCTATTGCCGTGGCAGCCCCGCCCTTCGCACCACCCCTAGCCTCATGCATGCCTTGGTCACGCCCCCTGCTTCTGATTGGCTGGTAGTGTAGTGAAGGTAGGGTCAAATTTGCATATTATTCTTTTATTAGATAGGATATTTATATTTTAAAATCAAGAATTATATATTGGTTCTTAATGTATATAATTTATAGGGGTAAATGGTTTTCTCTCAACTAATTATTGATAGTTAAAGTAGCTGTATCTACTCTGAGTTCATTCACAATTTTATCAACCCCCGAAGAGATTATTCTTGACTCTCATTTATAAACTCCTTTGCCCGGCATCCTCTGGCAGTATCTTACATCTCTCTCTACCATAAATCAAAGGTAAAATTCTCTCATTTCATAAATCACTGCTTTTCTGTTGGTTTTTATAGAACTTTTATTCGTGTCAAATGCTTTAATACTTTGGGGCTTTATTATTTCTCTTTTTAAAAAGTCCCATGAATTAGATAACTAAGTATACCATCCTTTTATAGATGAGAAAAAATAATGAACTATTCATCTAACTGCAATTAGAACTCACAGTTCCAGCTTGTTCATTGCTCATCTTATGTTTTCACTAGGGGCCCAGTGCACAAATTTGTGCACCTTGAAAGGAACTGTGGGCCACAAGGCTGCAGTGAGCATAGAGGTGGGTCTCAGCCCATTTTTTGTGCCTCCACCCAGACCTTCCCCCCACCAGCCTCCAGTCCCCTGTCTGTTGGCAGCCCCACTCCCTCCTCCACTGTTCCCACACACAAATGGCACCAATCCCACTCATACCCACTGATGATGTGGAGTGATTGCTGCTGGAGCCAGCAGTGGATGCAAGTGGTGGCTGCTGCCCCAATAACCCCTAGGAGCAGGGGTAGGTGAAGAAGTCCTCAGGGGCAGTTTGGGCTGGCAGCTGCTACTCGCACTTACTGATGGTGCCAAGTGATTGGAACTGGTTCCAGGCACTGGCAGTAGGTGCAAGCAGTGGCTCTGGTGCCAGCTGCATATGTGAGCGGGGCTGTCACCATCAGTGGATGTGAGATGCAGCTGCTGACCCCAATCGCCCCTCAGAAGCAGGGGGAAGTAGAGAAGCCCTGAGGGGTGATCGGGGCCTGCAGTCAATTCTTGCACCTGCTGATGGCACTGAGAAATCAGGGTTTGCACCGGGTCCCAGCACAGGGTGCAAGCAGTGGCTCCGGTGCCAGCAGCTGGTGCAAGCAGGCCCAGCACTAGCAGCAGGTGCAAGCACCCAGTGGGAACACAGTGTGCGGGAGCAAAGAATTTTCAGTAATCACCAGAAGCTCACCCTGATGACAGCGACCAGGCTCCTACTATGGTCTGGTGCCCCCACTCACCTGCTCCACCATCCCACCTCAGCCGATGCCCACCATGTTCCACATTCTGCACCTGCTGCCAACATCTATCATGTTCCACACATGCTCCCTGTTGGCCAGCGCACATCACAGCGACTGGTTGTTTTATTGTTCTGTTCGGTTTTATTGTTCGATTGTTTTGTTGTTCTGCTGTTTGGTCTATTAGAGTTTCATATGTAGAGATGCCATGTGTGTTTCTTTATATATAAAAGTATTCCTTTTTATATTTTATTACTCTCAGTGTATTAAGTTAAGGTTTTAATCTCCTTCCATAAAGTAATTAAAACTTATGTTTGAGAAATGCAGGGTGGTTTATAAAAAAAATTTACTTATTAAATCTCTAAAACAGGTACAAGTTAAAAGTTTTATTGGACTGCTGATTATTAAACTTTCTGAAATTCTGTGGGATATAATTTTGTATCAGAATTTACTCATGGGCATTTCAAATGATACAGACCATAAGGTGTTGACTAGTTAATGCAATTGCCTCCATTCACCAGCATATCTGACACATTCCTGCTCATAGTATTAGTGAAATATCATTTAATTGATTGGCATTCTAAATCTAGGTATGTACTACATAATAATTACATCAATGTTAAAAGGATCATTCCAGTTCATTGCTCAACTTCAGTTGAACTTTGACAATCAAATGTTAATTTAAAAAGTATTTCAAGATAATGCAACCTAATTTGTTACCTGAACATTGCATCTTAACATTCAAATGGATCCTTAGTCATCCCACTTTGTGACACTTTTAAAAATGCCTCTCAGCACCAAGACTTAAGGGATAAGTCCCTCATTATTTGCTCTGTGGAAGATTTAGAAGAAATATCAGACACACCTGTGTATAAACACACACACACACACACACACACACACACACCGCACACCCTCAATTCATTATTAGTTCTCTTACTGTGAACTAATGGCATTGTGAACTCACATCTTCACCAGACAGAGCAACTATGTTACCTCCAGAATTTTATTTTTAAAATAATATTTTTTTCTGACTATGTGCATATTCAGTAGGTGAAATTTGGAAAATGGGAAGCACTTTCACCTACTGAAGTCTTTTGGAGTAAGTCACTCTGTTCCTTTGCCGCTATAAGAATACAGATGATGTTCTGACTTGTACTCAAATTTAGAAGCGTTCTTTGGTGCTTACTCTAGCTAAGATTGCTACTTTGGAACATTGAACCATTAGATCATTTGGTCTAGAGCACCACTGTCCAACAGAAATATAATGCAAGTTACAAATGTAAGCCTCATGTGTAATTTTAAATTTTCTAGGTTGTCTCACATGTAAAAGGTAAAAAAGAAATATGACGTTAGTTTTTTTTTCCTTTATTGATTAAGGTATTATAAATGTGTCCTTAACCCCCCATTGTCTCCCCATCCCCCCAATCCTGTCCTCATCCCCACCCTCTATTGTCTGCATTAATCAAAGGACTTATATGCATGCATATAAACATAAGCAATAACATTAGTTTTAAATAGTTAGTTTTGTTTAACACAGTATATCCAAAATACAATCATTTTAACATGAAATATATACAAAATGATTGCAGTATCTTTCATACTAAGTCTACTAGAGGCTGGGTAGATGAACTTCATGCATGGGGGAGTGTCCCTCAGCCCAGCCTGTACCTCTCCAATCTGGAATCCCTCTAACAATCTGGGACTGCAACTCCCAACCACTCGTCTGCCTGCCTGCCTGATTGCCTCTAACTGCTTCTGCCTGCCAGCCTGGTCACTCCCTAACCCAGTGGTCAGCAAACTGCAGCTTGCAAGCCACATGTGGCTCTTTGGCCTCTTGAGTGTGGCTCTTCCACAAAATACCATGGCCTAGGCAAGTCTATTTTGAAGAAGTGGCATTAGAAGAAGTTTAAGTTTAAAAAAAAAAATGGCTCTCAAAAAATTTCATTCGTTGTACTGTTGATATTTGGCTTCGTTGACTAATGAGTTTGCCGACCACTGTCCTAACCACTCCCCTGCAAGCCTGATCAACACCTAACTGCTCCCTGGCTAGCCTGATTGCCCCCAACTGCCCTCCCCTGTCAGCCCAATTGCTCCTAACTCCCCTCCCCTGCCAGTCTGGTCACCCCTAACTGCCCTCCCCTGCAGGCCTGGTCACCCCCACCTGCCCTCCCCTGCTGACCTGGTTGCCTTCAACTGTCCTCCCCTTCAGGCCTGGTTCCCTCCAACTGCCCTCACCTACTGGGGGTGGCCATCTTTTTTTTTTTTTTTTTAATTTTGTTATTTAAGGTATTACAAATAGTAGTACATATGCCTCTCTTTTCTTCCCCACTGACCTCCCCCAGGCCTCTCTTACCCCCCAGCACTTGCCCTTGTCCCTTTGTCCTTGTCCACATGGGGGTGGCCATCTTGTGCAAGGGTGGGGACAATTGGCATATTACCTCTTTATAATATAGGATGAAATCTTTTGTGTAATATACAAATGTCAATTTGGACTAGTCACAGTCCAATGCTCATTAGCCACTGGTAATGTATTTGATAGCTCAGGTCTAGAGGTTCTCTTGTCATTCTCCTAAATAGCAGCCACCAAAAGCATTCTCATATCAAGACTGGTTTGTATTTAATATGCTAACAGTTCTCATCCCCAACAGATGCCAACCCATGAATCAATCAGTTAACAGCTTTAGTAACAAACAAACAAACAAAAATTAGTCTGTTTGGTAATAAGATTTAATCTTCAACTTAGCAAAATACTTGGCTAAAATGATAGCCATCAAGTTACTAATTTCATCTTTTTCTTCTAAAAAACAACAATGACAAAAATAAACCTTTTTAAGTTAAGTTGTAACCGAGGACTGGGTATTTCCATGATGTCATATTATCACGAAGATATCTGTCAACAACTTAAATGATAGCCACATAGAAGAAATGGGAGAGCGAAGGGTGTGTTTCATCAGTCTCAGTGCCCAAGGGCAGAGATTGAAAACCTATGATATGAGCTAACACAGAAATCATAATTGGATAGCTGATAGAATTCATTATAGTTTGTGTCTTCTACTTGCCATCTTTTCTCCCATCAGAAGCATTACCCTCAAAATACATCTAACTGTGCAATACAATCTTCTATAGAGGAAGAAATACTTCCTGATTTCATGCTCCACAGCATTAGGATTGATAGGTCTGTAATTTTACCCAAAGTAGAGCAACCACAAAGGCTCTTCTTTTTCACAGATGAATATTTAATCCCTGTTTGAAACATGCTCTGCTACCTGCCACAGTAATACTTTAGCATCACAAGTTTCACAGGTTAATTACAAATTGCTAAAAGGCAGGACTGCAGTAGCCCAACTCATTAGATCATGGATATAGGACACTACCAAAAAATTCTGCTTCTGCACTCCACAGCAAGGAGAAAATGGGAAACTTTTGATAAGTGTTTGAGAGGTTGTGACTAGACATATGTTTGGGGTGTGGTATGGTTTTCATATAAGTGGATGTTTTATCTGATTTGAGTTAAAGTGTTAGGCAAGTAATTTATCATCTCATTAGATGCCCATATGTGATTGAAATCACAGGAGGAGGCACCCCGTGGGGGGGGGGGGGGCCGGGACCCACGCATGAATCACGCAGTACCTGCCGCTATGGGAGTCAGGCTAGACCGGCGCCTGGGCCAGCGGGGACCAGAGCCTGATTTGCAGTGTCCCCTGGCCCCCCTGCCTGTGTCCGCTCCAGAGCCACCTGAGCTGCCCTGCCTGCTCAGGCAGGCCCCCCATTTCTATCTCCGTCTCTGCTCCGGACCTCACTTACGTGTGCAACCTCCTCCTGTCCGGTCATGACCTGTTACAGTGTCCAGGCCTAATTTGCATATTACCTCTTTTTATATAGAGAGTGAGATCTCTCTAAAAGTACCAGAAAAACAAGGGAAAGAGGCATAGAAGAAATAAATTAGAAGAGAAACTTGTGAGTTGAGGAAATTTTTTGTACCCGTGTTGAGATCTAATAGACTGTCAGTAGAATTTGTTCCTGTTACTTTTCCTGCTTTTAATGCTTCGGAGAAAGGCCTACTAGCTACTCAGCTAATATCAGTTTCCTAGAGTGGCAATACATCTGTTTATTGCCCATTCTATTAAAATAGAAAAGCATGGTCTCACATGTTTTTGTTATTAAAAAAGCATTATAAGGTGTCCATGTTTTATTGAATAATAAGTGCACTGCATAATGTTGTGGTAAACTTTCAGTGACTTTGGTTTTATATAAGTCTTTGATCCTTTCCAACTTAATGCAAGAGATGAAAACAAAAAACAACTTTCATATAGAAAAATGTCCTGATAAATCTGAACTCAGAGTTAAGTGTGACAAATTATTAATTTCTGCTTAGAAAATGGATTTTGTGAAAACAGAAATAAATCTTGTAAAATTATGATTGCTCTAGAAATAAGAAGAGCAAATGCTTATATAAGTACATGCATCAGGTCCTCTTATTATTTGAAATGCTTTGCATAATATTAGCTTTAATTATTACAAAAACCTTCAGATGTAGGTGCTTTTCTTCTTCTCCTTCTCCTTCTCCTTCTCCTTCTTCTTCTTCTTGGAAAGATGAGACAAGTTAGGCACATAGAAGGTAAATAACTTGTTCAAGGTCCCTCAGTTTATAAGCTGGTACTGGGATACAAAATCCAAGCAGACTGGGACTAAAGGCTCACCCTTAACTCTCTCTGCAGTGTGTGGTCATCATGCCCGGGGGTGGTCCGAATAATGTTTCTATGAAGTCTTTAGGTTGAAAGTCATATTGGTCTTTAAAACTTTCTCAGTATGCCCCAAATTTCTATCAGTCAAGTCTCTCTTTCCAATAAACATAATTTCCAAGAAGCCCAAATTAAGTGCATGTAATAAAACCTATAATGCCGTACATAGTACCACAAAATGTTTGGCAGCATTGATAAGATAATTTTTTTAAATTACTGAGCTATGAGAAATAGAATTCTGAGAAAACTGAATTCAAAATGGAAGTCTTTTAGGTCAGGAAAAGGAATCCATAAAAATATGAAATAAATATCAATTTAGCCAAAAGTTCACTTTGTTCAAAATTCAACAAGGCTTTAAAAACTCAAACTCAATATAGAGTAAACAAAAAGTGAAGGATAACTGTTAATTCAAGTGTTCCATTGTTTCATTACTCAATTTTTAAATTCAGTAGATACTACAATATAATCATAGCAAATATACTTTTAACATATATGGATCAGGCTCATTTCTAAACATTGTGATTAGAGTATTTATTGAGTTCTCACATACATCCCATGCAAAAGATAGTATTATTATTCCTGTTTTATTTTTTTTTCTTAATATTTTTTAATCTTTATTGTTCAGTTTATTAATTACATTGTTTCCCCTTTTTATCCCCCTATAGCTCCCCTCCACCCTGTACCTATGCCACCCTCCACCCTCCCCTCCCCCTCCCCAATGTCCTCTCCCATTGTTGCAAGATTTTTGTCCAGTCTCTTGCTGCACTTCCCACAACCCTTTTCTCCCCAAGAATTGTCAGTCCATTCCCTCTCTGTCCATGTCTCTGTTATATTCACCAGTTTATCCTGTTCATCAGCCGATCAATTCACTTGATTTTTATGTTCATTTGTTGATAGATATGTATTTGTTGTTCATAATTTTCATCTTTATCTTTTTCTTCTTCCTCTTCTTAAAGAATATCCTTCAGCATTTCATATAATGTTGGTTTGGTGGTGATGAACTCCTTTAGCTTTTTCTTATCTGCGAAGCACTTCATCTGACCTTCAATTCTGAATGATAGCTTTGTTGGATAGAGTAATCTTGGTTGTAGATTCTTACTGTTCATCACTTTGACTATTTCTTGCCACTCCCGTCTGGCCTGCATCGTTTCTGTTGAGAAATCCGCTGACAATCGTATGGGTGCTCCCTTATAGGTAACCAACTGTTTCTCTCTTGCTGCTTTTAATATTCTCTCTTTGTCTTTTGCTCTTGGCATTTTAATTATGATGTGCCTTGGTGTGGTCCTCTTAGGGTTCCTATATATTGAGGTTCTGTGCGCTTCTTGGACTCCTAAGTCAATTTCTTTCACCAGGTGTGGGAAGTTTTCGGTCACTATTTCTTCAAATAGGTTTTCATTGTCTTGGTCTCTCTTTTTTTCTGGCACCCCTATAATTCAGATGTTGGTATGCTTGAGGTGTCCCAAAGGCCCCTTACACTATCTTCAATTTTTTGGATTCTTTTGGATTCTTGCTTTTTCAGCTGAGTGGTTTTTCCCTCTTTGTATTTCAAATCTTTAACTTGGTTCTTGGGGTGCTCCAGAGCACTTTTAGGTCTTTGTATACTATTTTTTATTTCAGTCAGTGTATGCTTAATTTCTGGTTGGTCCTTTTTCATATCCTTGAGAGTCTCCTTTATATCCTTGAGGGTCTCCTTCATTTCCTTGTAGGACTCCTTCATTTCCACATTGGTCTTGATCATTTCCTTGCAGATCTCATTTATATCCTTGAGGGTCTTGTTCATTTCCTTGTATGACTCATTCATTTGCACGTTGGTCTTGATCATTTCCTTTGTGGTCTTGCTTATTTCCTTATAGGCCTCGACCTTTTGTTGGAGCCTCTTGAAAAACCCTATAACCGTGGTTTTGAATTCCATGGCCAGTCGTTTTTTTTCCTCCATTTCTTTCACATCTGATTTCTTTCCATGTCGCTGCATGGTGGCTGCTTCCCTGAGTTAGTCAATTAGCTTTGTGTGGTAGACTTCCTACTAGGGACAGTGGCTCAGCCTCCCCAGTTACCTGTGGTGGATACGGGTTGCACAGTCTTGCTGAAGTTAAGCTCAGTTAATCATTGTTAGCACTTGGAGGGGTTGACCTCCAGGCCAATTGTCTGTGAAGCTCAGCTATGCTCAGGTTGGATGGGCGGAGTCTCCAGGCCAAGCAGACAGCATTAGCTCTGCCCTATGTGGCCCTGGGGACTCTGTGCCGGGGGCAATGGCCGCCAGCACCTCTGAGAGAGAGCCGCTGCCAAGCTCCACCAGCTGCCGGGGAATTCAGACTCTCCCCAAATGTATCTACACTCCCAATGTCTCACCCAGGGTCGTAAAATAAAGCAGTCTGATGGTTTTCCGAATGAGAGTGCGAGTCGCAGAGCACTCTCTGCGCTGTCACGCAGCCGAGCTGTTCGCGCAAGCTGCCTTCTCCACAAGCCAGCAGACCCGTCAGCACCCAAGCTTCAGCATGCCCTCCCACTGTCCAGTCTTCACCCCGTATGATAGTGGGTTCTCTGGACTTCGCCCAGAGCTGGAGAATCAGTCCAGTGGGACGTCTTTGTCTCCCCGTTCTAGAAAACTGGCCGGTTTTCAGCCGCCCGCCCTCTCCGAGGCACGCACTCCAAACCTCTCTCCGTGCAAATCTTTCAATGCTGTTCGCCGCCGTTCCTCCGAGTCACAGTGTCCTATCTTCACTTTTATTTGTGGAATCCTCACTCAGCGAGCTTTCTGGTGATTCTGGAAGGTGTTTGTTCCTTCATTAAGCTGTAGTATTAAAATTGCTGAGTATGACGGCAAGATAGGTGTTCCACCTATGCCGCCATCTTGGTTCTCCCTCCCTGATTTAGAAATGAGAAAAAACTGAAGTGCTTGGTTTTATTGTAGTGTAAATTCTATCAGGTAGGCCAGATAATTTCTTTTTTTAAAAAATATGTCTTATTTATTTTTTACAGAGAGGAAGGGAGAGGGATAGAAAGTCAGAAACATTGGTCAGCTGTCTCTTGCACACCCCTTACTGGGGATGTGCCCTCAACTAAGGTACATGCCCTTGACTGGAATTGAACCTGGGACCTTTCAGTCCTCAGGCCGAGGCTCTATCCACTGAGCCAAATCAGTTTCAGTGGCCAGATAATTTCTTAAGGTCAAACTTAGTAGCCTGAGTTAGTAAATAATAAAGAAAAAAATCTTAAGAGATTATTAAAATACCCATTTCAATTCCACATCCATCTGAAATTTAATGCCTTTACACAAGAACCAATAACCTGCCCAAATGGTTATAGCATTATTTTTAGAATAAATAATATTCTATCTGGAAGCTTTATGACATATGAGAGGGGCAGGGGAGAGGAATTTTATATCTTTCCACTATCCACTTTCTCTTTCTCCAACCTTAAAAACCTATCTATAGTCTGAATGCACCTTTTTAAAAGTTATACTTTAAAATTGAGTGTGAGAATTAATCACAATTAAACTTCTTGCAACTGGTTCATGTGGGTGATCACAAACCACTTCACAGAATCTAATTCAGAGATAGACGGCCCCTTAGGCTCCAGGGGCGGGAACGGCTTGCAATTCCTTCTAAAATAAGAGCTCTCCTGAGGAGGAAGAACTATCCCTTTTAAGTTTAGCTTCCTGTGAAAATTAACTCTGAATTCCCTTGAAAAATGCTGTTATACAACATGGGATTAATTTTTATAGGCCAACATGTGGGCCCATTACTTCAAGAATTCTTTATCTTTTTATGTCATACACTCCACCGACAAACATATGCAATTTAAGAACTCCTCACACAAAAACATATAAACAGATACACAAATTTCAGAAATTGTATAGAACCAATAGAGCCTATATATGCTATGCTCTTTGTAAGATATACACAGATGAAGACCAATTGAGTTAAACTAAAGGATCATTTAGTGGTGATACTAAGTGTCAGAGGTTGGGGATGTTTTATAGAAACATCTATATTCATGGAATAAGAGCATTCCTAACTCCTAGCAGTGGTCGGCAAACTGCAGCTCGCAAGCCACGTGCAGCTCTTTGGCCCCTTGAGTGTGGCTCTTACACAAAATATCACGGCCCAGGTGAGACTATTTTGAAGAAGTGGCATTAGAAGAAGTTTAAGTTTAAAAAAAGAAAAAAAGGCTCTCAAAAGAAATTTCAATGGTTGTACTGTTGATATTTGGCTCTGTTGACTAATGAGTTTGCCGACCACTGTGGACCTAGTGGATGTGGATTATATCATAAGAAACATTTATTTTAAAAACCTCCTAGAACAATGGAGAGGAATTATCTTTGAAGTACTTCACTGCTGCCCTCCTCTTCACTTTGAAATGATGTGTCCTTTTTCAGTGAGTCTCTCTCTTAGGAATACATACAAGAGAATGAATCATGTTCACCTGTAATAGAAGGGGAAAGGATGCTGCTAATTAAGAGAAGGGCAATTCAAACTTCTTCATAGCCCTGGGGAGGAATACCCAGGTGTGCTGAGACAGATATGCTCAAAGAAAGAAAAAGAGATGCTCTATAGTCAAACAGACAGCACTCACCCTTCTTTCATGAATTGATTTTCCCACTGGGTGACATCCTGGCAATTTCTACTACCCAACCAATGATATAACTAAGTAGATGAAGCTGAAAGCTGGGTCAGATAGAAAGATAATGTTTAATCTAACAAGAGCAGCCTCAGTCTTTGCTGTGAAGGGAAGCTGACTTAACAGGCGGTAGCAGATTAAATAGGAAGCTGAAACAGGATGGGAAAACATATTAAATCATTAAAAAGTGAAGATAGGAGAATGTCACAATGCCAATTATTTAGAGAAAAGGCAAAACATTACCATAGAATTTTCAATAAGATAAATGATATCTGTGTTAGATGTGCAAAAATAGGTTTTTTTGTTCTCAGTGCATATTTTAAATCAATGCTATTGTTTAATTAATAGACTGTAACTTTATGCATTAAAGAAAAGAGTAGGTCATTTGACTATTTTAAACCATAAAATATGGTACTTCTGCATCTCAAAAACAGGGACAGCCAATGTGTTTCAAAGTTTGGAACCTAAACCTGCTGTGTTTGAATTATATAGGGTATTTTTTAAAATTCAGATTCTTAGTCCCCAGTGCCTTGTTGAATCAAAAACATATTGTAAAGTCTAGGAATCTTCATTTTAACAACATCTTAGATAATAAGCCTTCTAAAATATGAGCTATTCAGCTGTACCCCTACTTGGAATGCTCCAGAAAAATGTCATTATAAGAAAGTAGCTCTCCATAGAAATGCCCTCTTTCCCCCGTTGTTACAGAATAAGATTTTTCTCCTTGTTCACTCTTCTTCCTCTTCACCAGTAAAAATCCCTTTACTATTTGCGACCTCCCACCCTCACCCATTCTTCATCCTATTCACTGCCCAGAACAGTTCCTATGGAATAAGAGTACAAGTGAAGATGCCAATAAGAGGGAAGGAAGGGATAGAACTCTTCATTTCCTAATCTCACTATTGCTACTCTCACTCCAGTACTCCCTCCCATTCCCAGTTGAAACACCTGGCTAAGATAAGTAAGTCTGGGGGTGTACATCATGTTGGCTACAGTTCACAATGCTACATTGCATATTTACAAGTTTCTAAGAGAATAGATCTATAAAGTCCTCATCCAGAGAAAACTATTTTGAACTATGTGTGGTGATAGATGCTAATAAAACTTTTTTTTCGGTAATCATTTCACATACAAATATAAAATCACTATAATTCCTGCATGGGTGATGGGGGTGTCCCTCAGCCCAGCCTGCACACTCTCCGATCTGGGACCCCTTCTCACAATCCAGGACTGCTGGCTCCAAACTGCTTGCCTGCCTGCCTGATTGCCCCTAACTGCTTATGCCTACCAGCCTGATCACTCCCTAACCACTATCCTGCTAGCCTAATTGATATCTAACTGCTGCCCTGTCAGCCTGTTTGCCCCTAACTTCCCTCTTCTGCCAGCCTGGTCGCCCCTAACTGCCTTCCCCTGCAGGCTTGATAGTCCCCAACTGCCCTCCCTTGCAGGCCTGGAACCTTCCAATGGTGCTCCCCTGCTGGCCATTTTGTGGTGGCCATCTTATGTACACATGGGGGCAGGATCTTTGACCACATGGGGACAGCCCTCTTGTGTGTTGGAGTGATAGTCAATCTGCTTATTACTCTTTTATTAGATAGGATAGAGGCCTGCTGCTTGGGTGGGGACCAGCTGGTTTGCCCTAAAGGGTGGCCCAGATCAGGGAGAGGGTTCCCTTGGGGTGTGGGTCGGCTTGGGCGAGGGGCCTGTGGTGGTTTGCAGGCCAGCCATACCCCCCAGCAACCCAAGTGGAAGCCCTGGGATCTGGGATTAATTTATGTTCTACAATTGAAACTTTGTAGCCTGGAGTAGAGCCAAGCCTTCTGCTCACTCTGTGGCAACAGCCAATTCTGTTCGGGTTTATTTAAATTCTATAATTGAAACGTTGTAGCCTAGAGTGGAGGCCTAGGCACTAGGGCTGCAGAAGCTTGGCTTCCTCCATTGCCCAGGGAACCCTAGCCTCTGCTCTCTCCAGCTCCGTGGCTGCCGCCATTTCTGTTGGGGTATATCTTCTATAATTGAAATTTTGTAGCATTGAGGGGAGGCCTAGGTCGGCAAGGGCAGGTGGAAAGTTTGGCTTCCTCCATTGCCTGGGAAACCCAAGCCTCCCTCCTGCTCTCAGTGGCCACAGCCATCTTGGTTGGGGTTTATTTGCTCCTGATTGGCTTGTGGGCATGGCTTGATTGCAGGTATGGTCAATTTGCATATTACTCTTTTATTAGATAGGATTATGTCTTACACCTAAAATTAACATATGTTATATGTCAATTATATCTCTATAAAAATAGAGCTACAGGAATATTGAGAGAAAAATTTAATTATTCTTGAGAGGAAATAATGTGCAGAGAAGGCTCTGCAGAGGCAATAGCATTTGAGAGGATACTTCAAGAATGTGTTAGGAAGGAGTAATGGGCTGGAAAAACAAGTAGCCAAACAGAGTGGACCTCAACATTGATCAGAGCCTGGAGGCAAGCCAGAACAGGGCACACTGAGATCTGCAAGTAATCATCAGACAGACAAAGGGAGAAGCAGGTGGGTGGGAAGAGGTTAAACTACAGATGTTGGGGAAGTAAGACGTACTCAGATCCAGAAGGGCATTTCCTGTGCCAGACTGAATTAGGGGCATGTCCTGAAAACATGAGAAGCCATGGAATGGTGTCACACAAATTTTCCATTTAGGAAGATCATTCTGGCAAAAGTGAAAATGAGTTGTCCTGTAAAGTGCCTGGTACTTTGCAAATTCTAAGTGACATTACTTATTAAATCATTTGTATCATGTATTATATGTTAAATTATTAGTATCTTTAATTTTTTGTTTTTTATGCTTTTTATTTATTTTTAAAGTATTTTTTCAACTACAGTTGACATACAATATTATAAGTCTCAGGTGTACAACATAGTAATTAGACATTTATATACCTTACAAAGTTATCTCCCTGATAAGTCTATCTGACATCATACATGGTTATTACAATATTATTGACTATATTTCCTAGGCTGTATTTTACAACCCCATGACTATTTTTATAACTGGCAATTTTCACATCTTATTCCCTTCCCCATTTACCCATCCCCAACCTCCCTCCCATTTGGCAACCATCAAAATGTTCTCTGTATTTATGAGTCTGTTTCTGTTTCTTTTTTGTTTATTTTGTTTTTAGATTCCACATATAAGTGAAATCATATGGTATTTATCTTTTGCTGTCTGACTTAGTTCACTTTGCATAATACCCTCTAGGTCCATCCATGTTGTCACAAATGGCAATATTTCAATCTTTTTTATAGCCAACTAATCTTCCAACATATATGTACCTTAACTTTTTTATCCATCCATCTATCTTCTTCCATCTCTTGGCTATTATAAATAATTCTGCAGTGAGCATAGGGATGCATATGTCTTTCTGAATTAGTGTTTTGTTTTCTTCAGATAAATACCTGGAAGTGGAATTGCTGGATCCTTCTTTGTCTCTTATTGCAGCTTTTGTTTTTAAAAAATTGATCTTGTCTGATAAAAGAATTACTACCCCAGCTTTTTTGTTTGTTTCAATTTCTACAATATATATTTTCATCCCATTACTTTCAGTCTGTGTGGGTCTATTGTGGGCAGGATATGTATGCATTTGCATCTCATTGATTAGAATAACCATGTGTTCTGCTCAGGGGATATTTTTCAGAGGAGTTTTTCCATACTGAGGCACTGGTGTGTTGCTTAACATGTCACAAATGAGGTTATTGTCATGGTCACCAGCAGAAATAGTGGAAGCAATTTTGAACAATATTAACAATTTCCAATGTAAAAGTCAGCTCCACAACTAGTGATGTTCAAACACATGCAGGATTTAGAGCACAGTAGCTCTGGCTCCTTATATATCTATCTGTGTAAGAACATCCTGCAATTCATATTAAATACCTGAATGTTTTTAGTAATAGCTAGTACAGTTGCTTGCCCTCATTACTCAAGACTGTAACCTAAACTTGCCACCTTCCTTCTTTCATTCAAAGCATCAAACTTCAGGAATAAGCCTCAGGTGGAATGAACCCACACAGAACTTACTGCAGATAGAAGCTGAGAACCTAAAAATTCCAAAGCTATTTTCTTGTCTTGGGATGCTGGGGAGCTTTGCTTTAGTGCCAATGAAACAAAATCATTTTTCGTCCAACTTTTTAAAAAATTTGAGGCTGAAACTGAACACCGTCTGCGACAGCACCACTTAGAGCAGAGCCTTAGTGTAGTAGCTCATTTATCTTCCCCAGTAACATTCATCAGTAATGAGCTTGCCTCATTGAGCATCTAGAGTCTTCGTGAAATGTTTTAGGATCACTTATTAGCTTGAAAACATCAGTCACAAGCAACAATTATCCCCAAGAGAGAAACATGTGAGTCACTGACCAATAGACAAGTAGGAAAGTCAACAGGTTCCTTGTGAATCATTCCACAGTGAGTGAACTTCTAGTTTGAAAAGACCATGGCACTAAAAAAGCCCACTTATTATTATTAGGATTATTTGTACAGGTCTGCCTAAATTTTTTAAATCCATGAGTGCTCTAGCACCAACCATAATGCTAATTTTGAAAGTTCTCACTTCCTGGTGTGTGTTTTTTCTTTTTATCTGTTTTTTTTTTCTTTCTTCTTTGGTTATTATTTGAGAGTGAACACATTTATTCATACACATTTTGCAAATGTGTGTCAAGTGTTTTTTAAACAGTACTGTGTTAAGTAATATGGATATAACAAATAAATATAAATTATTTTTGAATGTTGAAAATATCTAAACTGATGTGAAAATATGTGTGAGGTTTTATTTAAGTTTGGTCACTCTCTAGTGGCTATTATATCATTTCCTGTGCTTATTTTGTTAATATAAATACTATAACTAATGATAAAATATTTATTGAGTACTTTCAATGTCTCATAAGTGTACCAATGCTTGCTTTACATTTATTGTATTGTTTAATTCTCCCAACAAAGATATGAAGTTTTTAGTATTATTAGCCACAGTTTACAGATGAGGAAACTACAATTTGAGAAATTAATTAACTTCTTCAAGGCCACATAGTCAAAAACTAGTAGAGCCACTGACTTTTTGACTCCAGGTTTTGTTCTTCTAACAGTTATGGTATGCCACAGTAAATGCAAATGAAATAAAATACATACACCTGACCTCAAGAAGAGAAAATTCCAGCTGTGCACAAAGCTATATATGCATCATGATATGAAAAAATATAAGAACTGCAGAAAAGCAGATGCCAGTGAGTAGAAGAATCAATACAAAGTCAAAAGTAGGAACAAATTCAGCAAACTGAAGAAGTCCAGGAATTTTTATGGTTTTGGATAGTTTGAATTGCTATGCAAGGATAGAAGAGTGTGAAAAATCCTTCAGGCAATGTGGGGAAGGGATTTGGAAATGTACTGGGGTGTGCCTGGGGAGACAGAGTCACTGGTTTGACTGGAAAGGGAGAGTGATCATAGTTTGAGGGGTGATGAAAGGCCTTTAGTGCCAAAGCAGTAGCCTTTGGCCAATCAATGATTGCACATAGGAAGAGGCTTTTTGATGTCACTGAAAGACTGTGCAGGCTTCAGAGTGAAAGGTCTACACTCAATTCCACCCACTATGTATGACCTTGGACAATTCATTTCATCTCTCTATACTTCAGTTTCTGCAAACAGATAATTAAAAAGGAAATACTCACTTTGAATGGTATTTCCTGGGTTAGAGACCATTTGCATCCAGCATAGAACAATGTGTTTGATATAGCATAGCTTTTTAATAAGCAGCAGTTATCTATCTCTCAGTTTTTATGCATTGTTGCAATGATGGTTCCATTGCTTAAAAGAGTGTTGATCTTCTTGCTTATAATTTTCCTCAGGCAGAGGTTGTGTATTCATTATAAAAAGAAAATCTGCTTCATTATTTTTTACAAATATAAGTTGAGTTTTTTCTGCTATAAATGTATATTAAAAAATCATCCACAACCCTACCACTCAAAAATAAGATTTTAGTGGGTTTTCTTTCATCTGGTTTTCTCTGGGTCTGACATTATTTTATTTCCCATTATCATAGTATAGACATGTAATTATTGCCATTAATTTTTTATCTTTTGCTTTTGCTAAATAATATTACAAAGATCAATTATGTACCAAATTCCATTTCCAAAAATATAATTCTGCTCAAAAGTTAGACTTTCCATATTAATGCCAAAAATATATATATTTAATTCTCACGAAGGTTCTTGTTCTATTCTTGAAAGGAAAGTTCTAAAGGAATATACTACAATCCCTGTTCTCATACTCACAGAGCTCCCTAGAGCAGATATAATGATGTCACAAATGATGTAAATGACACACCACAAGATCTGAGTGTGATGTCAGCATGTTTCCAAAATTGTTTTGCACCATGTTGCACATTGTTGAATATCTTGCAGACAGCATCTCCCAGGTTTTCCTAACTGAAGAGTTCATACTCAATTGAATGTATAAATCCACATGAATGCATTAAAAATCTGTTATGTTATTTTATGGTCTTTCTTCACTCATGCCTAGTGAGAAAATATGTGGACTTTCCCACTCATCCACTTTGCTTGTCATTTCTGGCCATTCAGTGAACATTTTGTAACCTGTGAAAGAAAGCAAGGCTTTGAAACAGAACCGAATTCTTTTTTTAGTGATATACAATGTTGACAGAAATATACTCCAGAGGAATTTCATGTGGCTTTTTTTTTTTGGGTTCCTGGCACAGCTTCTTTAGTGCATCAGTAAGTGAAAAATGAGCACGGGAAACTCCTGACAGTAGAACAGCAGCAGGGAGAGCCTTCGCCTCAAAGCCAACGATTAGATTCTACTGTACAAACAGGGAAATGTCTATGAACTCCTCACCTCTGAAAGGTAAACACTGAGAAGGAAATAGTCCTCCCACGTGCTTTGAAGCATTCACCTTGTAAAAGGAAAAAGGACTTCTTTAAAGAGTTCTTCATGCAGAGAGAAGAGGAAGTTCTTTGAAGTCCAGGATAATGTTGGGTCACCATGAAACCAACTATGCTTCTATCTACAAGCTATCCTGACCCTTTGGACCACAAACAGTAGAACCACACCAGGCTATTTCTTCATCCATGTGAACAAAGTAGAATATGAAAACCTCCAAGAAAGATACTAAAACTATAATCATTCAAAAGGCAGCTCTGTTTACACCTTCTCTCACTCCCTCTCATTCATTAGCTATAAGGTAAACCGTTCAGTAGTGCAGAGAATAATAAATATATTGAGATGTTGTCTCTGATATAAAAAAATATAGTTGTATGTTAGAAAAGACACATGTTTGTAAATTTCTGAGAACTAGATAATGTAACATGTCTTTGCTTTTGATTAATGTAGTGTCCAAAGGCTGGATCCAAGAGTTAAGTAGCTCTCTGATTTAAATCTAAATAGTAAATTAGATAGCTTATTGAAGGATCTCTAGGAAAAGCTTTACAAATACAGCTGGAAAATTCCCAAGAGGATGGGCCACTGGGGCACGTCCTATTGATTCTTTTATTTGTCCACATGGTTTGCCAGATCAAAGCCCAATAGCTTACAGAGCTAATTCAATTCCTGATATTATCTCTCCTTCAGAGATTCTGGGACACAATTTATGGCCATCATTCTTTCTCACAGTCACAGTGAGGAGAGTGTCTCAAGCCATCTTGAATACATATGTATGGGTTTTAGATGATTTGCACCAAAAGATTTGAAACAGAAGTTTCCGAGGAGTGGAGAAAGCTAAACATTTTTATTTTATTACACATATCTATACAACTGCTGCTTTTGATGGAAAGGATAAGTTTTATTTACAAACAACATATGTGTATGACTTCCAATCCTCTTCTGCTTCTAAATGTCTATAGCACCACCAATTGACTGATTGGCATGGAGCTAGCAAGGGCAAGATGGAAAAATTATTTGTTCCTTGGACCAGACTACATTGACTCAGGTGAAATGACAGTCAACACACAGTGCACCCCCTCACCATGGCTACAAGTCTCTCAGTGTCACAGAGATGGCAATAAATCTGGGCAGATAGAATAAAATTTGATCTGATGTTTTATCCTTTCATAGAGGGTTAGGACTTGATGAAGTCTATGATAGGTCAATAGAGTCATCTCTTTTTTTAAAAATATCATACATTATATATAAATAAGTCAACAGATATATATTTGCCTTATGCTTGAGGATTTCAAAGAAAAATTCTCAGAACCTCCCTCAGTGTCCACTATGGCTTTAAATGGTGTGGGTGACCTTTCTTATATACTAAATCTAGGCAGAATATTCTAAATCCCATCACATTTGTCATAGGAGAAGTAAAAGTGCGCACTTGAGCTAGCAGATAGGGGATATATAGATCATTCCATCTTAAGATGTGGTTCAGGTTGTAGATATAAGGAGGATCAAGATGAATTTTAAACAAGTTCAACAAATATTTGTGCTTAATTATATGCCAGGCACTCTCTCTTCCCTTGTAGAAATTATAGATTAGGAGTTCAGATGCAAATACGGATGACAAATTCACAAAGGTTTCAAAAGTTAAGTGAGTATTCCATGTGTATTTTCTGAACCTTTGAGAATGGTAGAGAGAAATTCAATTATGAGGCAGTTGCTCAAAATACTGACAGTGTGAGAGTGGGGAAAACAGCTAAATGAAATAATGATTTAGTCCTATGTGACATTCTTATTAGTCTGTTTATCCCTTACATCTAAATTTCTTCCTTAGTTTATGAAGTTAAATCTTCATTTCTTACATTTATATTGTGTTTTATATAATTCTATCCCCATAACATCTCTTGGAAATAGCTATTTTTATCCACATTTTACATATGAGTAAATTTGGTCTCATAAAATAATAATTTTATCACAGTAATGTAGATAATAATTGGTAGAACCAAACTTTACAGCAGTTAACCCAAAGCTAAATTCTATCAGTTCTCCATTATATAAATGTTAGTCACTCTTCAGGCATTCCCCAAATGACAAATAGCTCATATTGCAATACTTTTTTGGGGGGAATTTAAAACTGAATTGAACCTATTCAGAAACAATGTTATAAATGGCAGTTAAGTTCCTGTCTAGTTTAGAAAAGACAATTTAACCTGTAAAAAGAAAATGAATCATTGTAGACATGTTAGAATTCTGGGACCTGGAAACAAGAGAATTATGATGACAGCCCTTCAAACTACCAGAAATATTTGCATTTTCACAAAAGGCACTTAGTATGCCAGAATGAAGCTATATTTGGTGAAATTACATATAATGTTTCAGAAAAAAGTTCAAAGCAAACAGCCAGTATGGAAAGAAGAGAGTTTAGGGCTAACTTATAATTCTGACATCAAGGTCACTTCCACTTAATATGCTTGTGATTTTTATAACTTCTTTTCTTTCTCTACATTAAATAATAATAAATTTAAAACATAATATGTACATAGAAAAGTACACCAGCTATAAGTATACTATTCAATTAATCACCATAACTAAAAATCCATGTACACTCCTCAATGTTCAAGAAATCAGACATTGCCAGCACTTTGGAAGCTTTCTTTTACCTTCTCCTGCTCAGAATCCTTGCTGCACCCACTTGCCAGTGGAAATATTCTGACTATGCACTTTTATAACTACCACTCCCTTGCTCTTATTTACAGTTTTATTATCCATGCATACATTTCTAAATAATTATTACAGTGATGCATATTTGTTAAATTTTATGTAAATAAAAACACATATAAGCATTTTTAATGTCTAGGTTTTTCTACTCAACATTATGCTTGTGACATTCAACTACATTTTGAGCAGAGCTTTAATTCTTTTCATTGCTATATAAATTTCACCAGATATGTTTTTTATAGTGTCAATGGTTCTGAAGTTGTTTTCAATTTTTAACAAGGAAAAGTAATTCTGAAATGAACATTCTTGTTTATGATACTCACATTTTTCTTTGCGTCTATACCAAGAAGTGGAATATCAGGTCATAGCAAATCGTAATATCTCTACATATAGAAGCATGAGCAACCATTACAACTGAATGACCAGAACGACTGGGATGACTGGTTGACCAGTTGTTATGATGTACACTGACCACCAGAGGACAGACGCTCAATGCAGGGAAGCTTCCACAGCTAACCTCTGCAGCCTGGCCCAGCTGGCTCCCCCATCGGCACCAATCAGGGGGCCGCTGACCAACCTTTGGCAGCCCCTTCCCTCATCCAGCCAACCTCCCATGGCCACTGTCCCCCAGCTACCCCCCCAATAGGCCTCGATTGCTGGCCAGGTAGAGGGACCCCAGTCATGCACAAATTTGTGCACTGGGCCTCTAGTATAATCATAATATATAATTGTAATCTAATCATAACAAATAATGCCAAAATATTTTCTAATGTGGCTGTACCACTTTTTATTCTCACAAACAATGGATTAGAGTTCCTGTGTTTCTGTCTTTGCCAGCACTTGGTAATGTCAGTCTTTTTAATTTTACTTTTTTGGGGTGAATAAATGTTATATAATTGTTGTTTAAATAACATTTCCCTGATTACTAGAGGTTAAATACATATTCTCTGGTAATAAGTGCCAGTTAAAGTGTTTTTGCCCATTTTGCTATTGGGTGATATGGCTTTCACATGCTTATTTGTTGGAGCACATTATATATTGGATGTTTATTAGTTATGTTAGTTATATGTCCCAAAAAACCTTTTCATGCTCTGCAGCTTGCATTTTACTTTCTTGTGTCTTTTGATGAACAATCTTTTTCTTTAAGGCTAGTAATTTTTATATGTTACATATTTTTTACTTATGAATTTATTATATATCATGAACATATTTTCCTGTTATATTTCAGAAGTTATAGTTCAACATAATCCACCTGAAATAGCTCTGTATATGGTGAGAGATAGGGGTCAAATATGATTTTTTCATATGGTTAACCAACTGATGCAGTATCATTTATTGAAAAGACCATCTTTTCCCCAATGCTGTCATTTAACAATGTCAAAAACAAGTGTCCAATTAATCACACATCTATTTCTGATATCTCTATTTAATTCTATTCATATTTTCTTTGTGAAAACACTAGATTATCTTAATGCATATTAAGATAATATGGCTTGATAGAGGAGCCAAGATGGTAGATAGGTAAATACAATACTTGCATTCTCCCACAATCATATCAAAATTACAACTAAAATATAGAACAACCATCATTCAGAAACATCTGAAATCTGGCTGAATAGAAGTTGTACAATTATAAAGAAGAAAACACATTGAGACTGGTAGGAAGGGTGGAGACATAGAACTGGCTGGTCCACACCCACCTGTGTTGCTGTGTTTTGTTTTTTTGTTTTTTTTTTAATTGAGAGAGATATCTTGGCTGAGGAGGTCTCCCATAAAGAGCAAGGGGTCCTAGCCACAAACCAAGCCCCGCCTCCCCCTCCGGCCATGGTTCCAGAGCTAGGAAGAGAAGTCCCTGTAACTTTTGGCTATAAAAACCAGCAGGGTTTGTGGCTGAGTGACATGGAAGCTACTGAAGTCCCAGGCAGTTCCTCTTAAAGGACCTGCATTTAAACTTATACAAACTCTCTCCCTCTAAGCTCCAGCCCAGGGGCAGTGGCTTATGGGCATCCAGGGATATATGGGGAAGAACTAGATAGTCTGGCATCAGAGTAAGAAGTTGGGGGAAGCTTTCTCTCAGACAGGGGTGCTTGCAGGAGACATTGTACCTATGCTGAGACCTCTGCCAATGCAGAGATGACTGTCAGGCACCATATCTGAGTCTCCATCAACTTGACTCATACTGTTCATCCTGCCCTAGTATTTCCAGAGACCCTCACCCAATTTTAAGTCCAACCCCAGCTGTTTGCAGTGTCTTTTCCATAAGAATGGCCTGTTCTGGCTCAGACTTCAGACTTTCCTAACATCTCTCAAACAGGTACCAGCTAGACTCAGTGTGACTGATACTTCTTGATAAGAGGCCCCAGGCCCAGCACTAGCAGCAGTTTGATAAGGTGCATAGCTTGATCTCTCCTGAGCACCTCCTAGCCCAGCACAAACGGCAACTATCTTCAGATTGTGCTGTAGTTTCTTCCAGGCTGCTCCAGGCATAACAAAATCAGTGGCTGACTTTGCACCTCCTAGGAGGCCCTAGAGCCAGTTCACCTGGTGGATAGCTTCAATCTCTGCCAGATTACAACTCTACACATCCAAAAGCAATACACTCAAGGGCAGACTTAGTGAGCACCAAAGCCCTACTGAAATAAAGTCCTGCTCCACAGAGATGTCTCTTGCATAGAAGTTCTTTTTCTATGGTTGCAACTGACCTGGGAATCAATTGGCCTGGGAATCAATTCCTCCCAGTAATGTCAACAGCAATAAAGGCTCAACTATAACAAGACAGTGCACACAGACCACACAGGGACACACCTAGAGCACCCAGATTAGGTGACTGAGAAGGCTGAGCTACTGGATCTTACAGGACACCTACTTCACAAGACGACTCTACCAATTCCAGGAGACATAGTAGCTCTATCTAATACATAGAAACAAACACAAGAAAAATGCAGAGACAAAGAAACATACCACAAATGAAAGAACAGAAGAAATCTCCAGAAAAAGAACTAAATTAAGTGGAAGCAAGCAAGCTACTAGATACAGAGTTCAAAACAACTATTATAAGGATTCTCAAGAAACTTGAGCTTTTCAAGAAAATTAGTGAAAACATCAAAGACATGAAAAAAATCAATCAGAAATGAAGATACACTAACTGAAATGAATAATAATTCACAGGGAGTTAACAGTAAAGTAGAGGACAACAAGAATCAAATCAGCAATTTGGAGTATGAGAAAGCAAAAAAAGCCAACTAGAAGAAAAAAAAAAGAATTAAAAAAATGTGAAGATAGTGTAAGGAGCCTCTGGGAAAACTTAAGCATACCAACATTCTCATAATAGGAGTAACATAAGAAGAGAGGGAGCAAGACATGGAAAACCTTTTTGAAGAAATAATGACAGAAAACTTCCCCTACCTGTTGAAAGAAACAGACATATAAGTCCAGGAAGCACAGAGAGACCCAAACAAGAGGAATCCAAAGAGTCCTACACCAAGACAATTCATAATGAAAATGCCAAAGGTTGAAGACAAAAGGAAAATCTTAAAAGCAACAAGAGAAGAGCAGTTAGTTTCCTAACAAGGAGTGCCCATATGACTGTTAGCTGATTCTCAACAGAAATTTTGCAGGCCAGAAGGGAGTGGCAAGAAATATTCCAAGTGATGAAAAGCAAGGACCTACAACCAAGATTACTCTACCCAGCAAAGCTGTCATTTAGAATTGAAGGTCAGATAAAGAGCTTCACAGGCAATAAAAAGCTAAAGGAGTTTATCACCACCAAACCAGTATTACAAGAAATGTTAAAGGATTTTCTTTAAGAAGAGAAAGGAAAAAAAAAGATGAACAATAAAATGGCAATAAATACATACCTATCAACAACTGAACCTAAAATTCAAAATAAATGAACAAGGAATCTAATTAAAAATAATAATAAACTAATGAATAAAATGAAACCAGAGGCATGAAAACATGGAATAGACTGATGAATTTCAGAAAGAAGTGGGGAGGGAGGCAGAAGAGATTAACCAAAGAGCTTATAAGAATATGTGTATTACCCATAGACACAGAAAATAGGATGGTAAAGGCCTGTGGTGGGGCAGGATCTATTTGGAGGAGGGCAATGTGAGAAAAGCAAGGTGCAGGGGAGGCATCTGTAATAGTCTTCAGCAATATAAATAAATAAATAAATAAATAAATAAATAAATAAATAAATAAATAAAATTAAAACATTTGTCTTGATATTTATTAGAGTAAGTTCTGCCCTCTAGTTCTTCTTCAAAGAATTCTATTGTTGAGCTTACTTTGAGTTTCATTTGCCTTTTCTTTTCTCATTTCTTAATTTATAAGCTGAGGTCACTGATTTGTGATGTTTTCTAATTTGTTGGTCAATGCTATTAGTTTTTCCTTAAGTTATACTTTGGCTGCATTCCACAAATTTTTTATCTTGTGTTTTCATTTTAATTCAATTCAAAATATTTTATATTTTCTTGTTTATTTCTCATTTAACCCATGGGTTATTTGGAAATATATTCTTTCATTTCCAAATAATTGAGAATTTTCCAAAGATCTTTTTGTTGGTTTCTAATATCGTTTCATTGCAGCAAGAGAAAATTTATTTTTATTTTAATTCTTTTACTTCTTAAAAATTGTTTTATTCTCATAACATGGTCTATCTGGAAAATGTTCTATGCTCCCTGGAAAAGAATATGAATTCTCTTGTTGACATTTTCTAAAAATGGCAAACTAGGTTAATGGCAACCAAGTATTTCAGGAAACAATGAATCTAATATTGTGGATTAACATGGTGCAAACTTGAGTTTCTATGGTTGTAGAAGCTACTCCTGGTTCATTCATATTCCCTGGATGGAGCCTCTAAGGTCTTAACTAGAGTAACAGAGTTTATAGGTATCCACAGCTTGAGTGATTCCTGTTCATTAATACCTCGTTCTTAGTGCTATGAGACTGTCAAAAGTGCCACTTATTCTCACCATATTTGGGAGAAAAAGTGGGGAAAACAATAGTCAAAAACTTTCCCCAAAACTGGGGTTATTACATTAAAATGGTCAACAAAATTATACAGGTTTTAAGCGCTCTGTTCTATAACACATCATCTGTACACTTGTGTATTCACCACCCCAAGCCAAGTCTCCACCCATCACTATTTATGCTCCCTATACCCTCCAGCACCTCCCCTGCTATTCTCCCCTGGAAATCACCACACTGTTTCCCATGCCCATGATTATTTTTTCTTTCTTTTTTCTTTTTGCTCAATTTTTCCATTCCCTAATCCAGTCCCTTCCTCACAACTGTTAGTCTTAACCAGTAGCTATTCTAATTTTTTTCTATCTCCTCCTGTTACTTAAGACCATCCATGTTATTAAAATAATAGCTATTCAATAAAAAAATTAGCTGAATGAGGTTTGAATACTCTCCATTGCACTCAAGAAGAATCCCAACATTATGTTGTTGACATTCAAGATTAGCATAGTCTGCCAGGGCCCATACTCTCCAGCTCTATTACAATCCTGCTTCTCCAGTGTCTAGGCACAGAAAGTCTTTGCTCTAATCCTACTCAACTACCATGCCATGAGCCCCCAAACTCACTATATTCTCATAGCTGTAAATTATATCCCTTCTGCCTGGAATCTCTATTTATATATTCTACTCTCTCTTCCCATCACTTTTTCTAATATCCACTCACTCCTGCTGAGCCAGTTTAGACATCACCTCCTCCAGGAAGCCTGATTTACTGGAATAAATGCCTATCGTAGGTGTTATCTTACCCCTGTTACAGAGTGTTCAGCCCTGTATTATAATCACTTTATTTGTATGTCTTCTGCGCTGACTATATATTTCTCAAGAGGCTTCCTTGTTTATAAATTTATTGTTTTCTCAAATTCTAGATTCTCAATGAATGTTAAATAAGTGACTCAATGAATTGATAGAGGGAATGAATTAATATAGGTGGAATTAATTGTCAATTGTTGAAAATAACACAAATGACAGATTGTAACAATATGGGAATGAATGTTTTAAAATATGTTGTCAGATCTCAATCAGCTATGATAAAAATTACACATATCGAGAAAAATCCTTAAGGAAGAGAAAAAGGCAAGTTAAATGTTCATCTCTAAAAGAAGGAAAAGGAAATATTGGTTAGCTTAAAACACAGTGCCAGAAAAGTTATTAAGATAAATTATCAAATTGATCAATTTGCAATCACCTAGAAGAACATAACGAACTGGGTACAAACAGCATGGCTTTTAGAGGAACAAATCATGCCAGACCAATTTAATTTCCTTCTATGATAGAGTGACAGGCCTTGTAGATAAAAAGGATGCAATAGATGTAATCTCTCTAGACTTCTGTAAGCCTTTGATTCTGTCCTACCTGACATTCTCATCAACAAACTGGGGAGATCTAATCTAAACCACACAACTATTCAGTGGGTGCACAGCTGACTGGACAGAGGCATCTAGAAAGCAGTCATCAGTGGCTTAACATTAACCCAGGAGAATAGTACTGGCAGTAGCCTTATTGTGGGGCCTACAATCATTTGAAATTTTTACAGTAAATATAGGCATATAGGTAAAAATGATATGTTAACATAAGAACTGCTGCAAATGGGTGTTAAATAGGGTATTTCTGCATTAGGATTACTTGGCATAAAAATAAATGGATTAGCAAGCAAGTAAATATTTTGTGAGTGAATTATCTTCACACTAAAAAGATTGTTTTACATATATGAATTACAGTCCCAAATCTGTAAGAGTAACCCAGGAGTGTTATACCTCCATCACAGCCAATACCACTCCCTATGTTGTTTAATTGAGTGAAATCTATGCTTCTAGTATTTGTTTGTTCTGTGTTGCCATGGACTGATGGTTTGTTCCACCTTTCACTATTTTTTTTCTAGCTTCCTCAGTTGTAGAATTGATCATTTCAACCAACCTTCACTTTTCTTGTTCTGTCTCATGACATCTCCCTTTACTCATACCATGTGACCACCTATTTTTATCCATGTTTTCTTCTCTTGCTTAACATCCAGAAAGTGCAGATGAATGAGGAAGAGTTAATGGAAACTCAAGGTAATAAAGAAATTGGGGAGCAACATTTAGAGATGAGGTACTCATTAGGATATCTGGATTTTTTAAGACAGTTTCTGTAGGTTGGGGGTAGGTCCTGGAAAATAATGGATGAAAGAGTGGGCTTGATAGGGTGGGCAACTGGAAAGGATTAGCAGAAAATAGAATTGTCTATCAACCATCATAAAAAAGATAAGAGATAACAGATGCTGACATAGATGTGGAGAAAATGGAATCCTTATACACTGTGGATGGGGTGTAAACTAGAGTATCCTGTATGAAAAACAATATAGAAGTAACCCCAAAAATTAAAAATAGAACTACCATATGACCCACTAATTCCACTTCTGGAAATATATCCAAAGTAAATGAAAACACTAACTAGAAAAGATACCTGTAATCTGATGTTTCTAGCAGCATCGTTTACAACTAGAGGCCTGGTGCACAAAATTCGTGCACAGGGGAAGAGGTTGGTGCCCTCAGCCTGGCCTGCAATGACACAAGTGTTCTATGCCCAGCCTGGCCACAGGCCCTCTGTGGGAAGGCATAGAAAGCTTGCCTTATCGCCAGGGCAACAACACAAGCGTGTCCCCCTGGTTGCTCCAATGCCTGCTGCTCAGAGGCCCTCCACAGACAGAGTGGAACACTTGCCTTGTTGCCAGGGTGATGAAGCAAGCATTCCACCAGGCTGCTCATGCTGCCTGCTCTCAGTGGCCACCCCAGGGCTGGAGGACTCCAGGGGGGCTGAGAGAACTGGGCACCGCCATCTTGTGGCTATGGGTACGGCCATCTTTGTGGCAATTTGCATATTGCTTCTTTTTTTTAAAAATATATTTTATTGATTTTTTTTACAGAGCGGAAGGGAGAGGGATAGAAAGTCAGAAATATCGATGAGAGAGAGACATCGATCAGCTACCTCTTGCACGCCCCCTACTGGGGATGTGCCCGCAGGCAAGGTACATGCCCTTGCCAGAATCGAACCCGGGACCCTTCAGTCCACAGTCCGATGCTCTATCCACTGAGCCAAACTGGTCTCGGCCATATTCCTTCTTTATTAGATAGGATATCTAATACATAGAAACAACCAATGATGAATGAACGAATAAAGTTGTATTCTAATGTAAGGTACAACATGAATAACTGTAGTTAACACTACTGTATAATATATAAAAAGTTGTTAAGAGAGTAAATCCTAAGATTTCTCAATATAAAGAGAAATGTTCTTTATTAGATTTATATGATATGATAGATGTTGGTTAAACCTAATGTGATCATTTCACAAGAGAGGGTGGGGCAAATGTAGGTTTACAGTTGTGAGTACACAAAACAGTTTATCCTTGTTTTATTATGTACTAATTATGTTATTATTTTCCATGTGAACAACTGTAAACCTATATTTGCCCCATCCTGTATAAGTAAATCAAACCATTATGCTGTAAACCTTAAACTAATACAGACGTGCATGTCAAATATTTGTCAATAAAACAAAAAAAATCCCTTCTAAGACTTAGTTTTTTAAAGCTTAATGGGGAACATAGTTAAGATCCTTCTTGCCTTGGTATAAGGCTCTCCAAAATAGACATTTCCAAATCTTGTATATTAACAATTTCCCAAGTAGTGAGTACCCACCTCTTAGCCTGTTATGATCTTTCTATCTGGACAAGAAACTACAACATTCAGAAAGAGATGACTGGTCTTTAGGGGTGTGGGAACAGCCTCGAAGCAGCTGTACTACTGCTTTTTTAATGCAAACTTGTAGACTAAAGATAAGGGGAGATCTGTTCTGCTCTCTGGGGAAAGAATCTTAACTCTAAAATGGCCAATTAGATTAAATGTCCCTTCTGGAAAGAATAAACTAACAACTAAATGGAATTTGTATCATATAAAGAAGAGCAAGTTAGATTTTGTTTAAGATAACTTCGGAGTTCATTTATAGGCTTCTTTCTTCATAGAAACAATTAAACAAGACTCTAGCAGTAAATATCTCAGGTGGTGATGGAACATATGAAGCGAAATAAAAAACTGAGGTTTAAGCAAGAAAGTACTGGCTAAAAAATATTTTTGAAACACTTTTTCTAGATGTCTGGTCAATATTTCAAATAATGCAACAAGGGGAAGTCTAATTTATTTAGATCTTCAGTTTGCTTTGTACATGTGGATTAAAGCAGGTGATCCTAATTACACTTGTCATAAGCTTAACTTATTTGTGGGGTTGTAAAGTTTCCCCCGCATACTTTATATTCTTTTGTTGTAACACTATCTCTATAAAGTTACAGTAACATTATCCTCTGCATTTCATTGGTGAGGAGACTGGGATATGTAATCAATACAAAATCATAAAATAGAATATTGGTTGAACTGTAGCTAAACCAAGATCTTTGCTTCCTGTGAGAGAATTCCACTATATCATAAAAAATTTTATAGCTGTTGATATATTTTGAATATAAGTTCCCAGTAAAGGTTGTAAATATCAGTCTCATGAAGAAACTTATAAATTCTAAACGTTCATTTGTAATGAATTTTATAGTCATATGCTCTTTAAAATCTAAATTTGAGGGTGTGGAAAAGTGGCTCTCTGTCATTCAATTAGATGACTCAACAAGCCTCTGGCAGGTAAAGTCTGAGCAAATGAGGCCCTGGGACGGAGGAAAGATGAGTCAGGGATGGAGCTTGAGCAGTTATGTAAATAAAGACAGTGACTGGAATTACTAGCTCTGAACTAACCTGCTTTGGAGAAAGAATTACATTTCAAGTTATAAAATATGGGATGGTTTTTCTCAAAGGAGCTTTTAAGTATTCCACTTGAATTCCATTTATTTTATAAACATGAATTAATTCATTTTAATTCCATTCCACAAGAAAGTATTATTATACAATGTTTCTCCAGCACAAACTGAGTTTTTAAAAAAGGTGAGTAGCCTAAAGTAGAATATAAAATGTTGTATTTTCAAATTTATTAATTATGAGTTATTGATAAGAAATAATATTTAAGAGACAGAAATAAACTTAACTCTTGGTTTCAACCTCAATTAAATACATAAAAAATTCCAATTTTAAATATACCTAAAGAAACTATCTAATGAGGTTTCTTTTTCTTTCCTTTATAATATAGGAGGAAAAAACTTGGAGAATAAAAAATAATAGTAGCTATGATTAAGGAAAGAGATGGCAAACTAATGTTAAATTAAGAAAGGAAATGGTAACCAATGTTAGTGGTTACCATTGTATTTCATACATCCAAAAGTGAGCAGAAAATCTCGGTCAAAGGCAAGGACATTTGAACCTACCATCTATGAAAGTACTTTGATAACTTAAATTTATTCTTTAATGTCCACCTTCCATCATTTGTATCATCTTTAATGCTTTCTTAGAATGCTGGCCAGCCACACTGGTGAAGCTCAAAATAACTTATTAAATTATAAACTCAGGTCATTGTTCAGACCCAAACAGAAAACAGAACACTAGTGTGGTGGGAGGTGCCAGAAAAAAGTGCTCTAAAAATACAAGTAGAATTTAATGATGAGAAGAGGAAGAAAGAAAAACTGAACAGAGCTCAGGGTCTATAGAGAAAGAAGAAAAAAATGTTAAAGATGAGATTTTAGGATGCTGTGGATATTTTAATGATTCATGTAGGATGTTATGGATATTTTAATGATTCGAGAAGAATAAACATTAAGGTACAAATTTACAAATAGTAGATAAATAGATTCTGGATATTTAATAAACAACAATACAATACTGTGTTATAAACTTCAAAGTTGCTAAGAGAGCAGATCTTAATTGTTCTTACCACAAAAAATAAATATGTTATGTGATAGAGCGGTTAGTTAATCCTATGTTGGTAATAGCATTGCAATATGTAAGTATATCAAACCAACCTTGTACACCAGTAATTTTTAACTTTTTTTATCTAATGGCACATATAATTACTAAAATTGTGCAGCATACCAAAAAATATATTCTACTTCTTACCAATCTGACAACAAAATAGGTATAATTTTGATTCATTCATGACAGACAACTATTGTTGTGTTGGCTGTTGTCATTCTTTTACTTAACAATCTAAGGGAAAAGAAGTCAGGTCAGTGCCCCTGACTAAACGGTAAGGTATTGCATGTTTTAAGAAATTCTTATGGCACACTGGTTGCAAATCACTGTTGTGCACCTTAAACTAATACAATGCTCTCAATAAATTAGTTCTCAATTTTAAAAAATAGATTAAACAGCATAATTTTATCAAGAATCAGTGAAGTGAGAATGAGCCAAAACACTCATTATTAGAGACGGGAATTTACTCCACGCCCAGCTCTGTGTTGAACCTTTTCCATGCATTACCTCTTCACCAAAATTAATCTTCACCAAAATTCCATATTTTTCCAGCTTTAGGAATGAGGAAAAAGAGGCCCTGAGAGATTAAATAGTTAGCCCAAAGGCAAATAGACACTCAATAGAAAACCCTCACTGCAGGACAAGGAGTAACAAAATAATAAGCATAGCTAACATTTATTGAGTGTTACTATTTGCTATGTATTGTTCTAGACATTTTACACCTACGACCTTATTTAATGCAATTACTCCATGAGGAAGCTACTATTTTATCAGTGTGGAAACTGAGGCACAAAGTGATTGAGTTGCCCACAAATTCCCAGTTAATGCTGGCTGAAACAGGATTCAGACACTGACTGCATAACTATTGCCCGTAAAAGAGTTTTAACAAAAGCACCAGACTCCCGGAGTCATTGTGGGTATCAAAATTAGTTGACGTAGGTAAAGTGCTTAGAACTGTATCTGACACATAATAAGCATTTAATAACAATTAATTAATTGTCTTATTAATAATAAGATTGTACTCTTACTCCTCTCAAAATGTAAAATACAAACCTGGTTAAATATATATGTAACTGGGACAACAGATGTTCTAAGAAAAATATGTTAAAAGAGAATAAACAACATCTATAAAAATGTGAGGGTTTTTTTTCCCAAAGGATAATTCAACTTAGATTTGGGCACCAGTGAGTTTGAATGCTCAGGGGAATCCATATAGGATACTGGATAATGATATTAAATAGAATGATTGACCAGGAGGAAACTGAACCAAAAGTTGACTGTGACGCAACCTGTAGTTGAAAATCTAGCATGATAGGAAAATCAATTTATGTAAGCATGCTGTTTTTGGGAAAGCAGAGCAGAATATTCCTAGAATTTGTTCCCCAGGCTTCTTATCATCTGAGTTCCCAGAACCCTCATTCTTCCCTTACCCTATTATTATCAATGAGAAAAATTCGAACTATTCAGTGCAACGAACTTACAGGATGGACAGGAGGATCCAATCTGTGTGTGCACACCCAGCTGGTCTTCTGTTCAAGTTTACCTTTGGGCACAAGGAATAAATTTGGGGCAATAATTTATCCTTGCTTCTGAACAATCAGTTTGTATTTCTGGCTTGGACTTTTGCAAGATGAAGGATGGTTGATTTCTCAGCCACAGTCAAAGAGCAGAGAATTCAGCTTGATCTTTTGACCTTGCTTTTTTGTCTAAGATGAAATTGTGTTGACAGCAAGGCGAGCTTTGTGGGCTGGCAAACTGTGTGATCACCCCAGACTTCATGCTCAGAAGGAACCCTATGCTTGATTTAATGCTTTGCTGTCAATTCTCAAAATTCTTAATAAATTTATCTTTGAATGAATGTTTTCTAAGTAACATTCAATGAGACAGTGAAAAATATAAGTAGCGGGGTCACATACAATGTTACCTCCAACCCTTGTCACCCCATTCACATATAGCCTTTGTGATGCCCCATGACCTATGATGTATGGCAAGCATGTCAAACTTGCCACCCCAGCAAATATTTTTGTGGTCCAGCCAATGTAACGGTATTTAAGAAATATTTTAATAAAAATTTTGTAACTTAATTTTTGCAATATCCTGTTATACATAATTATTAATAATGAACTACAACATTCACTAATGACTGATTACTATAATCGTGTTGCATTCATTTCCCTTACACGCCTTACTCACATAAGCACCATTTCTCTCCACTAATACCAGCAGCGAATATTTTAGTAGCCGATTGCCATGTCATTAGTCTTGGACTGACTTGTTTGGTGTGCGCAACAGGAAATATTTCCCTTTTGGAGAACAAGAAAAATAGGTTTATTTGTTTTATGCTTATTCATTTGTGCAGTTATTAAGTGTCTGGTAAGTTAATGTTCAAGAAAAAATATTAATTTTTATTAAAATGTTCTATTATTTTATGTTGACGATTACTCATTTATTTCAGCCCTTTGTATTTAATGTCTCTATCAAAATAAACCTACACTTCTATGAAAATTGAAACTTTTGTTTTTTTGTGGCCCACATAAACTTAAATCTTGTTGATTTGGCCCGTGTTAGCCTTTGAGTTTGACATGCCTGATGTACAGAATTCAGAGAGACTACAGGAAAGCATAAGGTAAGACGCTAGGATATGCATATGTGAAGACCTGAAATAAAAATAATTGATTAGCTTTCTGAAGCATTTTTACTATTTTGGTAAGAATAAACTACAAATGCATATATAAGCCACATAATATGCATTGTGTAATTGTTAAATTTTCTTATATTTGTACTGAAACTGGCATTGCACAATATGAAGATAAATGGTTAAATTAATGCTCATAGTTAAAATTTTAAAGTTTTTTTTTTACCTAGAGTGACCAGTAGCAATTAACAGTGTGACCAGTCAAGAGAGAGAGAGGGGGTAGGAACGAGTTGTAGAAGAAAGAAAGAAGCTTCATATATTAGTGTATTGGATGATACTTTTTTCCTGCCTTTTGAACAAGAGGCCCTGCATTTTTATTTTGCACTGGGCCCTCATATTATGTATATATGCAGCCCTAGTTGACAATTTCCATGTGCCTGAGAACAAGGTGTCTCTGAGGCACTCCTTTTATATTTGAGTCATTCCCACATGCCCTGGGTCACTACATATCTCAGGAAACTCCTGGTGTGTTTGGGAAGGCAAGACAATTTATGCTCCCCACTGCTTTGGAGGGACTGGATCCCTATTCCTATTACTTCATTCACTACACCTCCCTCTTCTTGGCCAGACTATGTCACTTCACTCTGTGTTCCCAGAGTCCTTGGTGAGCTTTACTAGATCACTTCTTATCCTATGTTGACGTGATTTTATGTTTCCACTCCTCGTTGAACCGTTAAGTAGCTTTTGGATAATGAGGACCAGGAACCAGTATCATTCATCTTGTTACATCCAGACCCTGAACACAGGGCCTGGCAGATGGCAAGTCATTCACAAAAACTATTAAATTACATCTTCTCCTCCCAAAGTCTACTTCCTCATTCCCTCCATACACCTCCACACACATACACATACACACACACACACACACACACACACACACACACACACACACACATCCTATATAATAAAAGAGAAAGATGCAAATTTTACCATACCTTTGCTCCTGATTGGCTATGATACCAGCCAATCAGGAGTGGGGGTGGGGCCAAGTGGCATGAGTGTTGGGCCCCAGGGATGGAGATGAAACGGCAGTGGCAGTGAGTGCCCAGCCCCCGGGCGCTGTGAGGGGAAGTAGCTGCAGCAGCAGTGGTGGTGGCAGCAGGGAGAGCCTGGCCCCCAGGCATTGTGAGCGAAAGTGGTGGTGAGTGCCCAGCCCCTGGGGCCCGGTGGTCTCAGGCAGCCAGGGCTGAGCTGAGCAGAGCAATGGCTAGGTGTCCAAGGCCTTAAGCCTCACTAGAAGCTTTAGGCCTTGAGCAGGTTGGGGGTGAGCCATCAGTTGGACATCCCCCGAGGGCTCCCAATAAGTGAGAGGGGGCAGGTTGGGTTGAGGGACCACCCACCCCCAGTGCACAAATTTCGTGCACCAGACCGCTAGTGTGTGTGTGTGTGTGTGTGTGTGTGTGTGTGTGTATGTGTGTGTGTATAACAATACCTTTTCTTTCCAATCCCTAATGTAGAGAGAACTGTTTACTTATTTTATTAGCCCATTGAGCTAAATATAAGAGCAAATAATCTGATTCTACCTAAGAAACACTACCTAATAACAAACCCCTTCTTCCATCTCATGCCATCTTTCAGTCTATCCATATGAGAGAGGAATGGAAGACATAAATAACAGTAGAGTTTTACAGACCAGAGTTTGATTCCCAAATTGACTTTTAGCACATACCTCTAACCAAATCACTCAAGTTTTCTGAACCTCTTTTCTTCATTTTATTAAATAAGTATGTGTAGAAAGTGGCTATAGGGTTAAGTCTCAGACTGATCTGTTGGCAAAGCCACAAACAAGTCCCACCTTAGAGGGCACAGCCTTCTTAACATAATTAAGCTTGACCTTATGATGCCCCCTAGGCATCTGGGTAGCTAATGGGCTGTGGGAGGTGTAGTAAGTACTGCCAAAATAAGTGAAACTCACAAGAACATTGTAACTATGGTGACCACTACCTTGTTTACCTCTGGCTATAAAATAAAGGCTCAGCTTGCCCTCTGGATCCCTCTCTGTGGCCTCAGCCAGACACAGGAGATCCATTGAGATACAGCTATATTCTCTTGTCTGTCTTTTCTTCAATCCTTCACCGCCCTCCCTCAGGCTTGCCTAACCCTTGGATAAGCTGGCACGGCACAGTGTGATAGTAGTACCCCCAAATAATATGGTTGTGATATACGCATGTCCTTTCTATAATACTTGCTGTATATTTTGTAGATCCATGATACATAACTGCCTTCGGGGAGTTTATAGTATTAAGTTCTAACTTAATGTTGCATTCTCTGAATGTTTGATTAAGACAAAGACCAGAGAAGGCTATAAAGCAGCTGTTCCCTGATGTGGTCAATAGATATAAGCACTATGATTAAGTACCTGCTTCTCTCATTGAGAAAAATTTCATGGGTGAGCCAGAGCCTGACATAAATAGTTCTAGTCTATGATGAGAAGCAAAAGGTAGGCACTCCAAGTTAGTGCCTACCTTTAAAAAACATCTTTCTCAGAAACTCACCCACAAACCTTGCAGGGGCTTGAATTCTCACCCCTCCTGAGGGAGGTCTCCTACCCCCACGGCTGCTTCGCCTCCCACGCACAACTCATACCGGGACCCAGTTGGCAGACAGAGACTCGGCCAGCAATAGCTGCTCTATATCTAAATTCAATCTATTACCAGGAATGCTCAGGACCTACTCAAAATTGCAAATATTTCTTTCCACTTGTATTTACAGGGTAAACGAAGATTACTGCTTGAGTATTAAAATTGACAGTAAAATAGTAATCAAGTTTTCAGATTAATTTAAATTGGCCAAGTGAAATAAGTGAATACTCAAGAAAATTTTAGTGTACTGGACAAAAAGCTTTCCCTAAAACATTAACTAAAAAATCTATTAGTAGTTCATCTCACTGTAAAATTGCCTAACATCCAAAGAACCTAAAGCAGTCATATTTGTGTGCAAAAATTAAAATTTAAAATTACCAAGACTGCAATATAAAATTTCCAAAAGCCCCCATTAATCAAAAAAGGGGAGGGGGCAGTGGAGTAATATCATGTAAGGAAAAAAATATCGAGTAAGTAAAATACATCTAGAAAATTCTTACTCCAGTAAAGTAAATTCCATTTGTAAAACCAACTGCAGGACACCCATGAAAAAACACACATGGTGTCAAAATAAGCCAAAGGAAAATCATTTAGGCAAAAATTAAAAAGAATCCCAAGTCTATTTTGCAGAGAGGATCCCTTTGTTAACTTTCGGTCGAGAATGTGTTTGTGTCTTTTCAGAGAACAACTCCAAGACCATGTGGGTTCCTGCGACTGTGAGGAACTGACGGATCTGTTCCAGTCACGAGGATGGTCCAGAGATGGGGGACACTGACACCTTGCCATGCTAGCAGTCGGCAGTTGTGCATGTCTGCAGGCAGCCCAGGACCAAACCAGAGAGGATGGATCTTGCATTGACACGATGTGTCCACCATCTTGATACCATTGCTGACATGTACACATAAAGAATTATTTGACACTGAAACTGGGACTCAGAACAGTTGGACATTGAAACTGAGACTGAAACATTTTTTGTCCTTATACATTTATTTCTCGTATGCAGAGGCAAGATATTTTTGAAGAAAAGAAACAGGGGAGAGTGATTGATATAAAGGCAGGGTGGCCTTGAACAGGCTGTCAAGCTACAGGGGGAAGGCTTGGATGGATGGGAGGTGGATGCTGGGGGAGATCAACTGAAGGACTTGTATGCATGCATATGAGCATAACCAATGAATGAAAGACACTGGGGCGGGGAGGGGGGAGAGGGGGGAATATGTGCTGGAGGGTAGGGGAGGCTGGGGGGAGGATAAGGGGGAGGGGTAAAGGAAAACATGCACTACTATTATAAGTTATACTGCAAAAAAATCAATAAAAACATATTTTAAAAATAAATAAATAAATAAAAAACACCTTTCTCATTAAAAATACCTGTGAGACTTCTCATTTCAAATGTGACCATGATCAAACACAGAAAGTATGCACATGTCTGTGTTATTAGTCAGGATCATACCAAACTATGTACATAGAGTGGACGGTGGGCAAAAGAATGAGTTATCCCAGAACATTTTGTACTGAAAGCTGAGTTAGAATGCTATCGTCTCCTCTTCCTTTGGAGTTGACTGAACCAGTTACTGCTAAGCCTTAGCCCATGAATTCTGTTAAATGTGCATTTGTGTCAATAGAGAACTTGGTATATATTTTCTTAGACTCTGTTGTCTGAATCTGATTATAAAATACAAGTAGGAAATATGCGTCCTTTATTCTATGGTTCTCTTCCTGTTTGCTTGATTACATCAAGAGTGGTAAGCATCAAAGTCCAGTGGCATCCTGATCCATTGATGACTAGGAGTTCAAATTTCCTTAAAAATCACTTCTCAGAGGAAGTATTTTTAGGAGGAATCCTTTGTCCTTCGATATTAAATGAGCACTTAATATGAGGTTAGAGGATAATAAATCAATGTCTCTACCCTTAAGAAAACTCACAGTCTTTCATAGAATACTAGAGGCCTGGTGCATCAATTCGTGCATGGGTGGGGTCCCCAGGCTTGGTTAGAGATCAGGGCCAGACTAATCAGTACCAAGCCAATTGGGGCTGGGCCGTGAGGGCATGCTGGCTGGGGGGAAGGATGGAGAGAGGGACCACTAGAGTTTGGCTGGCCAGGGGAAGGGACCATGGGAGGTTGGCTGCCAGCCCCAAGGAGGGAGCCGGCCCTCTGGGACCCCTGGGAAAGGGGCCATGTCTGCTGCCACACACCACTGGTTCCCCGTCCCAGTCCAGGCCTTCAGTGTCAGGAGAGGAGGCAATGAGCACTGGGCAGGGCATGGAAGGAACAGACACTGGACACTGATGCCGCTGTTGGTGCCCCATCACCATGCAGTTCCCCACCACCTCCCCTTCCCTCACTGGCACACTGGCACCAAGGCAGGTGGGCAGCTCCCCAGGGAAGGGAGAAAGAGGGAGTGAGACAAACCCTTGTGCTGAGGGCTGACTTTCAATAGATCTCAGCGAGGGAGCTGCTCTACTATGCATGAAACCCTGATCCAGAAGCAGGGTGTCTATGAATGGTTTAGTTCCAGGGGCCGATGGGGGCCGGCCAGCCATGGGAAGTTGGCTGTGGGAGCACAGTGACCACGAGGGGACAGCTTGTGTGTTGAGCATCTGCCCCCTGGTGGCCAGTGCATGTCATAGTGATTGGTCAACTGGTTGTTCTGATCATTACGGCTGTTCAGTGGTAATGGTTGCTTAGGCTTATATATATGTATTAGAGGCCTGGTGCACAAAATTCATGCATGGGAAAGGGGTTGCCTCAGCTTGGCCTGTGCTCTATCCAATCTGGGACCTCTGGCTCCTAACCACTTACCTGCCTGCCAGCCTAATCTCCCTAACTGCTCTCCCCTGGCAGCTTGTTTTTCCTAACTGCTCTCTGCTGCTAGCCTGGTCCCCCTAACTGCTCTCCATCACCTGCCTGATTGCCTCTAATCTCCTTTGCCTTGGCCCCGCCAACTTGGCTTTGTTGGGAAGGATGTCCGGAAAGACATCCGGAAGGTCGTCTGGAAGATGTTCAGTCTAATTAGCATATTACTCTTTTATTAGTATAAATGCCACCTTGTCCTAAAAATGTAGGTTGTTCCCAGGTTTTCCTATCGTGGAAGAGGAGCCCGGAGTAACATCCTGGGTTCTGACCAGGGCTTATGTGCTTCTTCTTTATCTCAGCAGATGTGATTCCTAGAAGACTTTTGGATGTACCTTGAACATGTCTATCAAGTTTGCCAAATCATCCTTCAAAAATGTTGAACCACTTTAAACTCCCATCAGCAACCATGTATGTGCCCTCTGTCTCACTTTAATGCCAATATCATTGATTTCTCCCTAGAAGCTTCCCTCCTGTCAGCCAAGACTTCTTGGTACTTGAGTCAACCTCATTGTTCAGCTGGGGACTTCATTTCCCAAGATATAATTATGGAGGAGGAAAAATAGTTTTCTTCTACCTTTCTGAGTTCTTAGTGGAGGCCTTGTAATGAAAGACAGATCACCAAGAGAAAAACAAAAGTTCATTAACATGTGTACCTCGTGCATATGTGAGAGATCCCAGGGAAAAATGAATAACTCCCCAAGGTGGCTTAGAATGCAGATTTAAATACCTTCTTCCTAGGGAAAGGGGATAGGAGATATAGGCCACTTAGAGGAGAGTAAATGATATTTAGGAAAGATGAATGGGGTGGGAGGAAATAGTTTGTAACGAAGTTTGGGTGTGATGTCAACTTTCTCCGCATGCATTTACTGTTTTTCAAGCATTTGCAGCTCAAGATCATCAATATAACAACACAGTATATGTTGGGGTGCATGTTCTCTGACCTTCAGAATAAACCCAACAAAAGCTTGTTTCCTTTCTTAGATGATTTGCCACAGTAGCGTTATTCCCTGGAGATGGTATTCTGACCAGACCTTCCAGGGAGTGGTCATAACATTACCCTGTGTTTGCAGAAAGGTGTTGGCCACAGCACTAAATAATCCAGTTTTCTCATCTTGTGGAAAGGGAGATAAAGTTATGATAGTTTATCTCCCTTTCCACAGGTTTCTTGTGGGTTTGTGTCTCTGCTGCCCCAGCCCACTCCCTTCAGCAACCCAAGCACCTCTGCCTCAGGCCTTGGTGCTGCTGGGTGCCAGGCCTGTGGGTTTGTGTCTCCAATCCATGTCCCTAAGACCTTAGCCCAAAGTTTGCCATGGTAGGGCTTGGGGACACGCGGGCTGGCCTCCCTGCTGGGTTTGTGGCTGCAATCAGGACCCCCATGGCCCCAGCACTGCCATGGTAGGCAGGGCAGCCCCAGCACAACCTGGCTGCTATTGGCCTCACCATCTTGATTGGGTTAATTTGCATACTCACTCCTATTGGTTGGTAGTGTAGTGAAGGTACAGTCAATTTGCATGTTTCTCTTTTATTAGATAGGATAGATTAGAATAATGTACCAATTTATGTCGCCAAGAAAAGAGCGTACTTCTTACACCCAACATTTGGACTCAAATTGTAAATTATGTAAAATTAATGTTAAAAGTGACTGTGTGGGGGGCAGGGAAGAGGTGAGGGAAGAGTGAGCTGGTGAGGGAAGAGTGAGCAGAGACTAGGGTGAGATAAGGTGACAGGGCAGTTAATGAGTCAGCAGCTGGTGGCAGCAAGGACTTCAAGAACTGGATACAGAAGCAGAAACTTTTTTTAGGTTACACCTTCTTTTATTGTCAAACCTTTTTTAAAAGAACATAGATTTTCCTTACATACATGGGACTCCTTTTTTTCTAATCTGTAAATAATCTCGGAACAGCAAATATTTAAGAGCCATCTCAAAATTTTTTCCAGGATATAACTTTGCCATGATTGGTCAGCTCCTTACAAACACTTATTTTATCAGTCATTTATTCTGTTTTCTTTCTTAGTCCTCTCCAGGTCAGCTCTAAAAGTACACAGTATTCCTGAGGGCCATTCGGGCCAGCTGAAGAGAAACTTCTCTACAGAGTCTGTTCTGTGTACACTCACCATTCCTATAATGGAATGCCAGCAATGTTGCCCCAAGCAACCTGACACATGCAACAATATGTGTATTCATAGGAATATTAAACAGAGAAACAGTTCTACAGCACAGGCTTTGTGATCTGTTGATCATAAGCCCTTAAACTCTAGTTTATTCCTCATCACACATCACCCTCTACCCCCAGAAAATACATTTTATTGCACATTTTGTGACAAGATTTATGACAATTATCACCCACATCCATAATTAGCAAGTGGTAACAGATAGGCAGATAGATCCACTTACAGTGACATCTCTGACAGATTGACACCTCCCCCTTTAAAAATACCTGCAAGATTTCTCATTTCAAATGTGACCATGCTCAAACACAGTATTGGCAAGTCTCATCTCGTGTTCCTGGAAGGGGAGGGGGCTATAAAAGCAACATGTTCTCACAAGCATGGCAGAGCCCATGCATAAACCATTTGGCTTTGCAATTAAAAACAGGTTTGGCTTCCCTCTGCATCAGTAAGACAACGTCAAAGCAACATTCATCCCGAAAATTTTCCCTTGTGAATTCAAATGAACTGTGAGTCTTGGATTTCTCTTTGTTTGCATGTGCATGCCTTGAGAGAGAATTTTTGGAAGGGTGCTGTGTGTTTCTTGCTGGGGGAATGCCTTGATATGTACGTATTGAATCACTGCTACCAGATTGGTCTCAGTGACACTTTCCATTCTGTGTTCCTTGAATATGTGGTTACTACTTTGGATTCATTCCGTCAGGCTTATTATTTCATGTGAGCTAACTAAGTCTGACCTGCTTGCCCCAGGATATGATCACTCATTCTAAAGATTTTCTGAGCAATTGACTCTCACGACTGGACCTGAGTTTCAAAGATACTAAAACTATATACATTCACTCCTGGGATGTGTGGTAAATTTGGCTACAATGATAGTCAATAATTTTATCTTTATCTTTGTCATTCTTGAATGATGCCTTATATTAGGAGAAATCATTATTTTATAGCTAAAATCCTTTCCCTCGCTGTGTAATGAAGAGTTTTAAAAGATATCATTAAAGCCAATCCTAGTTCCAGTGAAATTGTCAATTTTCTATAAGATAGTTTGCTCCTATTTTCCTTTCACTTGTTCAATTGCACAGGGGAAAAAAAGTATTGTTTACTGTTAAAAAATAAGCTTGAACATTCTGCCACAAAAAAATTGCAAAATAGTGAGACCTAAGTCATGAGTCAAAACCTGTCAGATCCCAGACCATTCTGCCTATGACAAGGTTTTTGCGATAGAATAGGTCACCTGCATGCAGACCCTACCATTGGTGTACAAGGAAAGTCCTATAAAAATACAATGTATTAGGAATGTCAATTTTTCAATAATAATGGTGATGACCAACAGTTATTAAAACAGAAAAAAGAATACTAAAAATAATTACTCTCAGTGCAGTACACTTGAGTTACTAAAGTTATCATGGAATGATTCTGCCTCTATGTAGTCTATAAAAGTCTCAACAAACTTGACTGAAGAAATTTTAGTTTATTCATAGTTTTTTTTTTAGATGAAATTTTCTATGTCATACAACCACCTCAAAAGTTGTCCAATAAAATAATTACTGAAATAGATTTATTTTTAATTGCATCCTTTTGAAATCCATGATTTGAGATAAATACAAAGCATTTTAATAATGTGTGAAAGAAAAATATTTTCAGTACAAACTAAATAAAAATATACTAATATACATGGTAGTAGGTATTGTTGTGCTAAAATATTTTTTAAAAATTTAAACCTATTGTATCATATATTTACCTTTATATGAAAGTATAAACACATGCACATAATTTTATGTGTCTCAGAAATATGTTTTGCTTGTTTTTGATCTGTGGACACAGTGAAAAGAAAAGGAGACAATATATTTTTCTAAATATAAATTTTCATTGCTGCTTTGATAAAAGAAGTCAATTTTTTAAATTAAGATGGCACTAACTATAAATGGATATTTTCTATTTTCATCAATTCCTTATATTGGAGATTTTTTTATACACTTGGGCTGGCATTTGCAAGATTAAATGTTTTATTACTTTACATATAAAATTAAAGTATAAGAAGCAACTTTAAATTCAGTGCAACAAAGGCAGAAATAAATTCAACTTTTAATGTCACAAAGATCACATTACAATTTCATTAAAAATAATAATAAGCACAAAATAAAATAGAAATATAATTGTATGTAAATAAAAATAATTTAACAAATCTCTTTGTGACTTGAGCCTTCCCTTCCATTTTCCAAAATATTGCTTGCTCCCTATTGAAAATATTTTAATAAGCAAGGAATTGCTACCAATTAATTTAAGTATTGATTGGAGGGGAGGAGAGTGCATGCTTTTATAAGCTTATAAGTTTTATTAGCAAAGCTACATTATATGCATATGTTCTTTATTAATTCAGTGTTAATAGCTTCATTTCCTCACAGTTATGTATCTGAAGTCTGGTAAAAGAGAAGAAAGAATAGAGGGTATTATTAAGACTTTAAATGTAAGTTTTTCAAATGCCCAACAAAATGACATGAATAAGTGAGTGGAGAAGGTTTTGAGATAGAGAAGGGTCAAATAATGAAATATTCTAAACCCATTTGGAATTGTGATTGTTAGTTTCTAGAGAGCTCCAAGGGGCTGAATGGAAAGAACTGCTTCTAGGAGTGGGTTGAAGAATCAGAAAGTTATTAATAAAAAGTCTTAGATCTTAATCATAAGCTTTCATTTCAGTCCATTAAATACCCTCCGTGCAAAGCAAAAATGTACACGAGTCATTACATCATTATACTAATTTGTCATATGTCTGAACAGACAACTCCCATTGCTGAATTTATTCACAGCAACTAGAACTACACAATAGTTGTTTTAAAAGATTGTTGTGGTTGTATAGTTTTGTTTTTAAGCTATGCCTACATTTTTATTCGGCTGGAGAATTTGCCTTCCCAAACTTACCATAAATCATATTTATGAAGAAGTTTTCTTTATGGAGACAATGAGACTAAAGCACCTGCGTATTGGAACCACATCACTTACACAGCTTCCATAATGCTGAACGTGAACAAGCAGGCAAATCCTCGCTTTCTCTCATGGTGGTTTAGAGCCAAGGACAGAGCTGAAATGTAATATTATTCTTCTCCTGTTTGTATTTTGGGTCACACATGTCCTGTAAAAACATGGCTGAAAACACAGGCTTACCACACAGGTGTGCTTTAGAAGTCGCTAGTAAAAATGATTTTAAAACTTTCAGAAACCCCCGAGCTCTGAGGAAATGCTTATTAAAGACTAATAAAACTGTGAAAATTGAGGGGAAAGCATCCAGTAAACTTTTTTGTGTGTGCTTTAAGGAAGTCAGTTTAGTCTCTGTCCACGTGGGCTAGGCTGTGGTGAACTCAGGCAAGAAAAACAAGCTTGGCCATTGTTTCACAATCAAGTGAGTGCTGAGGAGAGTGAAGAACAGCAGTTCAATATTCACAAGATTGCCCGTGAAGGCAGTCATTTCCACCTTTCATCATCATAATTCTAAATTTTCACAAGTGATGAAAACTTTTGCAAATTAATCTCCCAGATCGTGTCCATGAGCTCCATGATAAACTGAGCCTGAATACTGTCAGATGCCATTGCCCGTGAGTCTGTTTCTGCCAGGTACCTGGACCATGAGGCAGTGACTGAGTGAGTTCAGTCACTTTAATGACAAGTCTAAGATTGTTCCATCTTCAGTAACTTTAAGGAGAATCATGGATACCTGGTCTTAGAGATCCCGATACAGTCAGTCATTGGATATCCCTCTAGGAAGTTATGGTTTTGCAAATGCCAAAAGGAAAAAAATTTTCCTCCAATTTTTAACATAAGTAGAATGTTTAACTTTGTAACTTAAAAGTTACTTAAGCTAACTCAATCAGCTCAATTCTGCATACCCACCTGAGCATATACTGACTTTAGTGTTCATTCAGTAGCAGTTTTCAAACCTGTGTAAGCCTAAGAATCTCATAGGATGGGATTGTTAAAAATACACCTGAGCACAGTCCTACAATTAAGGAATCAAAATCTCTAAAGGAGAGTCCTGAATATATGCAGTGTTTTAAAGCATCTCAGGTACTGCTTATGATCAAGCAAATTTGGGAAATCCAACTTAATTGGAATATATTTGATGTTGGGGAAAAAACACACCAAATGCCCAAGAATCATAGAAAGAGGTCTTTATTGTATTCCCCCAAGAAGCGCAAGGATCTATTTTCTTAGAGACTCCTGCGGTCTGGTGCATAGATTTAGATATAGCACAAAAATCAGTAGCTGGTGTCTAGTCTGAGCATACACAAACACACAAATGTAAACATTTTTTAACACTGTCTCAAAAGCTTTAGGGGAGGAACAGCATACAAATTGTAACAAAAGAATCTCAAATATAGCAGTAAAAATTATGAAATGGATGAAATAAAAATTATTCAATTCTATAAAGATATCTAATTATCCAGTAGCTACTTGGTATTTCATTAAAATCTACCTGGTGCCATGACTTTAATATGTTATCTAGATGTGAGCCTAAGGAAAATGTGCATTTATACAGATATTCTTGCAGACACCCAAGAGTGCAACTTCTAAAGATAAATGATGCTTTGTGTGAGAGGGGATAGTATAGTCATAAAATATAGTGTTTTATTTTCTGGACTATTACTTCTGTATTGAAAATAATATACTTTATAAAGCCAAAAGGTCCAATAAATACAGAATAAGAAAATGGATTTTGTTTCACCTTTTGACTAAGAAAATTGTACCCAACTATAGCACACACCACAGTGATTAATAATTCTGATTTTTTTCTGTAGAAAATACAAAATTATCCAGATTGCCTATGCATTAGTCTACATAACAAACAAGTTAAAAAAAAAAAAAAGAAGGTTCACACAAGCTTTACGTAATACAAGCTCCTCTAATGTAATACCTCTTATAGGTCAAATGTCCCTTTCCACTCCCCATATCCACCAAATACACATAAAGTTTCCATATTGGGGTGTAGATGAACAAGCTTTTACCTCATAATGCAGTTAATATTCTATGTATTTTTTCAGATAACTCTTTTGAATAAATTACTACTGCCACTAGTAGTAATACTGTATCAAAAACATTAATATTTAATAAACCAATAACTTAAAACACCCTGGTACAAAGAAACTGAGGTACTCACAGGAGCTGGAAGAGACTTTCATTTCAGATCCGTGAGGCTGGACACTATCCCAGAAAAACGAAGACCCAGTGGCAATCAGAGAGAGAGTAGTAATTACTGTAATTATTAGTTTTATCTGTAAATCCAATTAAATAATTCTCACCTCCATAAAATTTCACAAAGAAAAAAAGCATAATGAATAATTTAATGCAAAAATATCCAAATGAAATTTCCATCTCCAGAAATTTCAGTGACTTTGGCTGCAGTGGCAATCTGTGCACAGATCATTGCTTGCCCTTTCGCTTTGCTTAAATGCCTCTAGGGGATCCTAATAGCTATATGATATGTTTGCTTTGGAATCAGATACCTGGAACGGTTAGCAGATGACCTGAACACTCAGTGATAAATTCAACCTTGTCTGTTTGCTTATTTGTTACCTCTATGTTGTGACTGAACATTCCCACTCAAAGATTGGCTTTCAAATTAAAAAGCGAGAGTCTGGAAAATTGTTCAGGAGATATTCATAGGTTGAAGTCAGTGATAATACTTTAATTCTATTTCCAAGTGAAGATTAAAAGGAGACGTAGCTGCCTCTCCATTTTTTTTCTTTTCTTATAGACAGAGACAACACTTTGAGACCTTCAGAGAACCTGGTTTGTTGTGAAAATAAGATTTAACCCTCAAGCTCTGTTTGCCTCTTTCTCACTTCCCTAGATTTGGCTGCAGGAGAGTGGGAAGGAGATCAGATAGCAACCCAAAGAGCTTATTCTTTATCCATTCTCCTGTCCTCATTCCTCACCCCTACCAAGCCACCAGTATAAGCAAGGCAAAGTTGTAAATCCATTGAGAATTTATAGACAGGAGCATAATTTCTCCTGGACTTCAAAGTGAAACAACTTAGAATTGCTCCAATTGTGAATAGTTCTGTGTATGGTAACACTGCATGTCTAGGACAGGGGAAGGTTGAATCAGACAGGAGACCTGACACCTTGTTCTCCTTTAGTGGACAACAGAGAAGTCTAGTAAATGCCAACCACACAGCCCTGGAAAGGAGACATCTGTCCTGCTGTTTTTGTACCAAGTCATATGGAAAAGAGAGTCTTTCTATCTACTATCACTCAGACATCAACTACCTATTGAGAACCTATTATTGTATGTAGGAGTCTACCACATGGTTAAAATCAGCATAAGATATGGTCTAGCCTTCAAGGAGTTCATAATCTCTGTGAGTAGCCCAGATTTAAGCTTCGAATGTCTTCTCCAAAAAAAGGTTTATATGAAAGATATACAACTTAAGTATAATGATAGCAATAAGTACATCCTTCAAGATTTCTGAGAAAAAGAAGATCACAGGCTCTTGAGATGACTGGGAAAAAAATAAATTATGGATTGTGAACAATTGAAGTTAGGACAATAATTATTTCTGATATTAAGAATTTACCCTGACATCTCGTTGTTCCTGACTCTCCCTAATTCATTTAAAATACTCTCTAACCAATGCAAAGCTGTGAGGTGAGCCCATCATCAGAGAGGAAGTGGAAATAAAAACACACATTAAGAAGTATTTTTTCTTTTTGTTAGGTTTGTAATTTGTTTTATTCCTCTCCTGTGAAAATGTTCGGGATTGAATTTGCTGACTTCTATCCTAAGGAGAAGGCAGGGGTGTTTAAGAAATCCTTGAGCACACTGAATAATCATGTTCTGTTTTTCTTTGTCTACCATTCCAGTATTACAGTAATGGCGTTTGCAACAAGTCAGTACAGATTCACAAAAACAAAGTTCATGAAGAAGTGAAGACTACAGTCAACTTGTCATTTTTTTAAGTTCCTTTGTTATGTCTAACTGTTTTAGCCCAAACTTTCTCCGCAATTCTATACTTGTTACTAACATTGTCTTAATGTGTTCAGACAATTAACCCACCATACATTTTTCACAATTCAGCACTGACAGGAATGTCTCTTTAACTCTGTGGCAGATAGAAACAAACCTACACTTTTGCAATGGCCTATAACACATAAGTTACCAAGGCTGTTTCAATGACTATTACAAATGTAGAAGAGCTGACTTCCAACAAGAAAAAAAAAATGGTGGAGGGAGCAGGATCAGGGAAGGCAGGGAAGACCTGAGGAAAGGAAGCGAAGGGGAAGAAAGAAATAGAGGAATAAAGAACAGTAAGCATGTATTATTTTAGGGCGCTGTCTTAGCTTGTTACACCGATATTTCTCTTGACTGAAATAATAGTGCAATAAAGTTATAACATCAGTTACTTAAAAACAAGCCTCCCACCCACACAACCTTGCAATTCAAATGTCTTGCTCGTTTTTCTTGTTACATTACTGTGAGTAGTCTCTTAGTCAAGTTTCAGTTTGATTGACTTATTGTCATAGACTACTAGTTATTCAATTCCATTTAACAAAAGCAATGAAATGGCCCTAACCACTCCTACTGCTTCCACTACTCTCAGAAACTCAACCAGATAATCTAGCTAATCAGATATGTCTGATATTGAGGGGCCCCATAGGACCACAAACTCTCTGTGGTCCTTCTTTACATAATGAAGATGCTCTTTGGGCTATGATCACCCCATTTTGTAGAACAGAAAATTAGGGAACAACAAAGGTAAATGACTTGCCCAAAGTCTTACAGCAGGTAAGTGGCATGGTAAGAATTCACATCCAGACAGCTTGACTCCAAATATGCACTCTTAACTCCTGCTGTTCCACTGTAAATAGTGTAGGAATATTGCTTAGCAAAGTTGTATTGCAGACAGAACATTTATAAATTCTGACCCAGGCAAAAATTCTAAATACAAAAGAGTCATGTAAAAAAATGACAAATAGGTTGAGGAGTGGTTTTCTAGATCCACCATGATATTCTGAAAATCTGAATCCATTCAAATTTTCTACATGTAAAACCTCCTATGAACAAATATCCACTAAGCATTGAATCACAGTTTCCTCATCCATGTAATTAACATAAAAAACAATCTCCTACCTTATAGTGTTGTTGTGAAGAATAAAATAATATGCAAAGCCCTTGGCATAGAGGCCAATACATAATTGATGATCAATAAGAAGTAGCTACAACGTGTTGACAAAAAAAAAAAAAAGAGGTAGTTACTACTATTTATATCCATTATTAGATTTTCCCCTTCCTCCACACTATCAGATCTATCTTGCACTTACATGTCCACTGTCACTTCAGAAAGTAAATGAATGTTCCCACTCAACCCATCAAAATACACTGCAATGCTAGGAAACAATATCTTGGACAGAACTCCAATTGGGAAATAGGGAATACATAAACTAGAACTCCCTGGACTTAATGATCAGCTTTGAAAGGAAGTACTTCCATATGATGGTGAAAGTTGTTTCAGAAAGATCTGTTAGAGCGATATAGAGATGGAAACTCAGATAGGCATGCTGATTGAAAGAAGAAAGTTACAGCTGTGTAATTGTAATTAGATAAGGCACATCCAAATACATTTATGATTCAGAAAGTTAACTCCATGTGTCTGGGAACAATCAGGGCCTATTACTACTTCATATTCTCCTCAGTCTTACTGTCTCTGTCTCTCTTCCCTTCAGAGCAAGCAGTCCAAACATGTGAAGGAGTACGGCTCCCAGATTTCACAGAAAGAGGCAGGGTGGGGCCAACTGCATATTTGCAGGTCTTTGTCCCCTTGCTCTGGCCACGGCTTTCCCAGTCTGCACTGAAACATAGTCCGAGTCCTGCTTTCAGTGGTCACAGAGGCCACTGGCCTTCAGAAGCAATCTGTGAAGGCATTTCTCATACTGTGACATGTGAAGATAATTACAGTGCAGATGGTAGAATGCTACATCTAGCCTAACTCATACATCCTAATTTCCAGCTACTACTACTGTGTCTCACATTGAGGGAAAGAAGTTTCACTGAAGTAGTTGTAAGCATTGGTTTAATAAGAAGGGCGGACACAAGTAGCTGTGTCTTTGTCTTTATTTGTATTTCTGTGTCTTAATTTCTGTCTCCACATATGCATGTGTCTACATATATGTGTCCATCTCTGTATGTCTGTGTGTCTCTAAGATGTGTCTGTCTAGATGTATGTATGCAGTTCTGTGTATCTCTTTGTAAGTGGTATCTGAATGTGCTTGTATGTATCTGTACAATGTGGTTTAGTTTTTATCTATATGCTTGGGTGCTTGTATGCATGTGCATCTTTATGTGTGTTTGTATGAGCATGCCTATCTATGGGGGGATCTATAATAATAAAAGGGTAATATGCAAATTGATCATGACACTCTCACAGTAACAACCAAACAGCAAGCTATATGGGGCGACAAGGCTGGCAAGGGGTGCATTTGGGGGTAACCAGGATGGAGGGGGGGGGCAGTTGATGGTGACCAGGCAGGTGGGGGGGGCAGTTGGGGCAACTAGGCCAGTGGTGGGAGGGGGCAATGAGGGATGACCAAATGACTGAACAGCAGGCTCTGTGGGGCAACCAGGCTGGCAGGGGGGAGCAGTTAGGGGTGACCAGGCCAGTAAGGGTGGGGAAGTTGGGAACAACCAGGCTGCGGCGGGGGGGGGGGGGGGGGCAGTTGAAGGCAACCAGACTGTCAGGGGGCGGGGGCAGTTAGGGGCAACCAGGCTGGCAGAGGGGGGCAGTTAGGGACTACCAGGCCAGTGTGGGTGGGGCATTTGGGAATGACCAGGCCAGCAGGGAGGGCAGTTGGAGGCAACCAGGCTGGCAGGGGAGGCAGTTAGTGGTGATCAGGCTGGTAGGGAGGGGACAGTTAGGGGCAATCAGGCAGGTAGGCAGGTGAGCAGTTAAGAGCCTGTGGTCCTGGATTGTGAGAGGGTTGTCCGACTGCCTGGTTAGGCCCGATCCCTGGCAGTTGGACATTCCCTGAAGGATCCCGGATTAAAGAAGGTGCAGGCTAGGCTGAGGGGACCCCCCACTCCCGTGCATGAATTTCATGCACTGGGCCTCTAGTGTAGGAATAAATGCAAATTCGTTCAAAAGAACACTATTCCTGTTTAAGGACCAGCCCCTAATGTACTGCTGAACTGGGTATGGATATAAATGTGACCTGAGCAAGGCAGAAAGGAAGGGAAAGAAAAAAAAAAGGGAAAGGAGAATGGCTGAGAATTTAAATAGCCAAAAACCTATTCTCTGATACCTCTATGGCTCTGCCTGTTCTTTGCTACTCTCAGCCACGTTTAATTGACCACTTTCTTGCACTTATGAAGTGATGATGAGAGCATACCACTAGGTCCACAGGAATTCCCACTTCAGACAGTTCTTAAGAAGACAGAAGGAAATCTTTTCAACTCCCTCCTGTGATGCATAATATATGTAAGCCCATAAGTCCAAAAGAAGGACTGTATTCATTAATTTACTAGTTCTTACTGGAGGTTTTACTGTCTTCTTTCCAAAACTGCTATTATTTCTTTTGCCATGCTATCATTTTCTAACATAAACAATTATATTTGAGATCCAAAATATCAAGCACATGAATCTGGTATACATTCTAAACTTGACCAAAGAAATGTTCTACTGAAAATATTTTCAAAATTATAACACTATTGATGAGGGTGAAAGAAATATGCATGAAACTACTGCAAAATTTTGATTTTACAAAGTAAGAATAAAGCCTTGTAAAGTTGGTAACTTAAATGCAATTTTCATCAAGAGCAGAAATTTTTCTATGCAGTAGATACATTCTGAACTATTAATAAAAGTTACTGGAGAAATGTGAATAATGGTTAACTGCCAGTCATCTTTAAAAATAAGCATTAACTTGGCACAATAAGCCTGAAGATACTTAGGACAACTGCTGGCAATCTCAGAAAAGGCAGACATTCTGATGCAAACACTACCTTTACTTTTTGAATTTCATAAGAAGAAATAAGGTCTTGAAAGACCTCCTATCACAAAATTTTGGGAAAGACTAGAATGGCTTAAATAGCCATTTATTAACTTTGGGCTAAAAATTACTTCTTAAAAAATATTTGAACTTATTAACTTAATGAAAACTTTTACAGGCTGATTTTTGTCTCCCATTATGAAACTAACTAGTGGCCTAATGCACGGATTTGCACATGGAAAGGATATTAATTAGAAAAAATCTTTAATATCACTGTTTCCCCTTTCTCTATAATAGAAGTATCAAAGATGAAAAGAAAATTAGTAAAATGTGTATGAAAATAATATATAAATTGACCAACAAATAAGTAACAACATGATATAACAACAACAAAGACATGAAAATAACAAAAACATGACATAAAACAACAAAACATTATGTAAAAGCAACATTGATAAAAATGACTGATAAATTTATTAAACTTATTCTAATATCTCCCTGTATACCACACTGAAAGTAAAAGCACTTGCAGAGTGCTCGACTAATTTCCCTTGTGATGAAGTATTTACAACTTTAACTTTAATGTCACATGTTCTTCAAACTCAAGAAAAAGCAACATATAACTGATCATGTCCAAAAACGAGTTCAGGTAAGGATATTTCTACTCTGTCCAGTTTGCCTTGTGATTTATTAATAATCATTGCAAATGCTGGCATCACAGGAAACTGTCTTCGAATTAACTTAAATAAGAGGCCAGTATCAGATGGGAACAAATATCATGTATGCACAAGTCAATGTTTATTTTTCTATTGCCAGTGCACATCACATGTATCAGCCAATTGGTTGATATGGATGGTCATATGAACAGTCAGTCACAGAGTTTTATATATATATATATATAGATACTCAGAATGGTTTCTCCAGATATATTTTTCTAAAATATTTGTTGATTACTATCCTTAGGATAATTCTACATAAGAGTCCAAGTCCCAATCCCAGCCCGACACTTATATTCAAAATTATTATAAGGTGATCTAAAATATAACTTTGGAAAAGTTTATAAGCCAGAATAAATGTGTGTGTGTGTGTGTGTGTGTGTGTGTGTGTGTGTGTGTGTGTGTGTTTGTGATTACACTGGACTTTGGACTTAGGCATCAGGACCTTGGGTTGGTAATCAGAAGACCTGCATTCTAATTCTAATATCTGCCCTTTACTGATTTCCTGATTGACCTCAGGCAAGTCACTTCAAGTCGCCCATGGTGGTTACCAGAGCCCCTCTCAGCCAAGTTGTGTTGATTTGAATCCTTCCTCAACCACTTAGTAGCTGTGTAACTTTGGGCAAGTTACTCAACCTCTTGTACTTCTGCATTCTTATTTGTTATAGAAGGATAATAATAGTTGCTGGTTCATAAGGCTGTGGCAAAGGGCAAATGAGATAATAAGAGTGAAATATTGTTTGGACCATCACAAATCCGCAACAAATATTAGCTAGCCACTGTTACTAGTTCTGAGTCACAGTATCCTCTTGGGAAAGGGTCAAAGTAGGTGACCTAATTAATCCTTTCTTTCTTCAGGAAAAGCCTTATATGGACACAGACAATAACCTAACCTCCCAAAATCTCTGTGGCCACAAGGAGCCCTCCTCAGGTCTTATTTACCAAAGCTCATTCCCATGCTGCTGGTGGACCCTCAGGCTGGAATGATTCCTATTTTCCATGCAACTTTTTACATACCTTGTTTCTCAGACTACAGGAAATTACAGGCTCAAATTAGGGAGAAAAAAATGTTGGAAGAAAATCACTTTGAAGCAAGAGTGATTGCAAAGAGTCTAACATTAAGAGATGAAATAAACCTGGTTGCTGTGGCTCAGTGGTTGAGCATTGACCTATGTATGACAGGAAGTCACAGTTCCATTTCTGGTCAGGATACATGTCTGGATTGCAGGCTTGGTCTCCAGTAGAGAGCATGCACGAGGCAGCTGATAGATGATTCTCTCTCATCATTGATGTTTCTCTCTCTCTCCTTCTCCCTTTCTCTCTCTGAAAGCAATAAAAACTTATGTAAAAAAAAAGTGAGTAAACTAATTTTTTTTAAAAGGAGAGTAAATAACTCTGAACACAGAATGCAGTCTGTGTATACCACCATGATGCCATGTCATTAAAAATCTTTGAATTATATTTAGTACAATGCTTAAAGCAATTCTAATTATAGAACTATTTCTATAAAAAAATATTATCATGGTATAGTCTGGAGGATTATCAATTTTCTGACAAGTTTTTACACTCAAAATGTCACTGGTTATTGTTTAAGTTGCTGGCCTGCTTCTATTTCTCCCAGCTTGGCATCCCTAACACCACACTGAGTGTGGGACAGTATCCAGAACTTTATTTATTTGTTTGTTTGTTTGTTTGTTTTTGTCTCCCAAAGGAAAGGTGGACACAGAGTGAGTATCGGGCCAGGTAATCAGCACTGATTATAGCAGTGCCTCCAGCATAAGCTGACTTCAAACTCCTGGCCACCTGCTCAGTAGTAACTTCTTCCCTTGGCTCTCACATCCCCTGCCTCTTTTTCAACCTAGAAGGTACTGGGCTCAGGAACTGGGACACACAAGATCTCAAATAAGATTCCATCCTGCCTCTGCCATTTGCCAATTAGGCCACTTGAGACAAAACATTATCACTTATCTGTACATCATTGTGGCATCTACCAGTATAAAATGTGGATAATAATGTCTTACTTCCCAAGGCCATTGCAGAGAGTGAAATCATGGAAATGGAGCACACGCCCTGGTATAGAGGGTGTGCTTAAGATGCTTAATGATTCCTGATGCTCATTCTAAATGTATCTATGGTTTAAATGGGTCTTCCCCAACCATAAGCCATCACATCAGGTAGGATGAATAATAAGTGAAGCCTAGGTTTGGAGTCAGTCAGACTTGTGTGGCTTTGGCTAGCTTTTTATGTAGGCTTTCTGATGTTCTGCTTCCTCTACCTGTGTATTAGGGATACCATCACTTACCTGCAATACTTTTTGATGAGGATTTAGTTAGATACCATTTTTAATTAAACAGCCTGCTCTTGGGAGTGGGTGACTGACATTTAAAATATCTTGCATCAGTAGTCTTCAAAATAGTCTCCTGACATTATTCTATTTTATTTTCACAGAAACATTGTTAAGTAGATGGGGCAGGTATTGTTATACTCATTTAAAAGAGAAGGAGAAAAGCTGGTGATGTTTAGCAGTTTGTCCAATGCCACATAGACCAAAAATGTATCAAGGTCAGGATTCCACCAAAACTTCTGCCTTCTAGAACAGTGCTTTGCCACTCTAATTTTTGTAATGTAATTAAGATAATACACGAGCTGCGTATTTCAATTGAAAACATAGGTGAGAAAGGATTACCAGTGAACACAGCTTTTTGTTCATCTTCTAGCATCAGCAGAATACCTGTTAGGATGTTTTCAGCAGAAGCTAATAGAAAACCCCATCACAAAATGGCAAGGATATTTATAGTTTCACGTATCGGAAGTCCAGAGAGTGAAAGGGAGGGATCAAGGCACAGTATGGTAAGCAGCACAGGAATGTTAACAAAAACTTTCTCCTTCTGCTATCCTCAGCACCATGCTTGGTCTTATGGGTGGTCACCCTGTGTTCATCAGATGGCTGTCAGTGGGAAATGGAACTACAAACCATCTTGTCCATGTCCAATAGGACCAAGATACTAACATTGAGTATCTTTCCTTCTCGTGATCATTGGAGTCAATTCCAATTAGAGCTTACTCTGGGGCCAATAAGAGGAAGCAGATATAACTCTGATGATAGACAATTCTCTCTCATCATTGATGTTTCTCTCTCTCTTCCTTTCTCTCTCTGAAAGCAATAAAAACCTATGTAAAAAAAAAAAAAAGTAAGGAAACTAAATTTTTTTTAAAAAGAGAGTAAATAATTCTAATGGATTCAGATTAAGCAATGGATTCTACAGTAGAGATTAGAGTTAGCTGCTTCTTTGTTCCCTTCAGGAAGGGTGGACACAGAAATAATTAGGGTCTCTATAAAGGAATACAGGGAATGGGTGTTGGGAGGGTAACAAACAGTATCCATTCCCCAGAGTAATAATAACATTCACTATTGAATTGTTAAAATGGCATTTCTCTTTTTAATCATCCTGTACTCTTCTTAAAGCACTGATTTCAGATGATTATTAGAATAAAAATTGTGAAGAAAATGAGCAAAGAGATTTTCCCATAAAGTTTTTGGTGTGGTTTTTTGAAATCACATTGTTGACATATGATTGGCATACAAGTTTCTTCTTAGCCTTATAATTATTATTTTGATTATTATTAGTGATAAGAACATGTGGCATAAGATTTCCCTCTTAGCAAATTTTTAAGCACACAATACAACATTGTTAATCATAGGATCTATGCTATACAGTACATCTCTAGGATATATTTATCCTTTTTTATTTAAATTCTTTATTGTTTAAAAGTATTGCATATGTCTCCTTTTTCTGCCATTGAACTCTTCCCAGTTGCTCCCACCCTCAAGCACATGCCCTCAACCCCTAGTGTCTGCATCCATTGGTTATGCTTATATGCATGCAAGCGCTTTTTGACTAATTCCTCACCATTTCTCCCTCCTCTAGTCCCTAGCAACCACTACTCTAATCTTTGCTTCTTTGAGTTTGACTATTTTAGATTTCTTATATAAATGATATCATGTAGTATTTGTCTTTCTATACCTAGATTATTTCACTTAGCTAATGTCCTCTAGGTTTTCACAAATGGTGGCATTTCCTTTTTTAAGGCTGAATTTTATTCCACTGTATGTTCATGCATTTTATTTTGTCCCTCCCTGCCCCTGCTTCTCTGAATGCCTTTCTTGTACGTTTTTTAAAGTTTATTTTTATTGTTGACACTATTACAGATGTCCCCCATCCCTCTCATCTTTACCCACCTTCACCCAGTCCGTGCCCCCCTTCTTTCTTTCTAGCCATCACCTCACTGTTGTCTGTGTCTATGTGTTGTGCACATATAGTTCTTTGGCTAATCTCTTCACCTTCTTTCATCCAGTTCTGCTGATGTCTCCTTCCCTTCTGACAGCTGTCAGTCTGTTCCCATAAATTTTTAAAATTTATTTTATGACTGCATTATTTTAATTTAAAGTAAAACACCAAAATCTTTCAACTTTTATATAAAACCTAAGTAAGTTAATGGGAGTTTTCATACAACCAAGTTTTAAAAAGGAAAATCAATTTGGAACATGGACAGATTTTATGTTCCTGAAAAGGAAATAAAATGTAGTAAATTAACTTAATAGAGAAGACATATAAAGAATAAAATTGAGAGCATGATAAAAGTGGGGAAAATATAAGGGTAGAAATTAGAGGACCTATGTTTTTATTATTTAACTAGAGACCTGGTGCATGAAATTCATGCATGGGAGGAGTGGGCTGTCCCCTCAGGAGATGCCCAACTGCCAAAACCGCAGTTGGAAATCTCTCTCAAAATCCTGGCTCCTAACTGCTCACCTGCCTGCCTGCCTGACTCCCCCTAACTGCCCCCACCCCGCCAGCCTGGCCACCCCCAACTGCCCCCCCCTCGCCAGCCTGGTTGCCCCTCAATGTTTCCCTTTGCCAGCTTGGTCACCCCTCACTGCCCCCCTGCCAGCCTGATTGCCCCCAACTGCCACTCTCTGCCAGCCTGGTCACTCCTTACTGCCCCCTCTGCCAGCCTAGTCACCCCTCACTCGCCCCCCTGCTGGCCTGGTCACCCCATGCAGCCTGCTGGTCAGTCATTTGGTTGTACCCTCACTAACTCCCCTGCCAGCCTGCTTTCCCCATGCAGCCTGCTGTTCAGTTGTTACTGTGTGGGCATTGTGACCAATTTGCATATTACCCTTTTATTAGTATAGATATGTTTTTGTTAATTTTAGAGAAAGGAAGAGAGAGGGAGATAGATAGAAACATCAATGAGAGAGAAACATCAATTAACTGCTTCCTGCACACCCCTCTCTGGAGAATGATCCCAAAACCCAGGCATGTGCCTTGACTGGGAATTGAACCAGCAACCTCTTGGTGCATGGGTTGATGTTCAATCACTGAGCCACACTAGCTGGGTAGAGGACTTCTGGTTTTTACCAACTTCTGCCCTAACACATTATGTGTCCATGGTTAAATCACTTAAGAACAGAACTAAGTTGGAGACTGTAAACAGGCAGCCCACAGATCTGGCCCTAGTAGTGATTGATTGATTGACTGATTGATTGACTTACTTACTTACTTATTTTTTTGCCAGCACCTAAGATCTAATTGTATCTAAGATAACCCTGATGTTGGAAGCATAGTAGCAAAGAGAAAACTTCTGAGAGTAAACACACCCAACCACCAAAACCCTAGAGCTCAGACACTAAAGGTTCAGAGTCATAAACAATGAAAATATATTTAGGCAATATCGTCAGAGGCAATAAAAACCCATTATATTTTCAACATATCAAGAAATATATGTCTTGATTCAGAATTACTCCTGCCATAATAGTCTCAAGATTGCTTATGTAACAGAAGTCAAAAATCTCTTTATTATCCTATGTTATATGACCCCAAATCTGTTTAAAAAAAAAAAAAGGATAATGTTTTAAGGAGACAAGTTCCCAATTGGCTATTCTACGTGTTTTAATTTCACCTCATATTGGAATAGAATGAAGTTAATGCTTCTCAAGAGTCCACATGTCTCCTGGACATAAAAATTACCTCTTTCATGGCCAGAAGAGTTGGCTTTTTATTCCTATGAATGCTTCTTTGATTCACTTCACTTGCAAATAGCACCTGACTCAGTTTCACCAAATGATAGTGAAACCTTTGTCTAGTTGGACAGTATTCTCCCTTCACAGAAATGCTATTCACCACAGAGCTTCTATGGGCCCATGAAATGTGTCTCCCAGTGCATGTCCCAGAGCCTAGTGCAGATAATGCATTTTCCTTTTCACTGCTCAGAACTCATTCATCAGGATTAGCAGTTTGGGGCACATTGTGAGCATTACATAATCATATGATGTATAGAAAGTTTTAGCTTTTTGCCACTACTCCTACTAAGGTATCCTTGATGTTGTGATATGACTGATATCTCCAAGAAATAACCAAATGTGTCTACTGGCTATATAATTTGTCAGCCATTAATAAAGACAATGTACAATAATTTTTGTCATATTTTTTGAGAGGGCTTTTGATAACATTTAAAAGTAGCCTCGGGTTTAGCTTCCTTGAATACTAATGTTTGTTTGTTTGTTTACTTGTTTGTTTGCTTGCTTGCTTCTTTCTTTGACTGATTGTTTGAAACAAGTGATTCACAATGCCAGATGTGTTAATATACTGTAAATATATGCTACAAACTTGTTAAACTTTCTAACCTTATGTTCAGCTTTAACAGCTGCATTCTCTTGGTGAAAAAAAAAATTGCTATATTCAGTGTTTAGTCCTTGATCTCAATTAGTCTAACAAAAGCTAATCTCAAGGAAATTGTCAAGAAAGTCCCAACAAATGTTTAAAGGGTGTGCCTCCCTTAGCAGATTGAACATTTCCAAAGATCCTCATTAAATTCTTTTTTTTAAAACTTAGCAATTTAACAGAAAATAGCAAATAAATTCTGTATAAAATTATGATTACTTAAATGCAGTTGATTGCTGCAAGAGCCTGAAGATTTTCCAAAACTGTGAGTAGTAAAAGGAACAAAATTGATTAATTTAATCAACTAATCAGTGCAGTGGAATTTCAGAAATCTTCCACTAAAATTGATCACATATATTTTAAAATAATCTGATAAAATAATTCAGGGGAAAAACTCACAACTTTACTGACTCCTTTAGACCAATATTTTAAGGCTCTCCAACATCTTGCCCACTTGACATTTATAGTTTTTTTAATATGGCGTCATTGCATGAACCATCTACACCAGCCAACCTGGTCTACTGACTGCCAAGCATGCCTCCAGCTTTCCTTCTCCTGGCCTTTGTCTGCCCTGTGTCTTGGGTCTGAGGTGCTTTCATTTTTCTCTCTGCTCATCTTGTAAGCTAAATTAAGTTGTGCTGCCTCCAGGAAGTTTTTGCCAACAACTCCATTCCATACATTGTAAGATCTCTTATATCATTGCTGTCATATTGTATTGTTATAACTATCCCTTAATTGACCAGGCATTTTTGTTTTATATACCTTAATTATCAGTTCCCAGAGATATTGTATCTCTGTCTTTTTATTCTTTAATTTTTTCTTTAATTTTTTTATTGTTTAAAGTATTACAAATAGTAGTACATATGTTTCCTTTTTTCCCCCATTGACCTCCCCCGGCATCCCTTACTACCCCCCACTACATGCTCTCACCTACCCCCCTCCCAGGGTTTTTATCCATTGGTTATGCTTATATGAATGCATACAAGTCCTTCTGTTGATCTCTTACAGCCCCCACCCCCCAACCTCCCCAGCCTTCCCACTGTAGTTTGACAATCTATTCAATGCTTCTTTGCTATTTCTATTTCCCGTTTCTTTTCTTTAAAAAATCTTGCCTCTACAGACTAGAAATAAACATATGAGAACAAGAAATGTTTGAGTCTCAATTTCAATGTCTAACAGTTCTGAGTCTCAGTTTCAATGTCAAATACTTCCTTATGTGTACATGTCAGCAATGATATCAGGATGGTGGACAAATGGTGGCGATGCAGGTCCCACCCTCTCTGGTTTGGTCCTGGGCAACCTGCTGTGATGCACTGCTTGCTGACAGCTAGCATGGCAAGGTGTCATCAGTGTCTTCCATCTCTGGACTGTTTCTCCTCTTGTCTTCATGGTTGGAGCCGACCAGTCAGTTTCTCTTTGTTGCAGGAATCCATGTGGTCTTGGAGTTGTTTTCTGAGAAGATACACACACATTCTCGACCAAAACCTAATAAAGGAATCTTTTCTATAAATTTGACTTGGGATCCTTTTTATTTTTGCCCAAATGATTTTCTTTTAGTTTATTTTGACACCATGTGTGTTTTTCATGGATATCTTGCTATTAGCATTTAAAATGGAAATTAATTTTCTGAAGTAAAAATTTTTTAGATGTAATTTATTTATAGAATATTTTTCTTCACATGATATTACCTTACTATCCTCCCTTTTCTTTATTAATGGAGACCTTTGGAAATTTTATACTGCAGTCATGGTAACTTTAAATTTTAATTTTTGCACAAAAATATGACTGCTTTAGGTTAATTTCATGTTAAGCAACTTTACAATGAGATGAACTATAGAAATTTTAGTTAATATTTTAGGAACAGCCTTTTATCCAGTACAATTAAATTTTTTGTGTATTCACTTATTAGCCAATTTAAATTAATCTGAAAACTTGATTACTATTTTACTGTCAAATTTAATATTCAAGCAATAATTTTAGTTTACCTTGTAAATATTAGTGGAAAGGATTGTTTGCATTCTTGAGTAGGCCCTGAGCATTCCTGGTGCCAGACGGGATTTAGATATAGGGAAGCTGATGCTGGCCAACTATCTGTCTGTAACCTGGGTCCCAATCTGAGGAGGGCATGGGAGGTGAAGCAGCCATGGAAGCAGGAGACCTCCCTCAGAAGAGATGAGAGTTAAGGCCCCTGCAAGGTAAAGGGGTTAGAGTTGTATCTCTGCCTTTATGTCTTTCCACTGCTTTACAAATGCCTTGCACATGTCGGCATTGATTATATTAGTTAATATGAATAATTTAATTGATTGAGTAAAATTATTTAATGAGAATACAACCTTTCAGGAAATAATTGTAAAAATTGCAATTCTATCTGTTGCAATTCAAGTATGTGGCCCACACACTTGAAATAAATTTCCAAATCTACCACTTTCTAGATAGTGACTTAATCTTGGACAAGTCCTTTCACCTCCACAACTTCAGTGTTCTCATCTGAAAGAATAATAATGACTCTCTTGTCTAACAAGATGACAGTGATAGTCAAACAATGTAATAACTTTGAAAGTGTTTGTACAAAGTGAAATACCTTTTAAATATGAATGTTCATTGTTAAACAAAAGAAATACTACATTTAGAGATCCCATATCAAATGTAGTAAAGAGCTCCTGAAATTATCAAGACTTGTGTTAGTTTTAAGATATATTATCATATGTACTACTATTTGAAATACTTTAAATAAAAAAAGAAAAAAAGATATATTTGATCAACTTTAAATGATTCCTTTATATCAGGTTGTTATTCTTATTTGAAGTTATCTAGAAGCTCATGATTGAAGTGAAATTAATGATGGCACCAAAAATGAGAGCTTTCATTGTTCTAGTTAGTAGCTGTAAGCTTAATAAGCACTACTACTTCTTTCTAAATTTTTCTTTAAGCCCATTAAAGCTCTGATTCTTGGAGACTAATATAAAGCAACATACTGAGCATATCACTTTGTCCTCTGTGATTCCTTGCATCCTACATTAGCATAAATTTTATCCCCGGATCCATAATTTGGCTCCATGTCTCTTTAAGATTTTCCTGTATTCTTCTAAAAGTTTTCAAATCCATATTCCTTTTTTTTTCTAAATCTAAATCTTTACCATTTCTTCGTTCTAAATTCTTTTAAGACATTTTCATTTGGATGATTCACAAGAATCTCAAAATTAAAATCCAAACTAAACTTGTTACCTTTTTCTCCTTACCTCCCCACCTGAAACCTGTAATTCTCTCTGTATTGTCTGTCTTAGAACATGCACGACCATCTACACAGTACTCCAAAAAAATCCTGGAAGTCATCCTTGCCCATAGGATAATTTCTGCTAATTCTGTCTCCTTTCCAAGTCATCAATTCTACACTTCCATAAATCTCAATGTTCAAGAGCTGAGATTAGTCCATCTGTTGTGTAAATTACTGCCATAGTGTTCTAACTATATTCTATGTAGAATTTGCCTTGCTTCAGTCTGTGTAACCAGAGTAATCCCTTTAAGATGCAAACTAAATTCTATCAACCCTTGACTTTCAATCTTTCATTGGGCTCCCATTTCCATCTACAAAAGGGATGTAAGATATAAGATAAACCATGAATCCAAACTCCTTCAAATATATCCAGATCCTCCCTCACCCAGACCACCCTCTCGTCTTCCTCCAAGAATCAACTTAGATGTAAAGATATCCTGAAATATTTCCCTATTCACTCTCTTCCAAAAATTTGACTGCTTGGTTCTTGGATCAGGCTGCTAGGATTTATATTTCACATCCCTTCCTGTACCAGCCTAAGTAATTATTTAATGGTTCTGTGCTCAACTTGCTAATCTTTAAAGTGGGTATAACAGTGAGTACTTCATGAGATTATTAGGAAATATGATCAATGAGAAGTATCTGGAATATAATAAGAACTCAATAGATTTTTTGTTGTTGGAATGCTACAATAGAGCAATAAACACTGCCCTATGGGAAATGGACAAATGACCAGAAAAGACCATTTATGAAAGAAGGAATACAAATGCCCATTAGTCATAGAAAATTAACTTTGGGCTAATTACTAGTTGAGGGGGAATATATATATATATATATATATATATATATATATATATATATGATATTAACCTCACCTTTGTTTACAACATAAGCCAATTTTTTTCTTTCATTCTTTATTTATTTAAGAATGAGATTCAGAGTTGAGGCAAATTTCTTAAACAGTTATGTTACTGGTAGATATGTAAATGGCTCTCCTCTGTAGAAAGCAACTTGGCATATGAACCAAGGTTATGAAAGTAAAAACTCTTTAATCTAGTTCTTTACTTTTAAAATGTCTTTTGATTTGTTGTTGTTATTGTTGTTGTTAATCCTCACCTAAGGATATTGTTTTCCCATTAAATTTTAGAGAGAGTGGAAGGGAGGAGAAGAGAAAGAGCGAGAAACATCCATTGAGAAAGACATATTGATTGGTTGCCTCTGGCACACTCCCTAACCAGGCCCAGGGATTGAACCTACGACCAAGTTATATGCCCTTGACTGGAATCTAACCTGGAACTCTTCATTCCTTGGGCTGATGCTCTATTCATTGAGCCAAACTGGCTAGGGGTCAAGTATATTTTAAATGTGTCAATAAAGCTCAGAGGGATTTATATGCAAAGCTATTATAACGTGTTTATAAGAAAAAAAAACTGGCAATTCTCTACTTAGTATAGAAAATGTTAAATTCTTACTAGTATAAATGCATAGTTATATATATAACATGTTTGGAAATTACTAAATGGGCAAGGGAAGAAATATATCTAAAACACAAAAATTTTGGAAGAGTCAGGATCTGGCTCCTGAAGAAAAATAGAAGTTCATTGGGTGAGAAAAACTAGGGAATTACATTCCAGGAAGGAGTTAGGGGCAGAAATGCCAAAGCCTCAGAACACTCATAGAGGCTTGGGAAGTTCAAACACCCAAGAATGATTACAGTATAGAATTCCCATGAAGAAATGACAAGCTACAAAGCAAAAATTGCCATCACCGGTTTTTAAAAGCTTGGGATGTCATGTTAATGGACTCTATTTTTCAATTGCAAACAATTTGAGCTTTTTAAGAGAAGGTTTAACACAATTGCTTTACTTTAAATGATACCTCTGGTAAGGACCATCCCCCTTTCCCCTTTTGGAATTCACCAAATAGAATTATATATAACTAAAGTTAGCTTAACAATTAATAGCAAGGGATATCCCCAAGTTTTGTATACGAAATAGGTGACTACAAGTACAGCAAGATACACGATAGTTTAAAACATTTCATAAGAGACTCACAGTGCTATTGAAGCTATCTTTTTCACTAGAAAATAAGTTTGTTATTTTCATCACTTTTTTTGTTGGTTGGGTCGGATATTTTTCTAACAAAGGCATATCTCCTCTACTTTGATCTTTTGTTCTGCTTTCTTGGTTATTTTCTCCCACTTTATAAGCACAGTTCAACTCTTGGGTATTTTTTAATGTTTGTTTTTGTTGTTGTTGTTGTTGTTGTTGTTGTTGTTGTTCTTTTATTTATTCTTGGTAGGTTAAATAGATAAAGTGAGTGCTTTTTTGAATCCCAAATCAGCAATCTAGTTATGGTGAGCCATTCCCCTTTGCATTTCAATCTTTGAATCATCATTCTGTGAAATGATAGTCACTGCTTCTAAATGGTAATCAAGGCTTGGAGTGGTTACACCCTGAACAAAATATCATCTCCTTGGCCAAACTTTTATCAGAAGGCGTTGCAGAAACTCATTAAGTTCCTTGAGTCAAAGATCCAGGTGAATCATTCTGAACCTCCACCCAGTTCAACTTTTTCCTCTGGTAGCAATTAATTACATTTTTCCCACTCCCTCCTCCATCAACATTCAACCACATGTTCCACGTGGCCACACACACTCACTCTGAGTTTACAAGCTCATATAAGGTTCGCTCGGTTGGCACTCACAGGAGGCAGATAAGAAATAAGTGTTTATGGCTTTTCTATGGAGTGCCTGGCAGTATAAAAAATATCCCTAAAAACTTAGTCCTAAAAGTCCTGTAGCTTCTTAAACATAATTCACTATTTGAGTTCACAATTTAACTTCTTACTGAACAGAATGTAAGGCAATAGGTTAGGTGAAAAGATTCAAGCGATAGTTGTGCTATCTTATTAATTATTCAAGTAATTAACATAGCCTACTAATTAGAGTCAGTCTGAGTGTAGAATCAATGAATCTGAGAACTGTAAAGGTATTCACAGAAAGTGTCTGGGCTCTGCATTTAATCATACTAGGTTCAATACCAGCTTGCTCACTTACTATCTGTATGACTTTAAGCAAATTAGCCATGATTTCATCTATTAGACTGACACCTAACTCAGATGACCATTATTGGGATTCGTTGCAGTAACAGATTCAGTGCTAAGCTCAATGGAACATAATAATGCAACAATAACAAACAGCCTGGTAACACCATTCAAAGTATACTACCTAAATTAGCTTACTTATCCTCTCAACAATCTCGTGGGAGTGACATCACCACTACCTTATTTTACAGATTGGGAAACTAATACACAGAAAGGCTACTTTCTTTATTCAAGATCATGAAGACATGAATTGGGTAAACTGAATTTGAACCCAGAATTTATACACTTAACTACAATGCCTCTGGCTACATTCCCTTCTCTCCTTAAAAATTGAGAAGGTTAACTAACAATCTCAAAAACTCAGTCATTTGAAGGTTAGTAGTTGAGTTGGAAGCTAGAACCTATGAACCTAAGTCTCCCAATTCCATTCTAGTACAGTATAATAAAACAAAGATAAACAAAAGACAAAATAAATTATTAGATAAATGTAGATGTTGGGTTTTGAATAAGAAACTAGAATGTTTCACTACTGTTTTGTGAAAATGAAAAGTCCAGTTATAGTGACTAGTTGGTAATGACTCATTTTGAAATATTCATGACAAGTCCTTATCCTTAAAATAAGATTCATAATGCTTGAGAAAGATCCTATCTTAGGAGTTCTAAGGAGGGAATCATCTTTGCTATTAACACTTCAGTCCATAACACTCTAATATAGGCAAAGCTGAAATTTGGTGCTGCATTCCTTTTTCTTCCAGGTGTCACTTCTCCTTCCCATCAAAGAATCCCTGAAGGGAAACTGACAGTCAGTAGAGTTGATATGGCCTAGCTGGTGATGAAGCCCCTAAAATTTGCCTCACAGAAACATCTGTCCACCCCTCTTACCCATAAGTCAGCCTGTTTCCTTCAGTATTATTTATAGACCCAAGCAAAGCCTTCTAAGTCTCCTAGCCTGTTGTAGTCATGAACAACCAAGTCATGCTTTAGCCTCCATTTCCACAGGGATTTTCCCACACTCAGCCAAATAGCTAAACTGGCCATAGGAGCTTAAGGCCAAGGACAGTGAGGCTACAGCCAGCTATAACTGAAGAGATGGGAGGTGTGAATTTGTTGCCTGTGCCTCACCAGATCCTGACTTGAAACAAGAAGAGGCCAAAAAACCAACCATTCCAGCTCTCATAATGTAGGTCAATGAGATGTGGTGAGAGACTTGCCTTTCTTAATTGAACTAATCAGTCTTGGGGCTACTGGGTATTAAGAGTGATTCATATGAATACAGGGAAAACTTACTAGCATAATAAAAACAATAATAGTAAACATTTGTTTGTGCACTTACCTTGTGCCAAGCATCCTAAACCTCTCCATCCAGCATCTTATTTCACATCCTTACTTCAACATTTTGAGGTTATTGCCATTAGCCCCATTGTACAGATGTGGAAATGGAGGAAAGAAAGGTTAAACTGTCTTTTCACAGCTGCTATAGCAAGTGAGGGTCACAGGGTACAAACCCAGCAATGAAAAGTGAAAGCCTTTGTTTGAAACTTCTTTACCATGAAAATCAAAAGAGGGGGATTTGCAAGCTTTTTCTGCAAAGAGCCAGATATTAACTGTTTTACGCTGTGCAAGCCAAAGGGCTTTGCTCTCTTCCAATAAAACTTTACTTATGGACACCAAAATTTGAATTTCATACTATTTTTATGTGCCATGAAATATTCTTTTTTGGATTTTTTTTCTAGCCATTTAAAAATGCCCAAACCATTATTAGCTCACAGGTCCTAGGAAAACAGGCAGCAGACCAAGGTTGGCCCAAAGGCCACAGTTTATTGCCCTAAATCAAAAGGATTGAAATACAATTAAAACAAAGATATTTGGAAAGAATGTGAATCATGATGTTCTTTTTCTGACATTTTCTCATTGTATTTATTTTAATCTAAAAATTATTGTCCATTATTCTTGTTTATATAATTTGAACCCACACATTTCGACTTCAGAATCTAGTTTGAATCTCCACATTTAACAAGCCATGTGGCCTTGGGCAGTTTACTTCACCCTAAACCACAGCTTCCTCATTGTAATAACAGTGGTTATCTCATGGGTTTGGTTGTTGTAGGCATTAAATTAAATAATATATGCTAAGCAATTATCACAGCTCCCCAGTACATCGTAAATTCTCAATAAATGTTAAGTCTTATTACTACTGCTATAATTATTATTACTACTGCTACTGTTATCAACATCATCTTACCCCAGGCAAGAACATTAAAATAGCAGCTCTCCTAAAGCTACCTCTGTAAATCTCTATTGATGCAGTCTCTACCTAGTTGGTAAATACAAAAGTCTTTTAAATATCCTCCCCACTCTCCTCAATATATGCTATCACTTTATTACACCCCAAATTACTCTGCCCCCCCCCCCAAAAAAAATCCAGTTACTTCATATTCTCATTATTCTAGAAAAATAAATAAGCCTCACTGCACAGCCCCTAATAGAATTCCTATCCTATAGGAATTGGTTACCTTTGAATTTATAAGTCACCAACATTTCAATCACCGAGCTTTAGCTTTTTGGATGCTGTTTGCAATGTTCATAGGTCAGTGTAAGAAGAAGGGGATACAAAACCTTCATGGGAACCTCTGTGAATGAGAACACCCACATTTTATCTCACGGGTCTTAGTTATCAGGCCTGTGTGAAATGCTACTTTACTTAAACCACTGAGACCAATGTGACCTTTTTCTCTACTATTTATTGAATATTTACTATATCTCTGGCACTGTGATGTTCTCTAATAATGTCTGTTATAGCACCATTTGCTGAGGCAGGGTGAAATGCACAAATAGGATACTGATGAAGATACAGAAATTACCGCTATCGCGTGTGGGCCAAGGGAAAGCATGACTCTACTGTAAGTCCTGTTGCCTCATTATCTCAGACTCTGGCCGTTTTCTTCTCAAGACTTGTGGGTAGGTAGTGTCGTCAAAGTTCATCATTTATCGGCTGGCAAATCAGCTGAGCATGACTGAATTATCTGATCTCTATTTCAGAGGACTGATGGGTTATGTTCTCAGAAGGGCATGACAATTCAGCAGGAAAAGGAGTGAGCGATGGTTTCCAGAAAATGCCTTACTTGTCATCTCAAGGTTTCCATGTCACTGGAGCCAAATGTTAAAAAAATAAACTCTTTTGTTATTTCTCAAATGTGTTGATTTGAAATCAAATAATCATAGCTCAGATAATTGTAGACAATTATGTGTCTCACCTGGACATGTTTAAGTACAGACCTCCCGTGTGCATTCAAATAAATGCCCGACTTCTCATGGTGAGGTTGACCCCAAAATATCTTCTCTACATTTTGTTTAGTGGTTCATTAGATTAATATTTTTTCCTGCTTCCCCAATCTGCTACTATAAATGTAACAACTCTGTTAATTATTTTATTTAAATTTTTTTGGAACACAAAATTATTTAATACATTAAAGGTCTGATAATAAACCTACTGGCCCAGTTAATTTCTTGATTTGGTTATAAAATTAAGTACTCTGGGAAATGAATAGACAGGTAGATCATTGGACATCGAATTCTCTCTTTTCCCCCCAGAAAATCAATCTTAGGCAAAAAGTGTTAAGTAGATAGAGTTTATCTCTACACAACCCTATCTTTAAGCTCCTAATACTATTGTTTTCTTTTCTCCCCTCCTCATAGCTACTTCCTTGGAAGTACTTTCGTGATTTCAGCTTTCTATTAGTTACCACAAGTAATATAATAATAGTGCATATACTTTCTTTTCCAGCACAATGGGATATTTTATTTTAATTAATTATAATAATGCTTAATACAATACAATGATTATCTAATAGCAGCATCTCACACATTATAACAAGACAGTGGGCATGAGATTTCTTAGTAGGACCCTGACAAGGATCTCTCCTCCTACCAATAGGCAGCCTCATCCTCATTCATATCATCCATTGGCTATAAGTTCACAATCCATTATCCAACTTTTTTAGGGAGAGGGGAGTAATAAGAGTTATCAGTGCCTGCTGTAGACAAAGCTTTCTGAAATCTCCCAAAGAATTAATATACATAAGAAATGTAATGCACTATTTCCTATATTTCTTGCTAGAAGATACAGAGAATCTGTAAGAAACTTTCTTTCTTTCTTTCTTTCTTTCTTTCTTTCTTTCTTTTTTTCTTTCTTTCTTTCTTTTCTTCTTCTTCTTCTTCTTCTTCTTCTTCTTCTTCTTCTTCTTCTTCTCCTTCTCCTCCTCCTCCTCCTCCTCCTCCTCCTCCTCCTCCTCCTCCTCCTCCTCCTTCTTCTTCTTCTTCTTCTTCTTCTTCTTTTCTCTCTCTCTCTCTCTCTCTCTCTCTCTCTCTCTCTCTCTCTCTCTCTCTCTCTCTCTCTCTTTCTCTCTGACACACACACAGGTATTATAAAAGCAAATATGTATCTTTATTTGTTCAGAAATATCCTTTTCTCTTCATGATCAAGAACAGTGCCTAAAGAGTGGCTGACACATAATAGTCAATCAATATTTGCTAAGTGACTGGAAAATTGACTAAATTATCAACCATTTGGAAGCAATCTGAAGATATGCTTTTTTTTTGTTTTGGATGCCTTATAGTTAAGGTCTATAGAGATTCTTATTTAGAAAGTTTAAAGTATCTAAGTGAACAATGATTTCTCCTGTACAGTGTTTTCCAAACCTGTTACAGAGCTGCTAAACATCTATAATAATAAAGGGGTAATATGCTAATTAGACCGGATGTCATTCCAGACAAGGCCGGGGCCAGAGAGAAGCCAAAAAACCAACCATTTGGTTGCCATTGGCCAGAGTAAAGCCCTGGTCCCGGGTGCCAGAGGGAAGCCAGTGCCAGCAGTGGGGGAAGGCAGGCCTACTCTTGCACGAGTTTCATGCATCGGGCCTCTAGTACTTCTATAACCATACATTTGGTGTTATGCTTCAAGTACTATATACATCCTTATCTTAACATCTAAAAAATATTTTTAAGAATAATAATACCGAAGAACAACAAAAACTCACACCCACACAAAGTCTTAGCCACGAATGTTTATAGTGGTTTTATTTGGAAACCAGAAACAATCCAAATGCCCCTCAGATGCAGAATGGATTGACTAACTTTGTACATCCACACAATGGTACACTACTCAGCAGTAAAAAGTAGCATATTGCTAACACATGCAACTCAGATGAATTCAAAAGCACTCCAGTAAGTAAAAGGAGCCAGAGTTAAAGGGCTGCATGTTATATGATTTCATTTATATGATAGTCTTGCCAAAACACAACTCTAGGAATAGTGTTGCCTGAGGTTGGGGGAGAAGTAGAGATTGGTGGGACAATTGGTGTGCATGATGGACTTGTTTTATAGCTTAATTGTGATGGTGGCTACTCAGCTGTATTCATTTGTGAAAACTCACACAGAAGCATCTACTACAATAGGTGAATTATAGCTTAATTTTTTTTAAGAATAGGAAAATTATAACCATACTTAGCAGCTTGGTAAGGTAGATAGATATTTTAGTCCTGCGCAAATACACTTTTTTGAGCCTTAAATTTGGAACCAACAAAGGCAGCATCTACTTTGAAAGAGGAATGCTGTAGCAACTTGGTTACCATTAAAGGGGCTTCTGTTTGGGAGCATTTTGCAAGTACCAGGGACCTAATATTGTGAGCACTTCTGAATCCCCTCATGTTATAATCCACCATGAGTATACCTCTTACCTGGAAAGTGTGTCATAAGGATAAATTTGTTAATGTATGTAAGAACTTTGAAGATGAAAAGCAGCCACTAGACCGAAGGTGAAAACATTTTTAAAGCCAGTGCTTGGGTGGGTTTTTCTCTAACTCTGTCTCGATTTTTCAGCTCACAGCTCTGTATCTCTATACTGAAGCCTGAAACACTGGAAAGAAGAAAGGCGCCGTGTAAATGCTACAAAGATAATGATGAGGTGGCAGCTTGGCTGACCAGACATTTCAAAGCCAAAACAAAGGACTGAAAGTGAATACCTTTATAGAAATAAATAGAGTAAAACATATTACTGATTACAGAACATCTCACCTTATAGAACAGATATGTGTTGCAAAGTGGATGCACACAAAGAATTATTCTACTAAGAGTTTTTATTTTTAAAGAAATGAAGAATATCTATTTAGTATAAAACATCACATTTGAAACAATGTGATGATTAAGATCAGAATGTTATAGAGGACATTTTTTACAGAGAGACATTCTTCTTCAGTAAAGTCTATAGCTAAAGACTCATGCAATCAGACCTCAGCATGTACGTATCCTCCTTCATAATAATGCAGCAAGCACAGCTAACTGCACTCTACAGATTACTCAAACCCTCACACCAGGCCTATCCTCCCAAAGGGCTGCACTTGTTGCACTTATTTTGATTTTTATCTCTCTTTATTTCCCCTGCCTCTTCTCTTGCAGAAGTGCAAAGACCTGGCCAAAAGCCAGTGAGTCTGAAAGAAGAATAGAAAGGAGACATTGGGGTAAGCATATAGAGAGACACCCTAGCCTTGAGTTGTTAGATGACTTTCCACTGTAAGAGCAACACTGCATCAACCTGCAGGTACACCTGCCTAATTGAAAAGTGGAACATAGGAACAGCCCTCATTTTTTCTACCTAAATGTTGAATGAGATCAGAAGAATGAGTGCCTACACAATTCTGATAGGCAACATACTATAGTAAAACATTTTGTTGGACCAAGTATAAGGATACCTGAATTCTGAACCCAATCCTGCCATAATATAGCTAGTAGACATTGTGCAAAGCATGTGGTTTCTCTGCAACTCAGTTTCCTCCTTTTTAAAATTAGAGTGTTTCATGAGATGATCTCTAAGATCACTTTTGGTTCTAATGTCCAGATTCTATTTCTTCTCTTCTAAACCAAAAGAGTTATTTATTTGTGAATCCAGAGATGTGTCTCTCTCCATTACCTAATATTTGGAGCAAGCTAACTGAAAACGCTATCATAATTACTGCATTTATTAGTTCCTCCTTTCTTATATAGAATGGGAATAATCTCTCTTTGAGCTTAATCACACCTAACATTCAAAGACATGCCTGGATGCACTTAACAGAAATAACGAGATGACAAAAATATATACACATATATTTAAGGAAACTCCTGACAAAGAGGTAGTCTAGGGAATAAAGAGGATCATGCAAACATGGTTGACCCAACTAGAAAGCCTTAGTTTGAGAGAAGAAAGAGATTCTGATAGCATGGTGTCTGGTACATGGATTTTCCTACCAGCCTACTTCCCTCAAGACCTTTAGAAAGTCTAGGGAAGATAACATGTTAAGTGGGAAATAGCATTATTTTTTTTAAGTGAACAAATTAATCAGGCTTTATTGGGGGTCTCCGGGTGGGTTCACAGGCTCGGGGGGAATGGAGCCGGAGAAGCCGCGCCATGAGACTGGGGCCAGGGGAAGAGGGAAAGAGGGGAGGGGAGACCCAGCCGGACCTCCTCCTGGACTGCCTGGGAGGACAGTCCGGGAGAAAAAGGTCGGGAAATAGCATTATTTGAGCCCATTAAGAACAGGTTGATCTGCAGGGGCAATATTTTCTACCCTATCCTTCTAAGGCTTTTCAGCTCAAAGGAATATTCTAAAGGAACCTAGGCATTCCCATTAGTCCTGACACAAATAATACCTTTTGCAGTTCCCTCTACAAACATGAAATACCATGTGCAGAGTCTCTTTCTGCACATATAGGGTAGCAGGTGCATGTCAACACCCATGCAAGCACTGTTTTTCAAGCTCAATGAATCCTCTATTTAAATGTGCTAACTGTAGCAACACTTTAGTAACATAAATAAAAGTTGAATCCCAGCAAGGCTTTTTCAATAGAATCCCTTGGGAGCATCTTTCCATGGAAGATGCTCCTACGACTATTCCTTTAAGGAAACACATGTATTGTGGGCTTTCCTTCTTCCAATATTCAAAATTAAGCCCCTCCAAATGGCTCACACACTGAAGTTTATAACCTCAGCCTATACAAGTCCAGTGCAAAAAGATCTACAGCCTGCAGGCAGAGCAAGGAAGCTCTTTAAAGATGAATCATTTTCATAAATGAGTGCAGAGGGAGGTCAGGCCAGGGGACAAGGAAGGTTACATGTGTGCCTGAGATAAGGCCTCATCCATCCTCCCCTTACTGTCAGGTCTTGATGGGTGAACATTGCCTTGAGCTCTCATAAAACATGTTGTTTGCAGAAAACTTGCAGGTGGTTCATAAAAAAGTCCTAACTGTTACCATGAAATTTATCTCCCACTGCGGAATCTGTTTATAATAGAAACGAAGGATCTCAAATAGAAATTAACTACCTCAGACTGACTTATATTGGCTGGGAGGATTGAAAAATTCAACCTGCTTCCCAATCATTGCATTAAAAATGTCAAAGTCTTTGTATTGACGACATCTTGACAAAATACAAGTATGTTCAAAAGAAAAATAATCTCCATTATGTGCACAGCCCTTTATCCCTGGGGTAAGAATAGACTAGGTGAGATTTTATTGGGAGAATTTAATCAGACAACTGAACTCTTCATCATTTTTTATTTCTGAAGCATGTCAAGGATCAGTTATTTACAATTTTCCCATCTGTACGGTCAAAGTGAAAAGGGCATCTCAATTTTTTTTTTTAGGTTTGTAAGAGATGTTTATTATCTTGAAGCCAAAAAGAGATTGGGGGCATTGGCAATGTTGGCTATAATTTGACTTATCTCCATACAGAAATTGAAAGGAAATGCTGAGACAATTCATGTAGATAATTCAGACCCTAAAACCTCTGGTACTTGAAATAAAGAGATAAGTGAAAGAGAAGTGCTAAATTCTGTTCACGTTTCTTCTTCCAGTGATGGTCTGTAATTGGCTCAATTTATCACATCACATGCACATATACTGTATGGTAATTTTAAGTTGCTGAAAATAGTTGTGGTTGTAAATTTCAATCAAATTCATAAACTTAGCACATCGACATGGCAGAATAATGTGCTGAAAATAGTATACAGAACCCAAGTGGCTTATAGCTGGAGGAAATCTTCAACCCCAAGCACAGACATGGAAGATAGGCATCTGCAAAAACAAGAGCCCCCATGCACCCTCTATCTTGACCGTAGCTGTGGTCCAAGTCTTCATCCCACCCACATGGACACCCAGTTCTCTCCTCCATCCCTTCACCCAGGTGAAGACAGAGGGTCAGAGTAGAGTGAAGTGGACTGAGAATCAATGTTTCTAATTTGAAATCTTTATTTGAAACATGATGGTCATGAGACCTGACTTTAAGGAATAGCAAGAAACCAGAGATGTTTCACTTCAGTATCTTCTCAGTCCTCCTGTCTCTACTTTTACCTGCCTCCAACCCTGCACTCAGACTATCCAAGCCCTACTGAATCACTGGGGCCTGTCTGCATAGGAAGTCCTGTGTTATCTACCCAAATATATCCTACTCCTCTTTATTTCACGGAAAATTAACATTTTTCCATACCCCATTTTCATCTCCCAAAGTTTAGAGAACATGTCTCAGGTCTTAACAGTTCTATGACTAAAATTTACCATCTTTGTATGAACGGCAAGTTAAAAAAAAAAGATAGATAATTCTGGCCAAATGGGTTACCCCAAAAGAATAGATTTACAACTATGAAGTTTCGGGCATTGTAGTAATCGTAAGAATAGTTGGAAACAAAGGGGCCTCTTGGCACTTTATGTGACTACTTTTGTATTTCTTATATATTTTTTGACAGTTCTTGACTTATATTTCAATATTGAAGGAAAGTAGGAGTTTACTATTTGTAATGTGCCCTCAAAAATGTTTAATCAATATTCTCCCAAACAGATAACTTGAGTACAAGTAATGTGGTGGAAGACAAAATTATCTGTTGTCCAGTGACTGATATTTGCAATTTTAAAATTATAAAACAAGAAAAACTTCATCTTTCCTCTATTCTTCTCTACTGCTTCTAGCAAGATGCTATCTAATATGACACACATGAGTACTTTTCTAATCCTGAAGGTCTTCATGAAAAGATTCCATCTCAGTCTCTTATATCAGTGTTTAATGACACTCATTGTCGCAGAATGCCTTCTACCCTAGCCCTCCCATGACAAGGCATGCAAGAAGATCTAGACTCATCATTTCAAGCACAAATAGAGTTTGGAGTATGTGCAACATGAAAATATAAGAGTTTCACATAGCCCAAAATCAATCAAGAAAAAAAGCAAACTTAATGTTTATGTAAGTTGTATAATAATAATAATAATAATAATAATAATAATAATACTTATATAATGCTTATTAGCATAACAAAAAGTACTATGCTAAAAATTTAATTTAAAATAACTAAGTTATTATTACAATTTATATGGAGTATAATTATTCCCATTTAACAGATGAGAAAATTGAGGCTTTGATTAAGTTATGGTTCGTCATCTAGCTAGAAAGTGGCAAAGCTAAGAGTTTGTTTATTAAATAAAATTTTAAATTTTCTAAAATATTTGTTTGCATAGGAGACGGGGAAGAGAGACTATTAGAGCTTTCAAAGAATATTACATTAGAACCTAAACTAGGAAGTGGAAATACAAAGGGAAACACTAACTAAAAAAAACTTATAGAAATACAATTGACATAATTAGACATCAGGTGATGATGAGAGTTAAAAAATAATCAAATATGGATCCACATTGCAGGTAGGATAGTAGTAACATTACCCAGTAGTACAAAATATTTAAAATGTTACTTCCGCTGATCCAAAGCATTTTACTTTTGTATGTATTGTTCTAAACCTTCTTAGTCCACAACTTACACAAATATTCTATCTGCAATAAAACATCTTAATGATATAAGGAGACATAATAGAGAAAAACATATTGTCCTTGGCAATATATTTCTTATATATTTTTTGCCAGTTCTTGTCTTATATTTCAATATTGAAGGGAAGTAGGAGCTTACTATTTGTGATGTTAGGTTATAAAAGTCTTATAAGTGTTAAAACTCTGTAAGAATGAAAGACAATAATTTAATTTGGAAAATGAAGAGAAAAAGTTGCAGAACAGTTGGCTCATCATTAAGAAGACTCACTTTGCTCTAGCAAGTTGCATTCCTTTGTAGAAAACATAAAAACATTAAAAAGAGATTGGGAAATAGGACAATTCTATTTTAAGAATTACATGTTTGAGGAGAAATGTGAAAATATAATTTCAAATAAAGCTAATCCAGCAAAGATAGAATAATTACAACCAAATTTCCCTCTCACCTGAAACAATCAAAATGTGAACAAACCAAAAATACATGAAAGAATGGTCTATAAAACCATGTATATCAGAAAATGAAAGACAGTGATCCTTCAAAGATAAAAAGCAAACACAGTGAGCCTCATATAGCACAGCACAGTGCACAGAGTGGTAACTCAGGTGGGGCTTAATGTATTGTGTGAATCATGGCACTGGAGTTGAGGCTCTAAATTGACCAAGACAATCCTATACCAAAGATCAAGAATCAGAGGAAAGAGAGCTGCTCAGAGAGACAATGCCAGATATCTGCAGCTAACACCCCCGCTAGTACCTGACTTAGTACTGACCAGCTCATGCATCTGAGGAAACTATTCAAGACTACAAAAAGAATCATCCAAAGGGATTTTAAGGTAACAGTGCCTGGCACTCACTCAGACTTTGGAATATTTCCCAAAAGCTGGATTAAAAAGCCTCAGGATTCACAGGACATCAGGTGGAGTACTTAAATTGGTATTTCTCAGCAATAGAGAGAATAATTAGCCCTAGAGGGAGAACTGCTCCAATCCACCTAATAAATCTTAGACTCCCAGAAGGAACAAACTGTTTCTAAGTAATTAGATTGCATCCCAGAACAAAGTTCAAGAACACTTACACGGTTGAGCATTGTTCAGTGAACCAAAATGTTGCTGGTTTGATTCCCAGTCATTCCTGGGTTGTGGGCTTGATCCCCAGTAGGTGGGTTGCAGTAGGCAGCGCATTGATGTTATTTATTATCATTGTTTCTATCGCTCTATCCCTGTCTCTTCCTCTATCTCTTTACCTTCTTCTGTCTCAAAAATTATTTTTTTTAAAGAACACTTAAAAAAAAACATACCTAGCATCCCATAATGCAAATTCCACAATGTCTAGTATCTAATTAAAAAAAAAAAAAACAGGCAAACAAAGAAGACAAAAATATGATCCACAATGAACAGAAAAACCCATCAATCAATACACCCAGAACAAAGATAACTTTTAGAATTAGCAGACAAGGACATTAAAATCCCATTTTAATGGGATTATAAAAATATCCCATCTGTTCAAAAAGTTAAGTAGAAAGATGGGAGAGATTTTTTCAAAAGATCCATATCTAATTTCTAGAAATGAAAATTTCAATCTGTGAAATGGAAAACTCACTGGATGAGATTAATGACAGATTTGATAATATAGGAGAAAAAATAATTAACTTGAAGACATAATAATAGAAACTATCCAAAATGAAACATAGAAAGGAAAATTTTTTAAAAGAACAGTGCATCACTGAGCTATGAGAAAATAGCAAGCAGTTAAATATACATGTAATTGGAATTTACAAAGGAGAAGAGGGCAGAAAAAATTATTTTAAGAATTCATGGCAGAAATTATTGAAAATTTGATTAAACCTTAAACCTATACATTATAATAGCTCCTCCTTACTCATCTATCCAAACTTCCTCTTGTGACATGATTTTTAACAGAGAAGTAATAACTAAATGATTATATTAGCATTTTAAACATATCACTATAATAGCAACATGCGTGGATGACTGGAAGATAGGAGATAAGGAATATAATTTGGAATATTACAGAAAAGAATTAATCCCCTAAACTAAAGCAGTGGCAAAGAGGGTGAAAAGAAGGACCCAAACTTGAGACACACTTAGAATTATAACATTGAGAATCCATGATTACAACAGGATTAAATCAATTGGGGCACATAAGGCCTATCTAAGGTTTTGGGGATGGGGAGGGAGAAAAATCAAAGACTTTTTATATCAGAAATGTCTTTCAAGAAGAACTCAAATGTTCAGATGAGTACAGAAGTATTTTAGTTGTAAGGCCTAGCAAAAGAAGTGGTACAGAAGAAGGAAAGTGTTACCTAATATCTCAAAACAACAACCATTCTATTGGGACAAAAGGGTCCTGGCCAGGGTATAAGGAGAAAGAAGCTGGAAAAGTAAAAAGAAGGAAATTGCAGAAGGCTTTAAAGAGCCAGGTAAACTTTAGGAAATCAAGAACAGTATCTGAACAGGAGATAGGATGTGTGGTTTAGGATGTTAGAAGAGAGGAGGCAGGGAGCCTGTTTGTGATACTATCATAATATTCCAATTGATGGTTAGTAAAGAACTCAGTTGACATACACGCAATGGGAGGGAGAAGACAGATATAAGAGACATTACAGAAATGGGGGTAAAGTATGATTTCTGGAAAGACAGAAAGCCTCAGGCTTTAAATTATGTAGGTCCTTTTCAGGTTTCCTCTTGTTATCCATGAACTCCAGTCTGGAGTTAGTAATCTGGGCCTATTCATGCCAGCATGTCCCATAAAGATATAAAAAGAGATATATAAGTTCACAAATAAACACATACATAGATATAAAGATACCCAGATAGACTGATATAAAGGTACATCAATTCATAGTTCCAGGTGCAATGTATAACTGGAAAGATACCTATTTGTTATTCTACCACTCAAAGATGCCTTACAAGAAGCAAGAAAATGTTCAAAATGTTGGCTCCAGACACTTCCAAAAAATTGGGTGATAGGTCAGAATGAGTGGGATAAACAGGAGTTTTAGCTTTTCCAAACCAGTTTTTCTATCTCTTCACTACATAACATTACCAGTACAGCAGGCTTGCTGTTTATTGACACTCCTACTCCTTCCCCAAATGCCCCGAGTCCATATGGGCACGCAAAAATCCAGTTTTAAGCTCTTCCTAAATATGCACAAACAGCACAGTGAGTGACATTACATTGTTGATTCAGCCATGCTAGGGCTTCAAGCCTATGTAATGTTCCAGGTGTTTCAAAACCAGGTTCAGGACACTGCAGGGCCCCGAAGGCTTTTATGAGAGCTATAATCCCCAGCTGAATGCAAGCAACAACAATTTGATGGGTTACAGTAGTGGTGATGGCAGTTCACACATTTTATAAATGCTGATCATGCTTTAAGTCACCAGGTTCTTTGTTACGCAATGACTCTTGAATTAGTAGGTAGCTTAGTTGGGTTTATTAGTTAATGCTACATGATAACATAGTAATAACAATTAACTCTATCACATTCAAAAGAAGTACCATGAAGATCCTACACTGTGGTTTAGAAAGCAGAGGTAATTATAGCTTTACCCCATAATTGTATGGTTTATCTATCTCTATGAGCGTGCCACTTGACAATAACAAAGGAGATGCTATACAACTTTCATTGAGAAACCTGGGAGCCATGTGAAACACTGAAGAGATTTACCCATAAAACTCTGAACTTTTGTAGAAGTTAAGATCTAGTCCAGGGCAATTTTAACTAGAGAGATAAAATGATTTAAAAGAAAAAGGATTAACACAACAGGTATTGTGAGCTCATTTATGAATGAAATTATTTGTTCTTCATTTGATTTTGAATTGAGTGAGTAGCATCTTGTTTAAGACTTCCTATAGGAATGTAATGAAATACCATGTGTTTTGGTGGTCTCTGACCCATTGTATCTTTCTATCTGCCTACATAACTACCACCCTGTCCTGCTGTCCTCACACAATAATGAAAGACATTAGAGTCCCAGCTTGGGTTTAAATTTTTCCTACTGACCAAAATTTAAATCTGCATGATTTTAGATAAATTATTTGTCCCATCAACCTCAGGAATCTTATTTGTAAACTAGAGGCCCAGTGCATGAAATTTATGCATGGGAGGGGGAGGGGCTAGGGATGTCCCTTAGCCCAGCCTGCATCCTCTCCAATCTGGGATCCCTAAAGGGATGTTCGACTGCCCGGGCCTAAACGGGCAGTCAGACATCCTTCTCACAATCCAGGACTGCTGGCTCCAAACTGCTCGCCTGCCTGCCACCTCCCTGATTACCCCTAACCACTTCTGCCTGCCAGCCTGATCACCCGCTAACCACTACCCTGCCAGCCTAATTGATGTCTAACTACTCCCCTGCCAGCCTGTTTGCCCCCAACTTCCCTCCTTTGCCGGCCGGGTCACTCCTAACTGCCCTCCCCTGAAGGCTTGATCACCCCCAACTGCCCTCTCTTGCAGGGCCTGGAGCCTCCCAAAGGCCCTCCCCTGCTGCCCATCTTGTGGTGGCCATCTTGTGTCCACATGGGGGCAGGATCTTTGACCACATGGAGGCAGCCCTCTTGTGTGTTGGAGTGATGGTCAATCTGTGTATTACTCATTTATTAGATAGGATAGAGGCCTGGTGCATGGGTGGGGGCCAGCTGGTTTGCCCTGAAGAGTGTCCCAGATCAGGGTGGGGGTTCCCTTGGGGTGAGGGGTGGCCTGGGCGAGGGGCCTGTGGAGGTTTGCAGGCCAATCAGACCCCCCCCCCCCCAGCAACCCAAGCAGAGGCCCTGGTATCTGGGATTAATCTATGTCTACAATTGAAAGTTTGTAGCCTGGAGCAGAGCCAAGCCTTCTGCTTGCTCTGGGATGGCAGCCATTTCTGTTTGAAACTTTGTAGCCTAGGCCTTGACAGGCTGAAAGCTTGGTTTCCTCCATTGCCAGGGAAACCCAAGCCTCTGTTCTCTCCAGCTCAGTGGCTGCAGCCATTTCTGTATCTTTTATAATTGAAACTTTGTAACATTGAGTTGAGTCTTAGGCAGGCAACAGCAGGCCTTGGCTTCCTCTGTTGCCAGGGAAACCCAAGTCTTCCTCCTGCTCTTAGTGGCAGCAGCCATCTTGGTTGGGGTTTATTTGCATAATCTGCTCCTGATTGGCTGGTGGCCATGGCTGTGGGCATGGCTTGTGGGTGTGGTGAAGGTATGGTCAAATTTGCATATTTCTCTTTTATTAGATAGGATTTTTACTAATAACTAATTTAGATTATTATTGAGATGGTATTATAAAATGCTTTGCAAACTCTAAATGCTAAAAAAAATGATCATTCTACCATATACTTGTTACATGATACATTACATTCATATTAGGTTAGAAATACTAAAATCTTTTGAATTAGATGTTTATGAAATGAAAACTATTATGTGTAACTTTCTAAACCATCCTATTTTAAGTTTTTGCTATTGTTCTTTCTTGTAGAAGCTTCATTTAAGCTGGATATACAATGCAGATGCTACTAAGCAAGGTCATGTGAAGAAATAGCTGCATAGCTAAGTAAAAAAATATTATGTAGTCAACCATGGTCACTACATAGATAATGAAACAAAGTATGCCTGAAACTTTCATGTCCCAGGAGAAGAGATTAAATAGTCTTAAAATGTTTGTCTATCAGATAGGAATATTTGCAATAATGTGTGAAATACTAATGTCGTTTTCAGTTATAAAGTAACAAAACTATCTAAATTGTGATGTCCATTTCTCCACCTGAAATGAAAAATTGGCAATAAGGGAAATAATAAGAGATGTCTGGGGCTAAGACTCTGGAAATTTTAGTAGGGCTTGGGAAACAGTATCAGTGTCTGCTCAAACCTGACACCAAACTTAACCTCTCCCACCCTCAAGCCAATTGGGATGAAAACCAGTTCCACTTTAGGCTTGACTATATAAAGCCTGTATTATCAATCCGGGATCTGTTTAAGCCATTTTAATAGATCAAGTCAGGATGGTATCCTCAGAATTTAGTGTCATGAACAGTACAAATAAAGCTTTCAATGACATCCAATCAGAACATTTTCTTTTCTATTCCCTAAAACCATTATTCCATTAAGGTCCAGATTTCCCCAACCTGTCAGTCATTACAGCAACAAGCTGCCCAAGCACATTCGAAAACCATTGAGTAGCTAATTTTCCAAGATAGATTTAAAAGACATGAGACAGCTATGATTGTGGTCTCTCTGGCTCCTACCACATAAAGCAGAGTTCTGAAGTGCATGAGGATTTCTTTTGCTGATGGTGAGCTATTGTTTAAACATTGATTGCCTCTTTTTACTATAATTCACTTTCTCTCCCTCCTCATTCACCACTACCACCAGTCACAGACTTCATTCACAACCCATCAGGTGAAAATTCTGTGCTCCAAACACTGACAAAATGAGCCATTTACAGGTCAGATCTAGGAGAGAGAAAAAAATAACACTCAGATATTAACTAAAACCTGAGTGAATTTTTCTTATCTACTCAAAAGACTTAACATGCTTTCATTGACTAAAGGGACCCTGGACAATTTTCCCAAGCCTACTTTGCAGTGAGCAAGTACATAGTGATTTGTGGCCCAGGCAAGGAACCACAGATTTTAAAATCAGATCTAGATGTGAATCTTGAGCTGATCTCTTATTGATGATCATGAACTACTTAATTTCTCTGAGCTTCAATTCCTTATTTGAAAAAAAGGGGGTAATGTTACCTATCTCACAGGTTTTTTTGGGAGTCATAATGAACCAATTTACATAATATATTTAACAATCTCTGGCACATAGAGAACTATCAATGCATAGTATTTTGTTATTATATTATTTTACCATTACTATTTTTTTGACTCCGTGATATCAGAAATAGAGGCTATTTTATCTCAAAGAAGAAACACAATAAGGGTAATAATTAAACAGATATATAATATTAACTATGTGTCATGCATAGTTAATGCATCATTCTATAAAGAAATTGAGGCATGGGAAGGTAAAGTAATTTGCACAAGGCCACACAGCTAATAAGTGATGAAGCTGGGAGCAGTCAGTGCTGCCAAACTTTACACTCTAAAGCAGATGTGATCTAAATGCAGGTCAGTTATGCTTGTGGTCCTTGTGATGATAAAAAGCAAAAGCACATCTAAATGAAATTGAATACAAAGAGTTTATTGTAAGCCCAACAGAGACTCCTGCGGCCATGAAACTAGGGTTCTTGGTCATGACTCAGCGGAACTAGAATCAGAAAGCAGTTCTGAGTTAAAGGCAGTACTGTTACCTCAGCAAAGGAGTACAGATGCTATACAAGTTCTCCTGTTTCCACCTTCAGATGGAAGTCCCTATTCACTCCTTTGAATCTTTCAATTCTGTTTCCCCCAGTTCAATTCCTCCATAATTTAATTGGATATTCCAAGGAAAGGAACCATCGAGAGGCGGTTGAAGGGGTGGTGTCCATTCTTGAGCCAGTCAGGTCTGCCTAACAATCAAAGTCCATGCTAAACATGGCTGCCAAAATTTTTTTGTTAGTAAAAGCTTTAGAGAAAGGAATTATCTATAGGTACTTCAAAACAGATCTTTCCCATTAGTACCTTACTATCTTTTTAGCCTCCCCAGTGAGATGTGTTATCCCACAGTGACTGTGCCCAGGGCAGGCCTGCCCCAGGTCAGTGTTAGTGTGTTGGTTCTTAACTTTATGCAGGAAAGATCTCACAATAGGAGTCCAGATGATTTTGACATTATGTTTATTAAAGCTAAGAACAGTGAAACAAAAGAAGGGCTTAAAGAAGCAACAGGTAGAAGAAGAAACAGGAGAGAGCCACAGCAGGGCTGCTTCGGCTCACTGCGAAATGGAAGCCACAGGAAGAGAAGTGAGCAGAGGCAGGGCTGCTGTTCATTCACTGGAAACTCAAGGACAAACACGGTGCTGGAGACAGGTTCAGAGGGTAAGACTGGGATAAGCTGCCACTCACCGCTGCTCCCCTGGTTGCAAGTCCAGTAAAGTTTAGGAGAAAGAGCAGAGATGTAAGGCCTGGGTGTGCTCTGATGAGTGTGCACTGTGGGTCCTTTGTGTTGAGGCTTTCCATCTTGTTTGGCCAACAGGAATCTTAGAGAAAGTGTCGGGGAGGGTCTTCCTAGAATATTCATTAGCTCTCCAGGTGTGTCCTTTAATATGTTGATTAATCGAAATATGTATATAGAAGGGTCAGGGTTATTTTCTGGCTAGTTTTATTTTTAAAGAATGTTATTGAAGAGGGGCTGGGACTGAGGCTGGTCTGCCTCAGGACAGTGTGGAATGGTAAATTATTTGCTCCTAAGGGTCCTTGGTTAGGAACATAAAACCTTATGATTCATTAGCTGGTTGTAAATTGCTCAAATTGTTTGGCCTCATTTAATTAATCTCAGATTTCCTTATTTCACTTGTCAAGGAGTTTCCCCAGCTTCTTACTTTCCTGCCTTATAAGGAACTTAGTGAGTGAACTTAATCTTTGGAAGCAGTGAGCTTAAAAAATAAACTGTGCCATCACTGGCCACTGGAATTAGACAAGTTGTCAAATCTCTCTAGGACTGCCTCCTCAGGTATGAAATGAAGGTGATAACAATAATGACTGCTTCATAGGTTTACTTTGAGAGTTAAGTGAGATGGCATATCCTATCTAATAAAAGAGAAACATGCAAATTACTGTACCTTCTCTATGCTACCAGCCAATCAGGAGCGGGGAGCAGAGCTGAGGCATGCATGAGGCCAGGCGAGGGAGTGGGGCCCAGGTGTCCCTGGCTGGCTGTTCTGCCACAGCCGGGCAGCCCACAGAGCCGAGTGGAGGGGCAGTCCCACGCACCTCTGGCCAGCCGTTCCGCCACTGCACGGAGGCCCATGGAGCGAAGGGGTGGTCCCTCGCCCGCCAGTCCCTTGTGTCCCAGGCCAGCCCTTCTGCTGCTGCGCGGGGGTCCTCACGTTCTCGGCCGGCCGTTCCACCGCTGCACTGACTGGCAGGGTAAGATCTGCATTTTAGGAAGTTCACGTGGGGCAGCCACAGTACTGAGCATGGGCCACCAGCAGGTCGGAGAAAAAGAGGAAGTGGAGCCTGTGCCCTGGTGGAGCCTGACACCCTGGCACACAGCCTGGCACCCAGCCTGGTACAGAGGGGGCCTCAAGGGAGGAGGGACAACGACAGAGGATGCTTGAGCTGTCCTGAGGAGGGACACACCGCTCTGCAGGGAAAGATGCTGTCACAGTTTGACTGTTTCCAACTTCTAACTCAGAAACAAAGCTACAGCCACACCTTGGCCGGACCCTGAGCGCCTGGAAGCCCTCCCAGCTGCAGTCTCTGGCTCCCAGGCAGAGGGTCCCTCCCTCAGTCTCACCTTCCCTCTCTCTTTCCCGGGGCCTCAAGGCCCAGCTTTCTGGCTGCCCTGGAGTCAATGCACCTCTGGGTGCTTCGCCCCCTGTGCCGCAATAAACAGTAAATAAAGTTACACTGAATGGAAAATACACACACACACACACACACACACACACATTAGGGGCCATGAAATGTTCAAAGGCCTAGGAACCATTCCAAGATCAGAAAGGGAAGTCACAGGGTGTATATTATTGTACAAATACTTTGTATTTCCTACTACTTACAGCATATACGATATAATGTATTAGATGCCTTCCTATCTCATGAAGTACATATTCTCATAGATAATATTGGTAGATATGTTATAGTTATGTCAGTATGCCATAGCCTATCTATATTAATAAAAGAGTAATATGCTAATTAGACCATGAGACATTCCAGAAATCCTTATGGACAAAACCATGGTGGTGGGGCCAAGGCAGAGGTGGTTATGGGTGATCAGGCCAGGAGGGGAGGGCCGTTGGGGGTGATCAGGTTGGCAGTTGGTTATGGGTGATTAGGCCAGGAGGGGAGGGCAGTTGGGGGTGATTAGGTTAGCAGGGAGGTGCAGATGGGGGCAAGCTGGCCAGCAGGCAGAGTGGTTAGGGGAGATCAAGCAGGCAGGCAGGTGAGCAGTTAGGAGCCAGTAGTCCCAGATTGCGAGGGGGTCGTCTGACTGCCAGTTTAGGTCCAATCCCACAGGGGTCCCAGATTAGAGAGGATGAAGGCCAGGCTAAGGGACACACCCCCCTACACACACACACACACACACACACACACACACACACCTCAGTGCACACATTTTGTGCACTGGGCCACTAGTATAAGATATTTATGCACAAATCTTAGTAGTGTAAGTACTCAGTAAATGTTACCTATATTTTTATCACCAGTCCCAGCACAAAAGGCTTCATAAATGGAGTTCAGCCTTTTAAGTTTCGTGCATCTAATCTCTCTGTTCTCTTCCCTCCCAAATCTTTGCTATCTCTTTAATAGCAAAATAGTCAAGGCATCCAAGGAATCAAAAAGAGCCAAAATTGGATTCACAATGAAGCAGAGGAAGGCAGTAAGTAGACAAGGGTGTGCGGCAAATACTGCTGATTGCCACCTTTTGGTCTTTTTTTTTTTTCCTAACAGAAAAAAAATGATATAGTACACAGCTCACATATTACATTTTCAGCCTCTTTTGCAGCTAGATGTGGCTTTGTGACTAGAGCCTTATCAATGAAATGTAAGGCAGAATTCTGTGGGTCTCCAGAGAAACATTGTACAATGCTTCTCTTCTGTGAGGCAAAAAACCTTTATCTTAAGTCACTATTATTTTAGGTTATTTTTATCAAAATATGATCCTAACATATGCAATGAATCTGGAAATCTTTAATTAATGTCTAATAATAAAAATTTTAAAGATAAATGTATTAATTGGAAGAGAATGAATAAGTGGAAAGAAGATTAAAGAAGGAAAGATGGATAGGATCCTTGCAATTGAAAATCATCTTCCTCAAAAGAAAAAAAAACACATATTAGAGGAGAGTTTTTGTTAGGTTGTCTAAGGTGATTTAGGAAAATTATGATCTGGTACTTCAAACTAGATACACACTTAGGTAATTAGATGCCTACCTGATCCACTAAACTCCGGAACACAATGAGTAAATGACTTGAATTTGCTCTATTTTGTTTTCACTTTTTTAATGAACATTATAAACCTTACCTTCCAAGATTATCTGAGCATTACTTAGGGCATCACCAAAAATATTTTACTAACATCCTCATAGACTTTCAACCAAATTACATCCCTTGGCAACCAATTTTTTTAAATTAATTTTTTTTTTGGTCAAAACTATTACCTTTCATGCCCTGTCTCTGAAATAAAACGTAGAATTCAACCGCCAATACAAATTCCCATAAAAATAACAAGCAGAATAACTCAAAGGCTCCAAAATGTCTGAAAGGTCTGGCCTACCATGTCTTGTGATCCATTCTTCTTTGATGAATAAAATCCTTATTTAGTTCCAAAATTATTTAGCTTCTTTGAATTCCTGTTACACTTTTTCTTAAGTATCTTTCAAAATTTAGAAGATATTTATTCATCCATTTAATAAATACTTCTCCTGGGGAGAACCAAGATGGCAGCATAGGTAAAACACCTATCTTGCCGTCATACTCAACAATTTTAATACTACAACTTAAAGAAAGAACAAACACCTTCCAGAATCACCAGAAAGCTGACTGAGTGAAAATTCCACAAATAAAAGTGAAAATAAGACACTGTGACTCGGAGGAGCGGCAGCGGACAGCGTTGAAAGATTTGTGCGGAGAGAGGTTTGGAGCATGCGCCAGTGGAGAGGGCGGGCAGCTGAAAACCGGCCAGTTTTCTCTAACGGGGAGACAAAGACGTCCCACTGGACTGATTCTCCAGCTTTGGGCGAAGTCCAGGGAACCCACTATCATATGGGGTGAAAACTGGACAGTGGGAGGGCACGCGGAAACTCGAGCGCTGCAGGGGTCTCCCGGCTAGTGGAGAAGGCAGCTTGCGCAAACAGCTCAGCTGCGTGACTGCGCAGAGAGCGCTCTGCGACTCGCTCTCTCATTCGGAAAACCGTCAGTCTGCTTTGTTTTATGACCCTGGGTGAGACGTTGAGCGTGCAGACTAATTTGGGGAGAGTCTGAATTCCCCGGCAGCCAGTGGGGCTCCACAGCGGCTCTCTCTCAGAGGTGCTGGCAGCCATTGCCCCCCACCACAGAGTCCCTGGGGCCACATAGGGTGGAGCTAACACTGTCTGCTTGGCCCAGAGACTCCGCCCATCCAACCTGAGCACAGCTGAGCTTCACAGACAATTGGCCTGGAGGTCAACCCCTCCAAGTGCTAACAACGATTAACCTGAGCTTAACTTCAACAAGACTGTGCAACCCATATCCACCTCAGGTAACTGGGAAGGCTGAGCCACTGTTCCTAGTAGGAAGTCTACCACACAAAGCTAATTGACCAACTCAGGGGAGCAGCCACCATGCAGAGACATGGAAAGAAATCAGGTGTGAAAGAAATGGAGGAAAAAAAACAACTGGACATGGAATTCAAAACCATGGTTATAGGACTTCTCAAGAGGCTCCAACAAAAGGTCAAGGCCTATAAGGAAATAAGCGAGACCGCAAAGGAAATGAATGAGTCCTACAAGGAAATGAACAAGACCTTCAAGGATATGAATGAGACCTGCAAGGAAATGATCAAGACCAACATGGAAATGAAGGAGACCCTCAAGGATATAAAGGAGACTCTCAAGGATATGAAAAAGGACCAACCAGAAATTAAGCATACACTGACTGAAATAAAAAATATTATACAAAGACCTAAAAGTGCTCTGGAGCACCCCAAGAACCAAGTTAAAGATTTGAAAAACAAAGAGGGAAAATCCACTCAGCTGAAAAAGCAAGAAACCAAAAGAATCCTAAAAATTGAAGATAGTGTAAGGGGCCTCTGGGACAACCTCAAGCATACCAACATCCAAATTATAGGGGTGCCAGAAAAAGAGAGAGACCAAGACAATGAAAACCTATTTGAAGAAATAGTGACCGAAAACTTCCCACACCTGGTGAAAGAAATTGACTTAGGAGTCCAAGAAGCGCATCGAACCCCAATATATAGGAACCCTAAGAGGACCACATCAAGGCACATCATAATTAAAATGCCAAGAGCAAAAGGCAAAGCGAGAATATTAAAAGCAGCAAGAGAGAAACAGTTGGTTACCTATAAGGGAGCACCCATACGATTGTCAGCGGATTTCTCAACAGAAACGATGCAGGCCAGGCGGAAGTGGCAAGAAATATTCAAAACGATGAACAGCAAGAATCTACAACCAAGATTACTCTATCCAGCAAAGCTATCATTCAGAATTGAAGGCCAGATAAAGTGCTTCGCAGATAAGAAAAAGCTAAAGGAGTTCATCACCACCAAACCAATATTATATGAAATGCTGAAAGATATTCTTTAAGAAGAGGAAGAAGAAAAAGATAAAAGTGTAAATTAGGAACAACAAATACACATCTATCAACAAATGAATCTAAAATCAAGTGAATTAATAAGCTGATGAACAGGATAAACTGGTGAATATAACAGAGACATGGACATAGAGAGGGAATGGACTGACAACTCTTGGGGAGAAAGGGGGTGTGGGAAGTGCAGCAAGAGACTGGACAAAAATCATGCAACTATGGAAGAGGACAGTGGAGGGGGGTGAGGGCGGAGGGTGGGATGTGTACCAGGTGGAGGGGAACTATAGGGAGAAAAAAAAGGGAAGAATGTAATTAATAAACTGAATAATAAAGATTAAAAAAAGATATGGCATTGCCAATAAAAAATTTTTTAATAAATAAATAAATAAATAAATAAATAAATAAATACTTCTCCTAATACACTAGGTTCTCTTTTGTCTCTGGGATCCAGAAGTAGATAAAACAAAATCCCTTCCCTAATGGAGCTTATGCTGTAGTAGTAAATTGAAAAGATTAAAAAAGAGTTGGAGGAAACTAAGCTTTTATCTTTGAGATTCTCTACTTCTTTATTTCACTTTTCCCTGGTGATACCAGGACCCAACTTGCCAATAGAAGGCACCAGAGAGAGACTACAGTAGTTGGGTTGGAAGAAAGAACCTGCACCTTCCATTGGCTCCTGCCAACAGTTCCCCATCAATGGCTCTTTATTCTGGTAACGATAGTTTATTTCAGAAGCTGCAAGTGGTGCCAATTTTTAGTTTCTCCACACTTCACAAACTGGTCTCACTATGCCTCCTTAAAGACAACCCCTCCCCACCCCCCACTAGATAAACATTGTTCCCTCCTCAGAGATGAGAATTTCAGCTCTATGCTTCTATATTTTAATTATCCCAACCTCTTCTTGTTCTCCAAGCCTGTATTAGTCCACTAGAGTTTTCATAACAAAGGATCACAGACTGGGTGGCTTAAACAACAGAAATTTATTTTCTCACAGTTCTGGAGGCTGGAAGTCCAAAATCAAGATGTGGACAGAGTTGTTTCTCCTGAGGCCACTCTCCTTGGCTTTCGGGTGGCCATCTTTTCCCTGTGTCTTCACCTGCTCTTCCCTCTGTGTCTGTGTCCTAACCACCTCTTCTTACAAGGACATCCTCAGATTGAGTAGGGACCACCCATTTTAATTTAATCAGTTCTTTAAAAGCCCTATCCCCAAACACAGCCACATTCTGAAGCCTGGGTGTTATAACTTTAAACATGAATTTTGGAGAAGACTCAACTCAGCCCAAAATACAGCCCTAGCTGCTTCCCATAGTTAACACCTCTATAAAACTGCATTTGCCCTTTCTTTTTTTCTTTCTTTCTTTCTTTCTCTCTTTCTCTCTTTCTTTCTCTCTTTCTCTCTTTCTTTCTTTCTTTCTTTCTTTCTTTCTTTCTTTCTTTCTTTCTTTCTTTCTTTCTTTCTTTCTTTCTTTCTTGGCCCTTTCAGTTCTCTAATACTTGGTTAAGAATATTATATTAAAACCTCTATGTTAACTTAATCACATGGATTCTGCCTTTTGAATGGATCTCAGCTGACACTGTATGTCTCATAGTGATGGTACTTTGGAGTAAAAGTAAACCAGAGAAAGGAAGTAGGAAGTGTGAAAATGAGGGTGGGATTCAACTAACATAGGAGGGATAGGAAAGACTCTTCGGCAGGTAACATTTTATTTTTTTTTAATTTTTTATTGTTTAAAGTATTACAAATATGTTTCCTTTTTTTCCCCCCTTGACCTCCTCTCAGCTTCCCCTACCCCTCAGCACATGCCCTCACCTGCCCTCCCCTCCAGTGTCTTGTATCCTTTGGTTATGCTCTTTGCATGCATACAAGTCCTTCAGTTGATCTCTTGTAGCCCCCCACCCCAACCTCCCCTGCCTTCCCGCTGTAGTTTGACAGTCTGTTCCATGCTTCTCTGCCTCTGTACCTATTTTTATTTCCCCTGTTTCTTTTCTTTTAAAAAATCTTGCCTCTGCAGACTAGAAATACACATATGAGAACAAGAAATGTTTAAGACCCAATTTCAATATCAAACTGTTCCTTATGTGTACATGTCAGCAATGATATCTGGATGGTGGACAAATGTTGGCAATGCAGGTCTGACCCTCTCTGGTTTGATCCTGGGCAACCTGCAGTGATGCACAGCTGCTGACTGCTAGCATGGCAAGGCGTCATCAGCATCTTCCACCTCTGGACTCTTTCTCCTCTTGTCTTCGTGGTTCGAACAGACCTGTCAACTCCTCTCTGTTGCAGGAATCCACATGGTCTTGGAGTTGTTTTCTGAAAATATACAAACACATTCTCAACCAAAAGTTAATAAAGGAACCTTATCTATAATTTGACTTGGGATCCTTTTTATTTTTGCCCAATTTTCCTTTGGCTTATTTTGACAACATGTGTGTTTTATATAGATGTCTTGCTATTAGTATTACAAATAAAACTTAATTTTCTAAAGTGAAAATTTTCTAGGTATAATTTACTTACAGGATTTTTTCTTTACATGATATTACCCTACTATCCTTTTTTAAAAATTATTATTAATGGAGGCTTTTGGAAATTTTATAATGCAGTCTTAATAACAAGTTTTAATTTTTTTGCACAAAAATATGACTGCTTTAGGTTCATTGCATGTTAAGCAATTTTACCATTAGATGAACTACCAATAGAAATTTTAGTAAATACTTTAGGAACAGCTTTTTATCCAGTACAATTAAATTTTCTTAAATATTCATTTATTTCAGTAGCAATTTAAATTAATCTGAAAACTTGATTACTATTTTACTGTCAAGTTTGATACTCTAACAACCATCTTAGTTTACCCTGTAAATATTAGTGGAAAGGATTATTTGCATTCTTAAGAAGGCCCTGAGCATTTCCAGTACTAGGCTAGCTTTAGATATAGGGCAACTGCTGTCTCTGTCTGTTACCTGGGTCCTGATCTGAGCTTGGCCAAGTCTCTGTTGTTACCTGGGTCCCAATCTGTGCTAGGCATGGGAAGCAAAGCAGCCATTGGGGTAGGAGACCTCCCTCAGAAGGGAGGCAGGTAACATTTTAACAAAACCTGCAGGAGGTGAAAGAATAAGCCACAAGACTTTCTTGGGGCAAAACATCTTCTGAGAGAAGAAGTAGCCTAGTGAAAAAAGGCACCAGAATTCTTACTGAATATTGTGCAATGCTCATTGAGACAAGTCACTGCAGAGCAAAGAACCAACTTGCTCTGATGGACTCTTTCCCATTGCAAGTATGTCAGTCATTGCCAGTGGGAGCTGGGAAGTATTGAGTAACTCTCACATTAAAATAATAATAATAAAGAGTTTTAGGGCTGGCAAAAATCTTGTAGTTTATCTAACCCACCTTTCATATTTTGTGGACCTAGACCCCAAAAGATGAATTTACTTGACCAGGTTCATGCTGTTGATTGACTGAAACTTGGAACTTCAGTCTCCTGATTCTCTCAGTTCAGGAGTCTGTGTGCTTTCCACATCCATAATTGTGATGAGTATTAAGTTGACTATAAGCAAGTAATTAAGGATATAATTCCACCCAAAATGCTCAGTCTTCAGGTTAAAATAGAACTTGTCCTTCAATCATATATTGGGGAAAGGGGAGGCATGCAAACAACATTTTGACACATACAAATAAAGGCATGGGCAATAGTCAACAACCTTAGTCAAGAAATAACACTAATCCTAATGTATACTCTTTATGATTTTTTTCTCAGCCCATATTGCAGATGTAAGCCCTTGGACTCTCTCCCAGGTCTAGACCTAAACCAATTTGCTCCTCTGTTTTCTCCAGAGGTGCTTGAGAGTAAGGTCTTCCACATTACTTCATTTCTGTTAGTCCACAAGATGCCAAGCAAGTGTTACCAGCTTGCAGAAAACAAAATCCTGGCCACTAACAAAACTCTAATGACAAGAATAATACCATGAAGAAAGGACATGGCATAACCCATTTTGTTAGCAGTGCTCATATCCTCATTTTGCAAGGCTCTCAGTAGGATACAGATGTTTTTATGACACAAAGACAAAGGCTATTGTTTTCTTTCTAGAGAAAATTCTAATATCATTACTATACTATTGGCTCTGCTTTGGGCCCCAGAGCACAGGATGGCCATTGCACATTAGCTCCTGACAGGAAACCCAAAGAAGCAGCATGGTTGCCTTAAGACACAGCAGTGCTTCTAAATATTCAATCATGTTCCTGGCCTTTGTATGCCATAAGTCTCCAGGGTGTGTTTAGCTTAAATGGGAACCTCATATCTATCATATTTTTCTGTATTTATGAAGGATTCATTTCATTGAAATAATCATTAGCATCATTAACAAATATTTATTGATGATACATACAAGGTACTGGGAGAGGTAAAGAGCTCACACAGCAAAATTCTTCGTTACTGCCTCTAACATAGTTACTACAAGCTAAGAATAACAAAGGCTGAAAAAACACAGTAGGAAGGATGTGGATTAAAAGTAATAAAAAGATTATAAAGAAAGAAAACATGAGGTTATTATTGCATTGGGAAACTAGTAGTGATGCATTATAATTTCAGTGAAATAAATGTAAAATTTCATTAAAATTATTTATGTAGATACATGTTGTGATATGTATTACATACATTAGTTTTAAATTTGGCTTCCATTATAAATATAGTTTGATATAAATTTAATGCCCTCAATAAGTGGGATTTTAACTGGCTGGGGGAGGCCAGCTCAAATGGGGGAAGCTATCTTTTAGTTTTTTAGTTTATGCATGAGACTGTACTATATGTTAACATTTTTAATAACAAGGGTTTCCTAGTTTTATAATAAACTAGCAGCCCACCATGCTATATCATGCACAGTAGGCTGCGGGAGCCAGTGGGAACCGCAGTGTGCCGCCGGTAGCCACACTGCTTCCACGGGAGCCAGGAGGGACCCACCCCAATTCTGTGAGAGGTGGGAGGGACCCATGCTGCTTCTGTGGGAGGTGGGCCCGCCATCTCATCTCTGGACCTGTGCTTGGCTACGGAGGCTGTGGGCTGGCCCTCTTGTCCCCCAGAGGCCAAGGTGACAAAACAAGCATCCGCCCCAGCCACTCTGAGCCCTCTGCCCAGAGGCCCTCCATCTGCTGTGATGAAGCAAGCATTCCACCAAACCACTTACACTGTCCACCCCCACCCCCCAAGGACTGGGGGACTCTGGTGAGGCTGAGGGGACTGGGCACCACCATCTTGTAGCTATGGGTGCTGCCATCTCTATGATGGAGTGACAGTTAATTTGCATACTACCTTATATTAGATAGGATTTTTTAAATAAATGAACTCTAGCTAACCATCAAAAAAGCTCAGCTTGCAGAAGTGTCTGAGTATAAGCAATAGAAGACAGGCTGAAAAGACTGACCAAATACAATATAGTATTTCACTAAGACATTATTCTTGAAGAACAAACAGAATATCAAAAAAAAAAAAAATAGTATGGTCTATATTTCACTGCATAGTCTGGAAAACAGCACAGAAGAAAGACCTAGGAATAAATAGGGCCAAATGCCAAAAATTATCTATCCTATCTAATAAAAGAGTAATATTCAAATTTGACCATACCTTTGCCACATCCACAAGCCAATCAGGAGCAGATTATGCAAATAAACCCCAAATAAGATGGCTGCCACCACTGAGAGCAGGAGGAAGGCTTGGGCTTCCCTGGCAATAGAAGAAGCCAAGCTTTCCGCCTGCCATTGCCTGCCTAAGCCTCCACTCAATGTTACAAAGTTTCAATTATAAAAGGTACAAAAATGGCGGCAGCCACTGAGCTGGAGAGAACAGAGGCTTGGGTTTCTCTGGCAATGGAGGAAACCAAGCTTTCAGCCTGCCATTACTGGCCTAGGTCTCCACTCTAGGCTTCAAACAGAAATGGCTACCACCATGGAGTGAACAGAAGGCTTGGCTCCACTCCAGGCTACAAAGTTTCAATTGTAGACATCGATTAAACCTAGATACCAAGGCCTTTGCTTTGGTCGCTGGGGGGGGGGGGGGGGGGGGGGGGGGAGGTGTGGCTGACCTGCAAACCTCCACAGGCCCCTCACCCAGGCCGCCCCTCACCCCAAGAGAACTCCCACCCTGGTCTGGGACACTCTTCAGGGCAAACCAGCTGGCCCTCACCTATGCACAAGGCCTCTATCCTATCTAATAAAAGAGTAATTTGCAGATTGACCATCACTCCAATACACAAGAGGGCTGCCCTCATGTGCTCAAAGATCCTGCCCCCATGTGGATACAAGATGGCCACCACAAGATGGCCAGCAAGGGAGAGCAGTTGGGAGGGACCAGGTCTGCAAGGGAGGGCAGTTGGGGGTGATCAAGCCTGCAGGGGAGGGCAGCTAGGGGTAACCAGGCAGAGGAGGGAAGTTGAGGGCAAACACGCTGGCAGGGGAGCAGTTAGACATCAATTAGGCTGGCAGGGTAGTGGTTAGCAGGTGATCAGGCTGGCAGGCAGAAGCAGTTAGGGATAATTAGGGAGGCAGGCAGGTGAGCAGTTTGGAGCTAGCAGTCCTAGATTTTGAGAAGGATGTCCGACTGCCCATTTAGGCCCGATCCCTCAGGGGGTCCCAGATTGGAGAGGGTGCAGGCTGGGCTAAGGAACATCTCCTGCCCATCCTGTGCACAAATTTCATGCACTGGGCCTCTAGTCTGTATATAAAAACCTAAGCAACTCAATGACCAAACAACCGGAACAACTGGTCACTCTGATGCACACTGACCACCAGGGAGCAGCCACTCAACGCAGGAGCTGTCCCCTGGTGGTCAGTGTGCTTCCACAGCAGGAGCGCCACTCAGCTGAGACCCGTCTGGAGGCCCACCAGCCTGGTGGCAGCCACTCACTCCCTCAGTAGTGCTGTAAGTTCAATCTCTGTAGAACAGGCCAGATACCAATGGACAGCACGCTGGCACCATCTCAACAGTGCCATCAGCCTCCTGGAAGTTGGCCTCTGGGACTGCAGCCACTTCCCCTCCTAGAAGCTCCGTAAAGAAGAAACAATATAAAAGTGGCCACCAGATGGCTCCCTACAACTGGCGTGAATGTCAGTGGGATGGATCCCGATCCTGGGCCAGTAGGGGTGTCCCAATGCCCACCAGGAGGGCCAATCATGTCCCAGCCACCCGCCCCTTTGGGACCCCACCCATGCACAAGTTTGTGCACCAGGCCTCTAGTATAATAATAAAGAAAGAGGGTTTTCAAGAAGACTCCACAATAAAACAAAGCTACTGGGGCATTAGCTCTCCACTCCCAAGAAAATTTGATCACTTGTAACAATGAACTCAGAATTAATATGCCTAACTATTGGCATATGTATACCTACAATAATTAAACTTTGAGTATTCATTGCTAATTTATTCCAGTCAATTTCTCTAAGATAAATTACCAATATTTACTTTTTGTCATTAGCATTTTAGTGTGTGTTTTTTTAGTTGTTTTACTCAATTTGTTTTGTGCTTTTCCTTTTGTTTTGCTTTTGCACTTGACCTTCATATTATTCTTATCATCAAGTGAAAGATTTAGACAATAATCTGGAAAGACAAGCTATGGAGGGCTGGGGCTATTGGGAATTCAGCAAGAAGGAGGTGAGATTTAAGCTAAAATTCAATATTTGGATACAATTGTTTTTCATTTCCAGTGGAAAGTAGAACTAATAAAAATGTGTCATTCTGCTCCCCTATGCCCACCAAAATAAATAAATAAATAAATAGGCCAATCCTTTTTTTTTTTTTTCTTTTTGGCCATCTGCCATGGTAGCTTTAGTTAGTTAGCTACATTTATGTATAAAACATAGTTGCTTTGGTGGTTCAGTTTGTTCGAGTGTTGTACACCAAAAGGTCACTGGTTCGAGTCCCCAGTCAGGGCACATAGCCAGGTTTCAGGTTCAATCCCCTGTCGCTGGTATATAAAGAAGACAACTGACATATCAATGTTTCTCTCTCACATCAATGTTTCTCTCTTTCCTTCCCCCTTTCTCTCTCTCTAAAAATCAATAATAATTTTTAAAGAAAACATAGATTCTTGTTAATATTATTTATGAACAATGTAAAATAATATGCTTTCATTATTTTAGTTTTCTAAATATTAAATGCTGTATAATTAAGCATAGTTCTACACACTGGACTTTATAATACAAAGAAAATGCACACCTTTTGCATAAATATGTGGTCCAGCAGAAGCTGCCAATGCCTCATAACAGACCGGCCCACCTCGTTCACTTCCTCTCTGATCTGATGCCTCGCTGAGCCAACCCACAAAAAGAGCCAACATAGCAGTCAGTCATGCTTGATCTCAATAAGCTGGAATAGATATCACAAGTGGTAGCAAAGATGCAAGTTAAATAAACAGAGAAGAGGTTTACTTTCCACAGCTTGTAAAACTCCAGCAGGGTCGCTGCTCTTGCCGTTCGTACACTGGCTATCATCAGCCTAGTCCCTCCCTACACCCAGTGACTCTTGTAACAAGGCCACCCTGGGCTCACAGCTTCTATTTGGAGAAGGCCACTGGTGGCCTGGAGCTTTATCTGCCCACTCTGTCATTTTGAGTCTTGCCTCCCAGTGTCCTCTATGTCCTGCACTCAGCATTCATCATCACCATTATCCTTCCCAGCTCTTTCTGTAAAATACCAAGTCCCTACTTCCACCTGCAAAGCTAAACCTGCAGGTGTTTATCTGTACAGGAGTCACCAGCAGGCAGTGCAAGTCAGGGCAGTTCCTGTAGCAGCAGAAATTAATATGCACAGGAGTTCCAGGCTCAGGCAGTGTTTCTTTCCAATTATATTTACTCATTTTCATGAGGTGTTATTTAATTTCTGAGGTTTCATGATAAATTGTACCAAAGCCATTCAGTTCCCTTAACACAATTTGTGATTCTGTTATGTGAAAAGACACTATATTAAATAAAAATTAGTCTTAATATTAGGCCTCTCTGTTCTCTAAGCAGGAAACTCATTGCCAAGCCATTCTCATTTACAGTAATACATCTCTGCTTTGAAAACCATGATAGCAAAAAGTGCGCAAAGGAGAAGGAAACTGTGCTTCAAAATGTCAAACAACATCTGTTTCCCATTTCTGAGAATTACAGAGCTTTCTCCAGCCCTTTAACCCTTTAGCCCACATTGTATCTGTCCCTTCGTAGTTTATTAGCTTTATCTTCAGAAGCCTTTCAGTAAAATGAAACCTGATATAGAAAATGAATCTCTGCCTTAAGTTCTCTCTAAGGATTAGGGACGAGATTTATTAGAACAACACTGCTCATGCTGTGAGCCTTTAAGGTTGTGTCAACATTTCAATTATAAACCTGTGCTTCCAAAGGCGTGTATGCAGTCTGTTGAAAAAATTAATAATCCCCCAGCTTCAAATTTGGAAAGTGGGATAGTCGTTTGAGGATCCATGCTTGGTTTATTCAAATGTTTAAAAGCTGCATGCGTATGACCTTTCCTAGTGTGGAAAATTATATCCACAAATGTTTTATACTCAAGACTGTATCCCACAGTTGAAGCAAAAATGTAATAGTGAGAATGATAACTTATATAATTATAGCAAAAGAATCCAAAGGTGATCATTCTGGGACACTGCAACATGAGTCAGTGTTTTAACATTTATTGAGAGAACAAGGCAGAAGCTATTTTGTCACATGCAGTCACAGGTCTGTGACATGATTCTTCCAGCTGTAACTTTAGGTCACCCAGGCAGCTGTGGTTTCTCCTACATGGTCTGCAACAAGCACCCCCCCCCCCCCCCATCTAAAAGAACAATGGCTTAAGTAACTGACAGAAAGGCATGGAGCGTCCAGGGCAACCTGACAAACAGCCCTGAATGGATGAGTTTATCATTGGTGCCCTCCTCACACTCCGTGGCCCTTCTCTGATGCTCCATGTCCTGTCTCTCCTCACACTGTCCCCTCAGCCTGTCCCCCCAAATCATGGCTCTGGCTCCGAGACTTCCTCCTTTCACCTTCTTTGCCACTTGACACCATCCCCTGGTCAAAATTCACCTGCTACCCACTTGATTGATTGAGAGCCACCTATAACGTTAGAAAGGATCTACTGGGTTCTTCCTTATTTACTGGCAGCTGCTAAGATTTCAATGTTTGTCAGTCTCAAAGATTTTTGTACTTTTTCAAGGAACATAGCAGGTGGAATGTAAGGCTTCTTTCTCTACATGTGCAATGAGAAGGCTTTTGTAAGAAAGAAATCTCAAGCTCTCTTCAAATAACATTGCATTGGCAACAACAGACTTTTATGATTAACAGATTTAATTAATTTTCTATTATTCTATACCATGTAGAGAACTGATCATGAAATCTAAATTCCATAAGGTCAGGGATTTGCCTCTTTGTTTTCTATCTAAACACCCTAGCACTTAAGTCACTGTAGGTATTCAATAACTACCCAGTGAATGGAGGAATAAAGAAAAATGAATATATTAACTACTTATTTATCAGCTGTGAAAGCCTTAGTAATAAGTAACTTGCAAACACATTTCCTCAACACAGAAAAAAAAACTATTACAGTAAAGAACTGATTCTTTATATGTTGGCATCTGCAGTGGTGTGATGAAGAAAAATATTACGTAGGAAGTAAGTAACTAAGAGAAATACCCAAGAGCGATGTTTGTTCCTTTTTCTGACTTTTAATATTACTCAAACGTTTACAATGTAGAATTTGAAACTGAAAGAAAGGTTAACTTTTCTATATCACCTTTGCACCTCCTATTTCTCAATCATAAAAAATATCTCAGAAATTAGTATTTTTAAAAATACACTGTGTTTTGCTAATGTTACTAACCAGACTGTAAGTGCCTTGAAAGTAAGCAGGTACAATTTCTCATTCATTTTCATACATACAGAGGTCCAGATGACAGTAACACAGAGAACACGTCTGATAAAAATGTGTGATCAGTGGCTTCTTTAGAGTCGACTCCCTCTTTACCTCTCCTCTGCAGCACACATCTTACCTAGACTTCTAACGAGCATCCGAATCGGCTTTCATTTTCAGCTACTCTCTACCGAGGCTCAGATAGAGTGAGAGGAGATCAAAGGAGGTGAGACAAAAAGAAAAATAGTCTGACAGTAAGATTCTAGATATTTAAACAATATGAGTGTTTGAGGCATCTTCATGTATTGCTTCTCTGTAGTTTTTTTTTTTTACAATAGACAAGAATTACCTCTTTGAAGAAAATGATGTATTCATTGATTAATCAAGTCTCCTGCCTCTGTTAGCTGAGCAACTTCACTTGGCCATTTAGCCACTCTTGGTCCATCTCTCCCCTTGTAGCTCTAGAACAGCTACACCAGATGATCTCAAAACTATTTCCAGAGCTGATACTTTGTGTTACTGCAAATATCTTCTGTTATTTCTATGTGGCTTGTCTAGAGCACCCAAAGTGCACTCAAGTTCCCTGTTAATCTAATTCTACTTCAATTAGCTGACAGAGTTCTAGTGTTTTCCACGAAAAGTAAAGGTATTCATTGCCTAGAAGTTGGCCTTTTCTGTCTCACTGCAGTGAAGGAGACCCAGAAAAGTTTTGTGCTGCTAAGTGTTTTTGTCCTTAGTCTTAATAGCAGTTTCTTCATGAGAATAAGAAAAACAAAATCTCCCATGCACTGGGAAAATCAGTCTAATTTCATCCCAGCAAGTAACAACAACTAAAACAGGGCCTTTTTAAAAAAATTAAATTCTTTCAAGCCATGTGGAGCAATACTGCTGAGTAGATCTTATATGAAGAGATAATTAAAATACAAACAAACTAGTTCTTACATTTGGAATGGCAACCACTGCACATGCTCAGAATAGCCAGCCCTCACACACTCCCAAAGGATCCTTAGTGTGCAGAACAAGTCAACTTTACAAATAGGTGCAGCAGTTTGCTAGTGAGCTACAAACCCCTCCACACTGGGCATCAGGCAGGATATCTCTGGAAAGTCAGACTTTTCTGAGATTTTTCCACTGGAACTGGGCAAATGAAATGATCTCTTTGGCATCACAACAGACTGATGGGTCTCAAAAAAGGAGCTTTCTGCTTTGACTGGTGGTTAGTACATAGGCTCATGCATAGAAGTGTCTCAGGTTCGATTCCTTGTCAAGGACACATACCTGGCGCATATGTGGGAAGCAATGAGTAGTGGTGTCTCTCTCACATAAAGGTTTCTCTCTCTCACTCCCCCCCCTCCCAGCCCCGTCACACTCTTTTTCTCGTTTCCACCTTTAAAAAAAAAAAAAAAAAAAAAAAAAAACACCTCAGGGAGGATTAACAACAACAACAACCAAAAAATTTAAAAAAGAGCTTTCTCATTTTGGTTGAGATGAGACAATCAGGTATCTCTAAGCCTTTTAAAAGGGCACTAAATTGGAAGAAATAGAGAAAAATATTTATCTACTTATACATGTATCTTTCCCAAAATGCTAATAGATTCTGTTTGTAAGTTCCACTTGAGATGAACTGTAAGTCCCAGCACACCATTTTCAATGTTTCTAGGGGACGGTCAGTATAGTTGTCAACCTCATGACATGTAGTAGGTTATATTGGCTTCTGTGGATTCTGTGCCCTAGCTTTAAGAAAACAAAGCATTTGGAACCAAGATGCAGGCAAAAGGTATACACCTGTATATGCTGCCTCTCACAGCCACACCAAAACTACAACTAAAAGACAAAACATCTATCAGCCAGAACCATGGGAAAGCTGGCTGAGTAGAAGTTCTACAACTAGAAGGAACAAGAAAACAGCATTGAGACTGGGTAGGACATGCACAAGCGCAGAAACGCAGAGGTATGGAGGTACGTGAATCAGGCTGGTGGCTGGCACCTGAGTGCGCTATTTTTTTCAGTCCGAAGGGAGACATAAGCTCCCAACTGCTCTGAACTCCAGGTTCCGGTCAGACTCTGGGGACTCAGACTCCTATGGGAAGAAGCTGGACTGTCTACCATCAGACCAGAAAGTGAGGGTGGCTTTCTTACAGAGGTGCACACAGGAATCATTGTTTACAATGCTGGGGTGCAGGATGCGAGGACACAGGAACACGGAAACATGGAGACGCAAAGATGCAGAGATGGCTGACTGGCAGCCATCACTGTTTTCCATGCCCTAGTGATTCCCTGAGACCTCGCCTCACCCAATTAAAAAACCCACCCAAACTGTGCGCAGCAGCTTTTGCATATACATGGCCTGCCCTATAGCATCTTAACCTAACAAACTGCAGCCCCTGGTCAGACAGCTCCAAAACTTCCAAACCCCAAGCAAAGAGGAGAAATCTGAAGATCTCACTGTAGCTCCTATTAGGTGGCCTCAGACAGTAGCGACCTACACCCCAATGGAGATCCAGGAGCTAGTGTACCTAGTGGTCAGTGTGAGATGACACCAGATTTCAACTCCTCACATCCATAAGTGACACAATCAAGAGGCAGACTCAGTGAGCACCAAAGCACCACTGAAATAAGTCCTGCCCCATAAGGGTGTCTCCAATAGAGCAGTTCTTCCATTATAGACACAGCAGCTCCTCACAGCTAATTATCCTGGAGGTCAGTTCCTCCCAGTGTACCAATAGCAATCAAGGCTTAACTACAATAAGACTGTGCACTCAGCCCACAAAAGGGTGCACCAAGAGTGTCCACCTCAGGTTATTGGGGAGGCTGAACTACTGGGCTCTATGGGTCACCTACCATGGAAAAACCACTCCATCAACACAGGGAAGCAGCCAAAATGCAGAGACAAAGAAACATGTCATGAATGAAAGAAATGGAGGAAAGCAAACTACTAGACATAGAGCTCAAAACCACAGTTATAAGGTTACTGAGGAAGCTTTTAGAAACCTCTGAGGAACTTAGTGAGACTTTTAAGGATCTTAATGAGAATGCCAAAAAAAAAAAAAAAAAGGAAAAGGAAAAGAACCAGTCAGAAATTAAGCATGCACTGTCTGAAATAAAGAACATACAAAAATTCAACAGTAGACCAAAGGACCCCAAGAATCAAACCAATGGTTTGAAATACAAAGAAACAAAAAACTGCTAATCAGAAAAACAAAAAGAATCCAAAAATATGAAGATAGTTTCAGGAGCCTCTGGGACAACTTCAAGCATACCAGCATCTGAATTGTGGAGGTGCCAGAAAAAAAGAGAGAGCAAAATTTTGAAAACCTATTTTAAAAAAATGATCACAGAAAATTTTCCCTACCTGGTGAAAAAAATAGACTTAGAAGTCCAGGAAGCACAGAGAACCCCAAACAAGAGGAATCCAAAGAGGACCACACCAAGAAACATCATAATTAAAATACCGAGGGCAAAAGACAAAGAGAGAATCTTGAAAGCAGCAAGAGAAAAACAGTTAGTTACCTACAAGGGAGTACCCATATGATTGTCAACTGATTTCTCAACAGAAACTGCAGGCCAGAAGGGAGTGGCAAGAAATATTCAAAGTGATGGACAGCAAGAACCTACAATCAATTGAAGAGCTTCACAGACAAAAAAAAAACAGCTAAAGGAGTTGATCACCACCAAACCAGGATTAAGTGAAATGGTGAAGGGTATTCTTCAAGAAGAGGTGAAAGAAGAAAAAGGTAAAGATAAAAATTATGAACAACAAAGTGACAACAAAACATAGCTATCAACAAGTGAATCTAAAAATCAAGTGAATAAAAAAAATCTGATGAATATAATGAACAGGTGAATATAATAGAATCAAGGGCATAGAAAGGGAGTGGACTGATAATTCTCAGGGGGAAGGGAGTGTTTGGGGAGTGCAGTAAGAGATTGGACAAAAATCTTACACCTATGGATGAGGACAGTGGTGGGGAGTAAGTGCATGGGGTGTGGGGGGAGTCAGATGGAGAAGATCTGTTGGAGTGGTAAGGGAACATCTGTAATAATCTGAAAAATAAAGATTTATTTTTTAAAAGAAAACACATCATTTGATGGTAGATAAGACTAAATTTGAAAAAATTTTGTCTCCCTGTGTGATCTTGGAAGTCATATCCTCACTGAGTTTACATTGAAATCATATTACCATTGTATGTATTTTTCCTATTGCAAGCAGGTCATATTTGTTAGGTTTATAATAAACATATTCAGGGCACCAAACTAGGAAAAAATAAGTAAATGAGCAACTTCAGTGGATGGAATTACCCACATCCTATTCAATCTTTGTAACTTGACTCTTATGTCTTCTCTCCCAAGAAAGTCTTCCTTAATTTCATCTTCCCATCAACACTCAGCTTATTTATTTGTTCATTCTATGTGCCACATCTAAATTTACTTATATCTTCCACTAGTAAAATACAAAAGCCCTGATCACATCTGTTTCTCAAGCTATGGTCCTAGCTCTCTCCTTTCCTTCATAGACAAGCCTCTCTAAAACGGCTGTCCTTGTAAACTTTATTAATTTGCTCATCTTCCATAGCTACTGCTTAACTAAAACTTCTCCTACTGAGGTTATGAGTTGTCCCACATAAATAAATTCCACTGGACAAGTCTTCATTTTACTTGACTTCTCAGTAGTATTTCACACTTGTGGACTCTCACTCCTTATTTGGTTTATGTGATCCCTGCTTTCAAGTTTTATTCTCCTATTTCTAGACACTTCTTTTCAGGGCCCTGCCAAAGAATAGTAACCAGACATTAATGAAAAATAATTCATGTTAAGTGTTATGAGTAACTCACAAAATTAGTGAAAGACTCAGAACTATGTGGCTAGTAAAAATACTCCAAAACATCCTAAAGGACTAGTTGGTCCATACAGGAAAGTAACCTCTGGCAGGAAGCCAAGCACTGGACACTGACTGGCTCCACCACATCTGCAGCTCCAGGGACTCAATGTGGCTACAGTCTCATTACTGGTGCACACTAACTGTGGAATCCAGTTTTATTGCCACCCACTAAAACTGACAAGAAAAATCTCAACTAGTTCCTGAATCTAGACCCAGTGGCAAGTGCAACCCTACCTGCAAGAGAGGCTGCAAAGTCAAGAATATGATATTTATGATACCTGTCATGTGAGATATCCTGTCCCCAAACAAGTTCATATAGAGAGTAATTCCACAAATACAGAAAGATAGTTTAGGGACCAGGTTGGCAGGGGGGAGCATAGCCACTACTCCTCCAAATCAAATTTTGACTTAAACGTTCTCTAAATTGACTTCTTCTTTTGCCTCGGCCAATGTAGCTCGGTTGGAGCATCATCCCATACATCAAAAGATGGTAGGTTCAATTCCCAGTCAGGGCATAGCCCCAGGTTTTGGGTATAATCCCCAGTTGGGGCGCCTGTGATAGGTGATGACTGAGCTATCTATGTTTCTCTCTCTTATTGATGTTCCCCCCCCCCCCCGCTCTCTCTTCCTCTGGAGTCATTTTTTTTTTTATTAAAAAGAAAAGAAATTGACTTCTTCTCTTGGGAAGGTTCAGATTCACGTATCCACACACATGTGTGACATCTTCATTTGGATGTCTCAGAGCTGTTTCAACCTCAGAGGTCTAACTCTGAATTCTTGATCTTCATGGCCATCTACCTGTCTTCTTCATCAAAGTAAATAGCAATTCCACCCATCCATTTTCTCATGCCAAAAATCAGACATCTTCCTGAAATCTACTTCTTTTTTAAAACTTCCTCATCCAATTTACAACAAACTCCTATCAGTTCTGCTTCAAAAATGTATTTCTAATTTATTCTCCATCTCCACTGTTACCATATTACACTAATCTACCATCACCTCATTATCTTCTTCTTGAACTATTGCAATAGCTTCATAAATGCCTTCCTGCCTTCATTCTTGACCATATCCAAATCATTCTCTATGCAGCAGCTAGAGTAGTCTTATAAATTGTATGATGTCACTTCCTGGATCAGAATACTAGCATAGGCTTCCATTTGAAAAAAATAATAATTTTCAACATGGCCCTTGTGATCTGACACCTGCTGAGTGCTGCAAGCTCACCTTGGACATTATTCTTCTATCATCATGGTTGTGAACTGTTCTAAGCCATGCTTTTGGGGTACTACCTTCAAATTGTATGTGGTAAATAGCAAAATCCATTTAAAAACTTTGAGGAGGATAAATTTTTTAACTACTACCCACAACCTCAGAGATAGATTGAAATGAAAGTAAGTCTAGGCCAAAATCTGTCATGCATATTTATTAATTAAGTACATTTTTATTAGCAAATATATTCACTTACTAGAGCTATCATAACAGAGTACCACAGACTGAGTATTCTAAACAACAGATCCTTACTTTTTCGCAGTTTAGGAACGGAGAAGTCCAAGATCCAGGTGTCAGCAAGGTTGGTTTCATTCTGAGGCCTCTCTCCTGGGCTTGCAGATGGCCACCTTTTTGTTGTGTCTCCACACATTCATTCTTTGATTTCTTCTGTGTCCTCATCTCATTTTAAGGATACTCCTCATATTATCTCTAAATACAGTCACATTCCAAGGTACTAGGACTTCAACATATGAATTTGAGGCATGAGATTTAGCCCATAACAGTAAGCAGAAGAACAATGTATGCATTCTGTGGGGAAGCTTGCTGAAGTCCTATCTCTGCACCCCTTTCAATACTTTGACTTGTCACTGTTTGAAAAGCCCATTGATGTGGAAAACATTGCAAAGGCAGTATTCCATTAGCTATATGGGCACCAGAAAACTGTAATTCTTTTTAACAAATTGATTAATGCAAAATAATTTATGAACTTAAGTCAGAGATCCCATTCTGGAACCCCAAATAAATCCGTTTTCCAAGTACCATGTACTTTTTCTCAGATGGAGACAATGTTCATCAATTATGTATCTGTTTAATGTTGGTCAGCCATCAGGGTCCATGAGAGCAGGAGCTGTGTCAGTTTTGCTCACCACTATAATCCTGTTGCCTCACATTTATTTATTACTTAGTCACCCAATTTTTATTTAGCCAGTCAGTCAGTATATGTGATTTGAGTACCTACTATATGCCAGAAATGAAAATACATGCCCTTGCCCTCATGGAACTTACTGCCTTGTAAAGAAGGTGACTCTCAAAGGCATAATGAGAACAAACTCTGACCTCAGCCCAGGAAGGAGCTAGTTTCTCTCCATGGACTCCTGTATCCAGTCATATTGGTTACCCTACAGTATTTACTTACTCTCCTCTTCAATGGCTTATGAGTTTGAGAGCAGAGACATTTTTTGTTTGTTTTGTTTCTTTATCCTCAGTATTTAGCTTGAATGCTAGACACATAGTAGGTCTTCAGTCAATGACTGTTGAATAAAATCCAAAATCCAAATGCTGGGATATCTGATTAATAAAATGCTGAACTTAAGAATAATATGAGTCATATAATATGTTTTGCCATTTTATTGACTTTTTTTTCAAATTTCTACCATGTTTGCCAATTCACAAATACAGTGTGAACAAAGAGAAGGAAAGAGTTCACTTAAAGTGAAACATTTGCAAAAGGCTTCCAAAAGTGTATGTTTCCATTGGCAAATGGATCCTGTCAGACCCTGAATGAAAAGCCTGGACTGGAACATACCTAACTTTCACTAGAAAGAATGTTCCCTTTTAACAAGCATGGATTTCAAACTAATATTCATAGACATAGAAAAAATGGCACCAGGTCTTAAAGACATAACCTGTTAGTAGCTTCAATCTGCCATAAAGATAAATTTGCAAAAAAAATTAGGAAAACGTTAATCTTGATACCTGTATTTTCTGAGTCACTAGTTGGAAAACAAAACAGAAAACTTTTGTTTCTTGAGTGTAGTTTTATTATAAAGCCTTGCAATTTAATCAATTTGATTATATTTTTTTAATTAGAATTTCCTGAACTTTGAGATTCTCTCAGAGGAAAAAAAATGAGATTGAATATTGAAAGTAGCATCTGGCCTAGAAAAGAATGGCTCTATAGTCACTGCAACTGTGAACCCCTATAATCTTTTAGCCAGCTGGCCCAACTGCTAAAACATACCTCCTACTTCATTTGTTAATTCCTGAAATTATACCATTAAAATTTCATTTCTTTGGATTAAGACTTGGATTCCTAGTAAAATACAAAATATGCCTGGGAACATACTTAAAACAGTGACATTTACCCCTTACTCTTGTCTCAAGGTTTAAATATGGGTGGAAAGAGAGAGGAGGAAGGATATGATACTTAGGCCCACATATATGAAATAGTCTATAAAAGAAAATTTGGAGATTCTAAGTCAACAGAAAAACATATTTGCCTAAAACTTTGATCTCAAAATATTTGGAGCACTGGGAATTGAGCTGTGCAGGGCAGTCTTACGAGATCTGCACGTAGAGGAGAAAAAGAAAATCTTTCTTGAGACATTTCTTAAAGTTTCTCTATTACTTACCCAGTTATAATAAACTTCTGATAATCTCAAAGTAAACTGCTTCTGATGTCTGTCACTTAATACTAAAATGCTATATTTAGCACTCCTAGATAAGTAAATTCATTCCTGGCCAACACTGGAATTAAAGAATCTAAAAGGGCTTTAGGAAATTCCCCCAGGTAATTGACACTTCTAACTGAGCCAGTCCTGGTTAAATAACTGAAATGAAATCTGATGATGAGATGTAACACCTAGAAGCCAATCACCCATGGCCAACAGAGAATCATGTGGAGGTCTTATTGCTTCAGAAAAGCAATGTATCAAATATCCTATTCAAATTGCATCTTGAGGCATGAAGAAGAAAGCTGAGTACAAATTCACTAAGATGATTTGGAAAGGAGTTGCCATGATGTCAGTAGAGAATTTGACCTTGATTCAATTTCCTCCTCTGGCTACAGAGTGAGAACATCATTTACCTGCTCTTTCCAAGAATGTATTTTGGTTTTTTCCCCTTGCATAACAGAGTGCCACAATGAGCACTGTACTCTCTGCTCTGCTGAGCAGGCTTAGCACCCAGTCAGCTTCCATTGAAGTCAAGTCTAAGCTTCCCGTCCCACAACCCATTGCCTCATATTGTCAAACAGGGTTGATGGTCAAACTGAAAGTAGACATTCCACAAGGATCAGAAATGTAGGACATGATCAATCATTAGGCACCTCTTCACCAATAGTCTGTTGGTTATTAAATGCTTACAGTAGTGATGCCCCACAGTAAATTAGTAAAGTTTTACATTTTTTGTTGTCTAGACAAAATGGTTATTTATATAAAAGTTCCAGAGTTTGAAGAGGCCACAGTCACACAAATCTGTTCTGGTTAGATATAAGAAATCAGGCCTTAGCCACCTTGGCTCAGAGCATCAGTCCAGGTATGATTCCAGCCAAGGGCACATGCCTGGATTTCAGGCTTGATCGCTAGTAGAGGGTGTGTAGGAAGCAGCCAATCAATGATACCCTCTCATCATTGATGTTTCTGTCTCTCTCTCCTTCTCCCTTCCTCTCTGAAATCAATAAAGAAATACATTTTAAAATAATAAATAAATAAATAAATAAATAAATAAATGGAATCAGGCTCAAAAATTATATTTCTGTATCATAAAAGCCTTGAATAAGGCTTACTTTTTTGTTTCCTAAACAAATAGGATGGCTTTGAGAATAGAAAAACCAGTATGTACATTAACATTATTGTTATAGAGTAATCTGAGACTAAGCTTCCATAACTGTGTATAAATTAGATAAGATCAAGGTGATTCAATTTGTCAATTTATTACCTGTTTTTCAATGAATGCTTGTATTACCCCAAACTTCATATGTTGAAATCCTTACTCATAATGTGACGATTAGGAGATGCTTAGTGCCCTTAAAAAAGAGACCCCAGAGAATTCCCTTCCAACCTTCTGCCATGGATATGACAAGAAGATAGCTGTCTGTGAACCAGGAATGGGTTTGTATCAGACACAGAATTTGATATCACCTTTATCTTGCATCCATTTATTTCTCACAGTTCTGGAGATGAGAAATAAAGGCTTAAGCCACTCGGTATGTGACATTTTTGTTATAGAAATACAAACAGACTGCCACACAACCTTCATACAGGTCTTCTGCTTCTAGGTGACTACATTTGTTTAAACCAGTCACAGATTAGATCACTTCATTTTTCAGTCAAGTTTGATCTTAATTTCTTATTTACCAAAACTATCAGGTTTAGTCAAGTTTATAATTTCACTTTTCTGTATACGTTATTTTAAAAAATTAAGTCAACAACTTATTTAGAAATGACATATAAGACTTTAAGTAATAACACCCTTCTGTGTCCACCTCAAAAAAACAGTACATATAAAAGTAGCTTTTTTTCTAGATCCCAAGATCCTTTCCTTATGTCTTTTAACCCAGATGAGTTCTACTTTCTAATACCCCAGGCATCCCCCTCCCACCTTCCCACTCCTACCCCAACTTTACCTTCTGGTGTTTTCATATTGTTCCAGCCCTTTCCACTCAGAAGGGGAACTACTTAACAATTCAGGATTATCTGAAACCAAGATTAATGTACTTGTGTCTTTATATATCACTCTCTCTAGTTTAAAATTTTCTGGAATCTACTGACCACTTCTTGGTGGGGAGGTTAGAAGATATATTGATACACAAATATCCCACTGTGTGATAGACACTACTCAAAGTGTTTTCATAGAGATTGTTTCATCTGATCCTCACAACATCCTTTTTCTGTAAGCCAAAATGTTCCTTTTCAAAGGCTAAGTAAATTCCCTAAGATCACATAGCTAATAAATGCCAATTCAAGATTTCAACCCAAGGCTGTCTGACTCGTTACTGTTTGTGGGCTTTTCACTATGCCAAACCTAATCCAAAAGAATATTTAATGGGACATTTTAACACTGGGGAATTCTAACATGGTCCATGAAGGTGAGTGATATTGTTGATCAATGAAGCCCTCAGGTTGCACTAAGTAACCACATACTCCATCTCTGCATGAGACTTTCTTTCCCAACCTGTGTTTTTTATTGGCCACATTCTAGCTTCAATGCCTTTTCCATTCCAGACTAGCTTTACATTTTTTAAAATCAATTATTATTCATTCAGTCTTTAGACAAGGAATCCTCTAAAGACCTCAAGGCACCGTATAAAAAAATATGGCATAATGAACAATAAACATTTGGATTACCAGGAGAGTACAACTAAGAATGCTACATTCTTACTTTCTTCTAGTCCTGGGAGGAAAGGGGAAGTTTTATCAAATTGAAGTGGGCTCTTTTCCTTATAGTTTTAACCAGTCTTCCTCTCGCTCTTATTGAACATGAAGCCTAGACTACGCAGATTTTCTAACTTGATATCCACCACCACCTTCCCAAATATGAATATATTGCTTTATCAATACATAGCAGATGCCTCCCAAAAGCATTAGTCTTCACTGCTTATCCAAAATTATTTAAATCATCAAGGAAACAATACCTAGATCTTCCAATGGCTATCAATTTGTCATTTTAGGGTAAGCAGCCTGAATTGTCTATCTGGTCATGTGTACTGACTTGATGTCCATCTCTAGCTCCACTGAGGGGCAAGCAAAAAAGGAGATTAAACCCAATAGGCACTGCATCACATAGAGGGAGGGCAAAGATAAGTAAGGAGATCAGTAGGGACTACTCTTCTAAATCTTCTCTAGTCTACAGGTGCTATAATTGAAGTGTGTCCTTCCATTCTAAAAATCAATGACAACCAAAACAACAAAAAGCAAGCTTTCTTGAAATCCTAATATCTAATACTTCAGAATGTGACCTTATTTGGAGATGGGCTCTTTATAAATGTAATCAAGTTAAAGTGAGGACATTAATGTAAGTCCTAATGCAATATAACTGGTGTCCTTATAAAAGGGGGAAATTTGGGCACAGAGGCAGACATGCATGGAGGCAAGACAATGTGAAGGAACACAGGGAGAAGACAGCCATCTAAAAGACATTCAGAGGGAGAGGAACCAAAATGGCAGCATAAGTAAACACGCCCAGAGAGAGGTTCGGAGCCATGGGCACGTGCAGCAGCAATCCCGGCTGGATTTCTCCAACAGGGAGGGTGGAGATGTCCCACTGCACAGATTCCACAGTGCTGGGTACGGCAGAGGTCTCCGAGTTTGAGGAGAGTGCGCCTAGCTTGGAACAGCAGTTTGTACATAAAGTACGTGACAGCACAGATGCGCAACTTGCTCCCTCATTGGGGAGACCACCGGACTGTTTTGTTTTACAACCCTGGGTGAGACTTTGGGTGTGCAGACTCATTTGGGGAGAGGCAGAGTTTTCTGGCAATGGATGAAGACCAGTGGCAGCTTTCTCTTGGAGGTGCCTGCAGCCATTACCACCCAACACAGAGACCTGTGTGCCAAATAGGGAGTAGCTGACACTGATGCTGCCTGCTCAGCTCAGAGACTCCGCCCATCCAACCTGAACATAGCTCACCTCCACACCCAATTGGCCTGGAGGTCAAACCCTCCTAGTGCTAACAACAATTAGCTGGGCTTAACTCCAATAATACTATACAACCCACAAAGGATTTCAGTAAGAGTATCCACCTCGGGCAACTGGGGAGGCTGAGACACTGTCCCTTAGAGGACATCTACCACGCAAAGCTAATGGACCAACTCAGGAAAGCAGCCACCATGCAGAGACATGGAAAGAAATCAGGTGTGAAAGAAATGGAGGAAAAAAGATGACTAGACATAGAGTTCAAAACCACGGTTATAAGGCTTTTCAAGAGGCTCCTAGAAAAGGCTGATGAACTTAATGAGAACTACGAGTAAATGAACAAGCCCTACGAGGAAATGAACAAGACCAATGAGGAAATGAAGGAGACCTATGAGGAAATGAATGAGACCCACGAGGAAATGAATGAGACCTACAAGGAAATGAACAAAACCTACGAGGATATGAATGAGACCCTCAAGGATATAAAAAAGGACCAACTAGAAATCAAGCATACACTGACTGAAATAAAAAATATTACACAAAGTCCTAAAAGCAGTCCAGAGGGCCGCAAGAACCAAGTCAAAGATTTGAAATACAAAGAAGCAAAATCCACTCGGCTGAAAAAGCAAGAAACAAAAAGAATCCAGATAATTAAAGATAGTGTAAGGGGCCTCTGGGACAACCTCAAGTATGCCAACATCCGAATTATGGGGGTGCCAGAAAAAGAGAGAGAGCAAGGTAATGAGAACCTACTTGAAGAAATAGTGACTGAAAACTTCCCCCACCTGGTGAAAGAAACTGACTTAAAAGCCCAGGAAGTACACAGAACCCCAAAATATAGGAATCGAAAGAGGACCTCACCAAGTCACATCATAATTAAAATGCCAAGAACAAAAGATAAAGAGAGAATATTAAAAGCAGCAAGAGAAAAACAGTTAGTTATCAATAAGGGAGCACCCATACGATTGTCAGCAGATTTCTCAACAGAAACAATGCCGGCCAGATGGGAGTGGCAAGAAATATTCAAAGTAAGTAATGAATAGCAAAACTCTACAACCAAGATTACTCTATACAGCAAAGCTATCATGCAGAATTGAAGATCAGATAAAGTGCTTCACAGATAAGAAAAAGCTAAAGGAGTTCATCACCACCAAACCAATATTATATGAAATGCTGAAGGGTATTCTTTAAGGAAACGAAGAAGAAAAAGGTTAAAAATATAAATTATGAACAACAAATACACATCTATCAACAAATGAATCTAAAAATCAAGTGAATTAATAATCTGATGAACAGGATAAACAGAATAATGGACATAGAGAGGGAATGGACTGACAATTCTTGGGGAGAAAAGGGGTGTGGGAAGTGCAGCCAGAGACTGGACAAAAATCTTGCAACAATGGAAGAGGACAGTGGGGAGGGGGAGGGGAGGGCAGAGGGTGGGATGGGTACAGGGTGGAGGGGAGCTATAAGGGGATAAAAAAGGGGGAACAATGTAACTAATAAACTGAACAATGAAGATAAAAAATTAAAAAATAAAATAAAAATAAACAAATAAATAAAAGACATTCACAGGCCTCTGAAGGAACCAACCCTGCTGATATCTTGATTTTAGACTACCAACCTTCAGAATAGGCTGAGAATGAATATACTTTTGTTGTTTCAGTTACCGAGGGTGCGATACTTTGTTAAAGCAGCTAGAAAACTAATAAACCAGAAGACTGATTACCATGCCCATACAGTTGATAATGGACCTGCAAAACCCAGAATACATTATCTTCTAAACACCAAGAGAATGAGAGAGAATAATCCTCTTGCCCAGGAAGTAGTGCTCCTATCCCATTTTCCTAGGAAACGTTTTCTTGAATGGTTATTTTCTTTAGACTCATAATCTAGGCCCACAGTTGCTTAGTGTAATTCTGCCTCAGCTTTACTATCTACCCAATAAGGATGATATTATAAAACTATTGGGTGGTCTTATATTAGTGGAAAGTAATTGGTAAACAAATACCAAAAATTTATTATCTCACAGGTCTGGAGAACAGAAGCAGGAAATCAAGCTGTTTGTAGGGCCACAGCCCCTCCAGAGGCTCTAGGAGGAAATGGATCTTTGCCTCGCCCAGCTTCTGGTGTCTATAGGTGTTTATTGGCTTATGGCCACATCACTCCAATCTCTGTTTCCATCTCCACGGTGCTTTCTTCTTTGTGTATGTCTCTGTCTCATTTTCCTTTGCCTCTCACAAAAAAAATAAAAATAAAAACAAACAAACAAACAAAAAAAAAAACACAGAGAATTGCACATGGGGCCCACCTGGATAATCCTCTTTCTCTAAGATCCTTAACCTAATCAATATCTTTTGCAATATAAGGTGATGTCCATAGGTCCCAGGAATTAAAAAGTGAATATATGTTTTGGGGAGTAAGGTATAATTTTTTTCTGCCTACCACAGGCCCAAACCATCAAGCCTCTTAAATGCTGGAAGTTTCTCCCTTAAAGGTGACTGCTGCTCCTAACAAGGAATGTTCATTTGAATTCTAGTCCCAGACTCCATATAAAACATCATCTAAGACTGGCAAGGTTAAGATATTGACTTGAGCCATGACCCTCCTTTTCTCCCCTCCATATGTTACATCTAGCCAGCAAGTCATCAAAAAGTGAAAATATTGGCTCTTAGTCATACTAAGTTCTGATAAGAATAATAATAGAAAACAAGTTTTCAATATTCATTTGTACTCTTTCTTTTTGATTACCAAGGGTCTAGGTGGTATAGGAAAGAGAATATAAAAGTGCATTTATAAAACACCTCTGCCTTGGCCCCCACTGTCTCTAGCACTCAGAAAATGTGTGCAAAGAAAGCTTTATGTTTTCCTCCTCAGTGGCCAGGACCACAATAAAGCCTTACATTTAAGTGTGCTCTTTTTACATTTCCACGCACTGGAAAGCTTTAATGTCCAAATATTATTTTTCCCTAAGAACATATAAGAATACAAATTTTTTTCTCTTTTACTATTTTTAAATTGGCCTTAATCACCCAAATCCTTTCTTTTTTCCTCTAGAGTTACAGAGAAATAAACAAAAGGAAAGCAATAACATCTAAAAACACTGGAAAAATTGAATTAGCTATAAAATTCATCTCATAACTTTGCAAAAAGGGATATTTGGGGAATTGTGGTTACTTGATCAGATAATTTAATAAAGGGAATATCTGGGATTGAGAATTATTTAGAATTTTGCTCAAGAAATGAATGTATAGTGGTATTGGTCATTCAGACAATGTTTTAAATATTATGTAAATATACAGTATAAATGTATTCAGAAGTATGGTTTGAGATGGAGCATCATCTGCTACACTTTGCGTAGGAAGGCTTTAAAAATTTAGTGGTCCTTGGCCTTAGCTGTATATTAAAATCTTGTAAGAGCTAAAAAGAAAAAAAGGGGGGGGAGTGTGCGGACCCCACTCCAAAATAATCAAATCAGAATTTCCTCAGAAAATTCTAAACGTTGAGCCAATATTAAGACTCACAGATTCAATGTTCATTTTTACTGATGAAGCTATCAAAGTAAAATTGTGAGGTGGCCTGCCTACCCTCTGTCTATGTTTGTGACCAAGAATGCAAGATGAAAGGACGTAAATAAGTAGCAAGAAATTGTAAATAATTTAAAATCCAATGATTGTTAACAGAAGCCAGGGGCTGCCAGCAACAGAAGAAATGAGGTGTGGCTGCCAGGGGTGAAGATTGTGAAATAGTGTTCAGTTTGCTGCTTAATGAAAATGTAAATTCCACTTAAATCCATTATCAACTCTGTGTATACCGGAGAGCTGGCTTTGGAAAGATATATCTATGAAACGTCTTACTAAAAGTTTGAAGTTTGGGGGAAATCTGGAGAACAAATGCCAGAGGTAAAAGTAAGGGAATCTCCATAAAAAGTAGTTTCACCAATATAACCACACTTGTGTAAAATTTTGTCATTTGTACATATTCTTATGAAAGTCAGTGAGTTGAAATAATTATAATTTCTTGGAAATTGCTACCAATTTTCCATTGTCATTTTCTATAGATTTCCTGACATCAAGTCTGCAAATAAAAAGAAAAAGCTAAAAATTATTTTAAACTGATTAATGGCAATTTTGTTCCAGAAAGTCTTTGCCTTGGATTTAGCAAGTCACTTGGCCATTATCTGATGAATACCAAAATAAACTGTCAATGCCAGTGTCTATTTCTTTTCCTAGGTTTCTCCCCCGGCCCTGGATTCTTCTAAAGGCTCATCCAAGGTTTTGATGTGCTAATTTGCTCATCAATACACACTAGCCTTCCTGTGTTTAATTAATAAATATTTAGTTTTGACAAAGGCAAGCGAAACAGAAGCCTAATTCATGAATTCAATCATTGTTTATCCCCCCACCATGACCCTCACTTGAAATTGGTCTTGAGTCTTATCAGTCTGCTCCGTTTTATACCTTTCATTTGCATATCAAATATATCATTGTAAGCAGGCTGCTCACAGCCTTTGCTTGCAGGCAGTTACAGAACCAGTCACCCACTGGAGCTTCAGGGAAACATTTGTAAACCCACTGTGATACCAGGAGAAGAAAGGGGGACAGGGGATTAACCTCATCTCCCATTCAGATTCTCTCCTCCAGAAATCAGGATCTTTCACGAGTCCTATTTTCAAGTTTTAACTGATTGACTGACTGACAATTTTTAATGTATCAATCCCCCACTCCCTGAAATTAAGATGACATCACAGGATTCTCCAACATTTAAACTTTAAGTTGCTTGTCACCAAAACCTCATCTAACCACTAAGGATACTTCAGCAGATTTAAAGGTGATTCAGCTAAAATGCATTCTCTTTATCAGAGAATTGGGGTATACTGGAACATTAGTTGGCTTCCACATACAGTATTTTCCTTTGCAACACTTTTCTTCCTAAATGAAGAACAGGCCACTAATTCAAATTTAAGTCCCATTGCTTCTTGGTACTCAGAAATTTGGATTTAAGAGAGTTATGAGCACTATCATAATTGCATCCATATCACTCAGATTGGACCTGCCCACGTTTATCAATCCAGCTCTAACTCAGAATTCACCTTTTATTATTATGTGACACCCTGTGTTTGTAGACAACTCAAATCTAATACTCAAATCTCTGGTAAGGATAAAAATATTCCAAAAATCTTAGATTGTGTTTCAAAGCTGTTATATTTGTATGAGCCACTTCTCTAAGGAGCACTTGAAAGCAGGATAGCCAAGTAAAAGCCAGCTCTAAGGCTGATGTCTGGCTTTTAAGAATTCTACACAGAACCCCAGAAATAAGAAAAACAGGAGAATAATAAAATTATGGACTGTCTTAATTATGCACTTAAAAGTAACATTGTCTCCTTTTAACAAACTGAAATATCACAACTAATGCCACAGTGAGTTCTATCCAATGTGCTAAATGAATTAGGCTGGGTCATTGGAAAACAATTCTGTGGCTCTTTCCCTAGGGCATTATTAGGCCAGAGCACTAGGTTTGGAGACAGAGACCTAAGTCTTATCTCAACTCTACCACCAACTTTCTGCCATTTGAACAAGTTCCATCCTATCTCTGAACATCTATTTCTCACTTCAGAACAGGAGATAGCTGGATTACACTCCCATGTACTCAACTGTGCAGCTAGGAAATGTTACTAAGTTTTCTGTTGAAAAGATTTATGTGGTCACCCTGGCTGGTGTGGCTCAGTTGGTTGGAGTGTCCTCCTGTACACCCAAGAGCTGTGGGTTTGAGTCCCTGCCAGGGCACATCCTATGTGTTTTCAAAACAGTATGGGTGGTGCCCTAGCTGGTTTGGCTCAGAGGATAGAGCCAGGGACGCAGGGGTCCCAGGTCTGATTCCAGCCAAGGGCACACACCCAGGTTGTGGGCTTGGTCCCCAGTAGGGGGTATGCAGGAGGCAGTCAATCAATAATTCCTTCTCGTCATTGATGTTTCTCTCTCTTTCTTCCTCTCTGAAATTAATAAAAAATATATTTAAAAAAAAAACAGTTTGGGTGGCACTGGACAAGATTTTTCAGAGGGCTTTCCAGCTGTAACCAACTGGCCCATGTTCAGACAGACCAAGCTTGCTAATGCCATCAGAGCATAGTTACTGAAAGTGGAACCTCAGAAACCAGACAGCCTGGGTTCAAGCCCATAATTTCTCTACTCCCTAGTTTTGTGACCTCATTTAACTTCTCTCTACTTCATTCTTTCATCTGCAAAACTGAGATAATATCATCTGTTTCACGGGGTCTTTCGGAGGACTCAAGGAGCTAATAAGATAAGTCAAATGCTGAGCAGATGACCCAACACCTAGTAAGTGCCACAGAAGTGTTAACATTGTCATTGCAATATCATAAAACCTTGCTAAATGCAAGGATCCAAGAGCAACAAGAGTAGATAAAGGAAACTGACATTTGCTGAGCATATACTAGTACAGTATGCCAGATATAATCTCACCAAATCTCCTAATACAACTAAGATCAAAATATGATTATTTCATTTTTCAGGTGAGTAAAATAAAACTCTCAGGTTTTAAGCAGATATGAAGGTGAAAAAATGAACCTCCAATTCAGGTATTCCTGACTTCAAAAGTCGAGTTCTTCCTGATACATTACACTGCCTTAAAGGGTGAAAAGTAATAACCTTTGTATCATTTTATAGATGAAGGAATGAGACAGACTAAAATATGTCCCAAGATCACACAGTAAGACTTGGATTATGAAATAATCCTATCATGTCATTCAACCTTGTAAAATATTCCTTACCAGAACAGAAGGACATTTGAAAAGGGAAAAGGGAACTATCTCTAATTTTGATCTGGTTACAATTTTTTTTTAATTAAGGTGTATCTTAATTAAGTAACTGTGTATGGATTATGTCCCATTTTGGCAGAGATTTTGCTCTCCCCTACCTAATTCAGATTGTGTTTTTAGAGAAGCAGGGGTCTAAAGGAGACATTTAAAGGTCAAATTAATTCTACTGCCTCCAGAAAGAATTGGATAAAAATAATTCTCATACAATAATCCCTTACCCTATTCTACCTTTAAATGTTAAAAGAAGAAAATTCTGTGACTTTGGTTTTTTAAAATTCCAAATATTAGTAATATATTTAAAATTTCACATATGCAAGGATCTTTGAGACATTTGTGAAAATAAAAACAAATTAATCAAAAGAGAGAGGAGAATAAATGGAATAAAAGATGAATTGATTTTCCATGTTGGAGCATAGTATTGTGCATTAAGAACTAAAATTCAGGACTATGGACTTGGGAAGTAATTTATTGGATATTAATCTTCGCTTTTAGCAGTCAAGGCCCAACTTTACTTAGATATGTCTGCTGCATGCAGAGTTTTAAAATATGGGGTCAAAAATACATTTCTCCCACATATCCCATACTGCACTTCTGCTTGGTTCATCTTATCACTAAAACTGTTTTTTTTACAGCAACATCATAGATGATAGAGCTTAGAGAGATTTCAATTTTGCAAGTAAAAAAGGGCAGACAGGTGGTGCTCAGCCTGCAGTGTACTTAGATGGAGCAGCTAGATGCTCAATTCCCATCATCAGAGCCTGTCCTGGGACCACAGGGCATCTGATTGAGAAGGCAACTTACAGGGAGAGGGAGGGGCACATGGAAGATTTCTCAGCATCTGAAATTCTCCATGTAGGCTCAGTGAAATAAGGGAAGGAATGGTGATAGGTACTCTGATTTGGATGAGAGAAAACAATCACTTTCCTTAGGGGTTTATGATGATGAGAAAACTAAACAGGGGTTGACACAGGACTTATTTTAACCTCTGTAGCAGAAAACCAGGTATCTTGTCTGTACAACATCACTAGTACCTCCAATAGTTGAAATTTGGAGGAAGGGTGTCCTGGCAGGTCCTATTTCAACTCTTTTTTTCTTTCTTTCTTTCTTTCTTTTTTTTTTTTTTTTTTTTTTTTTTTTGCTTTCATATGTATATTCATTGGAAAGAGTGTGTTGTCCCCTTGCAATTGCTGAATGCAGTACCTGCCTCAAAAATGAAAATGTTTTTGGCCAAGTTTGTGCTTTGGATGCTATTTCCCCATTCTCAGAAAACCAGTACAAGTTGAGGCTTTTTCCTCCAGGATTCAAAGAGATAAATGTTGAATTTGATCCCTAGGGGTATGGCAGAAGCTACCTTATGAGAATGTAAAAAAATAAAAATAAATGGAAAATTCCTAAAATCCTAAGATTTTTGTGATGCAAATGCGAAAAAATTCTTAGGTCACAATTCCTGCCTTTCAACTACAGGTATAATTAAAGGTAAATGTAAAACAAAGTGGTAATTGCTGGGAGAACAATTTACTAAAAGACTTTCTATAATCTTGTTTACTTAAGTCCAAAATCTCCCCAAATGCTGGCCTTCTGCTTGAATTTCTCCTAGTGCTTATTCATACCAGTCTTATCTATGGTGTAAAATGGCTAAATCTTTCACTGGAGAGAAATATTCCCTATTTGTCTGAGCAAGGAGTAACTCATATTTATAAATGGCCAAACAGAAATGACCATTATGAATCTTTCACGACCACTGAAGAGGAAGATGAGTTAAGAGTATTTACTTCCTAGGCTCTATTCTTTAAGAAAATCTAGTGTGTCTTGTTTTGTTGTTGTCACAGCCATTACGCCCATAACACTGCCCACTTCATCTTTTTTTTTTTTTTAACTCTGAAGATTCCTAAGCATATATTCTCAACTCAAAGGATACAGTGAATACATTTATGGGGAACATTTCTTGACTCCTTTTATTAAAATGAAATTTAGCAATGAAAAACCATTCAAAGAATGGCTGTGGTAAAGAAGCCTTATGTGTTAATATATTCTAATTGTGTATGTAAGGACCAAACTTTTGAGAGACTTAGTTAAATTGTGCCATTTCAGAGACCAAAAAAAAAAAAAAAAAAAGTCACTGCCTCCAAAAGTCTTTCTCTCCAGCTTTCCACAAATTTAATTTATGCAATGGAGAAGACTCCAGAAAGCCCTTTAACATGCAAATATGTTTTTACCCTAGAGAGGTTGCACATTATCGAATTAGCACAGATTAGTTTATCAGATTAGCAGAGGATGGCCCTGAGGGAAAGAAACACTGAACAGGTACAGTTAACAGGGCATACTCCTTAGGGAATAAAGACCGGAAACCAAAGGCCTTCTATCAGGAAGTTATTGGGCCAGAACTCCACATCATCAGCAAGTCACCTGGTTGTCAGGCTCCCATTTCCAGACATTAGTCCTAGGCACACCATGAATACTGTTGTCTAAAGTCCACCATCTGTGGTTGAATCCTGGCTCTATGATTAACTCAATTAACCTTTCTGTGCAGTTTCCTCATCTGTAAACCAGGAATAATCATAGTACCTACTTCATAAGACTATTGAATTAAATATAGAATTAATAAATAAATTCACCAATATGAATGATCTCCATTTTGTAAACACACACACATCTATAGAAAAAAGGTTGGAAGAATATTTATAACTATTTCTCAGTGGCAGAAATTATGACTGATTATTTTAATGTTTTCTCCTTATGCATTTTTTAAATTTCTTACAATAAATATCATTAGTTTGACCATAATAATGTGTAAAAGACTAATAGATGCTTCATGTAAAAGATGATTATTTGCATTTTCTTAATAATGACAAAAAAATTGGAAACAGCAAACAGAACCCATTAATAGGGATTAGGTAAATAAAATATGATTCATCTATATAGAAGAATTATGCACCTACAATTTCAAAATGTAAGGTTGAAGAATGTTTATTGGCATAAAAAATACTCATGAGTTAGCATATGAAAAATTAGTGGCAATGCTGAATAAAAATTAATTCTTAGTTTATGAAAACTAGTTTTATTTGACCATAAATAACAAAATATATATATATTCTCAAAATGCTAATGCTGATTATCCCTGCATCACAGAATCAGAAGACTTTTTAATTTCTTGGGTATATTTTTATAAATCTTCCAAAAATTTCAGAGTTCGAGTAAAAAAAAATGGAGAAGTTGAGATTCAGGCAAGAAATTATGTTAGTCGACAAAAAACTGGCTGATGTCCTTTCTCTTTTTCTGCTCATAGTTGGCATTGTTCAATTCCAAATTGGATGTGTAAGGACTGAGGCAGTGTGAGAACTAAGACAGAAAACTTCTTGCAGAGATTTCATAATGCTGGACCAGAGATTAGAGCTGAACCATGAGTTCCAGATCAGAACTTCCCTACATCTATCCAAAGTGAATATGGAAGACCAAAAATAAACTCTGTCTACTCCCAGATTTACCAAGTCAACCAAAAGATCACATTCAAGATCAAAGTATCTAATGGGCTCTTCTTCCCAATCTTAGAATTCCTGTAGCCATTAAAGAGAGAAAAGGGAAGTAAGACTGGTCAAAATAAAGACAGTAAGTACCCCCACAGCCAGCCCTTGCTTGGATTTTGGTGGCCATGGCAGGGTGGAGCCAGGATCAAGCTATCTTCTCTTTGGCACTCTATCCAGCCTCCCCCACAATCTAATGAATGTGGACATATTAAAGTATTCAGAATAAAATATTAATTTACCAAGAGAGATTAGAATTTTTAAAAAATAATACTGAGTTGACAGAAAAATCTTAACACTATGAGGCAGCAAATTGTTAATAATGGCATCCTAATAATCAAAGAGAGAATGGACTGAAGTTCAAACCACATATCTGTCACTTCAGGTATTCTCTGTGATCAATATCAGTCAATCTTATATCTTAAGACTATCTTCTGGATGTGTGTGTGTGTGTGTGTGTGTGTGTGTGTGTGTGTGTGAGTGTGAGTGTGTGTGTGTGTGTGTTACCTATTTTTTCTAAAATGCAAGAGGAGGCTAGACCTGGATTGAAGTCTAGACCTCTCCCTGTGCTTCCAGGGTCACTTTAAGCAAGTTGCTAACCTTCCTACATCACAGCTACATCATCTAGACAGGAGTTATAAACCTGTCTCACAATGCTGTTAGGTGATTCTGGACATTAAATGCAAAGCTCGCCCAACAAGATTTGCATGAAGTAAGCACCAAATACTTGTGACAGATGGGGATAAAAATAAGTAAAGTCAGTTTTTCTCAGAGTCCTACAATTTACCTCAGTTTGCCACTTGTTCTGGGAGTTCCCTTGTTCAATTAGGCATTTGGAATGAAAGGGAGCAGCTGCATTTAGTGTCCTCCAGCCTCCAGAGCAGTCACCTCAGCTGAAGCTCAGAATCAACACACAGGGGTGAGTTGGGGGCGGAGGTGGGAGTTGGAGAGGGTGCACTCCTTATCAACATCACCTCTCAGAAAACTAGGACCCAAATAGTAGATGGTCACATGTTTGAAAATAAAAGTTGCCTTAGGAAGCAAGTCCAGGAAATACTAATTTTATTTCTAGTATTTCCATTGCTTTGAGAAAAGCTTTGAGTACTTCACCCCCCCCCCTAGCTCTTTCAAATATAGTATATTTAATCCAGGAGCCCAAATAAACATCAATGTACCCATTAAACAGATGTCCCAAATTCAAATACTCTTGCCACAGCGTTACAACTTAAAACAGACACTTATTGCTGACTTGATAGGCCCTGGGTTTGTAACAGCTGCCCTTTGGAAAACTGATTTCTGTGAGTAGCATTGTTTTCATTCATATTTTCCTATTATGTTTCCTAAAGGTCAAGATCCCCTTCACCCTGTAAATCCAAACACTCTATCCTGCCACTTTTGTCACCCAGAGAAAATGCAAAGCATTTTCAAGCTTTACAAACTTTCTGTTTCATAGCACTGAGAGAGAGAGAGTAAAAGTAGAGTTCCTCTGAAGCCCCCTCCTGACATTTCCAGACTTATTAGCCAGTTTTCACACTGACTTCAATCAACCTCTTTAATCCTCCAAGGAAAGAGCATTTTTAATTCACCGATTGGCTGATAAGCTTGAAGCCAAAAAATGATTTACACGTAGATGAATTGTGCTTACAAGATGGAACTCTGAGCATTAGAAGCGGATCTGAATTTCCTATCTGTCATTTTATTTGCCACATTCATTTTTTCTCTGCCATTACCCTTGCTGATTGCGATCTTTCAGCGCTATTGGGCTCCTGCTTCCACAGTTTTTAATCTGCCTTTAATCCCATAGATTTTAAATATTCCCGGCACCGAGAGACTGGAGGCAATTAACTGCCCTTCTGATGCTCTCCTTATCAGTTTCCTCCTTGTATCTCCCAGAAGCAGCCTCAAGACACTTCCAGGCTGACAAATACTCCCAGCATTTCAGAAGAAGCATCCCCTGCAAATGGGGATGTGAAGTCCAGCTGTGCACGCTGGAGCTAGGCAATCAAGTCGGGTTTTGGAGGAGGGAATGGGAAGGGGGGAAAGGGCCAGGCACTGTATAACCAAGCCCCCAGTACCCCTGCTCTAAAACAATCTTCTCATAATGTGTTTTGGGGGCTCCAAAAATATGTGAATCATCTAATCGGTTTAATCTGATTGCTGCGTGTAACTAGGAAACCATTTGCAGCTCTCTGACTTTAAGGAGGGATTCAGAAGGGATGTGAAAAGGCACCTGCAAGTAGAATAGCTACCTGACTCTGGCTCCCATCTCCTCTCTGGGTCTTGTATAATTTTGTTCCCATCTTTAATGCTGCCTTTCAAATCTGTTCACCGGATTTCCCGAATACTAGTTGGTAAATTTCCAACACATTTAACTGATGTCTATTCAGACCTGAACTGATTCAGATTTTCTGACTTTGGACATCACCCTGGAACATCAAACGTTCACAAGCTCTGAGTACATCTGAGGGACCTAATCATGGTGACACGACTCAGCCGCCAGGAAAGACAAGAGAATCTTATTCATTCATTAAAACCCATGTGCTCATTCACTGCATTGAATACACTCTAAAAATCACTAAGTCTCTAGTTACAGCCCACCCAGTAACCCTCATAGGAGTCCAGAAGTTCTAGCCTTTAGCCTCATGAGGATAAATCAACTTGACCCTATCATATCCTTTAGCATTGATTCCTGACAAAAAGTTTTAGCCTTTTGGTTTGTTATAGTGTAGTGCTCAAACGAAACACCTCTGAATTCAAAGCCATAACTCCGAAGACAGAAAGATACTCCTCCATCCTATGTGACACCTCCATGTCCCAGAACACTGAGCAGCTCTCTTCCTCAGACACCCAGTCTCCTATGCAGACAGAAAATTTGATGGCAATGTGGCTGACCAAGCTATTCAGGCTTTGGAAAGAAAGATGTGTGTGTTGTTCTGCATATGGACATAAACACAAACAAAATTCTTATAAATCCTTGGAGTTCTGTCAGATCGCCATTAGTTCACAGAAAGTGGACGGCCTTTATTGGTCAATCCTCCCACCAAGCATTCAATTGCATTGCAGTTTATGCTGACATTTCCCAGTGGGGATGCCATGAGAGAGGGTCACCCTCTCTGTGGGGACAAATGAGATAAGTTTCTGACTTTACTCAATCTAAGGTTTGGGTCCCCAATCAAACAATATTTTCTTGAGGTGAAAAATAGGCATTCTATAAACAGGCCATTTGTGCATCCCACAAGGGTTCTCTATCTTTTGGAAGCTGCTCTATTTTTTTTCAAGTATGATACAAAAATTGCAGAGGGTGATGTCAAACAGGAGAAAGGATATAGTAGGGGAGACAAACAATGCATTAAGTGCATGTGGTTAATTGATTGGCTCCACTTTCTGTACTAAAAGAAAAACACAAGCTCTTTCCATCAACCTCCACGGGAACCCAGCACATGGTAAATGGATGGATTTTACAGCGCAGAAATGCTATGTTGAGAGGTTGTTTATAAACAACACCCGGCAACATAAACAAGAGAGGCATCCTGAAAAGTCAGTGATGAGGAAAAGGCCCAAACTTCGTTATATAACAGGAGAAACACCGGGTAGCAGATCTTACTGTGTTGTTTTGCTGTGACTTGCAGCTTTGCTTAAGCATTTTAAAGATTCTTGCAGGTCTTTTTCAAGCTGCCAGCTCTAGCCTACGAATTATGGTAATGTGCCACTTCTGAGCCCTCGGCAGGATTTGCAACAGAGAAATCACATCAGCCTATGCTGATTAACAATTCCATTCCATCCAGAGATTTATATAAAAAAACTATCTTACATTTTGCTTTTTAATAAGAATGATCGCTATCTCAAATTGAGTCCCAGCAAATTTTAATAAAGGCCCAAGGTTGAGTGGCATTTTGCATGCTGATTTAGCTGTGATTGCTGGCTTTTGATGAGCACTAGCCTGGCATATATAGCTCTCCTCAGAGCAGGTTTAAAGACCAGGAGTAAGGAAAGGGATAAAAATAAAAACTTCCAACTAAAATTCAAGGTCTCTTCTTTCTATGATTGATTACTGAATAAATACCAACACGTATCTTTGGATTCAGCCTCAGAGTGAAATTCCCTACAGCTAAACAGCTGTTTTTTAATGGCTTTTAATATACTAACCTGTCAAAATATGTTAACTCTGATGATGGCAATTATTATTTTAAAAGATGTTATCAATCTATTTATCTATCTTCTGCCCTGATATTTCATCTCAATCAAGTGGAAAGTCACAAACAAGCAGCATTTTTATTTCTCGATAAGTAAATTGGCAATAAATAAATATCTCTTGGGAGAAAATGTTCTTCTTTGTTGAAATAGAAGGTACATTAATTATTCTGAGCAATAAACTAGAAATAAGCTAAGATTTTCAGCCTATGCCAATTGTTAACAAAAGACATCTCCAAAAGTGCAAAGATTATATGTGCACAACACAGAAGAATGTTTGGGGAGGGGTTCATGTACTTTTAAAAATTAAAAAATCAGTGGTTGTAGTTTTATGGGATGGCCTTATTGGTTTTGTTAGATGTCATTTATTCTCATTGTCATTAATTTCATTGATACTTAGATCTTCGTATATACATTCATGTTACCACGAAAGCCATCCCAACAGTTAAGTGAACGTGCAGCTTGCTTTCCTTCCAAAGAAAGGTTTGCTTGAACACAGTAAGCAGAATTAAAACAAAACTAAAACTAAAACTAAAGAATGTAAATGTGATCCAGTGCATTGTCTAAAAATCACCAAATTTCACTAATTAGGTAGGCCACGCGTTGCCAAAATGGAGATACTGACCTAGAAAAATGCTCCCATGAAATTATAAAAATAACTAAATCTCAAAATGTCTAAGACAGTTTTTAATATCATGTTAGCAGCAAGGAAGTATCTTTCCAATAGCCAAGCACTTCTTGGATAAGGTATTTTTCCCTACAGGAATTCTTGTTTGGTTTCCACATATTTTAGGGAACAATGGAGAAATGAGCCAACATAACATTCATTACAAAAGTAATCACATGATTCATTACGTAACAACCTAGCCAGTATTATCAAAGTATTTTTCTAATAAGTGAAGTCTATCCTTTTATATTATTTTAATCAGTTGCATTAGAAATATTATTTATAACTATTTTTGTCTTTACATTTTCTTTTTAAATTCTGCACAATTTAACTAGCTTTGTTTTGGTTATTCATAATGAACATTTTTGTGATGTACTAAATAGAAATATATTTATATTTAATATGATATCATTATAATACTTAAATATTATAAAAATGATAATATAAGAAACATTATATATTATAATTTATTTTTAAAATATGCACTGAGAATCTATGATAAGCTAAACACATTGCCAAGTTCTGGGGATACAATGATAAATAAGACATAAATCCTCTCCTCACGTAGCTTGTTGTCTACCACAGGAACCAAGAAGAAATAGACATAAAATAAAATGGTCAATGCTGTGACAACTGATTACTATGGAAACCCACTGACTGACGAGAAGAAAATCAGGAAAGATTCCCAGTGATACAAACTCAAAGCTGATTCTAACAGATCAATAATAGCTCAATTAAAAGAGTTGCATTCTGGAATTAGACAAGGCAGAACTATAAACAAATAATAATAGCTATAAGTAGCCTGCACTGTTCAGAGTTTTCAAAGCATTTAACAATATTCATGTGTATCTACCTCCTATGTGCCACCCACTTTTTCACATGCTGGAGTATTCTGTAGCTATGAATAGGAAAGCTAGTCCCAGCTCTCATAAACTGTACGTCTTAGTAAAGAGAGCCAAAAATCATATTTTTTTTAAAAAAGGAAATAGCTCTGGCTGGGTGGCTCAGTTAGCTGGAGTGTCATCCCTAACACCAAAAGGTTGTGGGTCTGATCCCTAGTGAGGGTGCATATGAGAGGCAACTGATAGATATTTCTCATTCACATCAATGTTTCTCTCTCTCTGTGTGTCTCTCTAAAAATCAATGGAAACATATATAGGGTAAGGATTAAAAAAGAAAAGAAAAGAAATAAACAATACCACATAAAATGGAATAAATACTATGAGGAAATTAACTAAGAAGATGGAATTTACAGTAGACTGATGGGAGTGCTATCTTAGATTGGATGACCATAAAATTCATCAGGAATATTTATTTCCTAAGAAAAACTGGTAATAACTAGAGAATTTTAAAACATGATAAGGTTTCCAGTTTAGAAATTTACCACAGCTACTCTGAGAAGTATGACTTGGAAAAGAACAAGGCCACAGACAAGGAGACCCAGTAGGAAACTGTTGGCTTAATCTGGTTGAAAGAGGAAAATAATTTGCCTTTATATTAAGGTAATAGTCAACAACCAAGGTGGTGGTATCATAGAGAGAACTGGACACATTCAAAAAGTATTGAGGAAGTGGTGTTGACAGGATCTTATGTGGGTTGAGTTGGTAGCAATCAAGGACAGCATTGGGACTTTGGCTAGGCAATAGTTAAGGAGCACTGTTCTGGTATAGGAAGTACAGGCTTGGGGAGATGATTGCAGGCTTTCAATTTTGATCATGTTGAAGATGACTATGAGTATAAGCCTGGTTACAAGTATAAATGTTAACAATATAAACAAGATGTGCAACATCCAAGTGTATATAACACATACCTAGATGGATATATAGATCTGAAGCTTATTAGAAAGGCCTACAAATATCTTCCTTTGTACTAAATGGCTGTGGATTTCTTTCTTTTCCACTTATCTTTTCTTTCTCAATATCAGCTGTTACCTAAATATACAATTTAGCCCATTTTTATTTCCCCCAAATATTGGACATCTTTGCACATGTTGACTTTTATCTCTGCTCTTTCTTTGGCAGGCAAATTCTATCATTTCACCCTGTTTATCTATCAAAATTCTACCCCCTCACCCTAGCTAGTTTTTCTCAGTGGTTAGAGCATCAGCCTGCAAATTGAAGGGGTCATGGGTTTATCAATATATGCATATATATTTTATTCTTTAAAGTATTACAAGTAGTAGTATATATGTGCTTTTTTTCCCACAGCATTAATCTCCCCCCAGCCTTCCCTACCCCCCCCAGCACATGCCCTCCCTTGTCCCCCCCATCCCCGCCAGTGTCTTGAATCCATTGGTTATGCTTATATGCCTGCATACAAGTCCTTCGGTTGATATCCCACAGCCCCTGCCCCCCACCCTCCCTTGCCTTCCCATTGTAGTTTTACAGTCTGTATCTATCTTTTTCTCCCCATTTTTTTTCTTTAAAAAAATCTTGCATCTACATACTAGATATAAACATATAAGAACAAAAATGTTTGAGTTTCAGTTTCAGTGTCCAACAGTTTTGACCCCAGTTTCAATGTCAGATAGTTCCTTATGTGTACATGTCAGCAATGGTATCTGGATGGTGGACAAATGGTGGCAATTCAGGTTCCACCCTCTCTGGTTTGGACCTGGGCCGCCTGCAGTGATGCACAGCTGCTGACTGCTAGCATGGCAAGGTGTCGTCAGCATCTTCCATCTCTGGACTGTCTTTGCGGTTGGAACAGACCTGTCAGTTTCTCTTTGTTGCAGGAATCCGTATGGTTTTGGAGTTGTTTTCTGAAAATATACAAATATATTCTCTACCAAAAGTTAATAAAGGGATCTTTTCTGTAAATTAGACTTGGGATTCTTTTTATTTTTGCCCAAATGATTTTCCTTTGGCTAATTTTGACAACTTGTGTGTTTTTCATGGGTGTCCTGCTGTTAGCATAACAGATGGAAATTAATTTTTGGAATTAAGAATTTTCTAACTGTAATTTACTTACAGGATATTTTTCCTTACATGATATTACTCCACTATCCCCCCCGACCACCACCTTTTTTGATTAATGGAAATTTATATTGCAGTCTTGGTAAATTTAAATTTTAATTTTTGGAAATTTTATATTGCAGTCTTGGTAAACTTAAATTTTAATTTAAATTTTTGCACAAAAATATGACTGCTTTAGGTTCTTTGCATATTAGGCAACTTTACAAAGAGATGAATTACTAATACAAATTTTAGTTAATATTTTAAGAACAACATTTTGTCCAGTACACTTAAATTTTCTTGAGTATTCACTTATTTCAATTAGCCAATTTAAATTAATCTGAAAACTTGATTACTATTTTACTGTCAAATTTAATACTCAAACAATAATCTTAGTTTACCCTGTAAATATTAGTGGAAAGGATTATTTGCATTTTTGTGTAGGCTCTAAGCATTCCTGGTACTAGATTGGATTTAGCTATAAGGCAGCTGTTGCTGGCCAAGTCTCTGTCTGTAACCTGGGTCTCGATCTGAGCTGTGCATGGGAGGTGAAGCAGCCATGGGGGCAGGAAACCTCCCTCAGAAGGGGTGAGAGTTCAGGCCTCTGCAAAGTTGGGGTAGTGAGGGTCTGTGCCCCACCTCTGTTGACCTTTAAGCTCTCTCCTGATGGCACCCTGCGGCTGTGCCTGTCTTAGATTGTTCCTTCCCTGAGGAATCTTACCTGTCTCTGGCTCACCAGCCATCCTCCAGGGCCAAACAGGGTGATGTGAGGTTGAGTTCTGAGATGAACTACTAATAGAAATTTTAGTTAATATGTTAATATTTTAGGAACAGCTTTTTGTCCAGTATACTTAATTTTTCTTTAGTATTCACTTATTTCAATTAGCCAATTTAAATTAATCTGAAAACTTGATTAATATTTTGCTGTCAAATTTAAAACTCAAACAATAATCTTAGTTTATCCTGTAAATATTAGTGGAAAGAATTATTTGCATTCTTGAGTAGGCCCTGAGAATTTCTGGTGCTAGATTGGATTTAGATATAAGGCAGCTGTTGCTGGCCAAGTCTCTGTCTGTAACCTGGGTCCCGATCTGAGCTGTGCATGGAAGGCAAAGCAGCTGTGGGGGCAGGGGACCTTCCTCAGAAGGGGTGAGAGTTCAGGCCCTTGCAAAGTTAGGGGAGTGAGGATCTGTGGCCCACCTCTGTTGATCTTTAAGTTCTCTCCTGATGGCCCCTCTGCGACTATGCCTGTCCTAGGTTGTTCCTTCCCTGAGGAATCTTACCCTTCTCTGGCTACCCAGCCATCCTCCAGGGGCAAACAGGGTGATGTGAGGTTCAGTTCTGTCTCCTTGGTAATGTATACCCCTGTGGCCTCCATGCCCAGTACCTGCCTTGGGATCTCCTTGCCTGCTGGCAGGGTCCTGTTACTGATCACATATCTCGGAGGACTAGGGTGTGTCTTTTTTTTTTTTTCCAGGAAGTGCCCAGCTCACCCCATTGAGTGAGAGACAGATCCATGGTGCCAGCCACCCAGAGGATTCAACCTCAGCTTGAACTGAAAGCTCAGGCAATAGCTGTGTGCACTTGGATTGTGAGAAGATGGTCTCTCTTGGCAAAAAGGGCAAGATGGGCCAATATAGAATGCTTAAGTGCCTTCCCAGTTGGTCACGGGTTTAATTCTTGGTCAAGAGCACAAACCTCAATTGCAGGTCCTACCTAGCCTTGGTCAGGGCACGTTTGGGAACCAATCAATCTATGTGCTTCTCTCACATAGATTTTTTTCTCTCTTTCCTCCCCTCCATTCTCTAAAAATAAAATAAAATAAAATAAAATAAAATAAAATAAAATAAAATAAAATAAAATAAAATGAAAAAATATCCTCAGATGAGGATAAAAACAAATTGACCCTCAATTAAAGAATTAAATTAAAAATATAAAACTATGAAAGAATTCAGAGAAAATAGAGGATAATAGGTTTCTTGAGGAGTCTGGAGAAAAAACTTACAAATAATAAAAGCAAAGGGAAAAGTCAAGAATATGAGTAGATAATTTTGAAAAAATTATTTTAACTATGAAAGAATGATTAACCTCAATAAAAAATGAAAGGACAGCTAAAGAAAACAATAGTGAGAAACTATTTTCATTTATTAGATTTGCATAAAATTAAAGAAATAATTTTTTAAAAAAAACTCCTATGTTAGCGAAGATGAAGAGAAGCAGGTATCTTTATACACTGTTGGTAGGAACTAAAATTTATAGTATTTTTGTGTTTAATCAACCTTAAAAGATTTATACTTTTTTGTCCTAGTAAAATCATTCTAAGAACTTGTCCTAAGGAAAGAGTCACTAATGTGTATAAATCTTTATGTATCTGAATGTTCATTGCAACTTTATTTATAAAGTTGGAAAAAAACTACATATCTCATAATTGACTATTAATGAAATGAATTAGATAAATACACAAGATGAAATCACTTAAATAATATTTAATAATCCAAGAATTGTCAGTGATTTATTTTCATTTTAGCATACTTAATTATTATGAAAAAAAGAAAATGAAAATTAAAAAATTATCCAAAAAAACCTATCTCACAGATAACAATTTCATATACTATTTTATGCCCTGCTTTTTTTCCCACATAATTTTCTACTATAATAGATTCCAAAATTATATTTGGTTAAAATTACTATCTATTTCTGATTTTATATGTGAATAGAAAAAAAATTTTTTAACATAGTAAAATAGTGGATGAATTCTCATTAAATTGACTGTTACTTCATATTTTTCTGAAAGGTGGAGAAGGTAAAGTAAAAAATACACAAACAATGTGATTATATATATATAAAATTATTATTAAAAGATGTATACTTCTGTAGCCAGGATCAAGTTGAAAGCTATTAGACAAAATAAAAACACTCAGTAAAGAGAGTGGTTAAAAAGATGTGCCACAAGGCAAAACTGTGGACACGAAATCTGTGGTTGCTGGGTTAGGTTTAGTTAGGGGAGAATAAGCAGGGCACAGAGGATTTTTAGGGCTGTGAAAATACTCTGTATGATACTATGATAAATATATGTCATTATACATTTGTCCAAACCCATAGAATGTATACCACCAAGAGTGAGCCCTAAGGTAAACTATGGATTTTAGGTGATGATGATGTGACAATGAAAGTTCATTCTTCATAAAAATAAAAAAAAAGAAAAGAACTATATGGTGACTGATATTGATAGTGGGGGAGGCTATACATGTGTGTGGGCTATTAATGTGTAAATGTTCTATAATAAATGATTACTTTTTAAAATAAAAAATTAACAAATACCACATAATTCATTGATCTTTAGTGATAATACCAAAAAAAAAAAAAAAATGGGTTTTCTCCAAACCTTAAACCCTCAGGTCTATATTTATTTATTTACTTATTTGGAAGAATTTACATTTAATTCAGTTTTGTAGTCATTGGTACCTTGCCTTTCTGTTAGAACAGTACTGTATTTAACTTGCCATGTTCAGCACCAAGAAAGTATTTCGTGAATTGTACTTTATTAAATATTCCTGTAATTAAATTTCAAATTATAAAAAATTTATATTTAAGAACAATCTGATATTTACAAACAAGGAACCAAAGAGCCTTATAATTGTCCCAATATTTTGATAAACATCACATGATTTAAACTATAAACTCAATATTAATTATACTTTCTAACATTTGTTATGTTTAATAGATTTTAGCAACTTTAAAAAGTAAGTGATGTGAACCAAAACTGGTTGAATCAGCAGTACCTTTCTGTGGCTTAATACCAGGCCAATTTATCATTCATCAGACAGAATAGGTACAGAACCCACTGCCTATAATACTTTTAGGAAAATGATTTTATTTAAGACTAGAGGCCCGGTGGATGAAATCTGTACACGTGGGGCGAGGAGGGGGTGTTCCTCAGCCCAGCCTGCACCCTCTACAATCTGGGACCCCTCGGGGATGTTCAACTGCCCGTTTAGGCCCGATCCCACTGGGATCGGGCCTAAACGGGCAGTTGGACATCCTCACAATCCAGGATTGCTGACTCCGAACTGCTCGCCTGCCTGCCTCCCTGATTGCCTCTATCCACTTCTGCCTGCCAGCCTCATCACCCACTAACCACTATCCTGCCAGCCTAATTAATGTCTAAGTACTCCCCTGCTAGCCTGTTTGCCTCCAACTTTCCTCCTCTGCCAGCCTGGTCACCTCTAACTGCCTTCCCTTGCAGGCCTGGTCCCTACCAACTGCCTTCCCCTGCTGGCCTGATGGCCCACAACTGCCCTCCCTTGCAAGCCTGGAACCTCCCACTGTCCTCCCCTGCTGGCCATCTTGTAGTGGCCATCTTGTGTCCACATGGGGGCAGGATCTTTGACCACATGGGGGCAGCACTCTTGTGTGTTGGAGTGATGGTCAATCTGTGTAGTACTCTTTTATTAGATAGGATTAGGGGAGTGGGGAATAAACTTTTAGGGCAGAAGATGATATACTTTATACTGAAACAGTCATGAACTAGGTTTTAACATTTTTTAATGAATGAAAGAACCTACCCTGGCAAAACTGCCTGGGGACATGAAAGTTAAGAAGATGGGTAACGAATGACAAAGTCAGCCCTGAGGTCATCAGGGGATAAACAGTTTGCAGAAGAAAAGAAGATAGAGGAGTCTAGAATTTTAGTGAGCATGTTAAGTGGACAATGTTGTGGATTTTGAGACAGCAAAGCCTAGTCAAGAGAAAAGAATTAAAAGAAGACAAGATTGAGAAGAAGCAAAAAAAGAAAGTGAGTGGGTATAGGGAAGTGAAAGAAATGGCAAATAAAGGGAGTGCGGGTGGAGATGAGGAACTTCAGAAGTGAGATCTTAGAGGTGTACCATGACAACAAGGCAAAGATAATTGTGCTGGTAGGGTCCAGTGATTCAGGGTGATGAAGGCAGAGAATTGTGAGGTATGAAAGTAAACCTTACATAAACAAGGAAACCAAGGGGTCGCAAAATTCAGGGAGCACCAAATAATCTGTTTCCCGATGAACCTCTTTCACTAACTAATACAGCAAAATTAGGTTCTTGCACAGTTACAGGAAGAGAACAGAACTTGATGAATGAGATGACTGGGTTCCAAGTTCAGTTTATCACTAACTGGTATCAATTAGATAGATAAACTCTTAGATATGTGTCAGATATAGAAATGATTCTATTATTACTACCTTTGCTGAAAGCAAAAGGCTGGACATTTTTGGTCCCTTGATGTATCTCCAAACTCCATTCCTGTTTTTTATTATTATTATTTTTTTTATTCTATCCAGGGTGTGATATTGATGACATTATAGGACCTGTTTGCACCATAGTTATGAGTCCAAAGGGTTAAGAGGAAGATAAAACTTATAAATGAATATAAATACACAGGTACAAGAAGAATGGATATTCCTTGTTTTATTCAAAAGGAGAATGCTTTTTGTTATCATTACATCACTTCTTTCTTTTCAGTAATAAGCCATGAAAGAATATACCTCCACTTTTCCATTTCTTGCTGTTTGAAGTTAATTTCCAATCCTAACTGTAAATCAAAAATGGTGTAATCTTTTGATATGTTACCAAGTAATGAAAATTTAATATACATAATATCTTTCCTTTTTTAAGTGCTTTGTTCAATTGCAGCAGAAGTAGCTGTGAATGATGGCTGAGTTAAGAATAAAAAGTAACATCAAAGTAATGTCTATCATTATGATTTCAAACAGCATGTCCACTTGGAAAGGTTTTGGTGAAATATAAAAAAGTATTCAACTAACTAAAATAGAATATAGGCATAAATAAAGTGATATATCCTATACATTGCTGAATTTTATATAAAGTCTAAAGGATAATTTTGAAAATGAACAAGCCCATTGAACATTAAATTCTTGCATGATTGTGTGTGTGTGTGTGTGTGTGTGTGTGTGTGTGTTAAAATTCAGGTCATCATTGTTCACTTGCAAATGCCTCATATAAGTGGTCAGCTTCAAGAAGAAATGTGCTTTTTTGGAAGCACCAAGCTCAGGAAGAATTCCTGCCTTCACAACCTTCAGAATGCTATGCTGGTATGGAGGTGTGAGAGGCGTAGGCTGCCAAAAGAGAAAAGGAAGCCTGGAGTAGCTAGGGGGTGGAACATATCACCCCTCACAGGTCACGTCTTCATACTCAGCAGAGCATTTCAAACCAATATTCACCACTGACTGCCGGGGTTCTTTTTCTGGCATTAAGAAGGGTTCAGCAATCTGGAGAAATGCTGTGTGTAACTTACGTAATAGTCTAGAGATGAAAGATAATTTAAAAAGGCATTGGCGGTCAGAGGGAGATTGGCTGAAGAAACTAAGTTCTCCTTGTCTCAGGATCCCTTGCTATTTGTTAACACAAATTGTCCTAAGGCAAGGTGGAGATATACATATTAAAGGGTAAGGTTTGGTACAGAAGCATTGTCAGATTGGGAAATAGCCTATGGCTCTTCGGGTGTTTGGCCAACAGGAGGCAATAACATGTAGATTGATATGCCCTGAGCTGTCTGGCAGTAAACAATCAGCCTTTTCAGGTTTGGGGAAATGCCTTTAGCCATTCCCAATAAGTGATAACATATGTGACTCAGCCCTTGTTGAGTCCCCAAGTTCCATCAACATTTTGATGAAGTTCTTGCAATTATGACATGCTGGAATTGGCTTCCAGCAACTGACAGTGGATCTATAAATTCCTAGATTTAAAGTTAATTTGGAGAACACTGCAATTCACTTAATGAAAGTCAGATTTCTATGGCAATGGTGGGCTTTATTGGAAGTGAAAGCAGGCTATTTAGACAACAGTCCTCATAATGCCAATAAGCTCTTAAACATGCATATTAATAGCCTTCTGAGGAGAAGAGAGGTATTATGTATATTAAATTTTCATTACTTGGTCACATATCAAAAGATTGCAACATTTTTGATTTACAGTTAGGATTGGAAATTAACCTCAAATAGCAAGAAATTGAAGAGTGGAGGTATATTCTTTCATGGCTTATTACTGAAAAGGAAGAAAAGTAATGTGTTTTAGTCAAAGGCTGTCCAAATAACACTCCTAACAACACTGCCATAAGTGGTGAGCTAAGCTTACTTTGTTTCAGTGAATCCCGATAGCCTCAGAAGAAGAAAGAATAGCCACCTTCACCTCAAAGAGCAGAGAGGGAAGGCAGACCAATTGGAAACTGCAAGGACCCTTTGTCACATCAAATTTCCAGGAGAACCAGCCCCAGCTCTTCGGAGCTCTCTGACTCTGCTGCTCAGAGCCCTGGTAAGATGCTATCAGTGGCCCCTCTAAATACTTTAAGCACTTTAAGCAGATCAGTGGGACAATTACAATAAAGAGTGAAAGATATGGGCTTTTATTAATGGGAGATTAATATTGACCATAAGACTATTGATTTTTCTCTGCATTTTATTTCTGATGGTAAAATTGTTTCGAAGTCACCCGAGGTTGGTTGGTTGGTTTGTCATTGTATTATAGAATGAGTGAGAATATATTCAGAAAAAAAAATTATTTCAATGCATCCTCCTGCTTTTCAGTATATGTGTGATTCTGAGTGCTTATTTTTTCTCATGGAAATGTTAGGAAACAGTGTGAGTATAAATGGTACTAGCCAAAGATTGTTATACTATCATTTATTATGTCTACTATATTCCAGGCACTGTACTAGCCATCACCTAGTATAGTTTAACTCTCACAAAATTATAACCAAGATATGTATGCTAAACTCACACTTCAGATGAGCAAACTGATGTCCAAAAAGATTGGGAAACTTGCACAAGCTCACTCAGTGGTGAAGTGGGGATTGGATCCCTATGTATATTAGTATTTCTGTATAATTCTGAAAGTCATTTTACATCTATTCCATTAATTATTTAACAATTGTTCATTGCAAAGATATTGGAGAAGTAGAACTCAGGGTATTCAACAGATAATCATATCTAAAGACTATTTAAAGAGAAAAAGACCAAATGATGTCTGACCTATCTATTCTAGATCACTAAGAGGATGATAATGGCTTTAAATGAGATGGGGAAAGAATGAAAAGAAACACAAGAACAGCAGTAGGTATGAAATGACAAGTTTAGTTTGGAACAGTTTGTTTTTATCTTGAATTTTTAAAATACATATTTAGATTATTAAAGTGATATAATAAGAGAAAGAAAATTTGAGGGGAGAAAAGAAGAGGAATAATAAATTATTCATAATGCCACTTGTTTCAATAAAATTATCCTCCACATTTTGTCTTCCAATAATTTTATGTATATCCTTTTGCTTTTAATTATTGTTCAAGTGCACATAGCAAGATGCCTTTTTCTTTGCATGATGTGATATTTCAAAGACATTGCTATATAATCATTTACTTATCTTTTTTCATGGATATCTTCTATCTTATCTATATTTTCTTTTATTGTTGGGCATTGTGCTTACTTTTTAGTATTTTAAATCATCTTGTGTTGAATAAATTTATGTACTCTTCTTAGGGTAGATGCTCTGAAATATAACTCTGGAGGGTTCATTTCTGTTTGTTTAGTGCTAGTGAATTCAAGTAAAATATTTATTAAATATGTGAGTTGTGAATCTACCATTCAGGAGAAAAGGCAAGGCTAACCATACAGATCTCAGAGGAGAGATGCAGATATGAGGTGGGTTCGATCATGGGCACTATAGGAGTTTTTCCTGTATGACCCCTAATTCTTTGACACTTCTTCCAATGATAAGTGAGATACATGCTCCTGACCCATGATTATGAAAGGACTGTTAACTGCTTTCAAGAAAAGATTTTAATGGCTGGTGGGGGTAAAGGGGAGGGTGGGGGGAGGAGAGGAGAGATGACTGAAATGACAGAAAGCAGATGTTGCTGCGTAATAATCCTAATCTAAGTCATAGGCGTTATTCAGCCTCTGCATGCTTCTCTCTGTTATTCTCACTTGCTGGACTTTTCCAGTTTCCATGATAAACCCTGGCCACAGAGAGGCCAGACATCTAGGGGCTCTGATTACAGCTCTGATAAAACTATCTTTCAAGTCATCCCAGCCCATGACCCAGATATGTGATATAAGTATTCAAATGACCTCAGTTTGCCATTGTTTGAATCATATCCCAACTATCACCATGTTCTGATATGATAATGTGGAACAGGGGCAAGCCATGCTCACTATGCCTGTTCGAATTCCTCACCCACAGGTTACATGAGCATCATAACATGGTCAGTGCTTCATAACTTCCAGTTCAGGGCAGTTTGATATACAACAATAACTGGGACAGAATTTGGTTCCATAGAGTGGGTTCTGCTGTAAATCTAAAACTGTGGCATTGGATTTGGAACAAAGTGATGGACAGAAGCCTCTTGAGGCTCATGAAGGCTGTCACTAGGGGCTGGAAGAAAAGTGAAGACATAGTAAAACTAATGAACAAGGAAAGAAGAATTTTAGAGTGTTGAAGGTGTCATATAGCTTTTAACACCCTAAAATAAAATGAAAGTAAAAGAGATAAATTAAAGAATGAATTACTTTTTTAAATATAATTTAGAAGACATATATGTATTAAATCCTTATTTAATATCATGGAAAGGTTCTTGGAACTACAGTGAAACCATGTATAACCAAACCAGTTTTACCATAGGCTTATTGATAAAAGCAAGAGTTAAGTTCTTGTGGTATCTTATTCATGACATGATGTTACTCAAGGACCTCTTGTGCTTAGGAAGAAATGTAACAGCTAACAAACTTGGAAGGAATGTAACTACTAGCAAAGTGTCCTCAAAATTAGAAATGACCTCAGGACAAATTTCAAATCCTAGGTGCTATTGAGAAAATGTGGTCTCATGGTGAAGAGTATTCCGAACCTATAGAATCCATGAGAATAATAAAGTGATAGTTGTGTTATGCCACTAAGACGAGATTTCTCAGAATAAGAGCACCATGGATAGAAAAGGAGAAACAATTTGAGGCCTGAGAGAAAGAGGAAAAACACATTTAATAAGCAGAATCAGAAGAGATATTCTTTAAAAGAAGAGATTGCTCATCAGTACTAAATAAAATATAACTTCTTTTGCTCAACATAATTATATTGAGATTCAGCCATGCCATTTACTGTATTCCATTGTATGAACATACCACAATGTGGTTATTTATTCACCCTTTGGAAGACACATGAGTTGTTTCCAGATTTCAGTGATTAATGTAACTATAAATATCCATTTACAGATTTTTATGTGAATATAAGTTTTTATTTCTCTAAGATAAATTCCTAGATGTGGGGTGCTGAGTCATATGGGTTATACATATTGACCTTTGTAAGATACTCTCAGACTGTTTTTCCATAATATTAGATCTATTTTGCATTCTTACCAGCAATGTAAGAGGGTTCCAGGTGTTCCACGTGGATCATTGCTTGGTCTGGTCAGTATTTTTTGTAGTGGTTCTTATAGGTGTGAAATGGTATCTTATTGAGATTTTAATTTGTATGTAGTTAATGACTAGTGATCTTTTCATTTGCTTATTTGCCTATCCTTTATCTTCTTGGTGAAATTGCTATATAAATCTTTTGTCCATTTTTTAATTGGGTGCACTAAATCCTTATATAATATTATGGAAAGGTTCATTTCTTGTTGAGTTTTTAGAGTTCTTATTTCTGTATATAAATAATTGGTTGCTATGTGATTTGCAAATGTTTTCTCTCAATCTGTAGCTTGTCTTTTCAATACTCTTAACTGTGTTCTTTCAAAAGCAAAATTTTAAAATTTTTATAAAATCTAATTTGCCAATTTTTCCTTTATTGATAGTTTTTGCCAAGTCCAGCAGTCAGGGCTTATTCATAAATGGTCAGAATGAGGGATTTTTTTTTTAGGATATTGGCTCTATACTGTATCCTGTTTGTAGTTGTAGTTGGGTTTACAAAAAATCTGTGTGCATATCTGGACACACAGCAATACCCTCCAAAAATGTTAATGTAAATTTTTGAAAAATATTTCACATTTAACTAATATATCTAGAAAGAAAATGAATATAAATGACAATCTTATTTTTACTAAAGAAAATATAAAACAATATAAAAAAGCAGTCTTTAATCCTGACATATCTGTAAAACATGAAAGTGGTAGAAGTTTATATTCAGACACTCCTCTATGTTTAATGATATGCTACTCTCAACCGCTGACCAATAGCAAAAGAATCCGTTCTTTCAGGAACTTTGCTCAGGAGAAAAGACATGTGAGGGCCTATCATCTAACGCCAGCACTCTGGACTCTGGAAACATACCTAAAGTGTTATGGGCGCTGATGTTTCTGGTATGCCTGCTGATGTGCACAGGAAAAATGACTTGTGGAGACTGGTCCAATTGCAAGGTCTCCTTTAATTTATCCTTACAAATGATCCCCTGGCAGGAGCCTAAGTAACCCAAAACATTTAAAACCTTTCAAAACCATTCAGATTATTGATTCAGAAGAAGATAAACAAAATCTAACAATTTGGTCTTTTTCTCTACCTTTATAACAAGTCAAAAGCCTAAAAATCGCAAAAGTCCCTTCTAATTGGTTTCATTGTTTTGTTTATTGTGGTTATCACAGTGCAGTTAACATTTGCATTTCTAATGGACTATCTTGACATTTCATTTGGTTTTAAATTACCCTTAATGGTTTTCTGTTTCACCATAAATGGCAATTCCATTCTAAGGGAGTCACCTCTACTTGCAGAAGAATTGCTTTTTTCCCCCTATGGTTTTAGAAGGTAGAAATGTTAAAGTGTGGGTTTATACATATATTAGAAGGTATATATTTTCACTCTCGTTCTGCCATTAGCAACACAGAAGTCGTACTGGGAGCTAACCAGAGTGTACTACCTGCACAGTCCTGTGTATCTCCAGCATTTTCTCACTTCTATAGCTTTTCTTATGTGATTTCCTCCTCTGGAACACCCTTTCCCACTATTCCCCACAGAGCCATCCTGAATTCTAAAAGCTGCAACACAGCTTCCTCCCCACCTTAAATGTCACTGTCTTGTTGAGATACCACTGTTATTTAATAGTATTAATTGCATCATTTTTCACATATGGTTTGTTACATATTGATCTCTATGTCCATTCAACTCCAGTTTCTTGTAGAAAAAGATCCTGCCTTATTCAATATCTGTCTCTCAAAGTGCTTTGAATGCTGCATCTTTTGTCTGATCAGTGACTTGCAAGTGTTTTCTTCCCATTGTGGCCTGTATTCTCACTCTTCGTTGTTTTCTTCAAAAGGAGCAAACTTTGTAACTTTAAAGAGGTCCAATTTATTAATGTTTTTCTTTTATGGATAGTGTTTCTAGTGTCAGGTATATCTAAAAGCTCTGCCAAACTGAGTTATTGCAGGTTGGAAAGTGCATTATCTAAAAGGGTGAATGTGATGGAATATTTGGGGAATGTTGTAAGTGTTCTGCATCCTATTTGTGGTGGTAGTTACAAGAATCTGTGTATATATTAAAACTCATGGAACTGTATACAAAATATTTAGTTAGCACTTTCTAACGTGCATCAAATATATTTGCTTGACTTAAGTGTATCACAAAAAAAGTCACTTTTTTTTTAACTTATTTTGATAACTTACCTTTCCTAACCATAAGTCACACTCTGAGGCCCCAAGCAAGCTAAGGGAGCTGAACAAAGTGGCGTTCCTCAATAAGCAATCTAGGTTAAGCATCTACTCTATGCAAAAGTATTTTCCCCCTTTTGTTTTTCAAATTGCCTCAAACGACAGCCAGAATGTCCCAGTAACCCATGAACTGTAACAGAGTATAATCATAGCCCAACTTTGAAGATTCGTATTCTCCCCAACCCCAGCCCCACTGACCCCATAAATTTGGAGTGATGGGAAAAGACGCCTCGCCCACACTGCTTCTCCACATTATTAGCCTCTTCCTGAAGGAAAATAGTGATGTGCACACAGGAAGAAGAGGCAGAAAGCAGAGGACTAACTTCTCAATGTCTTTTTGCTCCCTTCTTCAAAATCTGCTTTGGGGAGAATCTGGGGCACTTCCCCTCCAGGACACCCAGTTGCAGCTTCTTGATATATTCAGCTCTGGACAGTCTGCCAGGGGCCCCGCCACCTTGGACATTGGTCTGGCCCACCTTGCAGAAGGCTGGTTATCTCCTGGCTTCCTGAGTAACTCTGCAGGATTACGTGTGCACTGGAGTTGAGGGTTGGCAAACACAGAGCAGGAAATGCTGATGGGCTCCCAGATCTCACACGTGAAAAGGAACATCACTGCTCCTGACCCCACAGCCTGACAGTTTCTCACAATGAAGCCTTGTCTCCATTTCCTTGGCTATGTGCCAAAGAGGAAATAGGACAAAATTTATGAACATTGCCCCAAATTTGCCACACCAAAGTTAAAACAATTTTAAAAACAGATGAAAAAACCAGAGAAATTCTCTTGGGTGAGCACCAATTCACTGTAATGGCTCAGTCATCTTATTTTGATATGATGGTCCAGGTATATTGCCACCGTAAGAAGTCAGGCTGCTCAAAAATGTCATGTTGACTTATGTGCATGATTGATTGTGGTACCTATGGTACTTTAAGGTGTTTGGTCTCCTGCACAAAATCTAAATTTATAGCAATTAAGTTAAAGCCATTGATTAATAAGATGAATTAGAGGTTCAATCTCCTACTGATCTAGAAGAAAACTGGAAGGCCTGTGCAGTTGGCTCTTAGACCTTGCCCTAATAAATCACACACAGTTCTTTGCAGCATAATGTACATACTCCACCCTTTCCTAAGTGACGTTCAGTTGAGCTCACGTGGCTCTGTGATAACATAGAGCCAATTAGCCTGAGACAGCAGTGAAATGGAATTCTGATTGCAAACTCCTTACAGCATAGCAAAACACTCCAAGAAAGCCTATAGAAATGAAGCATAGATTTAGGTCTCTGCTGAGCAATCAGTTAATGTTGCAGCCTGTCAGACCAATTTCCTTCTCTTCCTCTATCGTGATTTTATGTGTTGGAGAACTGGCAGGAAAAAAAATGCCATTAAACTGCCAATTTCTTTCTAAGGACAAATAGCTTCCATGGAAAATAAAATTAAAAATTAATAATATCAGGCCCTCTTATGACAACGCTCCATTTTAAGGAGTTTAGAAAGACAAAAAGAAAAAAGAAACAATAAAAAAAAAACAGATAAATAAGCTAAATTTCCTTTTACAAAAGAATCAACTTGTTTGCTGCTTTTGTTTTTTTAAGAACATCTAAAATAGTAAAATAAGTTACTTAATATCATTTACTTTATTAATTTATATAAAAAGAATAGTCAATCATTATTTAAGTTAAATATATAAACTTTTCAGAACATCTATCACTGAAAAGAAAAAGAGAGATAAATCTAGAATAAACAATTGAACTTAGTTACTCAAAAGAGGCACAGACAGTAAAATGAGTCATTTATTCCATCTTTTACCAGATCATTGTCTGAAGAAAGATGAGGTATAAGGGAAAGAGTATTTACAAGGTCAAATAACATGAAAGGCAGAAAATTAACATGGCATTTAAGTATTCATTTATTCGGTACCTATATATGAAGTGCTCTTTCTATGCAGGACTTTTCAGAGCATTGATACACAGTAGTGAATAGACACACCAGTCCCCACTATTTTGGAACTTACATTCTTATGAGGGAGACAGACAATAAACAACTAGTTAAGTATACAAAATATCAAGAATAACATCAGGTAACAAAAAGTGTGATGTTGAAAACAAAACAAATAAACACACACACAAAAAAAAACCAGCAAAAGAATAGAGAGTGGTTGGGGCAACTACTACAGAATGACAGGAGTACTCCTCTAAAAGGAGATTTCTGAGCAGAATGAAGCTAGGAGGGAGTAATACTAACAAAAAAATTCACACAGATGTTATTGGACAAATTGTCCTGGAAGGAAGGCCTTAATTATTCTGAGGGAAAACATTAGATATTTATATTACATTTTAAAGCAATATTAATTCCAAAATGGCTTTAATTAGTTAAATATAAAATGAAGAAACATTGTTAAACATGAAGGAGATAAAGATAAATAATTATGTAACCCTAGATTATGAAAGGGTAAGCTAAACATTTAAGCAAAACAGAAACTCTAAAGAAAAGACTAAATTATGCAAAATTGTGAAAGTCCTGCATGTTTGAAAGTGCTAAAAAAAAGTAGATAAATGACAGGATGATAAAATACTTGAATATATGGATTCAAGATGTCAATATATAAAGAATTTTCAAATTAAAAATACTTTCTGATAATAATATTATCTGAAGCTTCAGATAATATTAAGAAGTAAATCACAGCCAAGACCGGTTTGGCTCAGTGGATAGAGTGTCAGACTGCGGACTGAAGGGTCCCGGGTTCGATTCCGGCAAGGGCATGTACCTTGGCTGCGGGCACATCCCCAGGAGGGGGCGTGCAAGAGGCAGCTGATCGATGTCTCTCTCTCATTGATGTTTCTGACTTTCTATCCCTCTCCCTTCCGCTCTGTAAAAAATCAATAAAATATATTTAAAAAAAAAAGAAGTAAATCACAAAAGAATAAAAACTTTCAGGGAACATAAAAAATAGTACAGTCTAACTTGTGCCTGAAAGAAATGAAAATTAAAACAGTTTTGTTATGCTATCATTTATCTTTCAAGTTGATAAAGAATTTTTAAAAATAATACAGGACAGAAAGATTTTTTTAAAGAAAAGAAATGGGGGGAAAATAGATACAGAGGCAAAAAAGCATTGAACACACTGTCAAACTACAGTGGGAAGGCAGGGGAGGTTGCGGGGCAGGGGATGTAAGAGATCAACCGAAGGACTTGTATACATGCATATAAGCATAACCAATGGATACAAGACACTGGAGAGGGGGGGAAAGGGGGTGCAGCTGAGGGCATGTGCTGGGGGGTAGGGGAGGCCAGGGGGAGGTCAATGGAGGGAAAAAGGGAAACATATGTACTACTATTTGTAATACTTTGAACAATAAAAAAATTAAAATAAATAAAAGAAAAAATAATACAGGACAGAAAATAGGCACTTCATACACTGCTACTGGGAATGGTACAACCTGGTGGGCAAATTGACAACATATGTGTGTGCATCCTAAGGAAAGTATGCAAACTAAAATTCACAAATAAGAATATTGAAGCATAAGTTATCTCTCCAAAGCCATCTACTTCAAGGTGCGACATGAGAGAGAGAAATGAGGAAAGAGAGTAGGATATTTGATATGAGATTTTAATGCCAAACAGACAAGATAAACTTACACTTGTTAAACATGTTAACATTCTAAGTAAGCTCTGAATTGCAAAGAGGTTCATTAGCAATGTATGTATCTATGTCCATATTTGAACTATCCTATATAATAAAAGACAAATATGCAAATTGACTAAACAGTGGAATAGTTGCTATGATGTGCACTGACCACCAGGGGGCAGACGCTCAATGCAGGAGCTGCCCCTGGTGGTCAGTGTGCTCCCACAGCGGGAGCACTGTGCAGCCAGAAGCCCTGAGCTAGGCTCAGGTCTGGTGAGCGCAGCGGCAGTGGCAGGACCCTCTCCTGCCTCCACAGCAGCACTAAGGATGTTTGACTGCCCCATGGGGAGAGGGCCTAAGCTGTCAGTCAGAATTCCCCTGAGGGCTCCCAGATTGTGAGAGGGCTCAGGCAAGGCTGAGGAACCCCTCCCCTTTCCAAGTGTATGAACTTTGTGCACTGGGCCTCTAGTATGTTATATATAAATGAACACATAGCGCAAATTTACATAAAAATCGTAAGTAATCCAAAACTTCAATATTAGATATTAGAAAGTTGATTCAATTATCACTTAACTATACTTCAAAGCTACTAGCTATCATATTGTTCATCCTATATAATAAAAGCCTAATATGCAAATTGGCTAAAAAGTGAACAGTGGAATGATGGGTCACTATGATGCACACTGACCACTAGGGGGCAGATGCTCAATGCAGGAGCTGCCCCCAGCCCCCAAGCCCCAGGCCAGCCAAGGCAGGTGCCAGCAGGCCCCTCACACCCTGATTGCCCTGTCAGTTGCCCCACAGATCAGCCCTGATTGCCAAATAGGCATAGGGACCCTACCCATGCAAGAATTTCATGCACTGGGCCTCTAGTGCTTAATAATTTGGAAAATGTCTGTAATTAATTGCAGGAGATATTTTTAAATTACAAAATATTATACAGAATATAATCCCAATTATGTTTAAGAAAAAACACCTATTATTTATGTATAGAAAAATAATAATATACTTAGAAAAAAACTAAGGCTGCACATTTCTGTAACAAAATAATAACAACAGTTATCACTGGGTAGAAGAATTAACAAAATTAACGTTTTAAAAATAATAAATTATAAGTTATGGAGATATTATATATGGGGATCCTAAAGGTTTTCTATTATATTTAACTAGAGGCCTGGTGCACAAAATTCATGCATTGGGGGGGTGTCCATCAGCCCAGCCTGCAGACTCTCCAATCTGAGACCCCTCGGGGATGGGATTGGGCCTAAACTGGCAGTTGGATATCCCTCTCACAATCTAGGACTGCTGGCTCCTAACCACTTACCTGCCTACCCGCCTGCCCTTAACCACTCTGCCTGCCAGCCTGATAGCCCCCTAATTCATCCCCTGCTGGCATGATCATCCCCTACCACCCTCCCCTGCTGACTTGATCACCCACACTGCCTTCCCCTGCGGGACTGAGGGGACTAGGTGACTCTGGCTGGATGATCCAGGGCTGAGGGACTTGGGGACTGAGGCTGGATGAGGTGGTGCTAAGGAGACTGGGCACCACCATTTTGTGGCTATAGGTGCTGCCATCTTGTGAGGGTGTGATGGACAATTACCATATTCCCTCAAGGGTGTGATGGTCAATTATCATATTTCTTCTTTTTTAAAAAATATATATTTTATTGATTTTTCACAGACAGGAAGGGAGAGGGATAGAATGTCAGAAACATTGATAAGAGAGAAACATCGATCAGCTGCCTCTTGCACACCCCCTACTGGGGATGTGCCCGCAGCCAAGGTACATGCCCTTGACAGGAATCGAACCTGGGACCTTTCAGTCTGAAGTCCGACACTATCCGCTGAGCCAAACCGGTTTCGGCCATATTCCCTCTTTATTAGATAGGATAATATATATAAAATAACTAGAAGCCTGGTGCACAAAATTCGAGCATGGGGGGCTGGGAGGGTGTGTCCCTCAGCCCAGCTTGCACCCTTTCCAATCTGGAACCCATTGAGGGTTGTCTGGATGCCCATTTAGGCCAGATCCTCCAGGGATCAAGCCTAAACCGGCAGCCAGACATCCCTCTCACAATCCAGGACTGCTGGCTCCTAACTGCTTGCCTTCCTGATTGCCCTTAACCACTTTTGCCTACCAGCTTGATCACCCCTTAACTATGCCCCTGACAGCCTGATGGATGCCTAACTACTCCCCTGCCAGCCTGTTTGCCCCTAACTGCCCTATCTTGCATGCCCGATCGCCCCCAACTTCCCTCCTCTGCTGGCCTGGTCACCCCTAACTACCCTCCCCTGTAGGCTTGATCACCCCCAACTGTGCTCCCTTGAAGGCCTGTTCTCTCTCCAACTGCCCTCCTTGCTAGCCATCTTGTGGAGGCCATCTTGTGTCTACATGGGAGCAGCTATCTTTGACCACATGGGGGCAGCCATCTTGTGTTTTGGAGTGATGGTCAATCTGCATATTATTCTTTTATTAGATAGGATAGAGGCCTGGTACATGGGTGGGGGCCAGCTGGTTTGCCCTAAAGGATGTCCTGGATCAGGGTAAGAGTGTCCTTGGGACATGGCGTGGCCTGGGCGAGGGGCCTGTTGTATTTTGCAGGCCAGCCATGCCCCCCATCAACCCAAATGGAGGCCCTGGGATCTAGGATTTATTTATCTTCTATAATTGAAACTTTGTAGCCTTGAGCTGAGGCCAAGGCAGGCCAAGGCTGTGGAAGTTTGGCTTCCTCCATTGCCAGGGGTAACTCAAGCCTCCTGCTCTCCAGCTCTGTGGCTGCTGCCATTTTTGTTGGGATTTATTTATCTTCTATAATTGAAACTTTGTAGCCTTGAGTGGAGGCCTGAGCCAGCCAATGTGTGTGGAAAGCTTGAATTCCTCTAATGCTGAAGAAACCCAAGCAAGCCTCCTGCTCGCTCCATGGCCACAGCCATCTTGGTGGGATTAATTTGCATACTCACTCCTGATTGGCTGGTGGGTGTGGCTTGTGGGTATAGCAGAGTGATGATTACTTTGCATTTTACTCTTTTATTAGATAGCATATACATCAATATATTATTAAGAATATTTAATATTAAATCACAATCCATAATTATATAATTAAATTATTAAAATGAACTTAACTTAGATAATATATCAATGAAATAGTTATCCTATATAATATACATAATGTAACACTAGGTAAGAAATAAAACTCTTGGGATGGGGAGGGGATCAATTGGGGGAAAAGGAGACATATGTAAAACTTTAGACAATACAAAAATTAAAATGCGAAAAAATAAAATAAAAAACATAAAAAAGAAGTAAAACTCTTTGAAAAGACTCACAAAGAGTGGTCTTAGTTAGCTCTGATTTTTACTGGATATTTAATTGACACAAACCAGAAATATATTTCTTATTCCCTAATCTTCTCTATACCCAGTATACTCTTTTTCAGTTCAGGAAGTTATTCATGTACATACTTAAATAGGCCAGAAATGAGAAAATGAATAAGGAGATAATTGAGGAATGGTAAAATTTGCCAATATTTGTATAATGCATGATTTTTTTTGACAGTTTCTCATATATAATCACATTTGAATTCAAAACCAAGTGTGTAATATAACTGGGGTGGGCAAATGCCTGTCTCATTTTTTTTTAATAGACAAAGAAAATGGCAGGCAAGGAATTGAAGTGACTGATCCAGGAAGAGATTTTTGATTCCCTGCCTTCTCTTCTACTCCACATTGGGTTAAAGTATAAGATTTTAGATAATTGTCCACCTTATAATTACCAAGCCAAGCCTAAGACATATGTTATTTTAAATATATGCCATACAGAAATTTACTATTAAACTCCAATGAAGTAAAACCAACTTCATTTGTACTTTTGAAACTCTACCACAGCCCTAAAGACAGAGGGAAATATCCTCAGATCTTACAAAATGAATAATAAGATTGCTGCCCTAAATAGGAAAGTGCCTATACAGCCAAAATATGAAATCTGCATAGAATTATATAGAAGAAAGCACAGAGGCCAAAACTAGCACCCAATAGGTTTCAATATGCTCCCTATTTTCAGTTCAATAAAATGATGAAATATTAAAATATATCCAAAGGTATTTACACTGCTGCTACCAATTTCACTTTATAGGGATGTGAAACTAATCTTACCTAATAAAAGAGAAACATGCAAATTAACCATCCCTCTGCTACGCCCACAGCCAATCAAAGTGAGTATACAAATTAACCCAACAAAGATGGAGGTTAATTTGCATATGCAGGCATGGAGTGAAGTGAAGCCTGCTATGAGAGGAAGCGGGGGCGGCAGAGGGAGCTACTGGAGTGGTGCTCCTGACAGAAGCGAGGAGTTGCTGGCTCCTGGGTGACTGGGAGTGAAACCAGGGGAAGGAAGGCCTATTTTTGCATGAATATTGTACAACGCTCCTCTAGTCTATAATAATAAAAGGGTAATATGCTAATTAGACCAGATGTTTTCTGGATCTTATTCCAAAGTCCTTCCTGAAGAAGCTGGAGTGGGGGAGGGGGAAAGGAAGCCAACCGGGGTCCCAGGTGCTGCAGGTGGCTGGAGGAGAAAAGCCTGGTCCCAGGTGCTGGAGGGAAGCCAGTGCCAGAAGCCAAGGGAAGGAAGGCCTACTCTTGCATGAATTTTTGTGCATCGGGCCTCTAGTCTTTTCAGAACAGGATTGACAATAGGACAAGTTTATTCTAAAAATATTCAGGAACTTTCTGCTAAAGCAAGCTCCACTATTTTCCAATGCTACATTGGATGCAAAGAGCAGCAATTGCCTACCACCCATAAGAATTCTACTAAGTCATCTGACACAGAAGCAATTTACCCAGTTTGACTTTAATACTTTCCACAGGCATCACAAACTAAAATTGCCCCATTGTGAACTGGTTATTCTTCCCTTCTTTGCATTCATTCCTATTTATTTTAGGGATGGTACCATCTATCTAGTAACCTCAATCAAAACATGGGTGTAATCTTAAACTACTTTTTCTCCCTTAAACCTCCTCTCTAAACTCTGACCATTGCCCATGCCCATCACCAAATCCTGTTGCATTTGACTCTACCTCATCAACATATATCAAATCTATTTCACCCTATTCTTGCTCACACTGTGGTTCTCACGGCCACTGCCTTAGCCCACCATCTCTCACCTGTAAAGTTCAAGATGAATTTCACATTTTCATTTCCAATAAAGTGCATGGGCTTAATTGGAAAAAGAAAAACTTGTGTCGCTGGATCAGCAAGAGGAGAGAAGGCCTGAGTCCCTTGACTGCCGTCATTCCAGAGAGAAACACATTGTCCAGAGAGCTTCTGCTCCTGTAGCCATGGGTCTGTGTTCTACTCGAGGGCTATTGCTTCTTGCTATGTAGCCTTTCTGTAAGACAAAAAAATGAAAAAACAACCTTGTCAGTTGGACAATACGCATGTTGAAAATCAGTAGTTTGGAGATGGAGATACCAGTTATTTATTGAATTTGCCTGGTAATGCCAGCTACACAGCATCTGAAATCCATAGGGCAATTAGGATTTTGTAGAACCCTTAGTTTTTGGAGGTGCCTTAAGTCTAGTGGAAAGATGAACTTGGTTGCAGTCCCTCCCACTAGGAGAGGGGACATCTCTAGGTCTCAGTCAACTATCTATTTAATCCAAAACAAATACCCAGATTCTGTTTAAGGCAATTTTGTTCCCTTCATCACAGACAGAAAGGGGACTTGAAGTTATTGGCCTAAAGATATACCAGATCTAGTTAAAAGATTTGCTTCCAAGTAAATCTAAAGGGAATACCTAATTTAAAAAAGAAAAAATATCTAGCTGGCTTTTACTAACACTGCAATGTTTCAAACAATATATTAATTGCTTTATATGTATTATTTTATTTGGATTCTCTTAATAACAGCATGGCAGGGAGGTTACACTTTCCATTTTATAGATGACTAAACTTAATCTCAGCAAGCAAAATCATGTTTTCAAATCCACAGATCTGATATGTAGCAAAGTGAAAATTCAAATTTAGACTGAAATGAGTTTTCAACCAATTTTGTTTTTTATTTAATCCCCACTCAAGGATATTTTTTCATTGAGTTTTGAGAGAGTGGAAGAGAGCGTGAAAGACAGAAATACCAATGTGAGAGAAACCCCGATTGGTTGCCTCCCACACAAGCCCTGACCAGGGAGAAGCCTACAACAAAGGTACGTGCCCTTGTCCAGAATCAAAACCTGGACTCTTCAGTCCGCAAGCCAATGATCTATCCACTGAACCAAACCCGCCAGGGCTCACCCAGTTTTCTTAACCACTACTCTGCTCTATCCAGTTTACACTGTTGATCACCCTTGTGAAAGTGTTCAAGCTAGAGTCACTGAGTAATTTTTTCATATTTTGTGCATATCCTGGTACTAGGCCTTTAAATATGTTTACTGAGTAAAATGAGAAAAAAAAGTAAATGGAAAGAAGAGGAAGAAGAAGGAGGAGAAGAAGAGGAGGAGCTAGGATACTTTGAACTTACTGAATATACTGTTGCTAAATATTTCTGCTTTGGTTTTGGTACATGTTGTAGAATTGCCTTAGAGTTTGGACTTAAGTTGTTCTGAGTTCGTGTTAGGCCAGTGCTATAAAGTCAGTTTTATCCAGAGAGCTCAACAATGCTGTAGGGTTACATGTTTATTTATTTATAACAACATACAAGGGCATAAATGAAGACAAGACGAACAAGGACGTATTCTCTAACTAAACCTATTAGAGGAGAATATATCTGTAACAAAGAAATCTAGAGGAAACTTCTCTAGATCATGAATGTAGAAAAATATCAAGAAATTTGGAAAGTGATCCAATTCCTTTTACCTTCATGAAAGAGATATAGGAGGTCTATTACCTTCATAAAAGTAGGAGAATGAACATACAAAAAAAAAAAGTAGTTGAAGACATCCATAATTTCTTGGATTATTCGTGCAATGAAAGGGAAAGTCTTTGGTGCTGTTTTTTCTTGGTAATAATTGAATGGAAGGACTAAGTAGGAACTGAGATTAGCAGCTCTGCAGATCTCAAAGGCAGATAGAAACAGATAATGTGAAACCTACTGAGGTGCTTGAAGACTTCACCACAAACACTGAATTCCGATCTTTATTACCAGACGAAATTTTCCCTGAGTCATCCAAGGAAGTTGAACATTGGATGCTGGGTAGTCATGACTTAAGTCTCAATGGCTTTATCTTTGAATCCTGTGAGTAATAATAATAATAAGGGTAATGACCCTTTTCTACTTCACAAAGATGTTTCATAGATTAACTAATTAACGATTATAAAGTGGTACACCTTATTAAATTTATTATGATCATTAAGTTCTCATGATGAAGAGATAAATTCTGAAACTTGCTGTTCAGTAGGTGGCGTTCTTCCCTCTGTGAGTCTTTGGGTTCCAGGGACTATCTCTGAGGGCACTTAATCTTGATTGTTGAAGCTATCCACTAGCACTTTTCCCAGGCTCGTGGAAGCATTAGGAGCACATGGTTGTATCTGATTACGATTTGAATAACATTTGTACAAGCTTTGACACTGGATCCCTAAATAACATGTTATCAGGTATATATTTTTCAATATACTTTTAAATATACAATAATAATACTATATTACTATGTAAATTAAAATATGTAAAATTTATATGTATTATATAAAGAAAAATGTATTTGTGCAACTATATAAATACAACAAAATATAATAATAGTCAACATTCATGAATCATTTAGTTTGGTAGTATTTAATTGCCTTATATTATTTCATTAAATCCACCCAACAATTCTTTTTTTAACATTAATAGAAAGTTAATTTATTTATTACTTGTTTTTATCCCATACCATTAGGTGGATTGAATTTCAGTACCTACTTTGGACCAGTAGGTTCTCAAAGGTGTGCCACGAGGTAGTTTGAATAGTTCTGCTAAGATAATATTTTTAAAACTGCATCTTCCTCCAACTTCTTGTTGTTCTTCATTGAATTTGCCAAACAATTTATCCCAATTCCTATATAATGAGAAGATGATGGGTATTGATTGCTTGCTGAAATGAACTGTTTTAGCTAAAGCACAACTCTAATTAAAGGATTTTTTTAAGTTTTAATTTGCAGATGAGAAACTGAGGAACAGATAATAAGTAATTTGCCCAAGGTCACACAGTACGTAAGCTGTAGAGCTGTCAATATGAACCCAGATTTTCTGAATCTGAAACCCCTCTTCTCAACTCTCCAGTATTGCCTACCTGTCCCCTGGCTGCCAGGAGAAAATGCTGACAATGATTTTATTTTGAACATAGAACATAGAACATAAATTTTATATTTCTTCCGTGAAATCAACATGAAAAATCGTTATTGAATATATTTAAAATTGGTTTAGTGGTGCTATAATATATATTGAAATTATTTTTTAAAAGTTTAAACTATACTTTCAAATAAACAATGTTCTTTTTACATATAAGTGTATATTCTCCTATTGCTAAACTTCTGAATAATGTTCTTGTTTTCTTTCCCTATTAATTCAGGGAGTGTCTGTGTGGGGAACAGCTCAGGGAGGGAGGGGCAGTGAGAGATGGATTATTGGCTTTAGAACTTCTGGATGAAGTTTCCTGGAGATAATGACAACATCAAGCCTCTGTTCTTTTCCTCTCCAGGTGGAGAGTTTGGCCCTAGGACATCGTTTAAGTGATGGAACTTATTGGCAAGAGAACAGAGAGAAATGAGCACAGCCTATTTCAGAATGCCTGGTGAATACCACTGTACTATCACCTTAAGAATGTTAATCCTTGGTATAAGCAAATGATCCTATTAACATATTTCATATACATACACACACACACACACACACACACACACACACACACACAGATACATTTTTCTGGCCTCTTCTAATAAGATTAAACAAAAATATTGATTTAGAATTTGGGTGTGTTTTTTCTTTTTTCAGTGTAGAATATGATCACTATAACTAAAATAACACAAAGTTTATGGACTTTGGTCTGTCATTAAAAAATATAGGAAGCACCATAAACTGTTTTTTAAAGATAATTTTAACTATAACTGCAGCAAAAACAACATCCACAAAATGCTAGACTTCATAAAACATGCATCAGAAAAAAAAAAATGCCTCCACAACTTATATAAAGTTCAATGCACACTCAACTTAAGAAACTGGAAAGATAACACCAGTTTTAAAGAAAACAAGGACAGTCTGCTGCCACCGCCCTGGATAAACTGTTGTTTCAGCGGAGATGAATGGACCTCGTGCCTATAAGTTGAAGAGTCCAGAGGAAATCTGACTGAAGTCAAGCTTGACACAGCAGCCCAGAGATGAATCTCAAAGCCAGTTTTTTTCCTTCTTTCTTTGCCTTTGCTGTGCTGGCTAATTTTAACACAGCCTGCACAGCCCCTATAGGCCTGCTGCATACTTATTAATCCTAGCAGGAAAGGGACTCACTTTTACTTTAGAAATAAAAATAAATAGGACTCTATGACAAAGGAGGAAAACATGAGGGAGAAAAAAACGATACAAGTGAAATGCACAAAAAACACAAATTACATCAATAACCAGAATATGTTGCTTTTCACAAAATACCCCCAAATACCCTAAGATTCACAATTAAGGACAGTAAGGCTATAATGAGTTGCTAAGGAACAATTAGAGATATTAGAAGTAGCTATTCAGTCTGTGGGGATTGATGTTGCAAGCAATCCCTCAGGAATCATCTCATTGGGGGCTATCATCCAGTTTGCCAATTCTTACCACATCCATCCCTGGTCACGTGGTCTCTGACTGGGCTCTAAAATAATAGGTATGACATTATTTTGAAAATGCATAGTAACTGAACTGTGACAACGAACTCTCTGCAGGTGACACAGGTAAAACAAATCATAACAATATACACTTTTTAGCCCTGACTGGTTCGGCTCAGTGGATAGAGCATCGGCCTGTGGACTCAATGGTCCCGAGTTTGATTACAGTCAAAGGCATGTACCTTGGTTGCAAGCACATACCTAGTAGGGAATGTGCAAGAGGCAACTGATCGATGTTTCTAGCTCTCTATCCCTCTCCCTTCCTTTCTGTAAAAAAAAATCAATAAAATATATTTTTTTAGAAATATATACATATACACTTTTTAACATTGTTTTTATGAGTAACCTATATGCCATACAACTACAGATTTACATTTTCTCAAACTATGTGAGATTCACCATGGGCCATCTTCACATGTCAGCTTGATAAAGCATTCAAAGAAATTGCAAAGGGAGAATCTTTCAACAGCCAAAATAATTCTTGAAAGATTTTCTTGCCTTGAAATTATAGAATCTCATGACAAAAGCTTAAATATGTATATGTCATGTATACAAATCACTTTTTTAATAAATCATCTATGTAAAAACATTTACACTTGGATTGAATTAGAAAAATATCATGAATTTTTTGTCCCAGTAATCTCAACTATAAAGTGGAGATAACAGCTGTTCTACCTAACTCATTTGGATTAGAAGAGTTTATTTAAAGCTCAGAAAAGTTATAAAATTGTTCAAACACTCAGCTTAGATTCATCTGTTTTGAACTTGATGAGGGCATCATCCTCAAGCAAAGACATTGTTTCTAGAGGAAAACATCTAGGAATGAGAGAGAAGAAAAAGACGCATGTCTAAAGTAGGGTAAATTAAGCCAAATTGTTCTGGCCACTAATACAGAGACAGTTTGGAAGTTAGATTGCTCTACCTACACCTGCCTCCCCTCTCTATCACTAAAAAGTACTGATGTATCACAATACACAAAATGTTGGGGGGTGGGAGTTCCTATTCTCAAACTTAATGTTTAATGCGTAGACAAGGGGACATTTCATGCACCACTCATTGCAAAAGTCCTTCCTCTCCACTATAGTGCTCCAAGAGCTGGAAAATATTTGGACATTCTTTCACTAGTCCCTATTTCATACTTTCAGTGTTTCAAGCCCCCTCTTATCTCAGGACCTTTGCTGTCCCCCATCTAAACAGCAAATTCCCAGCTCTTGGGACAATTTACACCTTCACTTCCTCTGGTTCCTTCTCAGATGAAATTACCATGGAGGCACACCTTGACCACTCACCTGAAGGTACAGGCCCTATTTTCCCTTCCCTTCTCAGCATGCTTTTGGTCACCTTTCCTGCTCTATGAAGATCACCTGATTCCCTGAGTTGCATTCGGTTTATTTGGTAGTAATCACTCATCAAATGCTCCCTGTTGAACTAGCCTTCCTAAACAATGAATGCACATTACATATCTTCACCACAGCTCTAGAAGATCTGTATCATCTACCTCCATGTCAGAAGTAAGGAAGCTAAACCTAGAGAGGTTAGGTAACCTGCCCCAAATCATAGAGCAAAACCAATACTAGTTAATTGAGCATCTATTATGTGGAAGGCATTTTGCTGGCTGCAGATATTTAAATTGACCCTACTTCACCTCTGTTTTCAAGGAACTTCCAATCTAGTTGAGAAGAAAAGCCAAAACAAGGTTATTTACAATATAGGATAAGTGAAAGATATAGACAAGAACTGTAAGAATTCAAAGGAGAGACGAATCACTTTAAAGTTGTAACCCTAAATTTATACATTGACAATATAACCCCCAAGTGAGGTGAGACCTCTAATCCAAGTGACTATATTAGAAAGAGGTCATGAAGATGGGGTCCTCAAGGTGATTTTAGTGCCCTTATGAGGAGAGACCAGAGAATGTGCTCTCTCTGTCTGTCCGCTGTGTGAGGACACAGTGAGAAGATGGCCATCTACAAACCAGGAAGCGAGCACTCATTGGGGACTTACTCTGTCAAAACAGAGTAAGTGTGGACTTGCAGCCTCTGGACTTCCAGTCTCCAGAGCTGCAAGAAATAAATGTCTATTGTTTAAGTCATTCAGTCTATAGTATTTTTTTATGGCAGCCCAAGCTAAGACAACAGACAAGCTGCTGTGATTTGAGCAAACCATAAGGAGAAATAGCACTTATTTAATCCTCACCCAAGGAGTGAAGCTAATTTTTCCATTGATTTTTAGAGAGAGAGTGGAAGGGAGGGGGAAGGGTAAAGGGAGAGAGAGAGAGAGAGAGAAAGAGAGAGAGAGAGAGAGAGAGAGAGAGAGAGAGAGAGATGGATAGGAGAGAGAGAAACACCAGTTGGTTGTCTACTGCACATACCCTGACTGGGGACAGGAATCAAACCTGCAATCCAGGTATGTGCCCTTGACTAGGAATCAAACCGGCTCCCTCCAATGCACAGGCGGATGGTCCAACCACTGAGCCATGCCAGCCAGGGTGAGAAATAGCATTTTAATAAATAAAGGCAACTTCCAGGCAAGGAGAGTGGCTATCAGTTCACAGATTTATATCATATTAAACAAATCAGAGTAAAACTGGATTTATGGAAAAACAATTAAAGACCAACAAATATCTGTGCTGCTCTTTAGAGATATTCATCATAAATCTGAAACATATATAGATTTAAAGAGATTGGAATAATATATTCATATAAACTAGAAAAATGAATGAGTGAGATGGTATCAGGTGTAACCCTTTTTCTATAATATTGGAGGAGAATATTTGTTAAGTCCTAAATTTTCCTGTGGTAAACTGGAGTTGATGACTATGATTTGCAGATGTATGCATTGCATTTTGTCAGAATTTTAGGCAGAATTTCTCCTGATAGACGCACCTGTAAATGATATTTTTGGTCTCTGTAATTTTAGTACAAAGTCAGTTCAGTTAGGCAAGTTAAAAGAGGAACTTTCCAACTACCAACAATGCAAACTTGACCTGAGATCCAATACTGATGTTTTCTGCCTCTTACATCATTAGTACCAGGAAGAAAAACTCTGACCAAAAGTTAGCTGACCATTGAGTTCATTATGCCAGTGGCAAAAATAGCAAGCACATTGTCCAATAGCGGTCCTGGTTCTGCCATCCTGCACAGGTTTGGTGTAGTGACCTTGAGAAGTGTGCCTTAAGACAACCAGGGACTGCTCAGTAGCTGTTGACTTCAGCCACACAGCATCTCCTGGGATCCTTTTAAAACTCCGAATGCTCAGGATCTCTGGGAGCAGGACGCTGGCATCCGTATAGTTGTTAAAGTTTCCCAGGTGGTCCCAATATGTACCTAAGGTTCAGAGTCACCACTTGTCTGTGGTTTCAACACTGCATCTACATTAGAATTACCTGAGGAAATTTTACAAAACAGTGATGTCCTGGTACCACCCTCAGAGATATTGATTCTACTAGTTTGGAATAGCACCATTTAAAAACTCCTCAGGGGATTCTACTAGGCAACCAGGGATGAGAATTATTGTGGTTACTAATCCATATTTGTCTCTGTACTCATGCGGTTCCTTTCCAGGAAAATGTTGATGGGAAAATTAGAGTCAGATCCTCAGTAATACAAAACGCCAAAACCAAAGGGTCAGCTAACCACCAAGATTGCAGAGAAGTTCATCTCTGCCCCGAGCTTTATGAGACTAAGCATAAGTTAGAGTATGATGAATCTTGGATAAGGAAGGTTCTTTTCTACTCAGAATTTTCAGGTTCAGAAATATCAAACCTTTGAAAGAAAATTTGAATGGTTGTTCAGGCTGGAGGGAAAACAGGATATTTTTTAAAGCTCTCTTGCATTTTTGCTCCTCTTTTCTTCTCAGTACTCATAGCTCCTGATTATTGAACAGCCTGATGTCCCATCAAATCTTAATTTTTAGCGTGTGGAGAGTTGGCATCGTCCTCTCACACTATACCACTTCAGCCTTCCATTTCGCTGTCGTCCCAGTGGCCCCACAATGTTTTTCTCTGTCCAAGCCAAAGCTGGAAGTCCCTTCCTGTTAATTTCCTCTCCTGGATCAAGTTAGAAATGATCTAAAGTCCACCCTTACCTCTGCAAACTACACTGTGCTAGACCCTCATTCTTTCCATTTGTGCGTTGCTAAACATTATCACCCTTATTCTCCCTTCTTCCTCATCTCAGTATCTTTTATTCATCATGACACATTCAACTTGCTGGAGCATACATTTCATCTTGTCACTTGCTTATTTATAAACCTCCCATAGCTTTTATTTCTTACCACTTCTAGTCTTCTTTTCTTTTTTAAGACATCATCCATCAACTTTACACTACTTTACAAATCTTGTATTTCAGCTCTTCCCAGGAGCATTTCTTCCTTTATTTCTTTAATTAAACCTTGAATTCCTCCTCTCCCCTCAGCCTATCCAAATCCTATCCATGCTTAAATGCCCAGGACATACAAAAGCCACTATTACAAATTGCTCTGGCTTTGAAACTCAGTACAAGAATTGAAATAAGCTTAATTTAAAACTTGATGACTAATATTGTCAAGTAAATCACAAACTGCATTTTAAGTTTCAGATGGAATGAAGACCAGCCATGGCGCTGACACCCATTTGCACTGGAACCAACTACGTACGTCCAGTTCTGCTGACACAGATCCATCCAGTGACTCTTGTTAACCTGAAGACTGCTCAATCCAAGGAAGTCCAGATCAACAGGAAACAGGAGGGAGCAGTGCTCCAGAATAACTGAACCCTAGAAAGGTGGTACATCCTGAAAACACATTTAAGATAAAAAACTAGAAATCAAAGTATCACTCCCCAGCTTAGGTGGACCTCCATCTCCGTGAAAGACAGTTGAGATCCATGAAGTCTATAGAATATCATAAAGCACAAAACCTGAGCACTTTATGACTTCAACATTTCTAGGGAAAACAGAAAGTATTTGTTGTTGGAAATGCATTTTATAAATCACTTCCATTACACATAATCATTCTGGACTGCTCCTCCTAAAACGAAGAAGTTTCCAGAATGACAATTTCCATTGAGTTTCTGCAGAAAGCCAAGGACTCCCATGGAGATGGCGCACCACATGGCAGGCAATGCCTAGCAATATGAAATTACACTGCAGCCCAGCGCCTCATGAAAGGGCATGCACCGCTCCCCAAGGGCTGTGTGTCTGTGTTTCCATTTTCAATTTGGGGCCTGTCAGGGTATGCAGGCCAGGGCAAATTATTATCTCCTTGTGATGTCAGATCTTTGTAGGATTTTTGTTTCTTTTTGATATTGAATCACCCAGGGTTGTATACAGCCATTTCTATTAATAAAACGTGTTCTGCTGAGTTTGATATATTTCTTTTCATTACTTTCAAAAGAAACATTGAATTGCTTTTCTGGAACAAGGTTTTCAATCCCTTCTGCATTTTTCTTCTGTGTACACTAGAGGTTCAGAGCTTGGGAGAAAAAAATATTCAAGAATAGAAGTGGAAGTCATGTTATGAATAAAATTTATGTGGTGAGTTCCCCCCGCCCCAAAGAGCAGCTTTCCTGACACCCCCCACATTTGCAAGTGCAGCCTCTGAGCTGCGTTGACACCATGCTCAGTCCAATCATAGCACCTATTATTCTGTGCTGTCATTTCTGTCACTGCCTCACTCTTGCCCACTAGAGGTGCATCTCCTTTAGGACAGGAACTATATCGCTCATCTCTGTATTTTCATTGTCTATGACAGTGCTCAATAAATGCTACAAAAAATCAGAGATATCATTATGTACTTTCAGACATGCAGGAATCGGAACTCATATTTAAATGAGGGAAAAAAAACAAAATATAAACTATTCCCTGAATAAAAATATTACAAATTGTTATAGGAAAATTTGAGACAATTATTATTTTTTTTTTTACTTCTCAGAAACATGGAAGAGCCCATGCAAGAAAAACTAACAAGACAGAGCTCTTCTGTGAGGCCAGGTTCAGGGGCTTATGGATCTTTACACATGCTTAGTGCCTTCTTCTGGGGACATTTTGGAAACAAAAGTAAATGTACTTGGGTTTCTCCAATCAAGGAGGAGATTGTCATGGGAGGTAGGAGGTGGGAGGCAGAGGAGGCAGGGAGAAACCAATGAGAATAATTTAAAAGGTTAAAAGTGGAAGGGTTAGAATTTTATTATACTAAAGTTTGTCCATGCACAAAATTTAGATATTACTGAGTTTAAATAAAACTGGCTAAATCTAATGAACTTGTTGGCACCCGAATAAATACTTTTGTGGCATAAAAATAGATATGGCAACATCTCCCCAAATGGAAACAAAAAGTTTTTTTTGCAAAAGTTACCTTGGAATCTCCCTGACAATACAGGGTTTGAGTATCTTAGGATTAATTTTACATAATTTTTGAAGGGTACAGATTCTGGAGTCAGATGACTTCAATACAAATACCAGATTTTCTGATTACTAGTTATGTGACTTTGCAAAAGTTTCTTCATCTCAATATACCAAGTTAATTCAAAGGAAATGTGCAGTCCTATTATCATTTATGAAATTTTTGTGAGGATTAAGCAAGATGACACATAGTAAGCAGTCAACAAAAATTAGATCTTATTCTAATAATCATCCTATTTAGGGTTGTTGTAATTTATGTCTTCATAAGACCATTAAATACAATTTGATAGCTCTATAATGAAAGTATGGAGAAAGCTGAGAAAATTAGTGGTGTAAATGTGGCCCTTAAATTTAAGATTAACAATGGAGGAGGAGAGAAAGTTCTTTCCAAAGACGATCTGATGGTGAAATGATATTATTAACAACTAGTGACCCGGTGCATGGATTCGTGCACATTGAAAGGAAATTAATTAGAAGGTGAACTGGACGAGACAGGGCTGGACATGCCCTATAGCCATTCCTCGTGGTCCTTCCTGGTGTCGGTAGAGTGAGCGGGGTCCCACCAGCTGGTGGGGTCCCTTGGCCTGGCCTGTAGGGATCAGGCAGCAACTGACTCTCCGACATCCCTTCAGGGTTCCCAGAGTCTGAGAGGGCACTTTGCAAAGTTGCTGTCATACAGGGTGTAGAATGCAAACACAAGTGTGCAGTAAACCAGATTCAGGGTCAACAGTGCTCCAGCAACAATATAATGCAAGGCTGAAGATGGAATTGCCCGGCCCCAGGAGGAATTAGGCTCCCTCCTCTCTGGTTTTGGAGTGTGTCATCTGAGAACCACCACTGCCAAGTCACTGCAGCTTGGTATCTTCTGTGTAGAGTATCTTCCCCCTGATGGTAGGTGTGCATCATAGTGACCAGTTAGACAGTTAGACACTTAGCACGTGTGCGCGCGCACACACACACACACACACACACACACACACACAAACACACTAATAGCCCAGTGCATGAAATTTGTGCATGTGGGTGGTGTCCCTCAGCCCGGCATGCACCCTCTACAATCTGAGATCCCTCAGGGGATGTCCGACTGCTGGCTTAGGCCCAATGCAGGAACTGGGCCTAAACTGGCAGTTGGATATCCCTTTCACAATCCAGGACTGCTGACTCATAAACATTCACCTGCCTGTGCCTGCCTTCCTGATCAGCCCTAACCACTCTGCCTGCAGGCCTGGTTGCCTCCAATTGCCCGCCCCCCTTCAACCTTGATCACCCCTAACTGCCCCACCACCAGCCTGATTGCCCCAAACTATCCACTCTGTTTACCTGCTTGCCCTCAACTGCGCCCCCCCGCCCTCTGGCCTGCTCGCCCCCAACTTCCCTCCCCACCAGCCTGCTTGCCTCCAACTGCTCCCACATTTGCTGGTCTGCTTGCCCCCAACTGCCCTCCCCTGCCAGCCTGAGTGCCTCCAACTGCCCTCCCCTTCCAGCCTGATCACTCCCAACCACCTCTGCCTCAACCCTACCACCATGGTTTTGTCTGGTAAAGACATCCAGAAGTTCTCCCAGTCTAATTAGCATATTACCCTTTTATTAGTAGAGACTAGTGGCCTGGTGCATGAAATTAAGGCACTGGGGGTGGGTGATCCCTCAGCCCAAACTGCCCCCTCACACATACTGGGAGCCCTCAGGGGATGTCCTACTGACCGCTCACCCCTGGCCTGCCCATAGCCTAAAGCCTCTGCCTCTGGTCCAAGCTTTAGGCCTTGGGCACCCAGCCATCGACCTGCTCTGCTCAGCTTCGGCCTTAGCCCCGACCACCTGGGGGCCATGCAGTCGCCACTGGGCACCTCAGCTCTAGTCCAGGCCTTAGTCCTGGCTGCCTGCAACTTCCCGGCCTCTGGGACTGCATGGTCGCCACCACCACCTTGGCTCTGGCTCCAGGGGCCGCGCGCGCTCACCATTGCCACCTTGGCTCCACCCCCGGCAGCTGTGCAGATGGGGCTAAAGTCTGGACCAGAGCTGAGGTGCCCAGTGACAAGTGCACAGCTCCTGGGGGTAGAGCCAAGGCAGCGGCTGCCGTTTTGGTTCTGCCCCTGGAGCCTGTGGTCGCCGCTGCCACTTTGGCTAAGCCCCCAGGGGCTGCGCGCTCACCATCGCCACCTTGACTCCACCCCAGGAGCCGAAGAGGCCAGAGGCCACCGTGAGGGCCCTGGGGCCAGGCAGTCACAAGCAGATGGGCTAAGGTCTGGATTGGAGCTGAGGCTCCCGGTGGTGAGTGCACAGCTCCCAGGGGTAGAGCCAAGGTGGTGGCTGCCGCTTCGGCTCTGCCCCCGGAGCCCTGTAGTCACCGCCCCTACCTTGTCTCCACCCCCAGGAGCTGTGCACTTGCCACTGGTGCCTTAGCTCCCAGTCCAGGCCTTAGCCCCATCTGTCTGAGACCACCTGGCCGCAGGGGCCGTGCAGTCACTGCTGGCCACTTCGGCTCTGTCCCTGGAGCCCCGTGGTTGCCTCCCCAACCTGGCTCTGTCCCCAGGTGCCGCCTCATCTCTGCCCCCCTCCTGCCTTAGCAACAGCTGGCTCCACCCCAGCTCCTGATTGGCTGATGGGCGTGGCTGGTGGGCATGGCCTGTGAGCGTAGCAGAGGTGAGGTCAATTTGCATATTACTCTTTTATTAGTATAGCTATTTAGATTTATTGTTTTCATGCAAAAGTAAAATTTCAAAACAATAGAGGAAGGTGAAGAATTAAGATACAATGAATCAAATAGCTGTTAGTTAACATCTCTAGATGGAGAAATTATATGTGATTTTTGCTTCCTCCTTTATACTTTTTATATATCCCCATTTTGTGGTCAAAATAAGATTCTGAGGAACAGACAAATGAATTAAATTCAGATCATCTAGTTTATCTCAACAGAAGTTGGAATTTTCTCTTCACTTACTAGTTTTTTCCCATTATTTACTAGATTTTGAGACTCATCTCTACGGGAATGAATTTTCATTCTTTATGTATCAATCATTAAAATTCCTCAACAATAAAATTGCCAACTTTATAACCAAGACCTATTTAAAATACTCCCAAGGAATGTCCCAAACATGTTCATTGACTCACCTAGAAAAAACACTGTGTGTTTTTATACAAAACTAGAGGCCCGATGCACAAAGATTCATGCAAGAGCCCTAACTGGTTTGGCTCAATGGATAGAGTGTCGGCCTGCAGACTGAAGGGTCCCGGGTTCATTTCTGTCAAGGGCATGTACCCTGGTTGTGGACACATCCCCAGCAGTGGGTATGCAGGAAGCAGCTGGTTGATGTTTCTCTCTCATCGATGTTTCTGGCTCTCTATTCCTTTCCCTTTCTCTCTATAAGAAAATCAGTAAAATATATTTTTTTTTAAAAAAGGTTTGTGCAAGAATGGGCCTTCCTTCCCCTGACTGCTGTCACCTCCTTCGCTCTGGCTTGGAGCTGCCTTTCTGGCTTCCAATGCTGCACAGAGGTCCCGGCCACTTGGCACCTTTTGTGGTAGGTTAATTTGCATACTCACTCCTGATTGGCTGGTGGGAACATAAAGGTACAGTCAATTTGCATCTTTCTCTTTTACTAGTGTAGATTGCAGCAGTAAGTGATAGTCATTGTAGTATCTAGACATGATCACATTTATGTTTGGTTGGTACTTTGCAGGAGGAAACATATCAGAGAAAGTTAATTAGAAAGAGGAAAATTTATATGGCATATTTTATGTCATTAAGAACTTTTTAAAGACCTAGTATAAGCTTTTAAGTTTTTTCATTAAGCTATGGGTCAGGAAAGAAACACTTCTTGGTGGCATAATCTTAGGTTCCCATGATCTGGACATTAAAGGCCACTTTGATAATGCTATTATCCAGGTAATTTGATCTAAGTAGCAACCCTCTTATTTGATGACCTTGAAGGTTCTTCAATGTTCTTTAGTTTTGTCTCTTACAAGACTCATGTTTATAAAATACTAGTGGCCTGGTGCATGAAATTCTTGCATACTAAAAGGGTATCAATTAGAGGAAATAATTTAATATTGCTATTTGCTCTTTCTCTATAATAGAAGTATCAGAGATTAAAGAAAATTAGTAAAATGTATATGAAAACCTTCCTCCTGTCAGAGTCTGGGGTGCACCATGGGACCCAGAGTCAAGTCCCCACTCACTCACATGTGCCTCAAAATCATATGAGACCCAGACCCAGCCGCTCTCCACATTGGGGTAGATCCAGACCCAGTCAGTCCCACTCTTGTCAAGCTCCGCAGGGCAAAGGGGCGTCCTTGGGTCCCCTGGCCCAGCACCAGGATCGGAAGCATAGCCTGAGGTCCCCCATCAAGTCCCACGAGGTGGGAAACACGACCTGAGACTCCCTGTCAAACTCTGCTGGGTAGGGGGCATGGCCTGAGGTCCTCCATCAAGCCCCACCAGGCAGAGAAACACAGCCTCAGGTCCCCCAGCCCAGCACTGGGAGGGAGGAGCAGTCTCAGGTCCCCCGTCAATACCCACTGGCACAGGGGTGCAGGCTCAAGTCCCCTGTGAAGCCCTGCTGGGTGGGGGGCACAGCCTGAGGTCCCCTGTCAAGTCAAGCCAGACAGGAAAGGCACAGCCTCAGGTCCCCTGGCCTGGTGCTAGGGCAGAGGGTTTGGTCTGAGGTCCCCTAGCTTGGTGCCGGGGTGGGGATGCAGCTTGAGGTCTCTTGTCAAGCACTGCCAGGTGGAGGCACGGCCTGAGGTCCCCTGTCAAGCCCTGCTGGGTGGAGAGAACAGTCTGAGATTCCCCTAACCCAGCACCAAGGTGGGAAGTGCACTTTGAGGTCCCCTGTCAAGCCATCCAGGTTGGGAGTGCGGCCTGCAGTCCCATGTCAAGCCGCACCAGGTGGGAGGCACGACCTGAGGTCCCCAGCCTGGAGCTGGGGCGCAGGGAGCAGCCTGAGGTACTTTAGCCCAGGACCAGGGTGGGAAGCACACCTTGAAGTTCCCTGTCAAGCCGTGCCAGGCAGGGGAAGCAGCCAGAGGTCCCCTAGCCCAGCATCAGGCGGGATGTATTCCTTGAGGTTCCCCCGTCAAGGCCCACTGGGTGGAGGGCATGGACTCAGGTCCCTTGGCCTGGTGATCGGGCGGGGATTGAGGCTGAGGTCTCCTGTCAAGATCCTCTGGATTGGGGGAGGGTGTAGCCTCAGGTCCCTGCTGATTGCTCTTTCAGCCTCCTGCACCCCATGCTCGGCCCCGCCCCCTGCTCCCACGTTCAGTGCTTGGCCCCGCTGCACATGCAGCGCTTGGCCCCGCCCCCCGCTCTTGATTGGCTGGTAGCGTAGTGAAGCTATGGTCAAATTTGCATATTACTCTTTTATTAGATAGGATGATTATATCATTTAACTGATTATGAATTAATAATATACCTTTACAAAATAAAAAAAGCTTATTTTACTTATAAGCGAACACCATTTATTCTATTAATTCTAGGCATAGTTCCCCCCATGGAAAGTATGAATGGAAGAATGCAGGTCCAAAGTGAACTATGGGCAGAAAGGAAAAATGCCCAAGGACTACTGATAATAGATACAAGCAAGGTTTAAAGATTCAGTTCGCTGTGATTGTGTGGCTCAAAACAGTAACCAAATATGAACTTCTGTGTTTGAACTAAACATTTCTCAACATTGAGGAGGCAATTGCCAGCTCTGGAACTATGCTTATCTCTTCTGGGTCTGTCATCATGCCCAATGCTCCAGGTGATTTTGGAGCTTAAGATGAAACTCATTGCTCTCCCTAGTCTTCACTATTTTATTAACTAGGCAGTTGTGACATTCACATTTTTCTCTTGAATGATAAGACATGGAAATGTAAAATATCTAAAATGTCCTGTGCTTGACTTTCACTCACAAATCCCAGTAATTCCCTCTTGAATTATGTAAAGCTTTGACTAGTTGACCAGTCTATCACCTAGAGTGGCTAAATTAAAGGACATACGATGACCACTGAATTTATTAATTCTATTCAATGATTTGGAAGAAAGAATATTAATTAAAGGTCATGTGGTTAATGAAAATAAGGTATAAAGGAAGTTTGGTTTGCTAATAGAGTAGCTGTGTATGTTAATCCAATGAAAGAAAATGCTGAAATTGAGGCAAAAATCAGCTTGACTGACATGAAGGGTTAAAAATCCAAAGAGTCTGAAATGAGATAAAGGAAGTATGAAGATAAAGCACAGTGATATTGTGACATGACTAACAAAAGATCAGTGACATCAGGCACCTGAAGTGTATGAGGAATTGGAAAACTGGTCTTGAGCCCCAATCTGATGTGTGTTTATTTGTTGACCAAGTCATGTAGCTCTCTCCTCCTCTATAGTTACATGCTTTGTAAAAATGTAAACCAGGAAAGCAGTAAGTTAAAGAACCCATAGCTGTTAGTAAATCTAGCAACTCCCTAAATTAATAAATCCCCTATAAGTGAAACCCCTCGACCAAGAAGTAAGCTTCATAAATCATGTAAGAGTGCAGGGTGTGTGTGTGTGTGTGTGTGTAAAGTACAAAGAACAGACTCCAGGCAAAACAGTTAAACTGTTACAGGGCTTTGCCAGCCTCACTGTCATGGATACTTTTCTACAACTTGGCTTAACTACCACTCTAAGTCAACATAGAAAAGAGATACCAAATATTTAGGCATATTATTTTATCCATTCATTCACTCACTCATTGGCTCCTTACACTTCAGCTTGAATGAGTGTCAAAGTACTCTTTCAACCAGATAATACCTGCTTTTCATTTCTAATTTTGGAGTTAAAGGGTTTTATGCTCCGTTGAAGGCATTTCTAACAAGCAGATAGTGGGAGTGGATTTCAGGAATTTCTAATCCAATAGTAGGTATAAGCCAGACTCTTAAAATGAATTGATTTACTTTTGATTAGGGAAAGTAGAAATAAGAAAGAATATCCTGCAATCTTTTTTCTTTCCTGCTAATGATATTCTGGCACCTCTCTGGCTCTAGGTGGCCTAATCTCAAAAGTTGCTCCAGGCAGAAAGTGTGTGTGTCTGGCTTTGTATCCTAGTTGAGGCCGCCAGCATCCCCTCAAGAAGAATTCCCTCAATTCTGTTCTTTTTTTTTTTTTTTCATTATCTACTTTCTTAACTTTTAAGCCTTCTCTCTGCCATCAGTTTCTCAGAGATACTTTCCATATTTTCTAGCATAATTGCTGTTTTATTTTGTATTAAATTATATTTTTCCCATAATCCCCTCACCTTTCTGATACCATATAACAATCCCTGTGACATTTATATTTCCCCCTACTTATAATTAGACCTTCTGAGTATCAGAGAAGGGCAGTAAAATACATTTTCTATAGTTTTAGAGGCATTCCCATTTTTAGATCTATTAACTGAGTATCTATTGAGAAATTTTTGTTCCTTATTTCTGTGAAAAATTTAAAGTACTTTTCATCCCTTTCCCTCAAAGAGGTGAAACGCTGACTAAGCTTTGGTCTGAACTAACATGAGCATAAAAGATATATATAACCACCCATCTCTTCTTTATGATTGACACCTCAGTCAATTAATTATTAACAAGCAACAGGCCTCAAAGATAGCTGATGTCATGACTTCAGGTCAACAGCTCAGTGCAAACAATACAACATTGTAAGAGGGGATTTATGAAAATCACCCAAAGCCCAACCAGAATCATATCAAATCCATGCTTTGAACTATACTTATTCAGCACTTTGTTCTGGCACTTTGTAACACAATTTGCCAAAAGAAACTTGTGTTTCTACTAGAGGTCCCAGTGCATGACATTTGTGCACTGGGCAGTTGGGGAGAGAGTCTCTCAGCTCAGGTTGTGCCCTCTTGCAGTCCAGGAGCCCTCTGGGGATGTCCAACTGATGGCTTAGGCCCATGGGGAGCAGACCTAAGTCATCAGTCGGACATCCTCAACCCTGCCACCACCGCTACATGTGGCTGAGCAATGCTCCCTCTATGGGAGCACACTGACCCACCTGGGGGCAGCTCCTGCATTGAGCATTTGCCTCCTGGTGGTCACTGTATGTCATAGCAACCAGTCATTCCTCCCTTCAGTCGATTTGCAAATTACCCTTTTATTGTATAGGATACTTACTGAACTAATCTTGAAAAGTCTAAGTAGGTTTTTGGTTTTTGTTTATTTGTTTGGAGAGGCAAGGGGTCTAGGAATAGAGGAAGTAATGATTTTGAGATATCTTGAGATTCCTCTTTACGATAAATCTTGTTGATAAGGCAAGTGTTTTTGGTAAGATATTAAAAATACAGCCCAATGACTTGAACATCTTTGGTGGCTAAGTAGTTCCTTCAGATGTTAGAGCACCATTGTGGGTACTTAGGGCCCCTAAGAGTCAGACTAGATGTGACCCATTAGGGATGAAGTATCTCTTAATCTGCAAGCATTGAATAAAATTTAAGAAAGCTATAATAAAATCAAAGAACATAGGATTGAAAGGGATTTTTATAATTCATCTGATCTACCCTTCTGCCTTGAGGAATGCTGTCCTTAAACCATTTCTGAGAATTGGAATCTACACTGTGAATGAGTCTTATGTAGCTGCGCCCATTTCATTCCATCAGCAGCACATGTTAGTCATTACCGCCACTTGCTGCTGATGTTTGCCTTTGTAACTAACTTTAATTCTCCCTTCTATAATTCTCTTCCATGGAGATGATGTATTCATGTCCAGAGTTCTCTATATTGCAACATGTTTTGGGTTCAATGAGGCTGTTACTTCTCAATAGTTTTCTTTTTGATGTGAACAATTCACATTCATTTCACTTTTGTTCAATAATATAGTTTTCTAACCTTTGAAACACAGTTGACTCACGCCTTTAACTCTTTTTTTTTTCTCAGAAAGGGAGGTTCAAATATATCCTGCAATTTCTGGTGTCCATAGTATTTAAGGTATTTAGGGAAACTGCAGTTTAAGACAAAGTCCGTATCCTCATGAAATTTATAATCTACTAGAAGAGAATTGGCAAGTAACTACAGTGCTACAGAAAAAAATCCCGAAGTGATTAATCAAGAGTTTCAGAGAAGAAATAAGTTTTTTTAATATGTAGAAAGAGGTTAAGAGCAAAAAGAAAGGCTAACACCATATCTCAGACACTTTTTAGTGTGGCTCGTTTGCCTAATGCATGGCAGATTGCCTGGGAGTGGCTGAGACCTAGAAGTGGACATATCAATTGGGGTGGAGCAGCTACTGGGGAAGCAGAGCCAGAATCAGGTGCTGGAAGAAAGTCTAGTCCAACAGGCAGAACATGATGTGTGGAGAGAATTGGAAATAAGCACAGATGATAATCCAGACTGCCAATCTTGGGGGTATGGAAGAGGTGGTGTAGTAAGAGGGCAGGAGAAAAAGACTCACACAAACAGAAAGGGTGAAACTGACACGAAGGCAGAACAGCAGCAATGAAAACATGAGAGATGACATTTAGAGGTACCAATTTGAAAAGCCATTGGAATTGGAGCAAAGCCATTGAGGTTCTCAGATACAATGTAAATAATGACACTAACAGCAAAGATGTGTGGCACTGTATGTCACACATAAAGAAGGATATCATGTGTTTGCTCGACTACCCTTCACAACGGTATTCCTGAGCGGGTGTTATCATTGCCATTTTGCAATTAAGAAAAGCAGGGGCCAGATAGGTTTGGTGACAGACCTGAGATTACACTGTGGTTAGTAAAGGAGCTAGGGCTTGAGTACTACCTGAATATTTTCAGGAGGAATATTTTCCTGTGGGATGGTGCCTCCTCTGCAATCCTGCATAGGTCTCAGCAGGAAACAATCAGGTAGGTTTTCCCTTTCAGCTGTGTTGAAGGGCACATCACAGTTTCAGAGCTGCATTTTGTTTGCAACTTTGCAGGCATATACAGGAAAGATAGAAGCATAAGGAAAGGAAATGGTTGGGAGAAAACACCATCTTGTTTTCAATATCTTCTCTATGAATAAAGTATTCCATCTGAATAAAAAGGAAAACAGAAAGAAGACAGTGAAAACAACGCAATTGTCAGTTACACTAAGCAAAGCTAGAATGAAAATGAAGAAGCAAAGTTAATCCAAGAAGAGAAAAAGCAGTTAGGAGACCTAAGAACAGAGTCATTTGCCAAAGTCACCAACAGCTTTAACCACTAACAAAACTTCTCCTCTGCTGATAGGGGAGAAAAAATTGCCCAAACCAGGAAGTTAGGGAGGGGAAAACAAAAAACAAAAACTAAAACTCCTGGATTAAAAAAGAAAGAATAAAAATAAAAGGTGAAGAGTGGTCTTTGGGCCAGGTTCAAGTAGAAGACAGTGTTGTAGTAATTTAAGGAAAATTAGAATAAGAAAAAGGTACCAAACTGCTTGCATACATGTCAACTCCACCACAATACCAGTCATCATTTTACTGTAGGAAAACCACAGTTTAGGTTCAAATGGGTTGATATAAATTGTAGTTTTACCAAGTTAAGAAAAGAAATAGCTATCCTTTTTTCTAAACCATGCATGTTTGCCTTTTTCTTGTTTTGTTTTTTCTTTTGTACTGATGAAAGTTTTACTTCCGATATAGAATTTGGAATGAAAATATGTAGAATGACTTTCTAATTTTCTCAGCAACTTTACTGTCTATAAAACTTCCTTTTCTAGGTATATATGTAAAAAGGGCTCAAATGTACTTTATTTCTATTCAGTGATTTTAAATGCTAACTGAATTTTTTTTAATGATCAGGACCATGTTTCGGCTGGGCCAGAAATTTCAGCCTTTTAGAAATCCAAGCAAATCACCATGAATCAGTTCTACAATGGCAATCAGTGTCAATCAACAAGACAAATAAGAGATTGTATCAATTATATACCAATCTGTTGTGGAAGTAAAGTATATTGACAGGATATTGCCGAGAGAACCGTATGTTGGCTTAGTTATAATTGAGAAATGCGGAGCATGAAAATAAAGAGAGCTCACAGAATATACAAAGTACCCTATTGAATTAGCCCAAGAATCCATGTAACCCATGATTCAGCATTCACACATATTCTGAAATATGATGGGGTGGGGTGGGTGCTGTCTCTCCAGACACCGTCTATCAGTAGCTGCTATCCTTACCACTACCCAGTAAAGAAGAACTGATCTGGACCACAAAATTTGGCCCTACCATCCAGACTTGTCTAGCAAGTTGGCAGATTACCAAATACCCATTAGCTATAACCTGGGCTTCCATATATGAAGTGGCTAAATGCTTTGTCTGAAACTAGAGCTGATATCCTTAAGTATTATCACCATGTTTCTGAACATGAAAGCTAAATCTATGCTTTATCCCAAGTCTTTAAGGCATTTTTTTCCTGAACAATCATGTTTATCTCCTAATATATCCCAAGTCTTCACTTTCCCAGTTGTCCACACTATACCACTGGGCCATTATTCCCCCTCACTCACAACAAAGTGACCTTCTGATATCTAAAGCGGATGGCCTAGGCCTCACTCCTATGCATAAATGAGTCTGCTGGCTTCTGTCCCCTATTGAAAAATGGGCCTTAATTTGCAAGGGCTTAATTTGCTTTTAACATTTTATCTGCACAAACCTGCAGAGAAACACACCTCCTACCACTGCTCATGAAGCTTAAAGTCAACGTCATCAGTCAACTTTTTCCATGAAGCCTTTACAGTACTCTCCATACTCTCCAAGAGTTCTGCTATAAAATAACCCTATGATCCTTTATGTTCCCACAGTACTTTGGCCATTCATTTATTTATCCATTTAACAATTATTAATTGAACGTCTACTATGGGTTAGGTACTGTTCTAAGCACTGATGATACAGCATTCAACAAAATTGACTGAAATCCCTACCTTCAGAGAGTTATCATTTGAATGGAAGGAAGTGAACAATTCACAAGATATATCTCAGAGAGCAAAAAATACTGTAGAGAAAATTGGTGTAAGGAAGAAAGGAGAGCAAGGAGTAGAAGGGGCATTGTTATTTAAATTAGGCTGATCAGGGGAGACTTCATTAAGAGGTGAGATTGAGCAGAGACTTGAAGGAAACAAGATTTTGAATCATGTAAGATGACAGATAAAGAGCATAGGCCTTGAGTTGAGAACTTACTTGACATGTTCTAAACCCCTCCAGATCAGCAATAAGATGAGTAAAGCGAACAAGGGGCAAAGTGGCAGGAGATAAGGTTAGGAAGGTAATAGGGAAGAGGGTCAGAGAAGGCAGAGGCTTGCAGAACAGGCAAAGGACTGGGTCTGTCCTTTGAATGATCTGAGAAGCTTTTAGAGCACTTTGAGCACAAGAGTCATAGACAGATTTATATAAAAGAATTCCGCTATAGAAAATAACTGGAAGAGAAGTCAGCAGCAGATGCAGGGTTGCCAATTAAAGGAGTTACTCCATTTGTATAGCTGAGAAGTGTTGGTGGCTTAAATAGAGGGAAGGGTGGATAGGACAAAAGTGTCAGAATCAAGATGCACTTTGAAGATAAGTCTTGCTAATATATGAGCGGTAGGAGTCTAGGTTAACTCTAAGATTGTATGCTGGCTGACATGGAAAATGAATAAATGATTTATTGAGATGATGGAGACTGGGAGCACGGTTGAAATGGGAGTGAGAGGGAGAATGAGACACTTTTGTACAAGACATATTTAAGATACCAATTAGACATCCTAGTGGAAACAAGGCTTTAGCAGTTGGATTCAAGTTGGAGTTTAAGGGAGAAGTCTAGTTTAGAGATATAAATGAGGGGTGGGTCATCAGGTATTTAAAATCATAAGATTGAATGAAATCACTCAGGGAATAATATAGAGAGAAAAGAGAGATCAAAGGACTGAACCCTGGTACACTCTAATATTTAAATATTGGGTTAATAAAGAAGAACTGAGTGTGGTATACTAAACCACATGAAGCAAATTTTTCAAAAAAAAAAAAAGGATCAATTGTGTAAAATGGGTCAAAGGCTATGAAGTAAGTATTAACCACTCCCTAAACTTAGTAACATGAAAGTCATTGATAACCTTGGGAAAAAATTTTGGTTAAGTGGTGGAGACAAATTCTGATCAGAATTGCTTCAAGAAATAATAAGATGGTAAGAAGTGAAGAGGGTGATTGTAAAAGATACTCTCCAAGAGTTCTGCTATAAAAGAATTCAGGAAAACAGTGGCATCAATGAAAGGAATTTTTTAGATAGGAGATATTTCAGCAACTTTGATGCTAATGGGAAATATTCAAAGAGAGAAATATTTGATAATGCATGAGATAGATACTGCAGTGATGTTCTTGAGTAGGTCAGAGGGAATTCAATCTAGTATATAAAAAAGAGATTGGCCTGACATTGAAAAAGAAACAGTTTATCTATTTTATCCAGACAGAAGATACTGACAGGGTCATAATTGTGTTAGAGGGGACACTAAGAAGTTTTTATGATCATTTTTAGTTTCTTAATGTTTCAGGAAGCATGATCATTAGCCAAGGTGTTGGGTGAAAGAGGAGGTATGAAATAATTATCTGATAGAGAGTAGGAGAGTTAATAGACTAAATAAATGGAGTAGGACCTCCTTGAGCACATTCTACAGGTTGTGAACTTAAAGAGAGATCATTGAATTTGGTTTATGCTCCCAACACACTTCTCTCTCTCTCTCTCTCTCTCTCTCTCTCACACACACACACACACACACACACACACACACACACACACACACACTGTATTCAGGATTCAGGTTATCTGTTCATCTTATTTTTCCCTCATCAAATTCTAAGCACTTAAAATATATGTATTTTAATCATCTTTTTACTTCCAACACCTAACAAAAATGTCCAATAAGTACTTAGTATTTGTCAAATCATGATTACATTAAGGACCAAACACACATAAAACAGATATCTTCCTACTCCTTCTATTATGAGGCTGCATAAATCAGGCTATGAGTACTTCTAAGTGAAGGCAAAGTTGCATATAGTATTTTACATCTCAGCACACAGAGCACAGAGTGTTGAACTTAGTAGGATTGAATAGATATTTGATTAATAAGTGAGTGATGGAAGCTTTTTTAGGCTCTATTGTAGATTCCTGTGTCTGAGACTCAAGTTCCCAAGGTTTTCCCTAGCCTAGTAAGGAAAGTAGCCTGCCCTTATTCTTCATAATAACAACAGATTTAAAAATTTTGAGGTCAGCAAGCACACCAAGCAAGCTTCAGAGAAATAAATGTTTCTGACAACCTATGATCATCTCCAACATATAGAGACCATACAAACCTAAAAGTCACCAAACTAAGCTCCTGTTTAAAAAATTTTCCAGATATAATCTATGCTATGCTGTATATAAATAACACTTTCCTCCAACGTTGCTATACATACAGCATATTTACTTATTTATACAACTAGAGGTCCATTGCACAAAATTTGTGCATTGGGGTGGGGGGGTCCCCTCAGCTCAGCCTTCACCCTCTCCAATCTGGGATCCCTTGGGAGATGTCTGACTGCCAGAGTAGGCCCGATCCCAGGGATTGGGCCTAACCGGCAGTTGGACATCCCTCTCACAATCTTGCACCACTGGCTTCTAATCGCTCACCTGCCTGCCCGCCTGGTCACCACTAACTGCCCCCCCCCCAGCCTGATTGCCTCCAACTGCCCACCTCTGCTGGCCTGGTCACCCCTAACTACCCCTCCTGCCGGCCTGGTCACCCCCAATTGCCCCCCCTGCCAGCCTGGTCGTCCCACACAGCCTGCTGTTTAGTAGTCATTTGGTCATCCCTCACTAACCCCTCTGGCGACCTGGTTGCCTCACATAGCCGGCTTGTTCAGTCGTTTGGTCATTCCTCATTAACCCCCCTACCAGCCTGATTGTAGGCAGCCATCTTTTGAGGGCATGACAGTCAATGTGCATATTACCTCTTTCTTATATAGGATACCTCATTCCACTAACAATTTGAGGAGGCATATAGTTTGATATTTTCCACCAAAAAAAAAAAAGTGTTCAATCTTACAAGCTCTGCAAATCCGATTGTGATTCTGGTGCTTTAGCTATTTGTTTAGCTTGCTATATGCATCCTGTACAACCCAATTTACAATCATCAAAATCCACGCTTTCACATTTTCTCTGCAGAAGTAAAGTTTCCATCCTAATTCTTTCCAAACAGGTGAGGAAAGAGGGATGACGGAATTTCCACAACCATACCAGGAGACATAATCAGAGCCAGATGCCCAATTTTCTGAATCAAGTAGACTCACTCATATGCCATAAAAATGAGTGATGCATTTATTATAGACCTCTAATTAACAAAATATGGTTTTAACATGCTGCCAACAAAGTGTATTCCACTGTGTGCCCATAAAACATGCTGGCAAATTGGAAGTAACATAACAGCTCAGTCACTGCAATTGTCACCACATTAAGAAGATCCAGCTTTAGTTTTTGGGTTACATCCACCGAATGTCACTACACTAGGAGCAAAGCCAAATATCTAGTCAATGTTTAATATATCATTCACCTAATAAAAATGTTTGAGTATATACTGTAGGCAAAACTAACATACACGGAAATAAAAACTGGACTCAATTTATAGGCCAAATGTGAGACATACATGTAAATCAGAACTACTGGTAGTTAGTTTAAAATTTTGTCAAATGACCATTTTGTAGCTAACATACTACACTGACTGTTTAGGGCCATAGGATAGACAGGACCATAGGCCATATTGTTTCTTAATTGTCCCTTGAGAGAATCTATTTAATTATTACTTTTTTATTGTTTAAAATTTTACATATGTCTCCTTTTCCTTGATTGACACTTCCCACCCCCCAGCCATTCCCAACCCGGGCAAGCCCCTACTGCTCCAGTGTCCTTATCCATTGGTTATGCTAATATGCATCATACAAGTCTTTTGGCTGCTCTCTAACCCCCACCCCACCTCACTTGCCACTTATCTCTGGCTCTATTTTTATTCACCAAATTATGTTGGTCATTATATCCCACATATGAGTGAGATCCATGTGATATTTATCTTTCTCCCACTGGCTTATTTTGCTTAGCATAATGTTCTCCAATTCCATCTATGCTTTTGCAAATGGTAAGAATGTCTTCTTTTTTATAGTGGTGTAGTATTCCATTCTCCACTCATCTGCTGATGGCCACTTAGGCTGTTTCCAAATCTTAGCTATTGTATATTGTGCTGCTATGAACATAAGGCTGCATATATCCTTTCTGACTGGTTTTTCTGATTTCATGAGATATCACCCTAGAAGTGGAATTACTGCATCAAATGGGAGTTCCATTTTTAATTCTTTGAGGCAACTCCATACTGTCTTCCACAGTGGCTGCACCAGTCTGCATTCCCACCAGAAGTACATGGGGTTTCTTTTTCTCTACATCCTCGACAGCACTTGTCATTTGTTGATTTGTTAATGATAGTCATTCTGACAAGTATGAGATGATACCTCATTGTCATTTTGATTTGCATCTCTTGGATGATTACTGACTTTGAGCATGTTTTCATATGTCTCAGCATTATGTATATCCTCTTTCAAAAAGTGTCTATTTAGGTCCTTTGCCCATTTTTTATTGTATCATTCATCTTCCTTTTGTTAAGTTGTATGAGTTCTCTATAAATTTTGGAGATTAAACCCTTATCTGAAGTAGCATTGGCAAATATGTGCTCCCATGCAGTGGGCTTTCTTGTTGTTTTGTTGATGGTTTTTTTGCTGTGCAAAAGCTTTTTATTTTGATGTAGTCCCATTTGTTTGTTTTTTTTTTTCTCCTTAGTCTCCATTGCCTTAGGAGCTATGTTAACAGACATATTGCTATGCCATATGTCTGATATTTTGCTGCCTAAGGAGTCTTCTAGGATTTTTATGGTTTCCCGTCTTACATTTAAGTCCTTTAGTCATTTTGAGTTTGTTTTTGTGTATGCTGTAAGTTGGTGATCTAGTTTCATCTTTTTGCATGTATTTGTCCAAATTCCCCAACACCATTTATTGAAGAGACTGTCTTGATTCCATTATATGCTTTTGCCTCATTTGTCAACTATTAATTGAGCATATTGCCTTAAGTCTAATTCTGAGTTCTCTGTTCTGTTCCATTGGTCTATATGTCTGTTCTTGTGCCAGTACCAGGCAGGTTTCAGAACTGTGGCTTTGTAATATAGCTTGATATCTGGTATTGTGATCCCTCCAACTTTATTCTTTCTCAGAATTGCTGTGGCTATTTTTTTTATTTCAGATGAATTTTTGGAGAATTTTTTCTAGATCTTTGAAATATGCCACTGGTATTTTAATGTGGATTGCATTGAATCTGTAGATTGTTTTGGATAGTGTAGACATTTCAATGATGTTGATTCTACTAATCCATGAACATGGTATATTCTTCCATTTGTTTATGTCTTCCTTTATCTCTTTTTTCAATGTCCTATAGTTTTCTGAATACAGAAATTGTTGTTTTTAAAAGGGCAGTGTAAATGACTTCAGTGCTCATCAACTCTTTTTTTAATACTGTTATCATTGTATTAATATTTAAGAATAGTGATAATGGTAATAATGATCAGATCATAAATGACAAAGCACATTATCTTTTCAGGCACTTTGGCAATTAATTGATTGAAGCACATTCAGGCTATTTTGTTTTTCACAACTGACAGGTGTATCTTTGATAAATCCCAGGACCACTGTGGTCCATAATCTCTCGTATATACAGCATTAGAAGAGCTCTGGGACCAGGCAAAGCTCTCCCCTACTGTATTTCTTAGTGGGCACCACCTACAAACATAATGGCAAACAACTGCCTGCACCTGCCAACCAGTGCTAAATGCACCACAAAAGAATTAAAAATTATTGTCATTCACTGCAATGACTGCTATGCAGAGTGCTGACTCCCAGCAATAGAAATTCCTGCACCCAGAGGAGAATTAAGGATGATGAACAGACCAAATAAAATCGTGTTTCTGGGCTCATACTTGGTTTTGAAAGCTGAAAATGTCCTAGTTGTGTTCAGTTAACCACATGCTGAGCTGCTGCGTTTTCTCTGCTGTGAAAATACAGGTGTTACCATACCAGGAAGTTGGTAGTATATGAGATTGGCCTCTAAAGCCTCACCTCTGGGGCTAAAGTCTCACTTAGTTGCAGCCAGTACACCTAGCACATCCCCCCACAGTCTTTCAAGCCCCATGTAGAAATGGGAACTGAATAAAGATGACTTTATTCAAAAAACAAAGAAACAAGTCTTCCTTATACATATTCATTTATGGAGAGTGATTCACTCTTTCCTAAAATGGGCACTGAGAATGCCCTATAAAAATTCAATATGCCCAAAAGCAGAGCACAGCGCTGAAAAGAGCTTCCTGGTGCTAGAGGCAATAAGAGTATGATTTCTATTAATCTGTGAAAATTCACTCATTCAAATGACAGGAGTTAATGGATTAAAAAATCTATCAGGATATACAAATGCCATAATCCTATTTATTTAGTCACTATCTTGTACATTTCAATCTACAATAAAGTATCAACACTAAATCATCAATCAACAATCAAATAACAGCTGAAACTGGTTTGGCTCAGTGGATAGAGCATCGGCCTGCAGACTGAGGGGTCCCAGGTTTGATTCTGGTCAAGAACATGTACCTTGGCTGTAGGCACATATCCAATAGGGGTATGTGGGAGTCGGCTGATCAATGTTTCTCTCTCATCAATGTTTCTGATTTTCTATCCCTCTCTCTTCCTCTGTGTAAAAAAAATCAATAAAATATATTTTTAAAAAACAATCAAATAACAAGCATGAACTGATCAGCATTTATTTAAGTATCTAGTCTGTGCCCAGAATATTAGTTGGTTCTAGAAAGGGATGAAAAATAAATATGAGATATTTTCCCTACCCTTTTTATATTTTAAAAATACACAATTTACTTACAAATTTTTATTTTATCCTGTAGGCAAAACCAGCATACACAGACTAATTGGAAATAAAAGCTAGAATCTATCTACAGCCCAAATTTCAGAAGTGTTTTCAAATCACTGTTTACATCGCCAAAGAAATTTAACCTTTTTTTTCATATGAAATAGGTTAAAGTATTTAAAGGTAATATCCATGTGTTTTCCTTTATTCGAGCTAAAATTAATTTAATCACTTCTCATGTGACAAGATTTTAAAAATCATTGCCCATCTTAATTGATTCTTTTTTAAATACACTCTCATTTTAAGCATCTCTCTTAATTTGATATGACTGTATGCTTTAGCTCTATGGAATTACATTTTAACTGTGAAAAGGTAGACTTTAGCCAGATTACTATGATTGGATCCTTCCATCACAAAAGAAACTGATTTGAATGAACTTTCCATTCCCTAGCTTCCTGCATCTAGGAGATCTCCAGGGAATATCCACCGAAAAGACTGTCTTCAGATGAGACATGTTGAAAAGAGACTAGAACTATGCGGTGACCACTGTACAGGATGTGATTTCAAATAATTTGTCAGGAACAGGGCTCTCACAATGTAAAGTGTGAGGATGGATGGACTCATTTACAGGGTCCCCAAATATATGATCTGCAAAGGTTCTTGGAGCTCATGTGGTCCAACTCAATCTCTTTACTGAGTAGAAATAAGAGACTCAGATGCAAAGTAACTTGTGCAGAAACACACTGTGCGTAGCAGATGTATTTTCCAAAAATATTAGCAGCAGTATTTCTGATCTCACCAGGTCTTTTAGAACCCTGCCACATTTCCATCAAGAAGTGGGGTCCAGATCAACAATCTTGGAAAAAAGAACAAAGTTGGAGGGATCACAATATCAGATATGAAACTGTATTACAAAACCACTGTTCTCAAAACTGCCTCATACTGGCACAGAACAGACATATAGACCAATGGAACAGAACAGAGAACCCAGAAATGGACGTAAGCCATTATGCTCAATTAATATTTGACAAAAGAGGCAAGAGCATACAATGGAGTAAAGACAGTCTCTTCGATAAATGGTGTTGGGAAAATTGGACAAATACATGCAAAAAAAAATGAAACTAGACCACCAACTTACACCATACACAAAAATAACTCCAAGTGGATAAAGGACTTCAATGGAATATAGGAATTATAAAAATCCTAGACGAATCCATAGACAGCAAAATATCAGACATATGTCATAGTAATATCTTTATTGATATAGCTCCTAGGGCAATGGAAACTAAGGAAAAAATAAACAAATGGGACTACATCAAAATGAAAAGCTTTTGCACAGCAAAACAAACAAACAAACAAACAAACAATCTCAAAACAACAAGAAAGCCCACTGCCTGGGAGAAAGTATTTGCCAATGTTATCACCAATCAGAGTTTAATTTCCAACATTTACAGGGAACTCGTACAACCTAACAAAAGGAAGGTAACAACCCAATCAACAAAATGAGCAATGGACCTAAATAGATACTTTTTGAAGGAAGGCCATGAAATATATGAAAACATGCTCAAATTCACTAATCAACCAAGAGATGCAAATCAAAACAACAATGAGGTACCATCTCACACTTGTCAAAATGACTATCATTAACAAATCAACAAATGGTAAGTGCTGGCAAGAATGTGGAGAAAAAGCACTGCTGGTGGGAATGCAGACTGGTGCAGCCACTGTAGAAGACAGTATGGAGTTGCCTCAAAAAATTAAAAATGGAACTCCCATTTGATGCAGTAATCCCACTTCTAGGACGATATCCCATGAAACCAGAAATACCAGTTGGTAAGGATATACGCATACCTATGTTCGTAGCAGCACAATTTACAATAGCTAAGATTTGGAAACAGCCTAAATGTCCATTAGCAGATGAGTAGATAGAAACTGCGGTACATCTACACAATAAAATACTATACTGCTATAAAAAATAAGGAATTCTTACCATTTGCAAGAGCATGGATGGACCTGAAGAGCATTATGCTAAGCGAAATAAGCCAGTTGGAGAAAGAAAAATATCACATGAATTTACTCATTTGTGGAATGTAATGAACAATATAAACCCATAAACAAAAATATATCCAGAGACATAGAAGCATTAAGTAGTCCATCAATCTTCAGAGGGAAGGTAGGGGAGGGTAAGAGATCAACTAAAGGACTTGTGTGCATGCACATAGCATAACTAATAGAAACAGACACTTGGGGGGGTAAAGGTCTGTGCTGGGGGTGGGGATGGCCAATGGGGAAAAAAAGGAGACATATGTAATACTATATGTAATACTTTAAACAATAATGAAATTAAAAAAAAAAAAGAAGTGGGTCCATTTCCTCTCTCCTAATGGCAACTTTGACAAAGAGATGTTGCATGACTTTTGAGGCTAGGTTGCAATTGACCATATTGCTTTTGCATGGTTCTCTATCTTGATCTCTCTATTTCTGTCTCTATATCTCTAACTCTAGCTCTCTATACACCTTTGGAATCCTGAATCATCATGTAATAAGCCTTCAGAAGACAACACAAGGGAGAGACCATCTACAGAGACCAAAGAGGCATCTGAGATGCCCCACTGTCCAGCTGTTTGAATCTTCCAGCTCAGTGACAGAGCTTTCACATGAGTGAAGCCACCTAGCTGATCCCAGAACCATAAGAAGTAAAAATAAAATGGAATTATTTTAAGCCATTAAGTCATTAGGTTTGGAAATAGTGTGTCACTCAGTAATAGATAATTGGGATACTGCATTCCTTAGGGGGAGAAGAGGAAGAGTGGAGAGAAAGAGCAAAACTTCTGCTTCAAAGTCCCTCCATTCAGTAAATAGTCTTTAATTTTCTTTCCCTGGAACTGCCTTGATGTGCAATGATAACAGAATATGGTCAGGCCAAGACTCCAAATGAGAAATTCTCTGCAGAAAGTGCTCAGATCCAATGGAAAATCCAGACCCTTTTGTCACATTCTTTTACCTGTACCTTTTCCTGCCCTGGATAACAAACAGTATTCAAGACCACAGAGCTGCCTACCAGGCATGGTTTCTCAATGGAAAAAGACTGAAACTATGGAAAAGAGGAAAAGGCAAAAGAGATGTGGTTCTGGTCTATGCCCTGATAAAACTAGCTGTGTGCCTCTGAACTAGCTTTTCTGATTCTTTGTCTGAAATAATTGTCATTGGGCTCATAGACTTCTCCAATCATGTCCGGCTATGGAACCACTGATTCCATGACACATGTTCAAGATGTCTTTCCTTCATTTTCCAGTAGTAGTTTTCATCAAATGTAAAATTAGACTAGGGGCATTCAAATATTTAAAAGTAATATTCCTTTAAATCTAAAAGGTATACCTGCTGGCCACTACTCATTGAGAATTCTTTTTTCTTTGGCAGCTCAGAGTTCCTTTCCCACACATGATCTGCAAGTGCCATTGGTGACCTCTGTGCCACTCTGTGACCATGAGGGATGCCACAGCCTTGGCAGGTGGACTGCCCACAGGTGCACTGAGCCAATCAGCAGCGTAGCTTGCCTGGTCCTCACCTTATGGCAGTCCAAGAAGAACAACAGGTAGGAGTCTGCCATGGGATTGAGTTCACACAGAGCTGGGAAGTTAATCAGCTCATGAAGGGGTGACTCTCCCCAACATGAAACCACACACAGGTCCAAGAGTTGTCACAACACTGAGCTCCAACACAGTTAAGGAGGAGCACTTGGCAGCTGAAGAGAGAGAGAGTCAGGGCTGTCACAATGAGAGTAAAAGAATTATAAGAGTTTTTTAGAAGGATGCAAAGAAAATTTGAATACAGTGAAGAGTGGATGGGAAGGAGGCTAGCAGAATAGGAAAGGGAATGGAGTGATAATGAGGCAGAAAATCAAGATAATAAAGAAGTGATCCTGATCAAGAAAGAGAAACCAAAATAATACAAGAAATAATGAATATGACTGGGGGGAGCAGAAAAGAGAAAGGGAGGGAAAGACAGAGAGAGAGACAGAGAAAGTCTTTGACCAAACAACGGGGCTCCATAGACTAGGCAAGTTGACACATAAAAGTAACCATCGAAGATACTTTGCTTTAAAAAGGTTTATTGAGAGACGGACCCCAAAGAGCTCTCACTTTTTTCTGTCTTTTTGTCTCTACTTCTGAGTCTGTCTATCTCTCTTTTTTCCTTAGATATAATTAATATTTAAATCAGTAGACTTTGAGTAAAACAGATTATACTCCCCATTTTTGGGTGGTCCTTATCCAATCCATCAAAAAAGCCTTAAGAGCAAAGAGTACGGTTTCTCCAAGAAGAAGGAATTCTGCCTCAATATTACAACATAGCAGTCCTGCTGGGATTTCCATTTCCAGCCTGCCAGCCCCTAAAATATCAGGAGCCAACTCCTTAGAGTAAATCTCTTTATATAGGCATATACCTCCTCTTGGTTCTATTTACCTGGAGAACCCTGACTAATCTAAAATACTATTCACAACTGCCATGCAAAGAGGGCATCACTGACCTATCTCATAGATAAGAAAGCTCTAGAGAGTTCAGCTTCCCCAGTAACCTCTACCTTACCAACTTTCCCCAAGATCTTTAATCTAGAAAGAAATAGTCATTTATTCAAATCTAGGTCTTTCTTACCTCTAAATCCATTACATTGTAAGCCTGTAAAGGCTTTTACAGCCATTTTGTCTCATTTGAGGCATTTGAAGCTTTCTTAGGAATGTCATTTGGCAGCATCTGGCCAAAGGGATAAACATTCCTCTCCACAATCCTGAGGCTCTGGCAATTACATAGTCCTGTTTCTAAAGTGGCCTAGCAATGGAGTTCAGGAAGGAACCCGGGACATGAAGGAGCTCACTTACTTCACAAACACCGAGACCTAGCAGAAATACCATTCCAAACAATGGCTTACTCACATTCAAACCACGCTGTAGCTAAAATTCTGGGGCATTTCCCTTTCTATGTGCTGTTCCCTACCTTGATTAGTATGAATTTCTATTTTCAACATTTCATAGTAGGGAAAAGCCTTATTCACATGCATTGTTGAATACAAGAGATTAAATTCATCTTACCACGAGTTTTGTTCTTAACTCATTGCTTACCCCAGAGTATATTCACCATGCCCAACATTAATGAACTTGAACACATTTGTAGCTCATAGTTCAGTCAGGTGTCTCACAGGAGCTTAAAGAAGGCAGGGGGTTAACCACCAACGGAAGCTGTATTTCAACAGCCTTTATTAACCCTGCAAGTGTCTTTAAACCACTACCTCCAGGATATAGCAATGGGACCTGGTTTCTCTCACCTCCTGTGTACCGCAGAGCTGATATTTAGGAAGGAAAAACTGTCAGTACACCTGTAAATGTCTCATGTGGCTTTTGCTCCCTATCAGTGTAATCAAGGTAATCACTTTTTTTCTTGATTATTTTTATGCCAGAGGCAAGTGATTTATTTTGCTCAGAGCTTTTTCTTATGCTCTCAGTGTCAATACTGACTCTCTTAACTATGAAATTATCAACCAGCTTTTTTCCTAGACCTCCAGAGTGAGGACTAAAAATTTAATGAGGCAACCCAGCCTAGTACCCTGAAAAGATCATGGGAGATGCAATGCATAATCCAGTCATTAACCTCTTTGGATTCCATTCAGTTTAAGTCAATATTTGTCAACTATTTTCATATGTACTGGGCATTGTGTTGAGATCCAAAGAAATACAGACTAATGAGCTACCCACTGCATTGATTCCAGATTAATATAAGGTCCACTGGGGGGATAGACATGTCTAAAGAAAAAAATTGTAATAATGGATGACACACCCCAAAAGAAAGACCTATGTTGACCTGGGAAGTATTAATTTCAATGGTTCATTCCAGCTAGGATGAGTTTTTGATAATGTTTCTTATGGAAGGTAATACCTTAGCAGAACCTCACATGTGGAACAAAAAGGCTGAAGAAAAGATTTCCATGTCTCCCTCCCACTTACTTACAGCTCTGAAATTCAGTAATTGTATGAATATATACAAGAAATTTTGCAAGCTGGGAACATCCAGAGTCAGGAGGTTTTTGAGGGGAGTGGGGTTTACAGGGAAGCTCTACAAACTAATACCTGCTAAGAGTCAGCTTTTGGACAGAACCCCAAAGTCAGATAGCTGTCCTACACAGTCTCTTCCAAATCACAGGAGTACATATTAACCTTGTAACAAGTGAGCAAATTTACTTCCAGAGTTCTCACAGCAGACTCCATGCTAGAACACAGGCTAAATTATTGTCTACACTGGGGAGCCCACAGCCTGACAGAGGGAAAAGGAAAGAAAGGGATGGGGAAGCTCAGACTGTAAACCAGGCATCAAGTAGAGCATAAAGAGAGATGCCAATAAGGAGTTAATTAACGGAGGAAAATGTTTGCTCCAGAGGAATCAAAGAGGCTTCATGACATACATGCTTCTAACTAAAGAACTACCAAAAAATAGAGAGATACCAGGAAGAAAGGCAGAACATTCTACACAGAAAAAAGATGTGAGGGAATGGGAGCTGGGAAGGAATAAAGAAATTTTAAGGAATCATAAGCTAATTTCGACTATAGATATGAAATATAATAATACTTATTATTATTATAAATATAATTTATTGATTGCCTACTCTATGTGTCAAATATTTAAATGTCCTATTTCACTCTTCACTCTGAGGTAGAGTATGGGTATCACACCCATTTTACAGATGAATCAACTGAGGCTTAACAGGCTAAGCTGGGACTTTAACATGGTCTTTCTGATTCCAGAGTCCACATTCTTAAGGACTAATAAGATTATTTTGTTTAGGGTGCAGTAGTTGATTCCCTGCTGGAAAATAGATGCTTAACCCAAAAGGCAATAGAAATAGTGTCATTCTTAAGAAGACTAATATATTATAGCAGATAAATCTGGCAGCAGTATGGAAAATGATCTGGAGCAGAGAAAGACTAGAGATAAGGGAACCTTTGACCTGACTGCTATTGTAATTATATATATGCAGGAGTCATGAAAGGTTCTGGAATGAATCAATAACAGTGGAAAAAGAAAGAAAAGAAATATAAATGTTAAAAAATTGTGAAGATAGAATCACTAGGACTAGGCTAGTGATTAGATATGATGGAAGAGGTGAGAATAGAACCTTGAAGAAAGTGTGTTGGGTTCATATAAGGCTATGAACCTTTTTTTTTTTTTTCCAAATCACAACTCCAGAGTCAGGAGTTGAGAAAAGAAGAACAGGACATAAGGACAGATTTAAAATGAAAAGAAAAAAAAAAGTGTATTCAGAGACATGGGAAGAGAGGTTCAAGCTGTGTCTGTCTTCTGATACTTGGTGTGGCTCCTGATACATAGGAGAGCCTCAGAAAGCATGTGTTGAGTGAGTAGATGAATGTGTGAGTCAGCTTATCTATACTGGAAAATCTTAGTAGCACATACTTGAATGGGGGCGTTGGGGCAGCCATTGGTCCCATGAACCCCACATGTTACTGTGATTAATGTTGCTTTTTCCCGAAGTCTTGGCCTGAAAAATCAACACTGAACACCTGAATTAAAAAAAAAATCCCATTGGCAAAGTTTGCTTTTCACAGTAGGAGTCTCCCAGCAACATTGCCAAAATCCCGGAGGCCCAATACCTTTCTGACTTAGCAATAACTCCCAAGTTAAACAAATTGCCAAATAGTTATAAGCTTCTTATTAGTTGGATGGATTCCTCCAATTGCTCTGTTGGCTTCACTTTCCTTGCACACATGTTGGTGAGTTCCATCAATAATTCGTGTGCCTGCAAGTTCTCTCTGCTGCTGAGGAACGCTGACATTTCTCGGCTAACATCTGCTCTGTGATCTATGATCTACAGTCTCCACTCCCTCTTGCCTTCACTTTGAACTGAAGTGCTGTGTTAAGCAACCCCACTACCCACCATCAAACAAGCTGAGACCTGAGTCTTCATTAGTGTTACAACACTTGCACTTTATCCCAGGCTAACCAGTAACACCAGTATTCAAACTGCAGTGCGACAATAACCACAACACCTCAAATGAAAGGACCTATATGATTTTCAGGATGTCCAGAGCAAGCATGCCACTAAAGATAGCTATAACACAGGTCTCAGAAGGTTTAAACAGACCAGGTCCTGGGAAAAGCTCAAACCCATGAAAAGGTGTACTAAGAAATTAGTGTAAGTGTGTAGCCTTTAATTTACCCAGCAAGAACTAAAATAGAGAACTGCTAGAGAAAGGGTATATTTCACTGGAGTAAAGATCAAACAGATCCTTTGGGGCGGGGAAATCCACTTTAAAAATTAAATTGTCCATTTCAGTTAACAGTCCTAATTCATACATTAATACACATGAGTTGAGCAAAATTTAGCTACCATACCAAAGTTTATTTCTGCACATATTTCTATATAATATCAGTATGATGGTTTCATTATACCACATGAAATGAAAATGTTCCATTCAAAATTTACTCCACAGGGAAAGCTCCTTGAAATTAATTATAAACTATATTTTCTGTTTTGATTTCTTTGAAAAGTATAGATGTCTACAGTACACTGGTTCCACTCTTCTTTTGAGGTTATGGCAAGGGACTGTGGGGTTAATTTCTGTGCACTATTTCCATCAAGTTAACAAATAGGATGAACAGAAACAATCATTTTATTAACTGCAATGAAGAGTTATGGAGAGAATAATGAGTCCACCAGATATCCATAATTCCATCTTTCTTCCTTAGATAACACAGCTAGAGTTTTTTCGTGGGCACACAAATGAGATCTTTCAGAGGGTGGGCTGAGGAGTGGGAAGAGGAGGAGAAGAGGAGAGGGAGGAGAGGGGCAATGCACCTGAACAAGATGTGCACCAACGAGTAAATTCCACACAAATGTCTCTGATGCTCAGGTCCTCAATCTGAAATAAAGAATGGGCTCAGATCCAAACTAGACATGGTCACGACCCAATGCTTTCCGAGAATTGCTCTCTCCTCCTAAAAAGTACTATCATTTGGTAAAAGAGGACAGCTCCTCTATAACTGCTATCTGTTACCTGCCTGAGCTCTTTTTCTGCAACTTCAAGAAGACAAAGAATGGAAAGACCTCCTTGGGGTCTCTCCATAGTAGAGAAGCCTTTCCCTAAAAGTTCAGTGTTTTCTAATTCTTTGTAATCACTTTATTTTGTTAGTAAAATTAATCTGCCACTCATGGTTTTCTAGAAGCTTCATAATTTATACTTCCACATCCAGAAATAGATCCTAATAAAACAATCCTGCTCTATGCCAGACACTCGCCAAAACTGTACTAGTCTTAATGATGTACATTTGATATAAAGAAGGCAACCTGAAATAAACTGGCTAGGATCATGCTGAAGAAAATTGCTAAAATCCATAAATATGTCCCCAGATCTAAAGCAGGAAAAGGGAGGGAGGTTTAATCTAACCTTTGCTTGCATTTCATTAAGAAAGCCATCTTGCTATTGTACATTTCAGTTTTTCCACCAGAAGATAAGTTTAAATACAAAATTATTCTTAAAATGAAGATTAGAAGAAACCCCAGTTATAGATTTTTAAAAATTTGGAAAAAATACTAAACATCTTATTTATCCTAAGTATCAGTTGGCAATTATATGGTTTCCTTGAGAGTGAAAAGAAAAAATAGGTCTTAAAATGGATGGCAATGCCAAAGTAATGTAGGATGTTCACATCAGGAGAGACTGGGGAGGGGTACGCCAAAATCCTGCATGATCGTTTTAACTTTTCTGAAAAAAATTTAATGTTTTACAATGAAGATTTATTTAAAAGAAATATGATATGGCTAGGAGATGGGAAGAATAAACCAGAGGCTACAGGAGTAGCGAGGAGTTGGTTCAAAACTCTAGTCTTAAATGACAGGTATTAACCAGACAATGTATCATCTGAGATGTGCAGAGGTCTGTTCTTTGGTGACATAAAAACACAATCTCTAGATTGGTCTTATCTCTAGAGAACAGAGAGTTCTCAATACCTCTCCTGGGCAAGGAAGCCTTCGATCATTTTGCACAGAGCAGCATGACTCTTCAGCCTCAGCAAGATGTCCTCTCTGAGAGTCCTTTCATTCAAGTAGCAGGTATTTTCCTAAGCTCTTTCTCTCCAATTATACATGGTGCTTTGATAAGTCATTCTCTTCCTCTAGCAAACACAGCTTGGGTGTGTAATCAAATCCCAGAAGTTATAATGAGCAGATATGTGGTATCTATGAATCGCTTCTGTGTGGGTGTATATTTTAATCTGTTACTTAGATGGTCGGGCTAACTGGGGAGAGGAAAAAGAGAAGAGCTGAAGGCAGTTCTATCAGTTGTTTAAACAAATTTCACTCATATGGCGTGGTGCAAGCCAAGATTCAGTGTGACTGAGTGCTTCCTTCTGAGGGAAAACCTAGACTGAAACAGAAAACTCTCTCTCAGTCCTTTGCCAACCTTCTTAAAATAACTACCATTGTGTTGGATTAAAAGGCATTTGCTGAAGATTCTGTGAAGAATTAAGCTTATTTGTTGTCCTTTTAAAACAGAAAGGAGAATAATAAAGCTGTTAGTCAGCATCATCTTAGAAGATAAAGCTTTCAAGATAGCAGAGGATCTGGGTCACTTGGGAGCTTCCCCGAAGCTGCTCTTGATTGGCAGCTCTTCAGAATTTCAGCTGCAAACTTAACACATCCTCCGAGCCCCAATTCCAGGGCTCACTAGACTTGATCACTGAGAAGTGGTCTGTTCCAGTGTCTTTGGATGAGTGGCATCAACTTCCCTCTCCCTCTTCTCCGCCCCCTTCCCCCACACCTCGCCAAGAGTTCAACTGTGTCTCACCAGAGAGAAACAGAGAAAAATCAAATTGGCAGAAAGAAACTCCAGAATATCACAAGTGCTCTTGATTGCTTGGAAGTTGTACTTGTTGGTTCTTCTTACATGTCTTGTGACAAAACAAAACAAAGTGACTCCAGGATGCTTAAGCATAAGAAAGCCGCAACAACCCCCCCTCCCCCAATGGGTGAAGAAAGCGTCTTGTTCAGGCACTTGCCCGAGCCCCTGCAGTGATGGCAACTTTGACAAAAGCAAGTCCTGTGGGTGCTCAGCATGGGGCCCTCAACAGTGTTTCCTTGAAACAGACAGACTAAGGAGAGGAGGTTAATTCTTCCCCTCCTGAAATCTGCGGGCACTTTCTTCAAATACCAGAAAGGTTTAATTCAGATAGCATGAATCTCTGTGCTTTCATTGGCTCTTTACATTATAATAATTCTAGTGTAGACATCGCTCTTGAGCAGTGGTTCTGAAACAGGGTGAGTTTGACCCACATGGGACATTTGGCAACATCTCGAAATATTTTTGGTTGTCACAATTGCTACTGATATATAGTGATGAAGCCCAGAGATCAGCTCCTACAATACTCTAAATTCCTAAATTCCTATAAAAGCACAGATAGCCCTGCACCACCAGAAAGTATCTGGCCTGAGGGCAATTCTGCCAAGGTTGAGAAACTCTGCCCTAGAGGATGGAATAAAAATTAAAGTTTCTACTTGTTCTCATGATTTTTTTATAAGTTTTTAAAACTCTACACAAGAATGTCTTAGTGTTTAAACACCTGTTTATCATTCTACCATGCATATCAGTACCTTCACAAGCTGCTCAAACAAAATGGCTAGCAAATAATCACTAATGAAAGAAAACAGATATTCTGAACATACACTGAGTAGCCAGATTATTATGATCTCTGAATACAAAATAATCTGGCCACTCAGTATATATGTATATTAGAGGCCTGGTGCATGAATTCGTGCATGGGTGGGGTCCAGCCAGCCTGGCTAGGGGGAGGGGACATGGGTGATTGGCTGGTCTGCCTGCTGGTTGAACTCCTGGTCAAGGGGACAATTTGCATATTAGCCTTTTATCATATAGGATATACACTGAGTGGCCAGATTAGTATGTGTTCAGAAATCATAATAATCTGGCATCTCAGTGTATACCATAACCTGTTTCTCTAGTACCTTCATCAATGAACCCATCATTAAACATATTGAATGTCCATCATATGGTCAGCCAGTGTTTACTAACATAGGGAATATAGAAAGGTATAGGAAGTGCCTGGCTGGGCTCTGTTGGTTGGAGCATTGTCCCATACATCAAAAGGTTGTGGTTTGATTTTTAGTCAGGACACATGTCCAGATTGCTAGCTCTATCCCCAGTAGGGGGCATGCAGGAGGCAGCTAATTCTTCTCTCTCTCCCTCTACCTTCCTCTCTCTCTAAAATCAATACAAATATATTTTTTTAAAAGTAAAAAAGGTATGGAAAGCAATCCAAATGAAAAGAGTAAGACACTTATGGAAAATTAACAGGATAGAACAAGAAAATCTAATAAAACATACATTTAGCTAAATATTAAAATTGGTAAGCTAATATGTATACTATACATAATTATTTTTAAGAAAATTAAAAACTTAATGACAAGTTTAGTGACTACTGATTATTTTTGCTTGGGAGATTATTAAATCAGTGAATGCCTATTAGCATTACTTTTTAATTTTAAAATTTAATAAATAGCCACTGAGAGATTGGATTGGCCCAACATTACCTAAAAACAAAGTGATAATTCCAGGACAATACTCAGAAAAGGAATTTATCAAACACAAGTCATTCATCACAAAAACTTGCAATTATACTAAAAAGTAGTATAGAATTAGGTGACAAAAGTAAAATATTTTCAAAGTGGACACTGAAACTCTCTTTTAAGCTTAATTTCACTCAGAAATTAAAAGTAACATTAAATAGTCAAAGAACATATGTGCAAAACCCATAGACACAGACAACAGTGAGGTGGTGGCCAGAGGGGAAAGGAGGCAGGGGTCAGGTAGAGGTGAGCATAGGGGACATCTGTAACAGTGTCAAAAATAAAAATAAAGTTAAAAAATAAATTAATAAAAATAATTTTTAAATTTTTGAAAATAAATAAAATAATAAAATAAATCAAAATAAATGAGATTAAAAAGGAGAAAATTAATTTGCATAAACAGAATTTCCCATCATCTAACAAACATAATGAACATACTAAACCGAGTGAAAACTGCTCTTATAACTTTGCATCTCACTCTTTTCTTCCTTGTGTTACTAAACCTAGACCATACAATTGCTCTATACCTGTAAAGGTAAGAAGCTGACAGCAGGTAGAGCTTCAGTCAGATGAACTGGAGCTGCTCACTTTCCTTGGAAAATCCTCTGACTAGCAAAGCCTGAGAGGAGCTCTGGATCTTCAGATGTCCCCTAGTGGGACTGGAGAAGACAATGATTTATGGCTTCTCTTCTGTGCTGACACTCTGACAGTTTAGTGAAAGATAATAAACCAAATCCAAAAGCTCTAAGAGCCATTAATGGTGTTGGACGAATGAAATGTGTGGTTTTTTAGTTTTGTTTTTGTTTTGGTTCACCGTTTGTGTGTCCCTAACAAGCAAGAGAGGAATAAAAACTTGAGATTGCAGATTGGTGGGAGGAATCCCTTTACCTAATGTTGGCACCCATCCCTTTGCCTGCAACAGGTTCAATTGGAAGGGTCAGTTCCTCATAACACATCTCTGCCAAAGAGGCATTTTGGTGCTGCCTGGAACAAAGGTACTTCATGTTTGCATGCTTATACTTTATGTGAAAACAGGTACAAATGCTGGCATGACACCAAACACTTTCAGTAACAGCACTCAGCAATTGTCATCTCTGTGCTAGAGTTGGGAAAAAAAAAAGCCACAAAAGAAGATGGCCAAGAGGAACCAAGATGGTGGCATATATAAACACCCATACTGCTGTCCCGTACAACAATTTCAAAACTACAACTAAAAAACAAAACGGACATCATTCAGAACCACCAGAGGGCTGACCGAGTGGACATTCTACAAATAGAAGGAAAGATAAAAGAGACACTGTGACTCAGAGGAGCTGCGGAGGACAGAATTGTGGATATGCACGGAGTCAGAGGTTCCGAGCCACATGCAAGCAGAAAGGGCGGGTGGCTGCAAACTCGGCTGGTTTTCTCGAACTGGGAGGGAGACAAAGGCATCCCACTGCACTGAGCCCCGGTTCTGGGCCAGTCTCGGGGAACCCAGACTCATACAGGGTGAAACTAGACAGTAAGAAGGAAGAACACTGAAACTCTGGAACTGCAGAGGTGCACAAGCTACCCAAGAGGGCTAATGGCTGGCCCTATTGTTCAGGAGTGAATAACAAACAAACAAACAAACAAAAAACCATCAGACTGCTTTGTTTTCTCATTCCAGGTGAGTCTTTGAGTGTCCAGACTCATTTGGGGAGAAATTGCACTGTCCGGCAGTGGGCAGAGCTCCAGGCAGCTTTCTCTAAGAGTTGCATGCAACCATTGCCACAGGGCAGGGAGATCAGGGAGCCGCTTAGGGCAGGGCTGCCTGCTCAACCCGGAGACTCCGCCCTATCCAGGCTGAGCACAGATGCTCTCCCACCGTAAACACAGCTGATCCTCACAGCCTGGAGGTCAACCCCTCCAAGCGATTCCAACAACAATATAGGCTTAACTACAACAAGACTGTGCAACCCATAAAGGGGTACACCAAGAGTATCCACCTCAAGTAACTGGGGAGGCTGAGCCACTGTCCCCTAAAAGATACCTACCACACAAACCTACTTGACCAACTCAGGAAAACAGCCAAAATGTAAAGACAAGGTAAAAGATCACATGTGAAAGAAATGGAGGGGAAAAAATGACTGGGCATACAGTTCAAAACCATGGTTATAAGGTTTTTCAAGAGGCTCCTAGAAAAGGCCAATAAATTTAACAAGACCCTTGAGGATATGAAAGAGACCCTCAAGAATATGAGCGAGACTCTGGAGGATATGAAAAAGGACCAACTAGAAATTAAGCACACACTGACTGAAATAAAAAATATTGTACAGAGACCTAAAGCAGACTAGAGTACCGCAAAAATCAAGTCAAAGATTTGAAATACAAAGAAGCAAATATCACTCAGCCAGAAAAGCAAGAAGCAAAAAGAATCCAAAAAATTGAAGATAGTGTAAAGAGCCTCTGGGACAACCTCAAGCATACCAACATCCAAATTACAGGGGTGCCAGAAAAAGAAAGAAAGCAAGATACTGAAAACCTATTTGAAGAAGTAGTGACTGAAAACTTCCCCCACCTGGTGAAAGAAATAGACCTAAAAGTCCAGGAAGCACACAGAACCCCAAACAAAAGGAATCCAAAGAGGACCACATCAAGACACATCATACTTAAAATGCCAAGAGCAAAAGATAAAAAGAGAATATTAAAAGCAGCAAGAGAAAAACACTTAATTACCTACAAGGGAGCACCCATACGCTTGTCAGCTGATTTCTCAACAGAAACTATGCAGGCCAGATCGGAATGGCAAGCAATTTTCAAAGTGATGAATAGCAAGAATCTACAACCAAGATTACTCTACCCAGCGAAGCTATCATTCAGAAGTTAATGTCAGATAAAGAGTTTCACAGATAAGAAGGAGCTAAAGGAGTTCATCAACACTAAACCAGTATTATATGAAATGCTGAAAGGTATTCTTTAAGAAGAGGAAGAAGAAGAAAAAGGTAAAGATAAAAATTATGAACAACAAATAACCATCTATCAACAAGTGAATCTAAAAATCAAGTGAATTAAAAATCTGATGAACAGAATAAACTGGTAAATATAATAGAATCAGGGGCATAGAAAGGGAGTGGACTAACAATTCTTGCGGGGAAAAGGGATGTGGGAAGAGACTGAACAAAAAGCGTACACCTATGAATGAGGACGGGGTGGGGGTAAAGGCAGAGAATGGGATGGGTACCAGGGGGAGGGAGCTATGGGGGGAAAAAAGAGCAACATTGTAATAATCTGAACAATAAAGATTTATTAAATTATAAAAAAAGAAGATGGCCATCTGGTATACCATGAGTCTGTCTAAGTAGCCCAGACAACACCAGCCTTGTAAGGAAGACTGCTGTCCTGAGAGATTAGGAACTTGTCAGCTTTAACAGACATATGAGGGAGCAAACTCAAATAACAGTAGTTGAGTCCTGGTTTTAAAATTTTATGTATATATGGAGGGCTAGAAGGCACTTAGTGTGACCCTAAAATAAGAAACAAAACAAAATACACATGTATGTGTGTACGTATGCATATAAAATCCTTTTTACAATTTGAAAATTGCCAAAGTAAGTGTAAAAAATCACAGGTATTTTTTTAAGGCAATTACAGCCAGCTGAATTCTAAGAATACAAGATTTTAATGCCAATAAGATAGATACTTCATGACCAAATGGGTATCCTAGACTATCAGGAATTCCAATATTGTGGAAGCATGATCTTAGGACAGTCCATGGAAAAAGCTGGACTTTAGCAAAGTTTGAAAACTTTACAGCACAAAGTACACTTTCCATTGCTTTCTATTTTTTGTGTTGATCTAAAAAGCCACCACATTTCTGTCCTTCAACAGAAAGCTTGACAAAGTAGCCTCAGATTTCCCGTATATGCAATGTCACCTCTAATGTACCACCTCCTGCACTGTATCCCTCTCAGTGGACTGTCTGTTGAACTTGGCATGCTTTTGTTTTGGGTTTTTTGTTTGTTATTGTGGGTTTTGTTTTCTTGTGTGTGTCTTTGTTTTGTTTTGGGTTTGTTTGTGTGTTGGTTTGTTTTTTTTTGTTTGTTTGTTTGTTTTGCTTTGCTGTGAGAGTGTCAATGTTCCCATTTGGTCAATTTTGATGCCACCAGCAGCATGCTTCTGCAAAATCACCCATTAGGTGAAAGGGGCACAGACTATAGCCTTAATAATAATACCTTCAACTACTCTAACTTTCCACTCAACAAAATTTTATATCATGTAGATCAGTTAATATGCACAGAATAGAGAAAATGGCTCTGACCCACATAGAGAATCAGATATGTGAACCTTGGTCTACTGCAGTTGAACCTCTAACCCCCAAAGCCAACCTGCTACAACCCCAGACAACTATTACCCCTTGTTTAAGACTGATGAATATCATACTATTCCTTGTAATACATCAAAATGTGCTGATTATAAAGTGCCTTGCATTTTGCCCTTCAAGGCCTTTAGATGGGTAGTCCTACAGTCAATGTTCTCACAGAATCACAGATACAAACTAAGGCTTTCAACCTCCATAGAAATATTGTCTTAAAAGTGGAAGTGACATAAGAATACCACCTTCTATGGAATATGTGAATTAGCTTTGTAGGCCAACAGTGCTAATACTTATAAAGTTATTTCTGTTATCAAGCTAAAATAAGGCTCCCTAGTAGTTCTCCCTGCTAATCATAGTTTTAGCGTCTGGATATACCCAGGGTTCTGGGCTTCAGGTGGAAGTTCTGACAATTCAGTTTCCATATAGTGCTACACCTACTATCAATGTGTGTCCACTGGGAACAAGGAGTTTCTTTGGATCCCAGTTCTACCAGGAACAAACTCTTGTTGAAACATGTAAAGAATTACTCTTCAAAGCAAATCAGAGTCACTTACAACTCATAAGCAGTAGTTTGTTTAGCGATAAGAACAAAGTTGAGTGAGAGCAATAGTATTTAAAAAAAGAAAAATTACACTGATTACATATAATCACATATGTTGAACTATTTCTAGGCTAGATATAATCTTAATATAATGAGTATTTTTACAAGAGATAAAGATAACAATAATAATAATATTATTATTTATAAACCATTTTCCAGCCAATGTGCTTGAGGCATTGCATGATCATATACAATGATTAAAACACTATTCTTAAGATACAAAGTGAAGTAATGCTAAAAGAATAAGGAACTAATATTATACTTACAGAAAAAATGTGACACCAGGTATTAAGAAACATCAGAGGATGACCTTTTCTAGTGATTTTTTTCTACTTTGGTTGTTATGAGGACAAAAAAAAAAATTTAATCCTTTTTATCATATCTTCTAATGTATTTATTTTCTAAGTACTTACTCCCTTTTTAGATCCTGTCCTAAGGTTAAAATTTCTCTCCTTCCTATATCTAATTTTTATGTCAATTCATTCAAATTCACATGACAAATGGATTTGTCTAAAAAACCAACAACCAAAGAACAACAAACCAGAAGAGTCATTAAGCTACTTTTCTAATATTGGTGTTTTCTTATGCTTATTATGCATTTGGACTATATGACCAATGAAAATAAAAAAAGAAAACATGGTCAATGCCTGAGCCTAAAACCTATACAACTGTAATTTCCAACCTTTTAGCCAGCATGACATCCTCTGATTCTGAGTTTTGCAATAACCACTCACTCCTTCCTCCTTTCAAAAAGATGAGGATGGTGTGAAAAAACACTGTTGGTTACCTATACCACAATCATTTCCTCCCCCACCCCACCTCTTTCTTTCTTGCTAACCGAACACTAATTTTGTTCAAGTACTGAGGGGTCATATGCTCCTGGAAAGTGGTACCCTTCCCAACCCCATGGATAAATTGTTGAATCTAAGACATCAGTGTCGATTTCAGTCTCCTTTTCCAGCAGTATGTTTGGTCCCAGATTTGTAATGCAACTCTGGCCAAGAGACATAACCGGAAGTCTGATAGGAGCTTTCCAGGAGAGGTCTTCCTGTCTGATGAGCATCGGGGTGTGGGCAGTGATCTTCAGAGTCAGAGCAGCTATCTTGAAACTGTAAGGAGCAGAACCAAAGGACCAAGCTATCACACTGGTTTCAATGGAGTGGAAAGATGAAAAGACAATGGGAAATTTATTCATCCAAAGCTGCAACCACCCTACATTGCATTTATTATTATAGCAGATCATTTTTCTTCCTTGTTTAAATCAATTTAATTGAGCATTCTTGCACTGGCACCTAAAAGCATCCTATCCAACTCAAAGGCATCTCTGTTTATATATTTGAAATGAATCACATACTTTTTGGCATTTGTATTTTTAGAAAACACTTTCACACAACTGAAAATACTTGGAATCTTTTAAACCAATTAGAGTATCACTAGATAACATTTGAAACCCTAATATCTACCAAGCATATCAATAAACATGATATTATTTAATTTCTATAATTCTTTTTTATAGATAAGGAGAATCAGAGAGATCAAGTAACTTGTTTAAGATCACACAGTTTGGAAGTGTTAGAGCCTGCATTTGAAGTCAGATTTTCTAAGCTGAAGTCCAAATCTCTTTCTACTCCACCAAAGCTATATATACTGGATTTCTATTTTGGCTACACTCCTAGACTGACTATTGATAATGATTTTAACTCAGTTTACATTACTGTTGACTGTTTGTCGAGTCATATTGGAACTAGGGTTGAAATAGTAATGTGAATATTTTTTTACTTAGTAAAGTCTCTTTCCCCTTGCAAAAATAAATAAAAATCTAATTTAACAACATATTTAGTGAACTGTATATTCCTATAAGAATTGGGGTTCAATTATTCATGGCAAACGCTGAAAATATGCTCTTAACAGTTTATGTATTTTTTAAACAAGGTTTTTTATATATATATATTTAATATATTTTATTGATTTTTTACAGAGAGGAAGAGAGAGGGATAGAAAGTCAGAAACATCAATGAGAGAGAAACATTAACCAGCTGCCTCTTGCACACCCCCTACTGGAGATGTGCCCGCAGCCAAAGTACATGCCCTTGATAGGAATCGAACCCGGGACCTTTTAGTCCAAAGGCCGACGCTCTACCACTGAGCCAAACGGGTTTCGGCAGCAGTTTATGTATTTTTAATGAACTAATAAAATTTAAAAGACAACTAAAGACTGTGGGAGTTGTTTAATCAGATTTTTTACTCTTCTTAACCGATCATATTTAGGCAAATTGGTCTTTATCTCATGACATAACTCCAATGAAAAAGAGTCACTGGATTCTTTGATAATCAAAATCTGCGCTGCTCAATAAATAAAAACATTTTAACATTTCTTACTAGTTGAGCTTAAGTATTCCTTGGTTCATTGCCTTTGGGATGGCAAAAGATTGATTTAAATTCATTTGTTTGTTCAACAATGAAGAATAATGTAATCTGATTTATAGTTTAAAGCCATTTGCCTGTTGTATGGGAATGAATGAGAGGGAAAAGTAAATGTTGGGAAAACTAGTGCCTTCATCCAGGCAATATATGATGTACTTCAATTAGGTTGATAGCAGGGAAAATAGATGGATACTTAAAAATATGAGCCAACAGAGCTGCTAGTATATTAGAAGTAGAAATTGCCTTAAGGAAAGAAATGCTAAAAAACAAAAAATGTGGTAGATTTCAAGGAACTTGAAATAAAAAAATATTTTTTTAAACTGTTAATTCTGTGATACTGACTAGATATCCAGGCAGAAATATATGAAGATGGTTGAAGAAGCCTACTGTATAGAGGAAGTCCAAAGCTGAAGGTAAAAAGTGATGAGTGATAAGCATGTGGAAGCCATAGGCCAAGGTGAGATCATCGCCAGAAGTGCTCATGTGGAGCAGAGAAACAAAGAGTGCACAGGACTTAAGTCTGAAATGGAAATGACAACATCTGGAAGATGCCCTTGTGGAGGTTTTCCACTAGTTAGAATTTTAGATTTCATCTATTTTCAGACATCTTCATTTCCTAGCTTCCTTCTATATATTTTCAGTCAATTCTAATTTTTTTCTTTAACAACATTTTCTCCAAAGCATTCACTGATCCTTAGATTGGGCTCTCCAAATCTAAAACCATTTTAAAAGTCTTTAAACTCAGTCAATTTGCCAGTTTACTCACTGTTATAGCATATATATTTAAGCAATTGCACAAACTAAAATAACTATCATTTTCTAAACTCAACGTTATTTTTTATCTCCTTTTTTTTTTTTTTTTTTTTCTGACTAAAGGCAATGGTACTTGTGCAGGTGAGAGTCAATGAAAATCAACTCAGGTTAACACTTTCCAAAAATATTCTGGCACTCAATTTGTATTTTAACCTCACATCACAGAGGTGGTCCAAAATCCATTCCTAGAATAACTAAGCAGTGTTTGTCTTTTGAAGAGTTTATTTTAATCCTTAGAAGATAAAGCTAGAGATGAAGGAAACTCACTCCTAAGAGAAGATAAAATTATGAACCGAGGATATTCCTGAAGACTCTAGCGACTTGACCCAATTATCTGGTTGAGGTCATTGATCCTAGAAAAATATGGAAATTATGGTTTGTACTAAACCACAGGCTAGTAAATTACATTTTGTCTAATTTATCCATTAAACATATCATATATGTCAAGCTATTGCCAGTCAAGTCTAGAGCTCTGCCCTTAACCCAGGAGCCCAAATACTGTATCCTCCCTATTCGTGACAAGCCTTTTTAGCTGTGTGGCTCCCACAGCTAATAGTAGGTCATCTGCTTATAAAGTGTCTTTCCGCTATTTGTTTTCTCATGTTCTTAACACAGAGGTAGATGGTATTAGATATATTTCTTTTTAGCAAGTATGAGGTAAGCAGAGGTCAAACCAGTGTCAAACAGAGCTGTAGAAAAGCAGATATAGTTACAGTGAAAACCTTCCAGCCTAAACAAAAAAATGTTCTCAGTGACATTTCTGGGGCCACATTCTAGATAGAAGACAAGCCAAAACCTTATGCTAAAGAGTTCTTCTGTACTGAGTTGGCAGAGGCAAAGAGATGACCACTTCATTTCCCCTGTCTCAAATCCAGGAATGGGTGCCACTCTAGTACTTTCTTCAGCAGGCAATTAAATTTGAAAGAGATTGTAAACAAAACCTAGAAAACCCTTTGGTGTCCAGCCTTTAGTCCTTTAATGCTGAATCTATTCCAATCCCTAAGGTGGGAGAAAGGTAGCACACCTCCTCAAACACTGTTCATTCAAGGCAAGAGAGCAAAGAAAGTTTAGAGTTGTTACTATGCATTTATCTCCTCAACAATAAGCCATAAAGTGGTGATTAACTCACCTTTCTTTTCAGCACCATTTAGTTTACAGGATTTTGCACATAGTCATAGGTCAATAAATATTTTTGGAATAAATTCCTTGTCTTTTAAAACTCAGTATCTCAATGTCCTTGTATTTTCAAATTACAGTTAATGAAGCCCCTAGACCTAATAGTATCTCTCATTTTATTCTCTAACTTTCCATGCCAGTTTATTTTGGCTTAACCTAGTCTCACTAGTTCTTTTCCTTTTTATCTCTCTCTTTTCCCCCCATTTTTTCATAAGCTGTGAATTCATTTAATTATTATTCCTTCCCCCCACCCCCACCTTAGGTTCCCAATATTATCTTTTCTTCCTCCTGCCTACACTCCTCCATCTTTTTTCCTGATGATTCTTCCTCTTCTGTAATATATTTTATTTTGTTATCACCCTCACTGCCTGTCATCATGCGCCTGCTTCTTTGTCTTAGCAAGGTGACCTGGGAAGAAATCATATCATCTATCAGCCTTGGGATCATAAAAAGTGCTGAACTGAGTATTCTAAGAAACAATGTAAGCCAACTGTTGCTCAGGGGCTGTTTCCAGTTTGACTCAAATTTTTACTGGTCTGCAACACTTTACTACCAAAAACACTTGCTTCCGCAAGCTCTAAGAATTTGATGTACTCAATGTTGACAGATGGGATTATAGCCTCACTTACTGTGATCGATATGATTTTGCTCATTACCTCACTGTTATACTAAATATATGAAAATATGTAAGCAAAAGTTATTATTAATTAAATTAGCTTATAATACATTTTACTAACCTTTAAGATTTTTAGATAGTTAACTGTTTGAATTGAGTAGTTCTGGTCCAACGGATGGAACATTAATTTGTTGTGCAACTTTGGGTACATAATCTGACTTCCTGGATCACACACAGGTAGAAGATGCAAAAAGAAAAAAAAAAGTCATGATAACAATATTTCACCAGAGACTCCTATTTATCTTTCTAATTTGTCCTGAAGTGAAATTACTTCGAAGATAAAGGCCTCAGACTGAAAAGTTGCCTGTAAACCCAGCCCATTGCCTGGCCACATAAAGACATTAATAAGTGTTGACTAGATGAATGAATCCCAACATCTTATCAGTTTTGTGAAGATAAAATGCACTAATAAAATGTAAAAATAAAACCTTTGGAACTATAAAACAAAGTGAAAATGTAATAAATTATTATTAGAGAATACTAAATGCTCTAACACGCTCTTTAATCACATAAAGAACTACATAAGATTAAGCAGAAAATAGTATGAAAGTACAGTGGAGGCAAACATTGATTGAAATTGAGACTAGAACATGGATTCATTTATGCAAAAGGCTAATTTATCATAGCAAATCTTTCCAGACGATAATATCTGTTATATCACTACCAAAGTCAATGGCACATGTTTTGGATTTCTTGTTATTACAGCATTCTTCTTCAAGTACCAATTCTTATATAGCTGGAACAAAAGGCTTAAATATTCTTGAATGGTGGGGGGAATCAATAATGCAATGGTTTTCATAACAAAGAGGCTTATGTCTCTTTCATATAACAGCCCAGAGTAGGTAGGCAAACTCTTATACTGTACGTGGTCCTTCACGGATCCCAAATTCCTTCTATATTGTTGCTCAGCAATTCTGGATGGAGCTGTCTTTATCTATATGGTCAAAGTTGGTTATCAGCTTATGAGTACTCCAGTTCAAAGGAGAAAAAGGATTAACAGCACATGGGCAATACTGTAAGGTTGAATGAAGCCTGGGAACACGAGGCATCACTTGCAATTATATTCCACTGACCAGAACTTTGTCAGATGACCCTCAGTGTCACTTGGGAAATACAATTTCTTACTGGCAACCACATTCCTAGTCACAACTCTATGGTGCAACAGATTTTGGTGGAATATTAGCCATCAAACTAGAAGGCTTTGTGAAGAATATAGAATTTGAGGTAGGCATTAAAGAATATCTAAGATTACAATAGAAAGTCTAGTAACAGCTATAATTATCAACTGGAAACTGCTAGGTATCTTCCTTGTTGCTACCAAGGATCTTATTTCTTACCTTAATCCATACATTCTTTTTAAACAAATTCTAGAGAAAAAATAATAAAGCATTTTTTATTATTATTTTTTTTATTGTTCAGTTTATTAATTACATTGTTTCCCCTTTTTTATCCCCCTATATCTCCCCTTCACCCTGTACCTATCCCAGCCTCCACCCTCACCTCACCCTCCCCATGTCCTCTCCCACTGTTGCAAGATTTTTGTCCAATCTCTTGCTGTACTTCCCACAACCCTTTTCTCCCCAAGAATTGTCAGTCCATTCCCTCTCTATGACCATGTTTCTGTTATAGTCACCAGTTTATCTTGTTCATCAGCCTATCAATTCACTTGATTTTTATGTTCATTTGTTGATAGATGTGTATTTGTTGTTCATAATTTATATTTTTACCTTTTTCTTCTTCCTCTTCTTAAAGAATATCTTTCAGCATTTCATAAAATACTGGTTTGGTGGTGATGAACTACTTTAGCCTTTTCTTATCTGCGAAGCACTTTATCTGATCCTAAATTCTCAATGATAGCTCTGCTGGATAGAGTAATCTTGGTTGTAGATTCTTGCTCTTCATTATTTTGATAATTTCTTGCCACTCGCGTCTGGCCTGCATCGTTTCTGTTGAGAAATCCGCTGACATTCGTATGGGTGCTCCCCTGTAGATAACCAACTGTTTTTCTCTTGCTGCTTTTAATATTCTCTCTTTATCTTTTGCTCTTGGCATTTTAATTATGATATGTCTTGGTGTGGTCCTCTTTAGATTCCTATATTTTGGGGTTCTGTGTACTTCTTGGGCTTTTAAGGCAGTTTCTTTCACCAGGTGGGGGAAGTTTTCAGTCACTATTTCTTCTAGTAGGTTTTCATTAACTTGCTCTCTCTCTTTTTATGGCACCCCCATAATTCGGATGTTGGCTTGCTTGAGGTTGTCCCAGAGGCCCCTTACGCTGTCTTCAATTATCTGAATTCTTTTTGTTTCTTGCTTTTCCAGCTGAGTGGATTTTGCTTCTTTGTATTTCAAATCTTTGACTTGGTTCTTGTGGCCCTCTGGACTGCTTTTAGGACTTTGTGTAATATTTTTTATTTCAGTCTGTGTATGCTTGATTTCTAATTGGTCCTTTTTTTTATCCGTGAGGGTCTGGTTCGTAACCTCAGAGGTCTTGTTCATTTCCTTGAGGGTCTCATTCATTTCCTTGAGGTTCTCATTCATTTCCTTGTAATTCTCATTCATTTCCTGGTTGGTCTTGTTCATTTCCTGGTAATTCTCATTAAGTTGATCGGCCTTTTCTAGGGGCCTCTTGAAAAGCCTTATAACCGTGGTTTTGAACTCTATGTCTTGTCGTCTTTTCTCCTCCATTTCTTTCACACCTGATTTCTTTCCATATCTCTGCATGGTGGCTGCTTTATGTGGTAGATATCCTCAAAGGACAGTGGCTCAGCCTCCCCAGTTACCTGAGGTGGGTACTCTTACTGCAATACTTTATGGGTTGTATTCAGTATTTTTGAATTTAAACCCAGCTTCTTGTTGTTAGCCCTTGGAGGGTTTGACCTCCAGGCCAATTGACTGTGAAGGGAGACTGTGTTCAGGTTGGATGGGTGGAGTATCTGAGCTGCGCAGGCAGCGTCAGCGTCAGCTGCGTCCTATGCGGCGCTTGCGTGCACGGGTCTGTGTTGGATGGGGATGGCTGCAGACACCTCCAAGAGAAAGCCACTAGTTTCTTCCCCTTGCCAGACAACTCTGCCTTTCCCCAAATGTGCCTGCACACCAAAAGTCTAGCTCAAGGTTGTAAAATAGATGGTTTCCGGAACCAGGAGACAAGTTTCCAGGGGGCAAGTCGCGGGTTTGCGTGACCCTTGCGACTAGGACCTCTGCAGCGCCCCGCCTCCAGGGTGCGTCCCCCAGACCTCGGACCTAGCCTGGCACTGGGGATCTGTGCAGTGGGACGTCTCCACGTACCCCGGATCTCGGACCTCGCCTGGCGCTGGGGAGTCTGTATAGTTGGACGTCTCTGCCCTCCCCGTAGGAGAAATCTGGCGGGGGGTGCTGCTCCAGCCCCAGCCCGTGCGCGCGACCAGGACGGCTCCTAACCTGTTTCCATCTGAAAGGCTGCACTCCCACCGCTCCTGAATCTCAGTGTCCCACCTTTACTCTTATTAGTGGAGTTTTCATTCAGCCAGCTTTCTGGCGATTCTGGGTGCTGTCTGTTCTGCTGTTATGTTGTAGTTCTTAAATCGTTGTGCGGGGCAGAACAATAGGTGTTTACCTATGCCGCCATCTTGGTGCGCCTCCATAAAGCATTTTTTCTAAAAAAAAAAAAATCATACTGTAGAACTATAATATAACTAGAGGACTGGTGCACAAAATTTGTGCACTGGGGGTGGGTGATCCCTCAGCCCAACCTGCCCCCTCACACATACTGGGAGCCCTCTGGCCTTGGGCTTTAGTCCTTGGGCACCCAGCAACCCCCCTGCAATGGAGCAGATGGCTGGCTCCAGCCCAGCCCCACCCCCTCACCCCTCAGGCCAGGGCCTTAGCCCCAGCCAGCTCACCCCCAGCTAGCATGAGCATCAACCCCACCTGCCCAGGCCCTGGCCGCCTTGGCCATGCCCCCCAGACCCCCGAGGCCTAGGCCACCTCGGCCACGCCCCCCCAGGCCCTGGCCACCTCAGACACCATTCCCCCAGATCCCCCAGGCCCAGGCTGCCTCAGCCACACCCCTAGGCCCCCTCAAACCTGGGCCGCCTCGGCCATGCCCCTCACGACCCAGGCTGCTTCAGCCATGCCCCCCTAGGCCCCATCAGGCCTGGGTTGCCTCAGCCATGCCCCCCCCCCGTGGCCCAGGCCACCTTGACTACATCCTCCCAGGCCAGGGATGCCTCGGCCACACCCTGCAGCCCGGGCCACCTCAGCCATGCTCTCACGCTCCTGATTGGCTGGTGGGCATAGCAAAGGTATGGTCAAATTTGCATATTACTCTTTTATTAGATAGGATGTTTAAACCTCTATAATAATCCTGAATAATAAAAGCCTAATATGCTAAGTGTCTGGTTGACCAGTCAGGCATTCAACCAATAAAAGCGTAATATGCTGATGCTATGCTAAGGCTGTTCAACTGCTTGCTATGATGTGCACTGACCACCAGAGGGCAGATGCTCTGACCAGTAGGTTAGCTTGCTGCTGGGGTCTGGCCAATTGGGACTGAGTCAGATGGGCTAGGCATGCCCTGGAACCCTCCTGCAGTCCCTCCCCAGCTGGCCAACCTCCCATGTCCCTCCCTGGCCCCAATCATGCACTGGTGGGATCCCTCAGCCTGGCGTGTGCACTCTCGCAATCTGGAACCCCTCGGGGAATGTCGGAGAGTTGGTTTTAGCCCAATCCCAAAGGCCAGACCAGGGATCCCACTGGTGTACGAATTCATGCACCAGGCCTCTAGTATATAAATAATAATGTGCAAAGTGAAATAATTTCTCTCCACAATAATCAGACATATAAGAATATGAACAATATTTACCAATATTTAAAGTGTTGATAGCCTGGCTGGTGTGGCTCAGTGGTTGAATATCAACCCAGGAATCAGGTCATTGGTTAGATTCCCCATCAGGGCACATGCCCAGGTTTAGGGCTCAATCGGCAGTAGGAGGACATGAAGGAGGCAGCCAATCGATGTTTTTCTCTCTTCGATATTTCTTTTTTTAAAAAACATATTTTTATTGATTTCAGAGAGGAAGGGAAAGGGAGAGAGAGATAGAAACATCAATGATGAAAGAGAATCATTGATTGGCTGCCTCTTGTATGCCCCCCACTGGGGATGGAGCCCACAACCCAAGCATGTGCCCTGACCAGAAATCGAACCATGACCTCCTGGTTCAAAGGTTGATGCTCAACCACTGAGCCATGTCAGCAGGGCTCTTTTCGATATTTCTACCTCTCTATTCCTCTCCTTTCTTCTCTCCCTAAAAATCATTAAAAACATATTTAAATAATAAATACAGTGTTTATAGAAATTAACATTAATTTATAGGAAAAAAACTTGCAATAGTTTTTCATTGCAACAATTTCTAAGTAAGTTCTATAAGTAGTAACTACAATTTAGGTTACAAAATCAACAGACACACACACACACACCAAAAAAAAAATCAACAAAGTAATTTTTTTTAAATTCTTTAATTACATCCTCTGCTGGGAACAATTCAATGACATCTCTCCATATTCAATGATTAGAGAAGACATCACAAGAATGCAGTGTGCAAGCTATAAAGGATTGCTAGGAGTTTTCCAGATGGATAAGAGGAGACAGGTCTTCTAAAGAAAAAGAAGAAAAGAACCATCTGCTCTGGCAGACACTATATGAATCTCTTTATAAAAATCTATGCAATTTAATCTCCATGTAACCCAGGCTTGTTTTGTGTGTTGTTTTTTAATATTAAAACTGAGTTCCAGTCAAGTTACACATGTAGGTAATTTGTCTAAGAATTTATGAAGAATCAGTCACAGACCCTGGTCTCTAGACCTTCAGACCCTATGCTACCCCATCATTATTTTCCTACCACTGAATCATGGTGCCAGGTACATGGTTCACTGAGGAGCCTGGGAAGAGGTATCGTATGAGTCTTCTGTGTGGTCTTCCTCTTCCTGTTTTTTTTTTTTTTCTGCTCATCTCCAATTCATTCTCCACACAGCAGCTAAGGAATATTTTTTAAATCATTGTAATATAAATTACATGGGGTTGAGCATCAATGCAAAACCCTCCATGACTTCACAATGCACTTAGAATAAAATTTGCACTCATTCATCTGGCCCAGGAGGCCCCTCCTGGATGCCTTGGTTTGCTTCTTCAGCCTCATTCTACAACCTCATCCCTCGCTACTACCTATATTCTAGGAACTGGGCACCCTTGCTCCCTTTCAGCTCCTCAGATGTCCCAAACTCTTTCCTATCTCCATCCTTCCTACACACTAGTTCTGATCCCTAGAGTATTCTTTTCGCCTTATTGTTCTTCCTTGTTCTTGAGACTGCAGCTAAAATGTTGACTTCTTCAGGGACTTCTACTGAATATCTAGACCTGAAGTATGTCCCTGCCCCTCCATGCCCTATTATTTTCTCTCACAGTACCCTATTCTTCTCTTTCATAGGACTTTCCACAATTTTTAATTGTAAATTCAGATAAAGTATAATGCCTATTTCCACCACTACACTGTAGCAATTGGAAGAGGATGGGGACTCTAAATAAGCTGTTATAAGCCCAGAGAAAGGAGTTATCTAAAATTTATTGTTCATTTTGTTCAAACAAAAAAAGGTTAACTAGTCACCTATTATGGAGTCCAACTCCTAACCTCCAAAAGCTTTAGTCTCCTATGTGGGTCAGATCCTCGTTCAATACATGCATATATCTTGAGCACACAATCCCATTTAGGAAATTTTTGTTTTCTTTCTCAGTGTCTTTCATGTTGTAAGACAAACATAAGTCATTTCCTAAATCAAATGAGAAATTCAAGACAGCTGTGGAATAAATTTACCATCCACTGAAATTATACTTCTCCACTGGCGATTAGTTGAATTCTCCTATTTGAAGAAGAACTGGAATCATTAGTATTAGAGTCTGATAGTACAATCATAGTTTACTGGACTACTTGGCCAAGGGATTAAAGAAAGTCCGGCCAAGACTAGGGAGAGTCAAGACAGAAAACCTGAGAGGAATAAAATATGACCCACTCATACTGTTCCATTCTGGTTTGTGTTTGCAAACATTATTTGGAAAATGGGAGAAGTTAGTAGGTGATCCTTGACCACCCTGAGTTGGTCAAAGGTTAAAGTACCATAATCAAAGATGCAAATATAGTATACATGAGTCAAATGTTTCAGTAAAGAGATTTAGCACAAAATCAACAGTTCAAAATGTTGGTTGTGGACCACCCTCTTCAAGACTGAGCTCATTCTACAGATAGCCATCCATCCATTCATGCCTTTATTCATTTATTTAGTCAACAGTTATTTTATTCTACACTCAAACTGTTCTGAGGGATATGACAAATTTTATTGTATTTGGCTCTTTTAATGAAAATAACTTTCTTAAAATCTTGGAAGGCATGACTTAAAAACAGTTGGCAGTGATGGATGTTATAACTAGACTTGTGGTAATAATTTCACAATATACACAATTATCAGATCATTATGTTGTACACTTGAAACTAATATAATATGTCAATTATATATGCTTTTAAGTTGGGTAGGTACTCAAGTAAATGTCTATTTACCTCTGGCTCAGCTTTGAGCCTCATCCCCTTTAAAACCATCACTCATAAGTGACCCAGGATTTAGGCCCCAGAAAGTGGAATATTTCCTGCAATTATTACTGTTAAGCAGAAATATAAAATCCCTCTTCAAAATCCCCCTTCTTGCATTAGGAGACACCCATAGGCAATCATCTCTTAGGGCCAAGGTGCTCTTCAAATGAAATTCAGAGGCGCGCGCGCGCGCGCGCACACACACACACACACACACACACACACACACACACACACACACACACACACACCGTCACAAATAATGGCTCCAGAATGCCTTTTTTCTCCTGAGGATTATGTTTGTAAACTCCACCTTCCTTGGAGAAACACAAAGTCTTCATTTATCGAAGCCTTTGTTGGTATTTATTTACAGGACTGTAGAACAAACAGAATATCACACAGAGAAAGAAGGGGGAAAATAAAGCTCCTATATTATCTCCCAAGAGTTGGCCCCATTTTGACAAAAGACTGCATCCTCCCACCTGGCTTCTCCAGCCAGAAGCAAACGCATGCCCTGTCCCAACACTGTGATTGGGGTTAGATCTCGGATTTAGACAGAAAGGCTAAATTAATAGCATTAGGCTGTGTCTGCCTTCAGGGCAGCTTAGAAGAAGTACCTGGTGGGCTGTTAACTGTTGACATTTTTACTACTAACTGTGCTATTGATTAAACAAGGAGGATTTACTGTAGTGACTTCAGGCATAAATTGTTAAAAATCACCCATTCAGTTAGTTGCGAAGATCATGGTTAGGAGTGGGGCTCTGAGCTCCAAATTAACACATGTCATACTGCAAATGTAAAATAACCTTAGAAAAAGCAGTGAGCACTTAACAAATAGCAACAATTCCTGATACTATAGTGATAATGATAATCAAATGCCTTGCTCAGTCATACAGCTCCAAATTCTTTGACCTAGGTTATTGATTTTCAAGTAATGTGCCACAAATTTTTTTAAAACATGCAATACCTTACTATTTAGTTTGGGTCATTGGTCTCTTTTCCATAACGTTGTCAAAAAAAAAGAAAAAAGAAAAAAGAAGGTAACAGTCAATATAACAATAGCCATCCAGTATAAATGAATCAAAATTATACTATTTTTTTCAAATAGGCAAAAATATATTTTTTGATGTGCTGCAGAATTTTAGTAATTAGTTTATGTGTGCCATGAGATTTAAAAAAAAAAAAAAAAGGCTGAAAATGGCTGTTCTACCAGAAAACACAGACATAACTTATTCCACGCCCTCATTGTTATAAATATGCAAAATAAAGCTCAGAGAAGACATAAGCACCCAAGGACACAAAGCTTGCAAATGGTGGGACTAGCTTTTGAGGCTCTTTTCTGGGGACTGAGTGACCATGACCTTAATTTCAGATCAGGATATGATCCAAGTACATATATTCAAGAGTAAGCATAGAGACGATGGCACACATGTTTGCAGTCAGGACCAGAAATCCTATCACCAAAATCAGAGCATCTGCTTTGCTTCTCAGACTCCAAGCCAGAGCCAGGGACAGAAATCCTCTTGGAAAAGCGTCTCTTCACTCGGTCACATTCCATGCCCAGTCCCTCCTTTAAAGCACACCCTGATCCTGTTCTAATTCCTCAGCCACACACTCACCCCTAAATCCAGTTCTGCAGAGCTCACTTCCAGGCCTTCAATCCTAACCCCTTCTGGATGAAGAAAAACGCACTGCCATTGTTTCTGTGATTCTTATTCTTGACTAGAGGCTTGCACCCTCTCTAATCTGGGACTCCTCAAGGGATATCTGACTGTCTGTTTAGGCCTGATTCTGATCCTGCTGGCTCCCAACTGCCTGCCTGCCTGTCTGCCTGATCACCCCTAACCACTTCTGCCTTCCAGCCTGATCAATGCCTAACTGCTGCTCTGCTGGCCCAATTGCCCCTAACTGCTCTCCTCTGCCAGCCTTGTTGCCCCTAACTGTCCTCCCCTGCAGGCCTGGTTCTCCCAACTGTCCTTCCCTGCAGGCCTGATCACCCCCAACTGCCCTCCCTTTCAGGCCTGGTCTCTCCCAACTGCCCTTCCTTGCTGGCCTGATCACCCACAATGCCCTCCCCTGACAGCCATCTTGTGGTGTCTATCTTTGACCACATGAGAGTGGCTATCTTGTGTGTTGGAGTGATGGTAAATTTGCATATTACCTATTTATTATATAGGATCCTATTGGCTTCAACAAACTGGATTTAAAAAATTAGTAATAGCAGGTAGGAGCCATTTTGTTTCTGTCTCTATAGACTGTGTTTGTCGCATCAGAATGCTTGACCCATAGGGAACAATAAATTCATTATATAATAGTTGTAATGCCTTTATAGCATTTTCACCTGGTCAGGGCACAGGACTCATAAAGTGGTCTGCTTATTTTGTTGGCTTTGTTGGCTATCTAAACACCTCTGAATGGCTCCATGAAGGACACCTCATTTCTATAGTTTACTTTCTTTTTTTCAGAGTAAGAGACTTGGAAATAGGTCATACCAATGTGCAAAAACTAGGTAAAAACTGGATATTTGCTTTCAAATATCCAGTTTTTACCTAGTTTTTGCACATTGCAATGTACCCAGTTTTTGCACATTGCAGTTAGGCACTGATCAGGTTGGCAGGCAGAAGTGGTTAGGGGTGATCAGGCAGGCAGGCAGGCCTGGGGGAACTAGGCCTGCAGGGGAGGACAGTTAGGGCCAACAAGGCTGGCAGAGGAGAGCAATTAGGGGCAATTGGGCCAGCAGAGGAGCAGTTAGGCATTGATCAGGCTGGCAGGCAGAAGTGGTTAGGAGTGATCAGGCAGGCAGGCAGGCAGGCAGTTATATAATTTAAAATAAACTGATTCGTTATATAAGAAAAAAGAGAAAAAAAGGGGGTTAAATCATTTTGGACCAATTAGCACATTGTATTCCCAGGCAGTCTTCAATGCATGTTCCCTTGTGTTTGTTAGGTTGGCATACATTTGTGTGTAGATTGTGGAAGTATCCTATTACATACTTATGTAAATCAATTCCATAAGGATTATTACAAACTCTGTAATTATTGGGAGTGAGAGCGGTTCAGCATTTCCCAAGTGTGTTCCAAGGAACATTAACAGTAAAAAAAAAAAAAAAAAAAAAAAAAAAAAGCAGTTTCCATTGACAAATAATTTGGGTAAAAACTGGATTACATAAAATTAGCAGGTTTCTTAACTTTTCTTCTCATAGCCTTTATTAGGTTAATGTTATTGTGACTCACCAAGAGGTGGATTAATACACACCCTTTCTCTACCCTAGTTGGTCATGGCTTCCTTTTTCAAAAACTGTATCTCTGGATTAATGCTATTCAGATTAATACTGATATCTAAAGGCCCAGTGCACAAAATTTGTGCACAGGAGGTTGGGGGTCCCATCAGCCCAGCCTGCACACTCTCCAATCCTGGACCCCTTTGGGAATGTCCAGGTATCAAGCCTAAATTGGCAGTAGTATATCCCTCTCACAATCCTGGACCACTGGCTCCTAATTGCTCATCTGCCTGCCTGCCTGCCTGTCTGGTTGTTCCTAACTGCCCCACACTGCTGGCCTGGTCACCCCCAACTATCCCCCCTGCCAGCCTGGTTGCCCCCAACTGCAAACCCCTGCCAACCTGGTCACCCCAACTGCCCCCTCTGCTGGCCTTGACACACCTAACTGCCCCCCTGCTGTCTTGGTTGCCCCTCACAACCCACCCATCAGCCTGGTTGCCCCACACAGCCTGCTGTTCAGTCATTTAGTTGACCCTCACTAACTCCCCTGCTGAACTAGTCATAGGTAGCCATCTTGTAAGGGCATGACAGTCAGCTTGCATATTACTTCTTCATTAGCCTATCTAATAAAATAATAATATGCAAATTGACCATACCTCCACTATACCCACAAACCATGCCCCGCAGCCATGCCCCCTAGCCAATCAGAAATGAGTATGCAAATTAACCCAGCCAAGATGTCTGCAGCCTTGGAGAGAGCAGGAGGGAGACTTGGGTTTCCCTGACAATGGAGGAAGCCAAGGTTTCCAATGCTACAAAGTTTCAACTATAGAAGATAAATAAATCTCAACAAAAATGGCAGCAACAACAGAGCTGGAGAGAGCAGGAGGCTAGGGTTGCCCCCAACAATGGAGGAAGCCAAGCTTTCTGCAGCCCTAGCCTACCTTGGCCTCTGCTTAAGGCTACAAAGTTTCAATTGTAGAAGATAAATAAATCCCAACAAAAATGGCTGCAGCCACAGAGTGAGCAGGAGGCTTAGCTCCACTCCAGACTACAAAGTTTCATTTGTAGAAGATAAATAAATCCAAAATACCAGGTTCTCCACTTGGGTTGCTAGGGTGTGCTACAAACCACGGCAAGCCCCTTGCCCAGGCTACCCCATGCCCCAAGGGAACCCCCACCCTGATCTGAAACACTATTCAGGACAAACCAGCTGGCCCCCACCCATGCACCAGGTCTCTATCCTAGCTAATAAAATAGTAATATGCAGATTGAACATCACTCTAGCACACAAGAGGACTGCCGCCATGTGGTCAAAGATCCTGCCCCATGTGGACACAAGATGGCCACCACAAGATGGCCAGCAGGGAAGGGCAGTTGGGAGCGAAGAGGCCTGTAAGGGAGGGTAGTTGGGGGCAATCAAGCCTGCAGGGGAGGGCAGTTAGGGGTGAACAGACCAGCAGAGGAGGGAATTTGGGGGGCGACAGAGTCTGCAGGGAAGGGCAGTTATGGGGACCCTGGCCTGAAGGGGAGAGCAGTTGGGGATGACCAGACCTGCAGGGTAGGGCAGTTAGGGGCAAACAGGCTAGCAGGGGAGCAGTTAAGCATCAATCAGGCTGGCAGGGGTGTGGTTAGGGGGTGATCAGGCTGGCAAGCAGAAGCAGTTAGGGGCGAATAGGAGGGCAGGCAGGCAAGCAGTTGAGAGCCAGCAGTCCTGGATTGTGAGAGGGATGTCTGACTGCCTGGTTAGCACCAATCCTACCTGGATCAGGCCTAAACGGGTAGTCGGACATCCCTTGAAAGGTCCCAGATTAGAGAGGATGCAGACTGGGCTGAGGGACACCTCCCGCCCACCATGCACAACTTTCATGACCAGGCCTCTAGTATAGGATAATAACAATGATAACCATGATTCCACTGTACCAGGCATTGGACTAAGCTTTCACATTGTACCTCATTTAACTTTTCCAATGACCCTTCATTTATGGGACCTAGGGTGTGCTACAAACCACAGCAAGGGGTCCCATTTTATAGGAGAAGAAATAAAGGCTCAGAGAAGTTAAATAATGAGTCACATGGATGACATTCTGCAGAATCAGAATTCAGGTCATTCTGACTCCAGAATTTCTGCTCTTGATCACTGTATCATTTACCTGTCCTCATGAATCAAACTAGAAAAGTAATTCCAGTTCTTGCTGAGCTTGTATGACAACAATAGTTTGGGGGGTGGGGGTGGTCAGAGAGAAAAAGGAAAAGGAGAGAGGAAGAAAACATCATTTGATTAGCTGAAAGCAAAATGATTAGGCAAATCATTGCTGTTATTTTGAGGGAGTGCAAACCTGGATAGGACAATTCATTCCCTATTGGCTGATGGAAAAAAGAGTGGGTTTCTGGTGTTGACAAGTATAAACTGAGTTAATCTTTTTCCAACAAGGTGCAAAGGAAAGTCAGAGGGTTGTTTTATTTTGTGCAAATGTTTCACATTGCCAAGGTGACCAGAGTGACATCCAAGCCACAAAACTAGTACAAACCACAGGTAGCCAAGGGAAACAAATGCAGTTTAAAAGGTAGATTTCAAAGTGAAACTAAAAATTTGAAAAATACAGTGGAGCAGGGCAGGGGAGGTGGAGGCTTAAAAAAAATTTTTTTAAAGCCTGTCATTTAAAAAGATGTTTTTAACTTTAAATGAAGCAAAAGTTTTTTTCTGAGGCCCATATTTCTACAGGCTAGTCCCTCCAGTACAAACCTACAAATGAAACTGCCGACCAAATAGGAGAAAAAATAAAATGTGCCTTGTAGAATTTCATTGAGTATCCTGGAGGGACAAGCTGAAACCAACCAACCTTTCCATCCTTCAGAACAGAATTTGAATCCCGCATGCCCAGTGGAAAAGAGAGAAGGAGGGAGGGGCAGAGAGAGAGAGAGAGAGAGAGAGAGAGAGAGAGAGAGAGAGAGAGAGAGTCTTCTCCTGCATTTTAATATCATTGGGGCTTCTTTTAAAGCTTTGAAAGTTTCCCCAGGAGTATTCAGAAATTAAAAATAGGGAGTGCTTCTCCTGCCCCATTTCTTTTTCCTTTTTAAATTAATTTTATTGCTCACCAAAGTTCAGACTCTCTGGCCCAGAAAATAAATTGAGTTAGAATGTCCTTGAATGGACAGAGATAGACAAGGGAAGAGGGAACCACCCAAGGCCAAAGCCCAGAGGAATCCCTGAGAACCAGTACCTCCCCACTCCCTCTTCCTGCCTCCTTCTCCCTTTATGGCCCTTTGATGGAGTGCAGCTGCTCTCCCTCCTGGACAGAGAAGAAAGACCCAAGGGCTTGAGGCTCCTAAAGGTCTAACTGGGCCAACAATGGTCATGGGCCAAAGGAGCAGAGCATCTAAAAGGGATTCTCTGCCTAATGATTTCATGGGAAAAGAAAAAAGACAACTTTATTTTATTTCTCATAACTGCAGCCTGTACTTTAGAGAGACCAGAGCTCTTATCCATTAACAGTCAGGAAAGCCAAGAGAAACTACCTCCAGCGTGGCAGTTGGTCCCTGGTGAAGGCAAGCTTGCTGGCTGACTGAATTAGACAGCCTGGTATAGACTGGGATAAGCTGTGATGGGAGAGGGGGTCTACAGAAACTTTGGATGCCCTATCTGAACTCATATCTATTACAGGACCAATTTTGTGGGGGATTGGGAGGTTAGGGTATCTCCGTTCAAATCAGAAATTGAACACATCTTGAAAGAAGTCTAAGCTGTAATAGCATCAAGAAGGCAAGGGTCTATTCTGGACCTATATCCCCAAACCTGTTTTGGACCTATATCCCCAAGCCTTTGCTCTGATGGAATAAAAAGAAAAAAGGAGGTGACTTAACATTGACTGGAACCTATGCATCTGCTTCTCCATGTTAACAAACATAGTACCTGTTGCATTCTACTGACAGACAATGCTAGGTGTTAGGTTCTAGGAGACAAAAAAGCAAAAAACAAACAAATAAAATAAAAAAATAATACCTGCACTCTTAGAGCTCACAGTGTAGTCAAGAAGGTAGAGCAGAACAGTATTAGAAAGAAAGGGACTTCAGTGGAAATGTGAAATACGGTTGCAGAAATTCACAGAAAGATTTGCTCTTCAAAATTGGGGTTTTAGAACGATATAGACAATTTTTGCAGGTTAGATATTTTCCATTCAATTATACATGTATAAAGTAAGCCTAGAGCTGAAACCCTAAGAAGATCATAATCTGTCAAAATGTGTCTATTGTCTTTCTTTTCACTGTTCAAATGTCTGGTCAAAGAGACATGAGCGGGATATGAGATTTCAGCATGAAGACTCTAGAAATAGAATAAAAAACTTATGATTCCTTTTTTGAAACAGCCCAAACTCATAATAATTTTCCAAAAAGTCACTTGGTCCCATTTCCTAATCCATAAAATGATAAGTTAACCTTGACACCACCTGCATCACTTAGGATATTGAAAGACTTAATGAGATATGTCTATAAAATGCTCCGAGCCCATTGGCAGATGTCAAGGAAGCTAAATAAGAAATACTATTATCACTGAAGCTCTTCTAATCCAGCAAGCTTCAGTGGAGCTTAGAAATGCCTCCATTCTCTCAAGTCTTTTCCTCCCTAACTTTTAAAAGTTGGCATGAGTGATTCATCTAACATTACTGATGGCAACCAACAAAATGAAAAAGAAAAGCTTCATGCAAATCCTTCTGTGTTTCTGCACCAGAGCTTATGCAGAGCAAAAAAAAAACTACTTCCTGTCCTCCTCGTAGCTCAGGGCCCTATCTGGTTCTGTAGCTATGTCTTATCCTCACTCATACAAAAATTATTCATTTACCACTCTGAGTCAGAACCTTTTGGGCTCCAAATGTATTGACAAAAATGCATCCACTCAAGTCATTTTACATTTGGGATATGTTTCCCTTAAGCACACATTTTATCTCCTTTGCTCTGTGTTCTTTCAGAAATTACATACTGCATGTGCATCTTGTTGGATTATATATATTTGTATGTTGCTCCATTAGAAATATGGATTTTTACTCCCTTCTATAGATGAGGTATACTGGATCCCCAATTAATTATAAGCTCTTTGGAAGCAGGACTTCATTTTAGGCTTTCCCTTGGTTCTGATTTTGGTTTGTCATTTGCATTTTTCTATTTTATAATCTTAAAATAGTTTCTCTATTTGGTGAGAGGGAGAGGAATGATGAGACTCACCAGCAGCGCCTTTTGGAAGTCAATGTACTCCTGGTGTCATCTGTTGGGTTACCTGGATGCTAAGGAGAGATGGGTTTCTGTCCTTGTTGCAAATTCACATATATTATATATGGGAAGTGAGTACAGCTCCAAGTGGTTTCACATCATAAGGATGTAGAAAATACCCACATCCTATTGCAGACACTGGTCAAATCAACTCTTCAAATGAGTCAACCATTCAACACCAACAGAAAAACAACAAGAAGTCAAGCAGAATGGAATATGTTTAAATATTTAGTAAAACACTTCAAAGGAACGAACACACCATCCTTCAAGACAAAGACAATGCTATTTACAACGCCAGTATCCTCTCTAATAATGTCCATGGCCTTCATTAAATGATGTATGTTCTCTGCACACCCTTCAGACCAGAGTTGAGAGTCCAACCAGACCTGGAATCATTCCAAGTAAGAATAGCAAGGTTAATTAATCTCATCCCACTGTTGACCTTCAACAGAAAAATAATAATAAGGACAATTCTCCTGAACCAAGTGATACTATTTGCAGTGTTTCCAATTCTTTTTATCCCACTGTCTCTAGCATATACTCTCTCAAGCTCCTTCTCCCAGCCCCGGAACCATCTCTTCATCACTTCTTTTAATCTTTCCCTCCTCCAAGAACTAGCACAAATACTCTGGGAAGACTCTGTTCATCCCACAGGGGTTATTTCCTTCTTCTAGATCATCTCTTGGAGTCACCCCTCTCAGCACTTAGCATAGACTACTACTCTCCTACTGAGTATGCCCCTTATTCAATCAATCATTGTATATTGAAATGTATAACAGGTGCCAGGCACCAGAGGTGCTGGGAAGACAAACCATCATAAACACAAACCTTGTCTTTGAGTGGCCCCTAGTCTGTTGGAGTAAACAGCTTGGCTCCTTAGAGTCTGAAGCCTTCTGGAGGGAGAGCAGAGGTCTTTTTGATTCTCCCTCCTCCCCCAACCCCATCTCAGCAGCTAGCACACTGCCTTACTCAAGTAAAGGAGCATCCAGCATTCAGGCAATAGGGTTAATTCAAATATGCAGCCAAAAAAATTCAAAGAAGACTTTCCCAAATACTGATGCATGAAAATGCCTCATTTTTCACTCAAAAATCATAACATATACCACGATTTAGCCCTCTGAATGAGGGTAATACAGGTCAATCAATTCCTCCAAGCATTTTCTAACTACTGTTTACCTGCTCTCTGACTTAGGAATTTTGAAGGGGTTGGAAGGGCACGTGGAGTGGAGGCTGACAATACATTTACATAACAAAATATGTTTATAGTCAGAGATTCCAGTCACTCAAAATTCAAAAGAAACCAAAACAAATTTACAAGGATGAGGGCAATTTTTCATCTTCCTCTTACCTCTAGCAAACAGCTTAGATATTCAGAATGTCTTTAGACCCTCCGTGCTTAACACCACAAGATACATTACTTAAGCAAGTTATTTACCTCTAACCAAAGGCCTAAAGGCACACAACAGAGGGCAGCTGTTCACTACTCCCAAAACTGTGGAGCCAAAGGCACACATTTTCCCCAGGAGACTAGATGGCTCAGCAGCACTATAATTCATTTTGGAAACACTAGAATTTATCTCAACAGTCCCAGGCAGAGGAGTTGCAGTCAAAGAAAAGTAACCCTCCCTAGATGCCTCTGGCCAAGAGTCTTTTCCCACCACTTCCTCTCCCCAGCTGGTCAGATACTCTCCTGACACACCCTCATATACTCACATAACAAAGCTGGGGCATCCACACCTTTTTTTTTTTTTTTTTTTTTACCAAGTTTAATTCCCTCCAAATTTCCATAAGATCATCTTGTCAAGATAAAAAGAATAAGAAAAGAGACAGGATTATTTTAGTTAGAAGTCAATAGCATAAAAGTCTTGTTGAGAGTTGATATTTGTTAGTCAGATTTGGTTCGTGCAAAAATTAAAATAAAATTTAAAAGTACATGGTGACTAGAGTGAATCAGTCCCAGTTTAAGGCTGCATTCAGCTTCCTGATATAAAATCTATCATGGCATTAAGTTATCTTGTGATAATACATAACACATTACTTCCACTATCCATTTCCAGGTAAAATGAAAACAATTTTAAAAAATGACATCAATGAAGCAATTATTTTTAAGTTGTATTTTTAAAGCAGTTTAACCTAAAAGTTCATAGAAGCTAGAAAATTTGTTTATTGTCAAAAGGACCTGAATTTTAATCCAGCTCTACAATTTACTAGCAGCATGATCAAGCAAGCCTCTTCAGTATTCTAAACCTTAGTCTAAAACCTTTGTAAGGATTAGATAGTAAAATAAATATAATTAAATACTGAATAATAATGGAATGGATATAAAGCATTTAGAGAATGACTGGCATTTAAGTAACACTCAATAGGTGGGAAATAGAGTGAAGGAAAGAGAATGAGAGTAAAAAAACATATTAAGCTGTCTCTCTGACTCTGTCTCTTCCTCTCCACATAAACACACACACACACACACACACACACACACACACACACACACACACAGTCTAAATTTAGATGGACCCCCTACAGAATGATAGTTGACTAGATGTGGACTTTTTTGAACCAAGTTCTATGTTGCACACAAGCAAGTCCTGGAGGAAGTTGTTCATGTATGAGGACAAAGTTGAAAGATAGAAATCAGCCCAGAATGAACTTCCAGAGTCCGAGAGTAATATGGGATGATTCCTCAAACCAGGCAATTCCCTTAACTATCCTCTAGACATGGTAGAACCCAGGACTGGACAGGAAGGAATTTTATAGAATAACACCAAAAGCCTTTCTCAAAGATATAATCAGTACAAAAGAGATTATTTTTCTCAGATTCCCTTCTCCCTTCCCCACTCTATTTCCATGTCCTATCAATGTGCATGGGCTATCCACCACTGACTGTTTCTTTCAGTAAACATTTATTGTTGTGTGTCTTGTGCTGCTGTGGTGGTACTGAAGATACAAAGATAGTCTCTGAGCTGTATTTTAAAGAAAGAACAGGAGTTAATCATGCTAGAAATGGGGCTGCAAATGGGAAGCATGTTGAAATCATAGAGACAAGAGAAAGATGGTAACTAGAAGACGAGATGATTCCCAGAGCTGGGGAGGAGAATTTGAATGATCATAGATAAGACCAAAGAGGCAGGCAAAGCCTGGCCAGCTAGTGAAGGAATTGTTAAAGAGTATGAGTTATTTCCTGAATATAATAAAACTTTAAACAGTGGAATGATATAACCAAACTTGTTTCAGAAATTATACTCTGGCAATAGTATGAAGAAATTGAAGGTGAAAATTGGGAGGCAAGGGAGGAAGGTAAAGTTGAGATGCCTCAGTTTTACTGAAAAATTATAACATATACTATGATTTAGCTCTCTGAGTGAGAATAATATGTCAGTTCCTTTAAGTGTTTCCTAACTATTTACCTGCTTTCCAACTTAGGGATTTTGACAGGATCAAAGTTAGCAGAACTTATTAGCTCAATGCTAGTGGGAAGCAATAGAGTCAAGAATGACCCCTGGATTTCTGCTTGGACAATGGGTTGATTGTGATTGCAGTTCACTAAAGAAGGAATACAAACTGAGGAACAGAGGAAAGAAATGGTAGGAAGATGACTTAGTTTGGCCTTTTGAATTTGGGGTCCTAGAGTATGTGACAGCACAGTTATCCAGTTGGCAGTTACACAGCCTTATCTGGCACTCAGGAAAGGAAGCCAGATAGAAGTAGAATTGGGTTGTGTCTGTTCCTCATGAAAGCTCACATGGGAAGAGTGTACTGTGAGAAGAGCAATGTTAGAATGTGAGGAGCACCACCATGTAGGGTTTGAAGGTGGAAGGAGAGGCTACAGAGACAGAGACAGAGATGAGAGGAAAGATTTCAAGGAAAAGAGAGGTAAATAGTGTCATATGCAATAGGAAGGTCAAGTAAGACAATGGAAAGAGCCACTGGATTTAGCAACATATATGACCATGAGGAAGTTAGTTCAAGTGGCATGGTGTGGGTGGATGACATTTACCATTTAGTTCACTGTGACATTTGACTCACTTCTCCTTCAGCTTACAACTTATCTGGGGTGCAGATCAGGAGTTCCCTGGGCCTTGCTGTAAATGGCCGGGGCTCAGCAGAGATAAAAGCCAATTGCTAATGCTACTCAGGAGATCGGCAACGGTGTCCAGGAAGCACACATGGCAGCGCTTTGCTGGGTGGGCTAAAGATCCTATAGAAATACTTACTGATTGTGGCCATCATCTACATTACAAATAAAGAGTTTGGCAAGGAAATTAAAATGTTCCTTTTAGTTAAAATTCTTGAGAATTTCTAAGTTCCATCAAAAAGTTGTTTCTTTTGTTTCTTGTGTGTTTCGTTTTGTTTTGTTTTTGGAGTGGGGGTAAATATTTATTGTTGAAAATATTACATGTGTCCCATTTTTCCCCATTGACTTATCCTAGCCCCACCCCCTCCTATTCCCCACCCCAGTCCTTCACCATCCTATTATCTGTGTCCATGGGTTATGCATATATGCGTACAAATTCATTGGTTGATCTCTTCCCACCCATTCACTCTCCCCTGCCTTCCTTCTGAGGTTTGACAGTCTGATTCAATGCTTCTATGTCTCTAGATCTATTTTTATTCATCAATTTATGTTGTTCATTAGATTTCACATATGAATGAGATGAAGTGATACTTATATTTCTCTGACTGGCTTATTTCTCTTAGGATAATGCTCTCCAGGACCATCCATGCTATTGCAAGTGGTAAGAGTTCTTTCTTTTTGACAGCTGCCTAGTATTCCATTGTGTAGATATATCATAGCTTTTTAAACCACTCATCTGCTGATGGGTTTTTAATCCTTTCACTCCTTACCAGGCTCTGTCTGAACATCCAAAACAAAGTAAACATCTGTGTACTTCTTCTTTGCCCAGGTGGTGTCTTTCAGAAGAATTTGATGCTTCAGACTTGAAACCCCAGTGCATTGTTGTCTTGAACATCCCCAGGTACTTCCCAGGCACCCGGCCCTGAGGCCACCCTGGGAAATACAAGACTTTCATCCCCAGCGGGCCTTGATTTTTACCTTGAGGTCATTGGCTTCATCATGAGATTCCTGACAACACTGCCTCTGTGTGCATGTATAAGGCTATCCAGTGCAGGGAGATGGTGAGCCCTGCAAGTTCTATAGCTTCCTGCATTGGCATCACCTTGCACAACCTGGCCACTGAGAAGCAGGTGGCCAAGCAGCAAAGTAGCAACCCCCGCAAAAGACTAGCAGCCAGTGCCCTAGCAGCTACGGATCCAGGACAGCAGAGTCAGTATGCATGAGGCCCTTCATTACGACAAGGAGGCACCCAGAGTTACTGAGGCATCAACCAGACCTGATCTCCCATCTCCATTTTTCACTGCATTGAAAATATTACATATGTCCCCTTTTGCCCCATTGACTTCTCCCACCCTACCCCTATTCCCTACCTCAGTCCTTCACCACCCTATTATCTGTGTCCATGGGTTATGCATATATGTGTACAAGTTCATTGGTTGATCTCTTTCCACCCATTCATTCTCCCCTGCCTTCCTTCTGAGGTTTGACAGTCTGGCTCAATGCTTCTATGTCTCTGGATCTATTTTTGTTCATCACTTTACATTGTTCATCAGTTTATGCCTGGGGCCTCGTTCATTAAGACCCACCAGCAGGGCTACACTACTTGGCAGCAGGCTGAGAAGGCTCAGGATGCTGAGAAGACCACCTATCTGGAGAGCCCAGTGGTCCAGTGGGAGGACCAGGAGCATCTGAGTAGATGTGAGGGCAGCAACAGGGCAGCAGGACAGACAGTACAGTCAGAGGATAAGCCTCCTTCTCACCTACCTCTCTGCCAAGTTCCACTCGGGCAGCCACAAAGGACCCATGCTCCAGGAAAGGAGTCCCATGCTGCCCTCTGAGGAGCCTCCCATATCTAAGGAGGAGCCGATGATGAGGGGTATCTGTTTTCCCAAGGCTGAGCCACATCTAAGGCTCACAGGGGAACAAAAAACTGGAGAGGCAGTATATCTGAATATTGATATTATATAAAAGATAAATTTGTATATAGAGTTTCTTGAGCTTTGTTAATGAATAAATAATTAAATAGGTGGTTTACTTATTGCCAACACCATGATAAATTAGATGTGGGGACTAATGCATATGTCAACTTCATTTTTTTTCTAATTGACAAAGTAATTTGTTATCTATCAAATGCAAAGGTCACCAAAGAAATGTATTAATTTCTAGTCACTATCTGGGACATAGAGACTTAATTAGAAAAAAGTATCAACCAACTCTTCTACATTAAAAGACACAGAACTCATTTGTCACTTTCTCCAACATCCTCAGTTCTAGCCATAATCACTAAAACAGTGATATCCTTGTAATTCTTACTTTTTGACATTGTGATCTTGTTACTTCTTTTCCTCCGTGTTGTTTTAACAAATATGGGCAACAAATTCTGCACATAATTAAGACACAATCATTTTACTTCAATTTCATTGACAAATGTGTTAGAAAAGGTTGGCTATCTCACAATGCTTCATAGTACTTGAAGATACCACTGGTGTGACTCATAGTTTTCTACCTTGTATATAAACACATTTCATTAATCCTTTTTAACACATTTTGTTGATCTTTTGGCAATCCTAATCCTAGGGAAGAAACATTTCCAGCACAGTCTACAGCAGTGTTGCCTAATAGAAACAATGTGAAACATACATGTAACTTAAAATTTTCTAATGTGGGAATAATAATACTTCCCTTAGCTACCTTTGAAAGTGGTAATCAATTAAACAATGGTTACAAAAGTGTTCATTAGAAAATTAAACTTAAGCCTCAAATAACATTTATTGAGTATCTACTAGGTTCAAGCATTCTTAGGGACTTTCATATCAATCATCCTTCCCTTAATCCTTAACTGCCCCCAAACCCAGCATAATACCTCCATAAAGTTACTCACATCAGCCTAGTGTTTCTCCTCATCATCCAAAGAATTGCTTACCTCCAACAATTGTTCCCAAATTCCAGTACACTGACAAATGCCACGCTGGGAAAAAGTTTTCATAGGTTCAAGACAAAATAGTAATCATAACAGTAACAACAATGTACTGTTTCTTCATAAAGCCACAATAATTACACCTAGACAATGTTCATTATTTTGAAACACCATTGTTACGGTGTCTTTTTTGTTAAGGTCTTCCTTCCTTCCTTCCTTCCTTCCTTCCTTCCTTCCTTCCTTCCTTCCTCCCTTCCTTTTATTCATTCTTTCTTTTTTAAAAAATATATTTTATTGATTTTTTACAGAGCGGAAGGGAGAGGGATAGAAAGTCAGAAACATCGATGAGAGAGAAACATCGATTAGCTGCCTCTTGCACGCCCCCTACTGGGGATGTGCCCGCAGCCAAGGTACATGCCCTTGACGGGAATCGAACCTGGACCCTTCAGTCCGCAGTCCGACGCTCTAGCCACTGAGCCAAACCGGTCTCTGCTCATTCTTTCTTTTCTTTTTTAATGAAAGGATGATGGTGATGGTGGTGGTGGGTGATGGTGATAATGGTGATGATAGAATTTCCTGGTTTGGTGTGTTTTTTTGTGAATGACCATTTTGGACAAAATTTTTTTTAATGTGATATCATATTTACCCCTGTAAACCAAAAACAATTCTATGAGGTCTATAAAGTCCACAGATCTATGCCTCAGTCAACCTTCTCTGATGTCAATCAGTTGAAGACAAAGTCTTTTGTGCGATTGTTTAGCCAGTTCTCTGTGTAAGATGCGTCATTGGTTTTTTATCGTTGGGTTAATATAAAAATTCATGCAAGCAGCCTCTAATTTCATTTATGCCTCCCTTGTCTGCTTCCATCTTGCCTGGTCCCCTAAATCTACCCTAAAGAAGTTCCAGGCCTGGAGGGCCTCCCTTTTTTTCCTAAAACACTCAGCATGCCTTTCTATTCAGAGCTTTCACACATGTGCTTTCTGGCTGAATACTCTCTGCTCACCCTCTTCTTTCATTCCTACACCTTCTCCCCAGCTAATGTTCACTCATCTTTCAGGGCCAGCTGAAACAGCACACTTACACCTCTCAAGAACTCCCTGAGATCCCTCCAACATTTTTTTCCCTCCTGCTTCACAGAGAAAGATATTGCATCATACAGAAAGAAGTTAAATAGTTTTCCAAAAATCAGTGCCAGGGTTAGGTCTAAATTCCAAATTTTCTGATAATAGATAGCACCAAGAGAACCTCTATGCACAAATAAGGTTGTGATATGGATGGAGTGTGATAGGGTAGGATGTGAAGAGAAGGACTGGGGATGGGAGGTTGAAATGTAAATCCCTAACCCAGAACTAGCTCCTTCTGCCTATTCTGACTTCTCAATCCCATTAGAAGATAGGTCATTAATAATTTTGCATTACCATTGGTGGGTTAAATATGAACCTGGGTCAATCCTTTGTGCCCTTAAAAACAAATAAAAACTATGTCTTTCCAAAAGTCTTTTATTTTTTACATATTATGGTGCCTATCTAGTTTCTCACTTCTTTCCACCTGCCACTTTCTGTAGAAGAATCCCCCTCGCACAGCAGTGAGGCAGGCAGGCTCTGCCACACCTGGGGGGGAGGGGTGCTGTCCTCTCCAAGCCCATTGGCCTGAACCTGGTCACCTTTGTGTGACACCAGCAAAGCTATCTCTGGGGGCTCCTTAGCCACTCTGTCAACAGGTCCTTTGTTCAAACCTGCTGCCTCTTTGGAATGGAGGCATCCAGGGGGGCTAGGACACTCAGGACCCCTGGGGGCATACTCCCTGGGGAAATATCTGATAGAATACTTCGCCCTCCTGGCTGTTTAGAGCTCTTACCTAAATGATGATTAAGGGCATTTTAATCATGGTTGTGTTAGCAATATTCCCCCAGTGTGTAAACTCATGATCAACTAATGATGTCTCAAACATGGTGCTTGGAGTCCTGGAGCAGCAAGGGGATTTGGGTCAGTGGTTCTCAGCGCTTTGCTTCCAAAAAGGCAAAAGGACACTTGAAAACCTCTTCCCCAGACACTTGCCTGTAAGACATTATAAAACAAAGCCCAGCCTATAAACAAAACCCAAAACAAAAGTCCTGTCCCAGCTACCACCCAAATCTCTGAGGGGGCTCATTCTGGAATGACCTACAGGAGGGAAGTTGCTTGGACTCAGAAGCAAGTGACATGACTCATTGGTTTACGAAAGCTGGAATAAACAGAAGGAAGTAAGTGCCTGGAGAAACAATAGGAAATATGAATGGTTTGTCTTCTGGAGACATGAGAACTCGTCCTCATTTTGGCAGTCGTGGAATCCTGCCTGATGGTAGGACATTGTTTTCCCAGGGAGTGTTCTTTCCAAGCACTTGGCATGACATCACACACCTTCAATGACCCATTGTGCCATGGGAGCCCCCTGCGTTTCTTGATATTTCCTCCAACAACATATGGGAGAGTGAGAAGGGGAAAGCCAAGACACATACCCTGCTGACCAGGTTCCTCCTCATTTATCCAGGGTTCACACAGAGGGAAATCTGATGGAAAAAGACATAAATAGGGCCACGCTATTTCTTTAAGCATCCAACGCCGTGCTCATAAACACCAACAAAATTAAACAAGGGTGAGGTTATGGTCATTGCAATGAACAGGAAAAAAAAATGGAAATGGGCTGTGAAAATAGGCCACTAGTTGAGTCATTATGTAGTATTTTTTTTACCAGTAAAAATTAGGAATGTCAGCAGGGAATAAATTAGTTTGACTAGAAGTTAGAGCGGGCCCTTCTTGCCCACCTAAAGGAATTGGGGTGATAAACCCTTTGAACTGTGTCTAAGTACCAGTACTGTTTACTCTGAGGAAGGAAACTGTCAGTTCTGTTTGTTCACAATGAGCCAACCACAATGTGTCTGATGGATTTGGGACTAGTGAAAGAGGGGCACGTCAAGTGTAGGAAACAAGGTTTATCACGGGATAGATTTAGGAAGACAAAAGTAAGCAGGAGACTGCTGGACAGGCATTGTTTGCTGTGAAACTTCAGGCATGGAGTTGTTTTTCTTGAGAGTTAGTTAGCCCCACATCCTGGGGAAAGCATTTTAGGGGCAAAGGTCCCTAAAATGCTAATTCTATTTTTCATCATTTCTAAGAAATGTATATTTCCCCCACACACACTCTAATATTTTAGATGATGATTATTTTTTCTCCTTGCCATATCCTATTCCATTTCAACTGAGAATAGTACTGGAACTGAGCAATCATAGAGTAATTAAAAATCAGTGTGGAGAGAGTTCCATTTCATAACGGAATTCCATTTAGAAATGTTTTACATATTGATAACAACTGGGGTGCAAAGCAGTTTTTGAAAGCTGATCCTTTCTGTTCCTAAAGCAAATAGGTCAAAAAATAAAACAAAGAGAGCTCTCATGGACCAAGTCTCAACATGTGTGGACTTGAGGTCTGGTAGAGTTCTTTCCAGAGTTTTCTATGACACAAGCACATGCAATTTAAAAAATGAAGAGTTTGACTTAAGGTTAAACATACTTGAGTCACTGCTACAAAAAAAAAAGGGCAGAATTCAAGGAAGCTGAAACATCTTTTATTTGAAAAACATTTTTTTGCAACTAGCCCATGAAGTAAATCTTATGCTCTCAAAAGAATTCAGTGGCTTCAAAGTTGCTGATGAATTGACAAAGTATGTTGTTGTCATGACTTATTCTACTCTTAGGGAATGTTCAGACTTTGATATTGCCATTTCTGGATAGTACAAACTGGCCTGCTCCTACTTCATCTTGCCAGGAAGCAAGACAGACTACTCTTTTTTTTAAAAAAAAAAAATGGATTTTTAAATATTCTATTGGAAGCTTTATTATGTCTTGTATCTATTCTGCTCAGTTTTTGTTTTATTTTGTTTTAATTTTTAACTTCTGACCTCTTTCTATAAAGAAAAGAAAACCTCATAACTTTCCTTTGCTGAAATGCTAATATTATTCCACTCTGTTGAAATTATATCTTCGAGGTAGAGAATTGCTTCTTCAAGTGCTCACAGCCAAGCCAATTTCATAAAGACTTATTCTGTGTTCCTTGTACTATGAAGACAGTACTTTTTCTGCTTTTTTCAAATAAGGGATTGTACACTAAAAGTAAATGCTCTTCCAGCCCATCCAGTAGGGCTCAGTGGTTGAATTTTGACCCATAAACCAGGAGGTCATGGTTTGATTCCTTGTCAGCGCCCACACCTGGGTTGCGGACTCAATCTCCAGAAAAGGGTGTGCAGGAGGCAGCTGATCAGTGATTCTCTCTCATAATTGTGGTTTAGATCTCTCTCTTCCTTCCTCTCTGAAGTCATTAAAAATATATATATTTTTTAAATAATGGAAGGAAAAAGAATAAATGCTTTTCCAAAATATCTCCAGATGGAATATTCTGCTTTGACACAATTACCCACCCCACTACCCAATCCAAGTCCAAACACCTTCCTTGGATTGCTTTTCCAAAAGCATCCATACTTGCTAAGGATCATCTTTGGGGCTATAACTAAACTTATTAAATATTTAAGTACATGGTGGGTCCCTCAAAGCACAAATGAGTGATCTGGGTAATGATCTGAAAGAGATTGGCAACAGAACTGGAGAGGTTTTTTGTTTTGTTTTGTTTTTTTTCTTATTGGGAGCCTTTATTACTTGTTCTGATTACACAACTGGGTCCTTGAATCCAAAAAATCTTAGTGAAATGTGATGAGTTTTTAATCATTCAAAAAGCCTCTTAGGAATAGTGCTGCTTTTGAAGAAGAAAAATGAGGTGATTCAAGCTACTTGCCATAGTATTAAACAAATTAGTTTACCATTCCTTCTTGTCATTTGCTTTTGGCTTTCATTATTGCACATTCAATTTTTATTTGCTTTGAATAATAAAAATGAGGAAATAAATTATCACTTCTTACAAATGAATTTTAAAAGCTTACATGAGAGTTAAGCCACTTAGAGATCCTCTTATCTCTGGGAACTTGGCTCTCTAAAACCAAGCTTGAGAGGTAACACCATTGAAGATGGAAGAGAGGAAGATGGTTCCCATGTCCTATCCCTGTCCCAGTAGGTCAGGTCAGATAACTCAGCATTGGGTTTCAATAAGGCAAAAGATGCTGCTTATTTAATTGGCAGATAAAATTATTTCAAAAATTGGAGCTGGGTTAGATATCATCCCAGGAGCTCGTCTAGTGAAAAAATGGAAAACCCTGCTCTGAGCATTTGAGATGTTGGTGGTGGGCAATGGAGAGGAATGAGCTCATCAGCACCCAGGTGGACCTTGAAAAATGATGCAGGCTCAAAGTTGGTTGAAGGAATGACTGATCCATGGCAAACCCATAGATCATATGAGATTAAAAAACAAGTGTTTGTCTAAAAGCTTAGAATAAGAGACTCCCCATAAAGTGTACTGTCGGCAGGAATCAGGAGAGTACTCCTGGGCCAGGAGGAAGACTGCTCTCTTCAGGACTCTTAGTCTGCAGAAGTCAAAGACAGTTCAGTGGAAACCACATCACCCTCAACATTCGCAAACTCTCTCCCACTATCTGACTTGGGGCCATCAAGAGTAATCCTACCATGCCCTTGACCCCAGATCATGTTGGAAGCTCAGAACTTCCAGGTCATACTTTATTTCCAGACTCTAATTCATATTCAGCTTACACATACCCTTCTCTAAGCTCATCTTTTGAAACCCTTTCTCTCAACCATCTGCAGACGCCTCTATATTGTAAAGCTCTTCTCAGAACCTTTCCTTTGATTCTTGCTCTGATAGAAACCTGGATCTCCTCTGATGCTCTGCTAAAGTTGCAACCTACTCACTTATACCTCTGGGCTTAAAGGTGGGGTACACTTTCCTCTGTTTCCCTCTTCAAATGTTGCTTCTAGTCTCCTTTTCACCTATCTAAAAATCACAGCTTTGAATACTATGTCTTTGAACTCTACCACCAATTGCCCTTCTTTGTTGCAGTCAACTAATCAACCATGCACCCTACTCTACTCACTCACCTCAATCCTATATAATAAAAGAGTAATATGCAAATTGACCTTAACAGTGAAGCGACCAGAACAACCACTTGATCAGTTACTATGAGGTGCATTGACCACCTCTTTGTCCCTTTTCCTGGCTGGCAAGCTCCAATCGCCTGATGGTGAACAGGAAGCCAGGGGTGGGTGGCGGTGGGGGGTGTGGCCAGCTATGGGCAGCAGGGGAAGATGGCCCTGATTACAGGCCAGGCCTAAGGACCTATAGGCACACAGATTTCATGTGCCGGGCCTCTAGTTCCTTCGTAACAAACTCCTGTTATAATTCTTAGTAGTTTTAATATCCACATGGATGATCTTTTCCTCTCAGTTCCCTTGATAAGCTAGACACACTTTTAACCATATTGGAACAATAACTGAAATCCCTTCAGAATTATTTTTATTTAAAATATTCCATCGTTCAACCACCATTCTCTTTCTTTCCAAATCACTCCCTCTAATATCTCAACTCCAACAACCTTTGAAGCTCACTGGAATTATAGGTTATTGATTTTATTAACTATTTATTTTCCTTGTCCTCTTCATGCATTCATGAGGCGCATGTGAAGATATATGCTGTATACACATAGCACTTGGAAAAGGGCCTGGAGAAGTGTTTGCTATTCTTATTTAATCTATTAGTGATGTCAAATAATCAGGGAGTTAACAAACTCTGTATTGAGAAGACTAGTGGTACCATTATTCTTTTGACTGTGACTGCTGAAATATGTGCACACACAGACATAGACACACACACACAGACACAAACACACACACACACACATGCGCGCACACACAGATTTTTCCAAGTTTCAGACATTGCACTTCAACCTAACTTTAGGAAGTATTATTTAACTAACAATAAGGATAAACTCTTTAATCAAATCTAAAAAGATTTATAATTATTCCATAATATAATATTAAACTCTAATCTATATTTAAATGTCCTCAATTACCCCAAGAATTTTTTTATTCATATTACCTTCTGAACAGGATATAGTCAATGTTCACATGTTGTATTTGGTTCTTATGTCTCTGATATCTGCTAAGGCCCCCTTAAAAATGTTTTTTTTTAATATTACTTCCAAAGCAGAATTCCTTATCCAGAGGAATTAAGGGACCCTTGGCTCAGATCTGTCTGTTTACTTCTACTGCTCTTTACACAACTCAGAGGGACATCTGTTGTGGTTTCTAATGGTTGTATTCCCATTAAATGAAACCTCAATAGAAAACAGTGACCTCTGGAGACCAGTTACACCCGCCTCAGTGCTGAAGTTTCCTGGGAGTTTGACATTCCTTTGTGCCTTCGGTATTTATGTCTTCTTTCTTGTTTTCAATAGTTATTTTAGAAATCCTAATTCCCTCTTCCTTTTCTCTGCCCCCCTTTTTATCCAGCTGACATCTCAAAGGTGAGGACTGAAATGGTGTTGTTGGCCTATGTTTTATGTCTCCACACTGATTTCAGCATCTTCCAAACTGAGAGCAGACAAGACAGGGAAAGGAAACACTTATTTTTACTTCCAGAGGACTTGAAACTCCACAGTGATGCTATCTGATGATGTTACATGCTGCTCTTTAATTCAACCAATACCCTTTGAAGTCCTGTGGTCTCCAAACTCTTCTGAGCCATTTTGAAAGTAAAGGTTGCTTTTTCTCTTTTGACTGAAAATGTCCAGAAGCAAACTGGATAAGACTTCCCAGAGGAAGAGTTTGGTTTGCTCCTTCCCAGAGGGTCATGTTGCTATCAATAGACAAATTCCAAAGCCTCATAAAAGCTGTCAGAGGCTGCCCAACAGAAACACCCATTAAATATCATGGGTCTTGATTTTATAGCTACTAATAATTTTTCCTTTGAGTTTGCCCAGAGCTCTGCAAATAATTAAAACAAACTTTATTTCTGTTTTGCCTACAAGTTTGCTGTGTGACCTTGGTAAAATTACTTAACTTTTCTGATTCATATTTTTTTTTTATTTTGTGAGAACCAAAAAGAAAAAATACTATGATCAAAGAAATCGCTAGAGAATAAAGCTCCATCACAATAGTTTATTTTATTTTATTTTGTTAATCCTCACCCAAAGAAATTTTCCCCATTGATTTTTAGAGACAGTGTAAAGGAGGTGTGTGGGGTGGAGGGAGAAACATAGATGTGAGAGAGATAATATCGATTGGTTTCCTCCTGACACACCCCAACCAGGACTGGGGATCAAGCCTGCAACTGAGGTACCTGCCCTTGACTAGAATCAAACCTGGCACACTTCAGTCTGTGGGCCAATGTTCTCAGTAAAATTGGCTAGGGCTTAGTTGATTTTTTAAAAAATCTTTAGTTTATCACTTCAAGTATGTCTACAATCAAAGGTAACATAGATAATTCTAAAGAGCATATTTAAAAGATTAGATTTTCAGAAGGAGTCATTCATCTAACCATATAAGACTTCCCCTAAGGATCAAAGATCACATGAAGAGCCTCAGCTTTTGCAGGAAGCAAGCTGATATGTAATAGGAGGAACTGAAAGAGAAAGGAAATTTTTCTCTTAAATATCCTGGAATCGTCATCATGTGGTCAGAGTAAATGTTTTAATGTGAGTCTTATTACAGCAAGTATAGCAATAACACTTGAGCTCTGATCCAAAAGTTTCCATCATTTTCCCTCAGGGACCTCATTTTCTGAGGATGAATTTGTCTAACTTTTATCCAATAAAAATATTACCAGCTAAAATGTTTTAGTCCTGGGCTTCTAGCATTGCAAAGCTCTGTCGGTAGAGTATCCATTTATTTTACCCTTCACTCTTAGGTTTCTAGCAAATGCTTTCCACTATTCTTTCTTAGCAAAATGTGAATATTTCACCATGGTTCGCAGGGCTCTGTCACCCTTCTTTTGTGTCCTATGAGTAGCAGTGCACTGGTGAGGTGCGGGAAAAGATTTTGAGTGTCCCCGTGTGGTGATTATGCTGCAGTCTAACTCTCCATGTCCTGATTGGCACTCTCTCCCCCACGTCCTGACCTCATATCCTATTTCTACTGTTTGAGAAAAGTTTTGGTGCGGGGAGGGGGCAGAGGGGATCTATTCAGACATTCTGTGTCTAGAAAGTTTAAAAATATGCACAGGATATATTTTCTAAATACAGAACTTGAAACCCTAAACTCTAAGTGACTTGGTAACTTCCATCTATTTTCAAAAGCAAAGAACAATATTTTATCTTGCAATTAAAGTTAACATAAATAACAATGTTTAGAGAAAACTCTTTGCCATGTCTAAAGCCAAAGGGACAGGCTGGGTCCTTGCTAAGGCCTAAAAGAGAATTAGGGGAAAGTCGGAGATTTCCTGTCTTTGTAATGAGTTTACTAATTAAATCTTAATTGTAAACCAAGCTGAGCAAAATTTAAATGAACCTCTGGTGCCAGAAGCCAGGTTATTATGGTGGAATTGTTTATAAGGACAGGAAAGTGACTTTCTAAACATCAGATTCCTGTGCGTTAGCCAAGACCTGGAGGAAATCCCCATGTGGGGAGGCTCCAAAGTAGCAGGAGAAGTGACCTGGGCCTTATGATAATTAAATGACACTGAGATGTCCTGAGTGCCCAGAATCCAGTCATTGCCAGAGGCTGCAATCTTTCTGTTTTGATGGGCTAGAAACACCACTTGTGCAATAACCATGTTTCCCCCTGTTTTACAGCAAATAGTCCAGCCATTTCAGCCTTTACTGTGATGGGAATGAAAATTTCTTTACTTTGGAAACCCTGGCTGCTCTATTGAAAAACAAGCCTTGCAAATACACAGAAGTCTGAGCACCCTACAAAGCCATCATAATGTGAGTGTGAAAAGGTTGCTTTTATGTCCTCCTGGTATTATTGGGGTGGAAGGGAGAGTGTCATAAGGCAGGCTGTAAAATAAATAAAAACAAAAATCCTGTGGCTATATGCATAGTTCAACATCCCTTATTTATCAGAACATTAGGAAAGTGAATTACCCAAATGCTTTTATTTTGCTTTGGTTACATTTACTCATTTAAAGTAAATAACTTATGACCTTTCTATTTAGAGGCACATTTACAGCCAGCTTTTCTCTTGCCAATATACAGGGTGAGGTAAAGGTAGGTTTACATTTGTGAGTACGTGAAATACAAGAGTTTATTCTTGTCTTCTTATTTATTAACTAGAGACCTGGTGCATGAAATTAGTGCACGGGGTGGGGGGTCCCTTAGCCCAGCCTGCACCCTCTGCAATCTGAGACCCCTTGAGGGATGTCCGGCTGCCCCTTTAAGCCCGATCCCAGTAGGATCAGGGCCTAAACGGGCAGTTGGACATCCTTCTCACAATCCAGGACTGCTGGCTCCAAACTGCTCACCTGCCTGCCTCCCTGATTGCCCCTAACCACTTCTGCCTGCCAGCCTGATCACCCACTAACCAATACTCTGCCAGGTCTAATTGATGTCTAACTGCTCCCCTGCCAGCCTGATTGCCCCCAACTTCCCTCCTCTGCTGGCCTAGTCACCCCTAACTGCCCTCCTCTACAGGCTTGATCTCCCTTAACTGCCCTCCCTTGCAGGTCTGGTCCCTCCCAACTGCCCTCCCCTGCTGGCCTAATCACCCACAACTGCCCTCCCTTGCAGGGCCTGAAACCTGCCAATGACCCTCTCCTGCTGGCCATCTTGTGGTAGCCATCTTGTGTCCATATGGGGGCAGGATCTTTGACCACATGGGGGCAGCCCTCTTGTGTGTTGGAGTGATGGTCAATCTAAAAATTACTCTTTTATTAGATAGGATAGAGGCCTGGTGCATGGATGGGGACTGGCTGGTTTGCCCTGAGGGTGTCCTGCATCAGGGTGGGGGTTCTCTTGGGGTGTGGGGCAGCCTGGGTGAGGGGCCTGTGGAGGTTTGCAGGCCTGCCACATTCCCCAATGCCCAAGCAGAGGCCCTGGTATCTGGGATTAATTTATGTCTATAATTGAAACTTTGTAGCCTGGAGTTGAACCAAGCCTTCGGCTCGCTCTCTGAAACATTATAGCCTAGAGTGGAGGCCTAGGCCAGCAATGGCAGACTGAAAGCTTGGCTTCCTCTGTTGCCGGGGAAACCCAAGCCTTCTTCCTGCTCTCAGTGGAGGCAGCCATCTTGGTTGGGGTTTATTTGCATAATCTGCTCCTGATTGGCTGGTGGTCATGGCTGCAGGTGTGGCTTGTGGTGTGGTGAAGGTATGGTCAAATTTGCATATTACTCTTTTATTAGGTAGGATTATTATATTATTTTCCATATGAACAACTGTAAACCTCCTTTGCCCACCCTGTATATGGTTTGTCAGTAAGACCTTCCTTTTGCTTTATTTGCCATTGGAAATGGGCCTGGATGCTGAGTTTCCTGTAAAGTACCCTTCTGAGTTGGCATCATGTCATAGATTAGGGATTAGATGGAAAAGACTTTATCCAACTCTTAAACCCAGTTAGGTTACTAGAAGTGATGGCTGTGCTTTTGGTCCAAAGATTGGAGGACCAGATGTAGCAAAACTTCATGCTGCCCTAACCAATTTGGCTCAGTGGATAGAGCATTGTCCTGCGAACTCAAGGGTCCCGGGTTTGATTCCAGTCAAGGTCATGTACCTTGGTTGCCGGCATATCCCTGGTGAGGGGGAAGGGATGTGGGAGGCAGCTGATTGATGTTTCTCTCTCATCAATGTTTCTGACTCTCTTCCTATCCCTCCCTCTATGTAAAAAAACAATTATATATATATTTATATATATATTTATATATATATATAAATATATATATATATATATATATATATATATATATATATATATATATATATTAAAAGCATAAAACAAAACACTTCATGCTTTGCCTAGCTGGCATGGCTCGGTGGCTGAGCATCAACCAAAGAACCAGGAAGTCACTGTTTGATTCCCTGTCAGGGCACATTCCCAGGTTACAGGATTAATCCTCAATAGGGGACATGCAGGAACCCTATCAATGATTCTGCCTCATCATTGATGTTTGTATCTGTCTTTACATCTCTCTTTCTCTTTTAAATCAATAAAAACATATTCTTAAAATATCATGCTTTACCCTTCTCTGCTCTTTAAGGAAACCACTCAGAAGAATGGTGAGAAAGATACTCTGTAGAGTAAGGAATTAAAAGAAAAGCAGCAATATAATGTTTTAACATATAATATTATACCTAATTATCATGTATTCCATTCATCTATGTAATTTTTTTAAATGCAACATAATCTTGTTCTTTTACAAAGAGAATTTAACTTCTCTGTAGACTTCCTCTTGGGCCAAAGTTAGAGAAGTTGCCTTCAGAACAAAGCATGGGACTAGCCCCTCTCCTTGCTCAGGTGTCATCATCTGTGTTCTTGGGTCTCCACATTGGATATAGGTGGCTTAGAGGAGGTCATGATTCCAACAGGAGTCACATTAAACACGAATGCTGCATGTATCCACTCTTCACTGAGCTGGTAAGGGGCTTAAAATAAGTCCCTGGGAATGTATAATTTATTAGTAGTATAATTGTCATTTTGACCTTTTAATTCAGAAGCAAAGAACCCAAGGAAAGCATCGCCTGGAGGGCTGTTTGAAACAAACCTCTTCCATATCTCATTTCTTTGGCTTACTTTCTTAATGATCCCCACAGAGAATTTTAACTGTCTACTGTTTTTTGTTATTGTTAATCAGCACCCAAGGATATTTTTCCATTGATTTTTAGGGAGAGTGGAAAGAGAGAGAGAAACATCAATGTGAGAGAGACCCGTTGATTGATTGCCTTCTGCACGCACCCTGACCCAGGCCAATGATCAAACCTGCAACCAAGGTAGGTATCCTTGACCAGAATAAAACTCTGGACCCTTCAGTCCTCGGGCTGACGCTCTATCCACTGAGCAAAACCAGCTAGGGCTAAGCTGCCTACTATTTATTTACTCAGTAAATTGTTTTCAGGGATCTTTCCCAAAATTCCTGGTTGTTTTCTTTTGTTTTGTTTTTAATGGGAGCTAGAGCCTAAAAGAAAACCTCACTGCACCTTCGAAATCTTTTGAGACTATTTTGAACTATGGGATAGTGCTTATTTCAGAAAAGCAACCTTTTTCTGGCCTTTGCTATGCTAGTCACAAGATCAAAATTGGTATGTTTTCTAACAGTCTACTCGTGGGTGCTGTGACCACTAGTGGCTCCGACAGAATAGCTCTTCATAAGAATGTGCTTCAAGAGAGAAAAAGTATAAACCATTTGAAGTTTAGTCATGGGGCTGGAACTTTGAAGATACCTTTTGCGACTTTTGCTTGGAAGTTGCTGAGTGCACTTTCTTATTTGTTCTTCTAAACCACTCTCTCCACCTCAATGCCAAGAACCACGCTGACCTCCAGAGCCTTTCTAGAGAATCAGCCAGTTCTAGGAACTCCTGGGATCATGATGGTTTATCTTTTTTAAAGTGATGGAGACTAAGCTCTCAATGGTCCCTCTAGGAAAGTGTAATTTGACTGGCACAGTGTTCAACTCCAGCCCAGCACTATAGTTCTGTCGAGAATCTGAGCCTGGGTTTCTATCTCTCCACCCACAGCCTTGTCTTTAGGTCTCTGCTAAATGTCTACTTTCTGCTGGCTAAAGACACATTCACAGGACTTACTAATTCCATGACGGAAGTCAGAAAGTCTTCCTTATTGAAAATATATTTAGTGTGAGACAGAATTCAATTTTCTATTACAGTCAATTATCTGCCCTGAAGTACCTATAAACACAAACTTAGAAGGGCTTCCTTTACCTTTTGGTTAGTACAAAAATTGGTGAATATCAAGAGAATGTAACTATTACTTAGTTTAATGCCTTAATTTTACAGGAAATAATAGAAACCAAAAGAAATAGCCATTACATGACAAAGCAATTTTGGCACTAATGCAGAATTCCCTACACGAATATGTCCAGAGAGCCTGGAAGTATAGCAAAGCCATACACATTTCACTTCAGTGAGGTGGCTTAGCCCAAGTGTTAACCAGTGAATGGGGAATGGCATAATAACATCTGCCATCAATTTTTGGAGACTTTGTTTCATTAAAAATTGATTTTTTTCCCAATTAGACTTCCATTTTACCTTAGAAATAGATTTCAGGCATGTCTAGTGATAACCTAAGCTGCGCTGAAAAGTGCTATTAGTCTGGGGAAGAGAGGTGGTAAGCAATTCCGGCTTACCAGCTAGAGGTCAGATAAGTCCCAGCGACAAGTCTCACAGCTGAGTGTAGCACTCTGGTGCCGATGGCTGCAAACCCCACGATGCTGGGATCGGCCACTCTGTCCCAGACTAAGCTTCAGTGTTCAGCTGGGCCACAATGTCTAATTGGATTTCAGACAAAATACCGAGAAGTTCTAGAAAGTACAAAACTTTCTCTTTTTTACCTTGAACAAGGAAATCATTGCTTTGGAAAGCCAGGTTTAGTTTGGTTTCTGTGTGTGTTTCCCCCCAAGGGCTGTTGAGATAACATTTTCCACCCTAGACTTGGTTTCATAGCTTGTGGATTTCCTCCGTTATTCAAATATACATATGGTGTGTGTGCAGGACAGGGAAGTATGGGGAACAAAGCTATCCTATTTACAGTCGTGAGGAAGGCATAACGAAGGGCAAGTGGATTTGGAAGCATTTTTCAGATGATGGAAAGGAGCTTCTCAAACAAATCAGTCTTCCGGGTGCTGCTCTTGAGACCAGAGCGGCTGCATTCATTCGACTGAGACTTTGTCACCCAACAGCAAAGGATCAGGCCAGGCCAAGCGGTAGGCAGTCGGTGTAAAGCCACTGAAAACAACAGAACCAATTCTAAACTGAGAAATGCCACAGAAGCAGGGAATGTAGTGTCTTAACCACTGTGTCCCCAGAATCTAGAATAGAGCCTGGCCTATAGTTGATATTTACTCTATAGTTGACAGAAGGGTTGCCATATTTGGAAGGAGCACCAAACCAGAATTTGTTCAAGAAACATTCTCTGAGTATCTATTAGTAGCAATGTACTAAAAATCAAAAGAGACTCAAGCACAACAAAATAATAATCATCTGAATTGCATGTGGCACAGCATGGGGAAAAGACCATGGGCTTTAAAGATGAACCTGCTCAGCTTCTCAGCTTTGACCTTTACAAGTTCTATGACTGGGCAAGTCACTTTATTGCACACAGCTTCATTTTCTCAATCTGTAAAATGTGGCTAGGAGATGTACCCACCTCACAGAGTTATTGTAATGACTAATTGAAAGCAAAGTACATAACACAATTTATGGTATTATGGTACTTAGTGAACAGTATATATATATATTTTTTTCTCTTCTTATATACTAGTACATATTTGGGGGTGGTAAAAAATTATTGACTGAAAATAAAAGCAATAAGCAAAAACATAGAGACAAATGGGAAGCTATAGTGGTTGACATTCTATATGGGGGTTTTCCCCCAAGCTTTCTTGAGATATAACATTGTGTAAAGTGAACATTGTAGTGATTTTATATATTTATATATTGCAAAATGATTACCACAATAAGGTTAGTTTGCACATTCATCACCTCACATAGTTACAATTTTTTTCTTGTGATGAGAACTTTTAAGATCTTTCTCTTAGCAATTTAAGATATACACTACAATATACAACACAGTACAGCATTGTTAACTATAGTCACCATGTTGTACATTAGATCCCCTGAACCTATTCATCTTATAAGGAGAATGTGTACCCTTTGACCACCTTTACCTATTTCCCCTACCCTCACCTTCCACATCTAGGGCAACCACCATCTCACTTACTGGTTCTGTGAGTTTGGTTTATTTTTAGATTTCACATGTAAAAGATCATATAGTATTTGTCTTTCTTTGTCTGACTTATTTCACTTAGCATAATGCCCTCAAAGTCCATCCATGTGATTGCAAATGGCAATATTTTCTCCTTTTTTAAAGACTGAATAATATTTCATTCCATTACATATATCACATTTTTTCTCTTTTTTAATTAAATTTATTGGAGTAACATTGGCTAATAACAGTATGTAAGTTTCAGATATACAACTATATAATACAACATCTGTATATTCTATTGTGTGCTCACCGCCAAAAGTCTAGTTTCCTTTCATCACCATATATATGATCCATTTTACCTTTTTTTTATGTCAAACCCATCCCCGTTCCCCTTTGATAACCATACTGTTGTCAGTGTCTATGAGTTTTGTTTGTTTATTGCTTTTGCTTTATATCCCACATATGTGTGAATTCAAATGGTTCTTGTCCGTTTATGTCTTAGTTATTTCACTTTGCATGATATTCTCGAGACCCATACATGTTGCCACAAATGGCAATATCTCACCTTTTTATGACTGAGTAGTATTCCATTGTATATACATACCACATCTTCTTTATCTAATCATTGGTTGAAAGACACTTAAGTTGTTTCCATGTCTTGACTATTGTGTATCATATTTTCTTTATCTATTCATCCATCAATGGACACTTGAGTTGTTTCCATGTCTCATGAACAGTATTTCTCCCCTTCCTATAGAATATGTGATCCTTGTCCTCCAAAAGATCAGCATCTAACTTGGGAATCAAAAGGATAAAAATTAAATAAACTTATACCACCTTCCTACAATTCTATTTAGAATAGCTTATATACTTTATTTGGTAGCTAGGCATATTCTGTTGTAAATATTCAACTCTGCCACTGCGATGTCAAACAGCCAACGTATGAACAGATGAGGCTATGTTCCAATATGAGGCATTCTGTTGAGGCTGTTATAGCAAAATACCGCAGGCTGGTGCTTAAACAACAGAAATATACTCACTCACAGTTCTGGACTGGGAGTCCAAGATCAAGTTGTTAGCAGGTTTGGTTTCTTTTGAGACTTTACCCCTTGGCTTACAAAAAAAAGGTGCCTTTTCTCTGTGTTCTTGCATGGTTCTTCTTCTCTGCCCAGGTACCCTTGGCATCTCTTGGTGTGCCCAAATGTTCTCTTCTTGTAAGAATATCAGTCAGATTGGATTAGCCCCACCCTATTATGTCAAGGAATCCTCCAAACCTTTTAGGTAGGTGGGTCAATTATTTTTATCCCTATTCTACAGATGAGGAAACAACAGGTTTGGGGCGATTGGTCACTATGCTGCATAAGTGGTAGAGATGAGAATGAAGCCCTTGGACTGGCTTCAAACCCTGTGTTGTAATGACTTGCTAATTTCCTTGGTGGCTCCAGATCTATCAGAGGAGAGAAGCAGAATAAAAGTTTTTCTCTGCCCCTTCCCTCACCTCCGTTACAGGACACAAGTTGATAATTGCTAAGGAAGTGAAGTCACCACTAACGTGAATTTTGACTCATGCCAAAAGTTTGTCTCTGAACTATTGTTGAAAAGTGTTCTCAGGAGAATGGACTTGGTTTAGTAATCAAGCAGAAGCTTTTGTGACTAAGAAAGGCTCCTGGGAACACAGTGTAATAAGTAGTTGCAGGGGTCACCTCCCTGAACGCCTTGCCCCAGGCAGACCACACTTACCCAGATAACCATCGATCCCATCTTAAAGATTTCCAAGCATAAGATCTCACAGCCTGCTTTGAAAACCAAATCCAGTGCTACATGTGATTAACCACAGAGGGTCTTCTTTTTAATATGCCTGTAATCGTTAATACACAGCATATTGCCTCTGGTAGCAGTGGTTTATGTTTGAGCTAGAAGACCAATTATAAAGAACAATGTAGAAGGAATTCTGAGGTCCTCAAAATTTTTGCAATAGAGCATTCATTTGCTATAGAAATAAATAACTTAGAGTTATTTTTGTTTTAAATTTACTATTACTTGCCTTATGTTAGGTCTTGAGGTACAGACTTCAGCTCACTTTGTATTTTTGTCAGGGTCTGACTACTATGCTCTTTGATTTTACTAACAGTAGTTACTAGGGCTGGTGGAAGGGGATTGGGGAGATGTTGGTCAAAGGTTACTATGTTAAAATTATGCAGGATGAATAAGTCTAGAGATCTAATGTACAGCATGATTACTATAGTTATCAATACTGTATTAAATACTGGAAATTGACTAAGAGAATAGATTTTAGGTGTTGTTATCACATACACAGAAACATGGTAATTGTGATGAGATATGTTAATTAGTTTGACTACAGTAATCATATGTATATATATCACAACAGTTTTACCCCTTAAATTTATATAATTATTATTATTTTTAAAAATAGACAAACTTGTTAGTTAGCATTCTCTATATTCTATAACTTCCTTTCTAAGTGAATAATGATATTAGGCAGCTTTCAAATAACAAAATGTTTATTAGGTAGTCAGAGATGGTTGCCTTTTTTCTATCCTTGTTGAAAATTAAATGAGAAAAGATTAAAAATTAGATTCTAAAAATTTCCTACAGTGTTGTTAGTTAACAAGAATGACATCTGAGCACTTCTTTTCAGATATCAATTGCTAATCCAAATCCTTAGATGTTAACTTTATCATATTCAGTTGGCCACCTCCCCACCTCATAACTTATGTTTGAAGTCACACTTTCTTTTTTGTCAGAAAATCTAGAAAACCAGACCTCCGTTTTTCCGGTAGGTCTATGCATTCTTCAAGGATTTTCTCAAACATCAACTCCTTCAGAAGTTTCTCTCACTCCCTACACTCAGATTCACTAGCCAAGCACACCGCCTCCACTTCAATAGCAGCATCTTGCTCTATCACTTTTTCAACGTAGTTATTGACCTCTTATTAATGGTTATGAACAATTTTGTTTTCTATGTTCAGCTGTGACCAGTTTTTGTAGTTTTTCTCACCCTGGTACCCACAATACCAACCACATCCCTGACACATAAATGATACTAAATATTTGTCAAGAGAATAAATAAATCCATTTCCATTTCACTCCTACCCCTTACTTCTGCAAGACTCAATAAATGTGGCCAGATTAAATGAAAGCTATTTTCCCAACTGAGAAGAGATAAAGCTTGGTCTTTCTCTTCAAGAGTTAAGGTAGAAGGGTCTGACCAATTTAAACCAGGAAGAAAAGTGTTCAAGGGTCAGGTAGGAAGGCAGTGAGCTATCCAGGAAGAATCCTGTTTCCAGACTGTGGGTGGGCAGGGCTGAGCCTGACTCCAGAGCTATGTGAGGACTGACTTGTGCATGGACTGGCCCCAGCACTCAGCGTGCTTTCACAGCGACTGGATCCAGTGTGAATCACGCCTTTCCTGCAGCTGGAAGGGGCTGCTTCCTCTAACTTAGTTTGTTAAAGACATCTCATTAAAAAGGTAATTAATGCTGGTGCAGTTTGTGGCCACAAGCAAGAAAGTGCAAGGGGAAAAAAAGAAAAATGGAACAGAGCTGGAAAATTGAGCCTTGTAAGAGTTGTGGCTAGAACTTAACCACATGTTAATCTTCCTGTTTCTAGGGCAATGTAGACTGGATTTCATAAAACTGTAGACAAGTGGATTATAAATCATGTTGACAACAAGACAAAATTTTTTCAGAGACCTTCTTTTAAAAATTGAATTTATTGGGATGGCATTGGTTAATAAAATCATATAGGTTTTAGGCACACAATTCTATAATATATTCTCTGTATACTGTGTGTTCACCACCCCAAGTTAAGTCTCCTTGCATCACCACTCATCCTTTCTTTACCCTCTTCCCTTTCTCCCCACACTCTTCCCCTCTAGTAATCACCATACTGTTGTCCATGTCTATGAGTTGCTGGTAGTGACTTTTTTTCCCCTTAATCCCTGACTTTTTACCCAGCCTGCAATTCCACACACTTCTGACAGCTGTCAGTCTGTTCTCTATCTCTAGGCCAGACCAACTTTTTAAAACTTTGCTCTTAACTAATTTCATTTCAACATGAAAAAAAAATTGATGTATTTTCAAATCAAAGTGCATTGACTTATAATTTCTGCTTCTAAAGTTGTAAGGACCAAAACATCTTTACTTAGATGAGCCTGAACAGTGAATAAATAACAGAACCTGAATTTGAAATAACTCCTCAAGCTTTGATTTATGAAGATGCCATAAATTATCCACTATTAAAAAATAAAGTAGTAAAAGATATATAATATAAAATCAAATAAACCAGCATTTTAAACATTTTAATAGTTAAATAAATGTCTATGATTTACAGATTAGCTGTCTTCATTATGCTTTTGAAAATATAAGGAATGAAATAAAAACTTTTCCTGGGCCTAAACTTACTTGCTTTTCTTCCCAAATTAAAAAAAAAAAAAAAGGAACAAGGAAAAGTTAAGAGGAGGAGAGAAAAATTAGTTTTACTTTTGTTATGGAACTGATTTTGCTTTTGTCTTAATAGATATTTCATTGTGTTCCAATAAGCATAGTTTTATAGTGTTTCTTCTTCTGGACTCCTAATGGTCTTCAGAATTTAATTTGGATTTGATTTTATGTTACCTAAAAATGTTTTCCATTTCAGAAGTTTATCACAAACTTGCTGGAGATTATGAAAAAATATGTCATATTTTTTGGTTGACGGTGTGTATCAAAGTAATCTACATAGTTTCAAGAAGCAAGGCAGACAAATTGAATAAAACTATCATGTATCTTCAAAAACAATCTTATGTTTCTTTTAACTTTCCTTTTTCACTCATGGTTCTTTCAAGCTGAACAATTACAATTGATGTGCCTTGTGACTCCAGAAGGCAGAAGTAAAAATAAGAGATGGAGAGAAATTTGGGATTTCTATAACTAAAGACTATGAAAAGAAGTAGAGAGTAATCAGCCTCTGATCAGGCCTGAGATACAAAAGAGGATATTCACAGACCGTCTATGGATAAATGGTAGGGGCCAGGTGACCTCTCTAAAATAACTTCTTCTAATGCCAATATCCCATGTAATTTACAGGACACTAACCATTTGCTCACCACAAGTGTCTCTTCTTTCATTCACAGCCCAGCTTTACAAAGGAGTAGTGGACACACTCACTGCCACCAATTTTCACCTGCCACTCACTCCTCAACCCAAAACCATCTGGCTTCCACACTCCATTGCTCCACTGAAACCGCCATTCCTGTGGTCACCAATGAACTACTAATTGCTGGAACTAGTGGATACTTTTCAGTCCTTATCTTACTGAAACTTTTGGTAGCATGTGATGATCTTCTTGAAACTCTTTTCCTCCCTCTGGCCATTGTTCCCTCCATGGCCTTCTCACAAATGTGGTAAATGCATTATAGGGCGTCTACCATGTGCAAGAACCAGTGCTAGATGTTGGAATACAAAGATGACTAAGACATAGTCTCTGCCTATAGAGAATGATAGAATTGGAGATGATTATTTATCAAGAACTCACTAAATTTCAGAGAAAGTAGTGGATAATCTGACACCTATACTCTTTTCTCTCCTCAATGCCACACCTCTTCCTTGGAATTTTCTTCATCTCTCTTCTTTCTATGCTCTTCTTTGATCATCTCATCAACACCTAGGATTTGCACATTATTGACTCCCATTATTGAAATCTATTTCTCCAACACTAAACTTGCTTTTAAGCTCCAGATCTTATAAACTTTTAAGCCATTATTTCCACCAGGAGTTCACAAATTTCAACCAATTCAAAACTGAACTCATCCTCTGTCCTCAGAATCCACTGTTCTTGATTGTTTCTTCTCACCAAAGGCTCCACCATCCTTTCTCAAACTATTCTCAACCACAAACCTATTCATCATCTTAACTCCTTTCTTTTTTTCAATACTCACATCCAATTATTCATTCATCAACCCATGTCCTAAATCAATCTCTATCCATCCCAATGTTTCCTTTCCTCTTCATCACAGTCTTGGTCAGACCCTCATTTTTTCTTAGCTAGATGATTTCAGAAATGAAACAGTCTGCCTGCCTCCAGTGCTAAATGCCCCATACTGCCACCACCCAGACACCCTGCCAAACAGCCATCCACTCATGTGACAACAGCACTCCTCAGCTGAATCCTTCAGTGGTTCTTCATAGTCTTCAGGAAAAGTTTAAACATCATGGTCTACAAACTGTTTGTTCATTTGTTTGTTTGTTTGTTTGTATGCTTATTTATCTTAATTGAAGTGAAAAAATGTGGGACTATTAACCTTATTCTGTCCATCTCAGTATTACAGTGCCTAGCATACTCTCTTATACATAGTAGGTATTTGATAAATGTGATTAAATTAATGATACTTTCTACTAGTCTTCCAAAGTTACTATAATCTCCCACCATTTAATTATTTCTTAGTAGAATTCTAGATATATATGTATATAGTTTATTAGATTGGGCATTGAATAATCTGCTAATAAGAATTTTCTTTTCATTAGTTAATATAGGCTCTCTTTACTGAAGGAATCTTGTTAGCATCCACTGCTCCCTGTCATAGAGCAGGACCTCTGGAAACTAGACAGGGGAGTTTCAACACAGGAAAATAGGCAGGGAATGCTTTGGACTAGAAGATGAATTCTAGAAGAAGACCCTGGTCAACCAGTGGGGAATGGTTACTGAGTACTAAACACTTGATGCCTCAATAAGTTATAGGAAAATAGGTTAGAGCGGGTAGTGTGAAACACAAAACTGCCTTGAATGATTGTATCTGCCTCAAACCCACCGGTTCCTCATAAGGCATCCATTTTACATAATGAATCAACCATTCTTCAATAATTTACAAAGATATTAGAGAGGAAATCTTGGTTAAGGTGAATAGAATTAAAGATAAAACTTAAGCCTACAGAACTATTTAGCATTTATTTTATGGTAGTATGTATGTGTGTGTGTGTGTATATATATATATATATATATATATATATATATATATATATATTCAAAAAGAAACAGGATATCAGCAGTTAAGCTGTTGTGTTAAGCCCAATATTTGTTCTCTTTTTCTATCCAAGAATAACTGAGAAAATGCTATCTAGTTTCTCCTTTGTTCTGAGAATAATATTTCATATAACTGAATATCTGAGTTGAAAACCAAAGAGTATAAGTGATGAAGAACATTTCATCACCACTTTCACCAACTTTTGAATAAGACCAATGAACAGCCATGCCAAAGAAACAGCTGAACATTCCTCCCCAGCTCAAGGAATAAGATACATATCTGCTTATGTGCTCAGAAAATGCAAAGGCACAGAGCATCCTCAGGGTAGCACCAGATTACCCCATGCTTCAGGCAAGATCTTAGAGCACTTCCTGACTCTTTAGTGAACTCAACTTCTTGCTTAATATTGTTCTGCTGGGAGGGAGAAATTCCTTTGTAACTCCTGTGAAGAATCAACTTACGCCCTAAAGCATAAAATGTAATTACCCTTTATCAGTATTTCAGTTTACCAAGCACCACTTGTTATCACTTTCTGCTCATGCTATCAAAATATTACATGCCTGGGTTAACGGCCTGGTAAAAAGCCTTATGCCAATAACTCAGGTTTAATTTAGTTATAGAATATTTTTCTTGAGAGCTTGTTTATAGTAAGATACTCTATACTCCATGTTGATTGTCTCAGGAGAAACCTACCTGTTTGCTGTAAGAATATGGTTGAAAAAGAAAATAATAATGAAAGACACATAAAAAAATTATTCTGAGGTTTGCAGAGGGCTTCTCAAATAAAACAATCTCAATTATACTAAAGTGTGAAGGTTGGTCGATCCTTGAAAGTTTACATGCTAATGCATTGGATATTTTAGTATGTGTATGGTGTGTGTGTGTGTGTGTGTGTGTGTGTGTCTGTGCGCGCGCGCGCGCGTGCATTTATGTGAGTTTGGAGAGATGGGAAGAGGAAATTAATCTTACAAATTAGTGTATGTCCACATTTTAAAAAGGGTAGGGTCAACCTCAATGCAGGCCTACTAGTAATGGCATACATTATTATAAAAAAATTTAACTTGTTTTTCCAACACTACCTCAGATTCCCTAAAAACATAGAAAGGCTTAGTGCTGGTAAATATGTAATATATTCATCTCTTTCCCCTAGTTCTCTGGGGAATGAGGTAATCCAGACAAGGACTTTGTCTAAATAATTTTGAAAGGGCATGACTATTTGCAAGAGACTATATGAACAGAAAAGCTGAAAATATATAGTATGTAGCCCTTTACAGAAAAAATTTGCAGAGCCCTCCTTTATATGTTACTTCTTGTTGTGGGTGCTTCTTAGAGTGTTCTCCATATGTTCATTTAAAAACACATATTCATTTAAAAAATTAATTAGAGCAGATGTGGTGTAAGAACTAAGTGTTTTAATGCAATAGTTCTCAACCTTTCTAATGCCGCGACCCTTTAATACAGTTCCTCAAGTTGTGGTGGCCCCCAACCATAAAATTCTTTTCTTTTCTTTTTTTCATATATTTTATTGATTTTTTTTACAGGGCGGACAGGAGAGGGATAGAAAGTCAGAAACATCGATGAGAGAGAGAGACATCGATCAGCTGCCTCTTGCACGCGCCCTACCGGGGATGTGCCTGCAGCCAAGGTACATGCCCTTGCCAGAATCGAACCCGGGACCCTTCAGTCCGCAGTCTGACGCTCTATCCACTGAGCCAAACCGGTCTCGGCCATAAAATTATTTTCATTGCTACTTCATAACTGTGATTTTGCTACTGTTATGAATCATAATGTAAATATCTGTATTTTCCAATGGTCTTAGGCTCTACAGCAGCGGTTCTCAACCTGTGAGTTGCAACAGGATGAGAACCGCTAGCAGGGTCACCTAAAGCCATCGAAAAACACAGATATTTACATTACAATTCATTAACAGTAGCAAAATCACAGTTATGAAGTAGCAACGAAAATAATTTTATGGTTGGGGGCCACCACAACATGAGGAGCTGTATTAAAGGGTTGCGTCATTAGAAAGGTTGAGAACCACTGTTCTTAAAAAAAAAAAAAAAAAGTGTTCTGTGATAGTTTTTACAATCTCCCAGGTGCCTGTGTGAAGAGTAAATAATCTGATCTTGGATAAGTGAGGCATTGCTGTATTTGTATGATCAAATGGTAATATGAAAATATCATGAGAGGCCTGGCAGATCTGAAATGACAGAGGGTAGAGAAGGTTTAAATGTAAGAGGAGTCCATCTGAGAAAACCTGAGTAAGGAGAAGGCACAGGTAATAAGCTTAAATCACTCTGCAAGACAGGTTTTGTGCCACAGAGGTAATTACTAACAACCAGAAATCTCCCCGTCTAGACTACCCTACAAGAATTAGAGTGAATTTATTTGTGAAAAATTTGATAAATACATTCATATATACATTGTCCTATACACATGAAAAGGCCTCATCCCCTCATATACAAACTAAGAATAATCCTCCTTTATTCTCTTAAAAGTTCTTATACAAATACAAGCTCATTTGTGGTTCGCTGAGTGTGAAACAATTACTCCCACAGAGCAACAGAGCAAAAATAGACTCGAGTGTATTTTTCAGTTTGTGGTCTCTGTGTTTAAACACAAAGAGTTAACAAAATGAATGACTGCATCACACCTGAAGAAGATGGGGAAGCCAGATAACCTGCTTGAGTGTTTCTCTTTGACAGCCATTACGACACATGTACCTAGAAATATAATTCAGTCGGTTTTCAGCCCACTTGGGTGTCTTTTGAATTAGAACCGTTAGCTTCAGGGCCCTGGAGGAAACCAACTTCTGTTTCACAGACTTGGGATGGCAGCCGAGGGCAGGGGGGGTTTCAGCACTGCAGCTCACCAGTGGGTGAGCCATGGAAATAGAATGGCTTTGAACATTCTCAGATCACCAAAGAGCTGTTATTACAACACATTGGAGAAGATTGCTATTATGTTTATTGTTGCTTAAAACTTTGTAGTTTGGTATGCCAAAGAGGAAGAAAGAAGCTTATCTTTGCAGCTATTCTGGATTCTTGAGTAATTTGCCATTCTTATTACTGTGCATCAAGAAAGTGGCAAATTCAAAGACTGTCATTTATTTCACTAATGGAATTAAAAATGAATGTGGTCCAGAGCAGTAATCAATGCCTTGCTCGTTGTGATGGATTATGGTTTGGCTAAATAGTCCGACCTTTAATTACCTGAAAAAATGCAATTTTCCAATGTCTTTGCTGTTTTCTCTGTGATTTCCCACACAAATACAACCTGTCATGTGCGATTTTTATTTAGCTTAAATAAATTTAATGCTTATGAAAGGTGCTGGATTAGTAGCCCTAGAGTAAAATTCTTTATCTCTTTAGTCCTTTGTTATTAAACACTTTCAGAGTACTTTGTTCTTTGTTGAGCTCCATGAGTCAATTCATCCAGTTATTTTTAACAATGTCCTTTTATAGTGTGTAAGTATTATTATTACTATATTTTTTTTTAGATCAGGACCCTGAAACATAAAATGTAGGGGGTGGGACCTAAGACACATAAAGAGTCAACGATCAGTATGTTCTAGCTTTCAACTTTGCATTAGCCCCCTGACACAGGCTGCTGCCATTGGGTAATGCTTATACAGAATTTACGAAGTAATGGTTGATTCCAGGTTCACAAATGAAATCAATCTGCTTCTATCCAATGAGCAATAAGAGAAGCTAGTGTTCAACATATGATGAAAACCAAAAGTACAAATCACGCCCAAAATGTCTGCTTGAGACTGATATTGGAGAGAAAGAAGCAAATCATAACTTTAAAAAATAAAAACCCTATAGTTTTGCTGCTTTTTGGTAACAGGTAACTGTTGATTTTAAAACGCATACATATAAAAGAGCAAATATTAGACCCCTATGTCCAAGTTTACTTATCTTAACTGAAGAGAAACAAGCTGTTTTCCTCTGGAATTATGGTTGCACACACGAATCTCTGGCCCTATAGTATCTCTTAGAAGAAATAGAAGTGCTTTCTTTATAGATAATTTGCAGATTCAGTACCAAAGGTAAATAATTGAGTTGACTTTTTTTTATCACAAGGTAAAGTTTTCAGGATTCCACCTACAAAATTTCTAGCAGTGGCTGCAACAAGGCATGTTTTGTTAATTACTGACAATTGCGTAAGAAAAAAGAAAAAGGAGGAGGAAGCAAAGATGGCGGCATAGGTGAACACCTATTGTTCTGCCCCGCGCAACGATTTAGGAACTACAACGTAATAGCAGAACAGACAGCACCCAGAATCGCCAGAAAGCTGGCTGAATGAACACTCCACTAACTGGAGTGGAGGTGGGACACTGAGACTCAGAAGCAGCGGGAACGCAGTCTTTCAGACGGAAACAGGTTAGGAGCCGTCCTGGTCGCGCGCGCATGGGCTGGGGCTGGAGCAGCAACGCCCGTCCCACTGCCCGGATTTCCCAGCACCAGGCAAGATCCGGCCGAGGTCCGGGGGACGCACCCTGGAAGCGGGACGTGGCAGAGGCTCCTGAACTGCGAGTTTCCTCGAAAGGGTCTCGCAAACCCGCAACTTGCCCCCTGGAAACTTGTCTCCTGGTTCTGGAAACCATTTATTTTTACAATCCTGGGCTAGACTTTTGGTGTGCAGGCACATTTGGGGAAAGGCGGAGTGGTCTGGCAAGGGGAAGAGACTAGCGGCTTTCTCTTGGAGGAGTCTGCAGCCATCCCCATCCAACAGAGACCCACACGAGAGCGACGCATAGGACGCAGCTGACGCTGACGCTACCTGCGCAGCTCAGAGACTCCGCCCATCCAACCTGAACACAGTCTCCCTTCACAGCCAATTGGCCTGGAGGTCAAATCCTCCTAGGGCTAACAACAAAAAGCTGGGTTTAAATTCAAAAATACTGAATACAACCCATAAAGGATTGCAGTAAGAGCACCCACCTCAGGTAACTGGGGAGGCTGAGCCACTGTCCCTTTGAAGATATCCACCACATAAAGCAGCCACCATGCAGAGACATGGAAAGAAATCAGGTGTGAAATAAATGGAGGAGAAAAGACGACAAGACATAGAGTTCAAAACCACGGTTATAAGGCTTTTCAAGAGGCTCCTAGAAAAGGCCGATCAACTTAATGAGAATTACCAGGAAATAAACAAGACCAACCAGCAAATGAATGAGAATTACAAGGAAATGAAGGAGGACCTCAAGCAAATGAATGAGACCCTCAAGGAAATGAACAAGGCCTCTGAGGATACGAACCAGACCCTCACGGATAAAAAAAAGGACCAACTAGAAATCAAGCTTACACAGACTGAAATAAAAAATAATACACAAAGTCCTAAAAGCAATCCAGAGGGCCACAAGAACCAAGTCAAAAATTTGAAATACAAAGAAGCAAAATCCACTCAGCTGGAAAAGCAAGAAACAAAAAGAATTCAGATAATTGAAGATAGCGTAAGGGGCCTCTGGGACAACCTCAAGCATGCCAACATCCGAATTATTGGGGTGCCATAAAAAGAGAGAGAGCAAGTTAATGAAAACCTACTAGAAGAAATAGTGACTGAAAACTTCCCCCACCTAGTGAAAGAAACTGACTTAAAAGCCCAAGAAGTACACAGAACCCCAAAATATAGGAATCTAAAGAGGACCACACCAAGACACATCATAATTAAAATGCCAAGAGCAAAAGATAAAGAGAGAATATTAAAAGCAGCAAGAGAAAAACAGTTGGTTACCTACAAGGGAGCACCCATACGATTGTCAGCGGATTTCTCAACAGAAAAGATGCAGGCCAGACAGGAGTGGCAAGAAATATTCAAAATGATGAAGAGCAAGAATCTACAACCAAGATTACTCTATCCAGCAAAGCTATCATGCAGAATTGAGGATCAGATAAAGTGCTTCGCAGATAAGAAAAAGCTAAAGGAGTTCATCACCACCAAACCAGTATTATATGAAATGCTGAAAGATATTCTTTAAGAAGAGGAAGAAGAAAAAGGTAAAGATGAAAATTATGAACAACAAATACACATCTATCAACAAATGAACATAAAAATCAAGTGAATTGATAGGCTGATGAACAAGATAAACTGGTGAATATAACAGAAACATGGTCATAGAGAGGGAATGGACTGACAATTCTTGGGGAGAAAAGGGTTGTGGGAAGTACAGCAAGAGATTGGACATAAATCTTGCACCAATGGGAGAGGACAGTGGGGTGGGGGAGGCGAGGGTGGAGGGTGGGATAGGTACAGGGTGGAGGGGAGATATAGGGGGATAAAAAAGGGGAAACAATGTAATTAATAAACTGAACAATAAAGAAAGAAAGAAAAGAAAGAAAAGAAAAAAAAAAGAAAAAAGAAAAAGGAAGAGGAGAGGAAAAGAACTTCAGTCTTACTTTAATTTGAATTTCTTATTAAGCTCCTCATGTTTGTTAACTATTTTGTAATTCTAAAATGTTTATAATTTACCCATTTGTCTAATAAGATCTTAATGTTCTCCAAATCAATTTATGTATGGAAAATTATATGTAAGGATTCAAAATATTGGACTGTGACATTGGTTGTAAGTGTTTTGATAGCTTGCTGCTTATCTTTTATTTTTACCTTAAGAGATTATCATCATTAGATTCTTACTGATTTAAATGTTATGTGGTCAAATCTACCCTTTCCATAGCAAATTTTTAAAACAACTTTTAAGTGTGAATCAGTCTTCTCCATCTAGAAATTCCCTAGTTAGTCATTTACAGTTTCTTTTTTTGGATGCTCAATAGAGTATTTATGGGAAGTTCCAGAAAGAAAGCTGAGCTCTAGCATTAGAGATGAAGACAGCCTCTGCACTGTCAATGTCTAAGTGAAACACAAAGATGAGCACCTTCATTTATCATTTACCTTTAGTGATTAAAACCTTCTCAGACACAACACACACACACATTCTCATTAGGAGGGGCTCATCAAGATGAGCACAGCTGAACTGATGAGCTAGTACCCACTCACTTTGGAGGTTTTTCGGGACAACTGCCTTGGGAAAAGATGCTATCCTTGACATAGAAGAATCTTCCCATATGCCATTCTACATTTAAATTGGGGAGCCTCAATTAAAATAGATCCCAAGAAATTGACCCTCTGACCTATAATTTTCAAATAAAAGTCTCTCCAATGGAGGAGTCTTAAGCACCCGTTTTACTGTACACTTCAACTTGGAACTTCTTGGGTGGCCTTTTACCTATATTCACTCTGTTCTGAGAAAACTTGAGGGCTTCAACCCCATCATCTCTTCTTGTTTGGCCTCCACAGTCATTTTTTCAGTCTGACTCATTCCCCAAGTCCAATGCATAATATTTCTCACTTAATGAGTTAGTTAGCCTCAACACATCTCTTCAGAACTGATGCCTCCTTGGTCTATGACCTCACCAGGCCCCGAAAGAAAAGCAGAAGCAAGTCCATCAGAACTTCACTGGAAATCCTCAGAAGAAAAAGAAAAAGGAAGAAAATTATGTGAGGGTTACAAGGGAAGGTTTTTGTCTTTGAGTAACCCAATACAAAATAATACATAAATAGGTTTTAATATGGAGGTTTCCCTAACTGTTTAATATAATCCCTTACTGATTTTCCAAATGCGAAGAATATTTTGCTCTTTACTCCTAGACAAATACCAGCCACTTGAAATCTTCATTTTCCTCTGAATCTTAAATGTGCTATTTTGCTAGGGGAAAGGAGTAAATCTGCAATGAAAGCATAGTGAAACACAGTTAGATGAAATAGACACAAGGCCTTTCCAACTATGAGTGTCCTAAAAATGTTGTCGAGAGAACTGTTCACCTACAGGTGGAATGATGATTTGATGGAAGTATTTTGGAGGGGATTCATGAGAAGACTGTAACCCATCTGACCTGTGGTAGGCAAATATTAAATACTTGACAGTTGAATGAGTGTTGAGTGGGGTAAAGGAAGGAGTTAGAAATAATTAAATAGGAGGAGAGGGGATGAAGGAAAGGCAACAAATGGGAAGGGAAGGGAAGGGAAGGGAAGGGAAGGTAAGGGAAGGGAAGGGAAGGGAAGGGAAGGGAAGGGAAGGGAAGGGAAGGGAAGAGAAGGGGAAGGAGTAGATGAAGAAGAGAGGGGGAGGAAGGAAAGAACTAAGGAAGAAAGAAGGGAATTAGAAAAGGAAGGACGGGAGGAAGGAAGATAGGGAGGGAAGAAGGGAGGGAGGAAAGAAGAAAGAGATGGAGTAAGAAAATGAGAGAGAAGATTCTGCGTGTAATTTGCTTTTAGTTGAAATTTTAGTAGAAATTGGCCTTGGATTTACAAACAAATAACAAGCAGAAAACCCATATATTTTATTCCTGGGGTCCTTTATTTCATCAATATTAAAACCTGACCCAATGTGCTGCTTACATTTGTAAGTTATAGAATAAAAAACGTAAAGAAAATCAATCAGCTTCTATTAACCTCTCAAAGTACTGTCCTTTCAACAATCATAATAGAAAAAAATGTGTTTCCCTCCTCCTACCCCCAAGCCAATGACCTGTACTTCTTTCTGATGATCTACTTAAATTAAATATTAGGTACCTCGGGAGGAGAACGCTCATAAGGAGAGAGTTTCCTCTTGAGGCTGGCTCTGCTGATGCCATTTCTCAGTAACTACATCAAGAAGAGCCTTCAAGAAGACAACACATCAAATACCTTGCCAAGGAAAGTTTTCCTTTTCAACCATTTATTTTTAGTAGTGCAGCTGGGAAATCAAATGACTTAGTAGACTCTTAGACTATAACTCAGGGAAAGAAATCATAAAAGCACTTGAGAGGCTATTTTATAAAAATCATACAGTTCAAGAATTAAAATTCTAGCAGAAAAATGTCTTGTGTCCTAAAAATGTATAACTTGTCTCATGAACCAGTGACTATACCTCTGCACATTCCCCTCTGACAAGCTGTGTAGACAGGGCAAGTCACACACATGTTTTGTGTCCCACCTGCATAAAATAGAGATAATTGTCCATCCCTTCTCTACTCTCACAAAGTAGTTCTTAAGAGCCAATTAAATATAAGAGAAATAAATAGTCAAGAACTTTCCAGTGTTCCAGACTGAAATTTCTGAGGGAGGTGGCAGAAGGAGTGGTCAAAAAGATTTTTGGTACTAAAAAGTTGACAAACGTGTTTCCTAGATCTCTCATTTTTCTCCACTGCCTTTTCTCTGCTTCAACTCCATTTTATTCACCATCACCATTTCACTGGTCATAAAACAAATAAACTAGTAGTTTCCGCCAAATTCATCACATTATTTGAGTAAGGCTCTGGTGTCTTTCAGGTAACAGCAATACCAAAAAAGTTCACCAACAGCAAACTTTTTTCCCTTAGCAAAGTGGTCAAAGTTAGTCAAACTCTTTTGACTAATGAGTTTGCCGACCACTGCCTTAGCACAACTGGCCTGAAAAATTGATTATGATCACAGAATTGTGGGGAATATTTTTTAAAGCAATGTGGACAAATTAGATTATCCTATCTAATAAAAGAGTAATATTCAAATTGACCATACCTTCGCTATACAGAGCAAGTATGCAAATCAAACCAACCAAGATAGCAGCTAATTTGCATATCCACCCGCATGCAGAAGACAGTGTAGAAGGAAACCAAGCACTGCAGAAGGGAGCAAAGCTTCAGAGAAGTAAGCAAACAGGGCGGGGGAGAAAGGAGGGAGCAAGGCAGAGGATTCAGGAGCGAGCGAGGCAGAGTAAGCGAGGCAGCAGAGTTGTGAGCGAGGCAGCAGAGCTTTGCCCAAGCTGCAGGGAGCTCTATTCTTGCAGGAATCTTCCTGCAATGAGTCTCTAGTATTTACATAACCAAGTGGTCTTCAGTTGACTATATGTACCAAAAGTGCCAGTTAGTCAATCTGGCAATCGGTCTTACAATTCTCTATTTGTATATCATTTTTATTTATTTAAGTTAAGCTGTCTAAAAAAAATTATTAAATTTGAAGAATCTCTGTTAATAAAGACATAGACTTAGCTAATTTTCAGGATTACAAGTCAAGAGTTTTATTCCATAAAATCTGCTAATATCTTTAAATATATTAATTTTATTTAGACCTAGAGGCCTGGTGCATGAAATTTATGCATGGGGGCGAGGGGTGTCCCTCAGCCCAGCCTGCACCCTCTCTAATCTGGGACCTCTCGAGGGTCCCCAGTAGGATCAGGCCTAAATGGGCAGTTGAACATCCTTCTCACAATCCAGGACTGCTAGCTCCAAACTGTTCACCTGTCTGCCTCCCTGATTGCCCCTAACTGCTTCTGCCTACCATCCTTATCACCCCCTAACCACTACCCTGCCACCCTAATTAATGTCTAACTGCTCTCCTGCCAGCCTGATTGCCCCCAACTCCCCTCCTCTGCTGGCCTGGTCCCTCCCAACTGCCCTCCCCTGCTGGCCTGATGGCTCACAACTTCCCTTCCTTTCAGGGCCTGGAACCTCCCAAAAGCCCTCCCCTGCTGGCCATCTTGTGGTGGCCATCTTGTATCCACATGGGGGCAGGATCTTTGACCACATGGGGGCAGCCCTCTTGTGTGTTGGAGTGATGGTCAATCTAAAAATTACTCTTATTAGATAGGATAGAGGCCTGGTGGATGGGTGGGGACCGGCTGGCTTGCCCTGAAGGATGTTCTGGATCAAGGTGGAGGTTCCCTTAGGGTGTGGGGCAGCCTGGGCAAGGGGCCTATGGTGATTTGAAGGCTGGCTAGACCACCCAGCAACCCAAGTGAAGGCCCTGGGATCTGGGATTAATTTATGTTCTACAATTGAAACTTTGTAACCTGGAGTGGAACCAAGCCTTCTGCTCGCTCCATGGTGACAGCCATTTCTGTTTGAAATGTTGTAGCCTAGAGTGGAGGCCTAGGCTAGGGCTGCAGAAGTTTGGCTTCCTCCATCACCCCGGACACCCTAGCCTCTTCTCTCTCCAGTTCCATGGTTGCCGCCATTTCTGTTGGGATTATGTATATTCTATAATTGAAACTTTGCAGCATTGAGTGGAGGCTTAGGCCAGCAATGGCAGGAGGAAAGCTTGGCTTCCTCCATTGCCAGGGAAACCTAAGTCCCCCTCCTGCTCTCAGTGGTGGCAGCCATCTTGGTTGGGGTTTATTTGCATAATTTGCTCCTGATTGGATGGTGGGCATGGCTGTGGGCATGGCTTTATCGGGTTATGGTCAATTTGCTTATTACTCTTTCATTAGATAGGATTGAGTGTTGGCCATTTTCTTAGATTTTTCAGTATCTTTCTGTCACATGAGATTATACATATAACAGTGTTGTCTATAGTGTTAAGACCTATCCTATCTAATAAAAGAGTAAATTGACCATCACTCCAACACACAAGATGGTTGCCCCCATATGGACACAAGATGGCTGCCACAAGATAGCCAGCAGGGGAGGGCAGTTGGGGATGATCAAGCCTGTGGGGGAGGGAAGTTAGGGGTGACCAGGCTAGAAGAGGAGGGAAGTTGGGGGCAACTGGGCCTGCAGGGAAGGGCAATTGGGGGTACCCAGGCCTGCAGGGGAGAGCAGTTGTGGGGGACCAGGTCTGCAGGGGAGGGCAGTTAGGGGTGATCAGGTCTGCAAGGGAAAGCAGTTAAGAGTGACCAGGCCAGCAGGGGAAGGCAGTTAGTGGCAAGTAGGGTGGCAGTAGAGCAGTTAGGCATCAATCAGGTTGACAGAGAAGTGGTTAGGGGGTCATCAGGCTGGCAGGCAGAAACGGTTAGGTGCAATCAGGAAGGCAGGCAGGCAAGCAATTGGAAGCCAGCAGTCCTGGATTGTAAGAGGGATGTCTGACTGCCGGTTTAGGCCTGATCCTACTGGATCAGGTCCTAAGATTGGAGAGGGTGCAGGCTAGGCTGAGGGACACTGCCTCCCCCTGTGCACGAATTCCATGCACCAGGCCTCTAGTCCTAATATCTATAAAGCCAGGGGCCATAATGACTGAAACAACCTGATGGACGACAGAACAGCAGGCTGCATGGGGCTACAAGGTTGGCAGGGGAGTTACTGAGGGATGGCCAAACGACTGAACAGCAAGCTGCATAGGGTGACCAGGCTAGTGGGGAGCAGAGGGCAGCTGGGGTGAGCAGGCCAGTGGGAGGGGGCAATTAGGGACAACCAGGCTGACAGGGGGGCAGTGAGAGGTCACCAGGCCACCAGGGGGGGCGGGGATTAGGGGCAATCAGCCAGGCAGAGATAGTTAGGGGTGATCAGGCTGGCAAGGGGGGAAGTTAGAGGTGATCAGGCAGGCAAGCAGGTAAGCAGTTAGAAGCCAGTGGTCCCAGATTTTGAGAGGGTAAAGGCTGGGTTGAGGGGACCCCTTCCCATACACAAATTTCATTCACCTGCCTCTAGAGTTAAAATAAAGTATTTCTTTAATCATTTTCTAAACTTTTTTTAGTTTCTACTATGCACTAAGCAAAATGCTTGCCATTGAATATACAATGGCTAAAAGAATTGCCAACAAGCTGCTTAGGGTGTCAGGTATTATTAGGCATGTTACATTCATCATACCTCCTTTAATTCTCACAACCATATTTTATTATTTCTGCTTTGTAGATATGAAAATTAAAGCTCAGAGAGGTTAAATAACTTACCAAGTCATTCAGCTAATAAACAGCAGAGCTAGGATTTATCTTTCTATTCACTCCTCCTTACTCTCAACTAGCCATCCTCATTTGAAATCATCAGCTTGGTGCATTTTTTTTTCTATTAAGCATATCAAAGAAGTTATTTGTCCTCTTATCTCTGAATATAAAAGCCTAATATGCACATTGTCCCCTGGAGAGTTCAACTGGGAAACTAGGAGTTCGATTGCTCACTATGACATGTGCTGACCACCAGGGGTGGTGGGGAACAAAGTAACGCCCTGGCCAGCAGTTGGAAGGCCCTGATTGGCCCTGCTAGCTGGCCAACCCTAGGGATCCTATCCATGCATGAATTTTGTGCACTGGACCTTTAATTAAAAATAAACATTTCAAGGTAAACATTAAGGAAGCCAAGAAATTGAAATAACATTAAAATGACGCATTTATATGTGGGAACTATTAGAATATGGACCCTTTCTGGTCTTTTCAAACTATGTTGAGTTGTGCCCTACACATAGCTTTTATCACTATTTTCGAAGTGTGAAAGAAAGTCCCAACAATGGTTGTGGAAAGAAACTTTTGGAACCATTTGATCTTTGCACATAAACTGTTTTAAATCTCAACAGATATGATTCTCATCCTTGAGATGGACAGAATTCGATTTTACTTCCCTAATTGGTCTAGACCCAGTTTTCTGGGAGGGAACCAGGTTAATGTCCTTGGCCTCAGACCCAACCACTCTTTTACAGGGGAAGCCCGGCTCAGGGTGTGGTTCAAGGTGTAATATTTCAAGAGCCACCTGAACAAAGCACTTTTGCAGTTCATGAGCTTTTGATGTCAAAAGAATGCCCCTAAGAAATCCACGTGATGAAACTAAAAGAGCATGTCTATAGTTTTGACTCAAAAAGAGGTTTATTTTGATAAGTGAATACTACAAAATTTTGTAGAAGTTTCTAGGTGGGAGGTAAGGATGGTGAATGCCAGGTTCTAAGAGTCACCTCCTAATTGTCTCTTCATATTATTCAATATTGATTTTAACTTTTAAACCTGTCTTCATAAAGTCTTATTGGCATTGAAGATTCCCCCTTCCTTACCTAATAGGCAATTTACAAACATATAGATAGAGTGTTTTCTATGAATGAATTGGGAGGCTGGCCTTTAGAAATAGCATGAGCATAAACTTCTTGCTTAAGGGTTTAACATCTTATGTCAGAGAAATGTCTCCTGATATTTAGCATTCAGTGGCTTTTTTTAGTATAAAGGTATTTTATTTCCTTTTTTAGCATAAAGAAAATCTATCCTTAAATGATTAAAGAATAACTCAAAATGTTGAGTACTATTGTGTATTCCAATAGCTGAGTATCTAGTTGTATATTACATATATGTAGAATGTCCCTACATTGTCCAAGCATATAATTCTTATCAGGAATCAAATATAAATAATCTCCATATGTAGTTTGGGCTCCTAACTTTATGGATTGAGAAAGGATGCAGTCAAGTCCCTGGTCGGGGATCAAAGGTAAATTTGTGGCTGATTTTGGATTAAATTGTTTATCCAGACATCTGGACTTGAGCATTGTGTCAGTTCCAAATGAGGCTTAATGTCTCACAAACTTTTAAAGGATTCTTTTCTTATATAATAATAGTAATTCTGAAGTAAGGAGACTGAATTAGAAATCCTACCTCATAATGTTATAGTGGACTAATTAAGTTGTTAATTGGTCTAAGTTATATTGTGGGCAATAGTGTAATTTTCTTAAATTCAAATTGCTAATTATAAATGGATGGTTCCAAAACACCTGAAGTACCTTCTCACTCACACAGGTTCATTAGAGTGAAAATGGTCTTGATGACTTTTAAAGCTTCACCATTCTCCCCACCGGCTTCTTGGATTAGTCACCATTTTCTCAAGTGAAGGAGAGACTTGCAGCAGCCACAGTCACTGCTGCCGCTGGAATGGCAGAAAATCCAGCCAACCCCATGTGGGGGCCTCTCTGGACTCACACATCATTAAGCAAATTGTCAGCTAAGTTTTAATTACAGCGCTTTTATGACTGCTGGTGATGTAAGAAGCACAGTGGGCACACCTTGTTTTTTTTCCAAGCTCAGTTGTGTTTGTAGTGCTGGCAGTTAGGGCCAAAGTATTTTTCATCTTGCACAAACTGAGCTAATTTATGTGGGAACCTAGACCCTCTCAATGTTGTTTGGACTGCATCAATTTGCAGTGTCTAATGAGCCCTTTTTAAATGATGGAAAAATCCTCCTTGGTTGCATTACTGAATAGTCTTTTAAAGCCTGCCACAGAAAAACAAAGATGCTCAACCAGAAAAGAAACCAGACTCACCTTCCCCTAATTTATTACCTAACCCAAAAGGGTGATGCTCAGTCTTCATAATAACTCAAATGGGCACCTAATGACCGATCCTCTCTGTTTTGTCCTACTTTGAGTGGAGAGAATCCCCATTAACCAATCTGACTGAGAATGCTAAAGATCTGTTGTTTATCTTCTGCTTACAAAACATTTTATGTATCCAGTGAATAATGCAAATCAACCCTCTGGAATATTGTGTGTGACGCTTTTGAAATAGACAAATAAGATATCTTCGATGATTTTATGAAACTGGGAGTTCAGAGAAGCCAAGGGCAAATTCTTTAGTCACTGCTGCCCTAATGGCTTGCAAGGAAGGAATCAGCCATCTCTAAGCATAGAGAGAAGCCAGTTTATCACAGTCCAATAAAACCTATAAAAATGAAATGTGACTCAAATAACTAGGGATCAAGCCATGGTGTGGTAGGAATGGGAGATGAAGCTTCGGCCATAATAATTTTGTGTGCTAGACACGATGTTAAGGAGTTCATATATGTATTGAAGAATTTCCTCAACTTTTCTATTGAGGCCAAAATTATACATGCACAGTTCATACCAAATGTTGGTTTCCATGACATTCTCTGGCTTTTAAAAATTATTTTGTTACCTCTACACCTCTCTAAAGAGACTTCAAAGACCTTGCTCAAAATAAAAGCAGTACAAATTTTCCATGAGCTAAAATTAGATATTGGAATATATTACCCTGGCTTATGTTATTGGCTCTATTGATAAACAATGTTACCCAAGAAAATTCGACATTATTTCACTTATCTCGTCAATGGGTCAATTACTGGAAAGATCTTCTTAAAACCTCTTCTCTTTCCACTCACACAGTATAATACTTGGAGGCTAGTCAAAGTGGGCTTGCAGAATTTAAACGTAACCAGCTTCATCCTTTTACATGGGAAGAGAAAATAACTCCATTGGAAATGAATTTTCTTGGGTAACATTATTTATCATAAATTTCTAACCAAAACTGATTTTTCACTCACCAACACTGGAGTTCAATGTAGACTAAAACATCCCTGAGATGAGGAGTGTATTCCTAACTCAACTTTAAAAATGTTTTAACTTCCCTTATAAGTCTCATACTAGCAACTCAAAATGTCACATTTTCATTACAAGGACGTGATTTGCATGCAGAGGACCTAGTGATACATGGCTCCTAACAGCTCTATGCCACATACTGACTCCAGAGGCTCACTTTTACACAGGAAGTAAATATCACCAAACTGCAACCACTGACAAAGACGCTCCTCCAAGTCAGTGCTAGAAGTGCCTGTGAAATTAAAGTTCTTCCTCATTTCAAAAACTCCTTATAAAACAGCAGAAAGGAGGACAAAAAAGGTCATTTAGAGGATTATGAAACTGGAAAAACCACCATTGATGCAATGTACCTCCTAAACTAAACACAGTATTGAAAGTATTTTGATTTTTTTTTTTTAAATACACAACCTGCTGGCTTGCCCCAGCATTCTGAAAAAAAAAAAAAAAACTTCTAACATTAATGCTTTTTCTAGGAAATAAACTTATCAAGAGGATTGATCTGAGTCATCTTCAGCAACGCCCCCTACACCCAATCTGATGACAGGGGGAAATTGCTAGAAAATTCTGTAGCAGTAAACCTTTAAACAAGAATCAGGAAAAGGAAAATAAGCAAAATGGTTCCTAATATGGCAAGAAAGTAGCATTTCTCCTTCAACATCAAGATTTTTCTCTAATTGTTCTCATCTTCTTGTGAAGACTTCATTCAGCTCAATTTGAGGAGGATGGGATTTGTTTTTATCTTTTTTCATCTTTATTATTGAAAGTATTACATACATCCTCCTTTCCCCCACCCCCCGTTGACCCCCTCTTTATGAGCTTTACGTACTATATAGGCCAAGACTAAAACCTAGAGGTGCTGCGATTGAGTCACAGAGCAAGACAATTGCTGACGAAAGCCTCATGTGTAAAATGGATCCTGAGCATTTTCCAGCCTGGACTTGCCAAATTCAAGGGGTAAACTTCAGATAAGCATCTGAGCTCTCAGGTGTTTAACTGAACCAAACCTCCCAACCTTTTTGAGGTTTGCCGATGACTGGTAATTATATTGTCATTTAACAAACATATCTGCATTAAGCCCGAAATATTACATTAATGGTTAAGTTCACATCCATTAAAAACATCATGCAACTATGGAGCACACAGAGGTCTCCATGATGTGTGGACGGGAATGGAAACTAATGTAGGTTTGAGGCCATAAATCAATGTCTAAATACTACCTGTCAGGTTTGGAAGTTATGCTAATGCAGGAAGTTTTACTTCTTTCTACTGCACAGAGGTTAAAAGAGGAGGGACAAATATATAACTTAAATGGAAACATTGAGGAAAACCCCCAAAGAGTAAGAACATCAACATACATAACTTGAAGAAAGTGGTTATATCTAAGTCAGGATTTTAATCATTTTACTGCAAAATTCTTGGGTTTCCAGAGGAGGCAATAGAGGGACTGAAGATTCATTCCTAGAATCTAGAACCCTTTCTTCGAAGTGCTTTTCATTTTGAGTAATGCATATATAGGAGTAGAAAGTAATTTGTCAACTTTCTTGCTTATAAACTTAGGAAGTGAATATATAACCCTTAACTGCTTCCTATGTGATCATGCTAATAAGAAAATTTAATATACACGGTCTCTTTAAATTTCTTATGTGCATATAATTTCCCCCCAGGATTATATGATGGCAATTGGCTATATGCTAAAAGTCAAAGTAAAAATTTTTAATGGATGTAGAATAAATTTAAAGTTAGCATGAATAATGTATTAGTGATAAAAGTCACATGAGAAAACTTCCAATTTTTTTTGTAAAGAGAAACACACTGTAAATAGTTGATGCTTCCTTGTAAGATATCAGAGCTCAGCACCAAAAATACTAAATCCATAAAATGGAATCTGGAATATTCAAAAATTCATTTATAAACTGTATAGACCCTTTAATCCAAAAGTGAGCCTTGGTTTGCAGGATTCAAGACACCAGAGTTCGAGCTAGAAGAGTGACTCTGAAATGTCATGAGTAACAAACACAGTCAAAGTAGGATCAGAATTCAAGTCCCAAGTCAAACGTTTTAAAACAGCCATGCCAAAAAAGGGCATACAGAACTCAGGAGCAACTGGACACTCAAGTTCTCTTGACAGTTTTAAGAAGAGCTGACAATAGTGTCAGTGTTAAGACCTGCTACGGAGATAAGAGCCAGGTCCGACTTTAGGAAGGACTCAAGAATTACTTCTACCGGGTTAGTCTGGCATCCACCACCTAATATCCAGGTCTCATTATCCCATCTCTGACCTCATCTCTAAAGTAGAAGGCCAGAAGACAGAATGCCAATTCCTTAATGGTCTCTGAAAGTTCAGGGTTTGTCTTTGAAAAAGTTAGCGCGTCTGTGTGCCAAAACATCTATGATCTTGGCTTCCTTCCGAAGACAAGTTCTGGTCATATCCTTCCCTTTTCAAAACTGCAGCGTCTCCCTACTGCCCACCAAATCAAGTCCAGGTCATCTGTGACCTAACTCCAGCCTCAGGCTTCTCTGCAGGACACATATATATTCTACTTTCAAGCCAAACCAAAATGTTTGCTCTACTCATCCTGCTCCCAGGTGTCTGTGTCCCATGCCACTGCACATGTGATTCCTTCTATCTCGAATGTCTTTGCCACCTCCCTTCACATCCCTACACCTTCATATCCAAATCCTACCTGCACCCAAGGCTTGCTCAGATAACGTTTCTTAGATAAAGGCTTCCCAGATTCTATTTCTCCATCTAAACTCCATTCCACAGACCATATTTTCTAAGAATACAATCTGCTGATTTGCCCTAGCATACTGGTGAAAGTTTAAACATCGATTGCAGCTAGGAAAACATTCATCTTCAAAACACATTAACCTGAGTCATCATCCTCATTTCTCCACATAGTCTTCTCCAATAGAGAAACTCTTTATATGTGTCCCCTTACAGCTTATCTTTATATCCTTCTCTGGGTTATTTGCAACTAAATGGTTGCCACCGCACTTTCAAACAGGACCTGAATTTTATATTTTTTTAATGTGGGGGTACCAAAGCAGTGAAAAAGAAGTGTTCCATGTGATGACCTTTAGCTTGATTTCAAGAGTGACATTTGACAGATGATCTGCTTGATTAGGTTTGTACAGTGCTGGCTTTATGGATATCTACAAATCTGGGGGCGGGCAGTAAGGAAAGTGCAGTAGATTTTGAGAACATCCATGTCTTCAGAAACAGATCCCCAGTGGCTCCATTGCTGGCATTAGTAGCCTGACACCCCAGCATGCTTGACAATAAAAACTATTGATACCAGTCAGCAGGGGTGGAGGAAATTTGAAAATCTGTCTAGAAATGCAGGAAGCAATGTAATCAAACCTCCAAATACTCCAAACAGTGTTTTTGTTTTGTTTTTAAGTAGGAAGAGTTGGGCTGATTCCAGTAATACTACATAAAACTGATATTTAAAGCAGAAAATAAAATCTGATTCAGCTCGGGCAGATCACCCTTGTATACCTAGCTAGGAAAAAAATTGTAAATGTATTTTAAAAATACATCAAAAACAGATACTTATAAGGAGAAGTGGTAGTATGTAGATTGCAAATTGCTTCAGACTATTTTTGTTCTCTGCAACTAAGCATATTTGTTTGAGCAGTTAGTTCTGGTTGTTGGTTTGAGTAGGATTTTATTGTTTTTTTGTGTTTTTCCCCCATTTTTTAATCTTTATTGTTCAGTTTATTAAGTACATTGTTTCTCCTTTTTTATCTCCCTATATCTCCCCTCCACCCTGTACCTATCCCACCCTCCACCCTCACCTCCCCCTCCCCAATGTCCTCTCCCATTGTTGCAAGATTTTTGTCCAATCTCTTGCTGTACTTCCCACAACCCTTTTCTCCCCAAGAATTGTCAGTCCATTCCCTCTCTATGTCCATGTTTCTGTTATATTCACCAGTTTATCTTGTTCATCAGCCTATCAATTCACTTGATTTTTATGTTCATTTGTTGATAGATGTGTATTTGTTGTTCATAATTTTCATCTTTACCTTTTTCTTCTTCCTCTTCTTAAAGAATATCTTTCAGCATTTCATATAATATCGGTTTGGTGGTGATGAACTCCTTTAGCTTTTTCTTATCTGCGAAGCACTTTATCTGATCTTCAATTCTGAATGATAGCTTTGCTGGATAGAGTAATCTTGGTTGTAGATTCTTGCTCTTCATTATTTTGAATATTTCTTGCCACTCGCGTCTGGCCTGCATCATTTCTGTTGAGAAATCCGCTGACAATCGTATGGGTGCTCCCCTGTAGGTAACCAACTGTTTTTCTCTTGCTGCTTTTCATATTCTCTCTTTATCTTTTGCTCTTGGCATTTTAATTATGATGTGTCTTGGTGTGGTCCTCTTTAGATTCCTATATTTTGGGGTTCTGTGTACTTCTTGGGCTTTTAAGGCAGTTTCTTTCACCAGGTGGGGGAAGTTTTCAGTCACTATTTCTTCAAGTAGGTTTTCATTAACTTGCTCTCTCTCTTTTTCTGGCACCCCCATAATTTGGATGTTGGCATGCTTGACGTTGTCCCAGAGGCCCCTTACGCTATCTTCAATTATCTGAATTCTTTTTGTTTCTTGCTTTTCCAGCTGAGTGGATTTTGCTTCTTTGTATTTCAAATCTTTGACTTGGTTTTTGTGGCCCTCTGGACTGCTTTTAGGACTTTGTGTAATATTTTTTATTTCAGTCTGTGTATGCTTGATTTCTAGTTGGTCCTTTTTCATATCCGTGAGGGTCTGCTTCATATCCTCAGAGGTCTTGTTCATTTCCTTGAGGGTCTCATTCATTTCCTTGTAAGTCTCATTCATTTCCTGGTTGGTCTTGTTTATTTCCTCATAATTCTCATTAAGTTCATCGGCCTTTTCTAGGAGCCTCTTGAAAAGCCTTATAACTGTGGTTTTGAACTCTATGTCTTGTCGTCTTTTCTCCTCCATTTCTTTCACACCTGATTTCTTTCCATATCTCTGCATGGTGGCTGCTTTATGTGGTAGATATCCTCAAAGGGACAGTGGCTCAGCCTCCCCAGTTACCTGAGGTGGGTGCTCTTACTGCAATCTTTATGGGTTGTATTCAGTATTTTTGAATTTAAACCCAGCTTGTTGTTGTTAGCCCTAGGAGGGTTTGACCTCCAGGCCAATTGGCTGTGAAGGGAGACTGTGTTCAGGTTGGATGGGCGGAGTCTCTGAGCTGCGCAGGCAGCCTCAGTGTCAGCTACGTTCTCTCTCGTGTGCGCGGGTCTCTGTTGGATGGGGATGGCTGCAGACACCTCCAAGAGAAAGCCACTAGTCTCTTCCCCTTGCCAGACAAATCTGCCTCTCCCCAAATGAGTCTGCACACCCAAAGTCTAGTCCAGGGTTGTAAAATAGATGGTTTCCGGGACCAGGAGACAAGTTTCCAGGGGGCAAGTCGCAGGTTTGTGCGACACTTGCGCGCAAACTTCTTTTTCCAGCCTCCGGGTTTCTCCTCAGACTAGGAGACCTCTGCCGCTCCTCGCTTGCAGGGTGCGTCCCCCGGACCTCGGACCTCACGTGGCACTGGGGAATCTGTGCAGTGGGACGTCTCCACATACCCTGATCTCGGACCTTGCCTGGCGCTGGGGAATCCCTGTAGTGGGACGTCTCTGCCCTCCCTGTTGGCGAAATCCAGCCGGGGTTGCTGCTCCAGCCCTACAGCCCACGTGCGCGACCAGGACAGCTCCTAACCTGTTTCCGTCTTCAAGGCTGCGCTCCCGCTGCTCCTATGAGTCTCAGTGTCCCACCTTTACTCTTATTTGTGGAGTTTTCACTCAGTCAGCTTTTTGGCAATTCTGGGTGATATCTGTTCTGCTGTTATGTTGTAGTTCTTAAATCGTTGCACGGGGCAGAACACTAGGTGTTTACCTATGCCGCCTTCTTGGTTCTCCCTAGGATTTTATTGTTGTTGCTATTATTATTGTTGTAGCTTTCTAATCCAATTATTGTATTTACAATATGAAACAAGCCAGAATTTGCTAGAATATCTTGATCCTGTTTCTGTAAAGGGATACATATTTATAGATATTGAAACCACTGACTTCCTTTTCATTGAATCTATGAACCTAAGTTAAAATATCTATTCTACTTTTTTTTAAAAAGGCCTTAGCCAGTGCGCTCAATGGTTAGAGTATTGGTTTACTCACCAAAGGGACTCAGGTACAATTCCTAGTCAATGGCTCATAGCTGTGTTTCAGATTCAATCCATGGCACCAGTCGGGGAACATGCAGGAGACAAGCAATTGGCGTGCCCCTTTCACATCTCTCCCTCTCTCTCTCTCTCTCTCTCTCTCTCTCTCTTTCTCTCTCTCTCTCTCTCCCCCTTCCTCCCTTTCCTTATCTCTCCCTCCCTTCCACTGTCTCTAAAAATCAATGAAAAAATATCCTTAGGTGAGATTAACAAAAAGAAAAAAAGGAGGGGAAAGCTGTTCAAGAGTACAATCAAAAGAGAAAGTAACCATTACTCACTGACCTAATCAATTAGACTGTACAGAAAATGACAGGTAGCTCAGGGTTGGGATAAACTCCAGGTGCTTTCTAGGGTTGACATAAGAGAAGCTATGGCCATGAAAGACAATCACTCAACAACATAAAAGGTTTTCATTTTTTTTTAACTTATGAGTTAAAAACTTATGAGTAGTGTGTCAGTACTAAGGAATATCAAGAAAAGAAAATTTAAAAAAAGACAAAAAGAGGCTCATAGGGTTAGAGAATAATATCTTATTCACAGGTAAACTGAGAATATCTTTAGTCTGAAGAGGGGATAATTAAGGCATGTAATAGGACCTCTACACTTTTTTTTTTTCATGGAGTCAATGTATATGAAATGACACTGAATAAGCTCAGAGGTAATTATCATGAAAAAAGGAAGTGGAACATAGAGAATGATGAGCACTGTTCCTCATTTGGTAGGGAAGGAAATAAGAGGAAATGAGCATAGATTTCAGCAGGAAGAAACCAAGCCAAGTGAAGAAAAGGAAGTAATTATAGAAGAATTATTAGGTCCTAAAATAGCTTACTGAAGAAACTTGAAATTTTCTTCTCTGGGAGTCTTCAAACAATATTTCCTCATGCTATAGTGCTCGTGGACTAGATAAACTTTTGCTCTTCAGCACCAAAAATATTTTTTAATTGATGAGGAAACTGATGTAGAAAAGACTAAAAACATCAGCATAGATTATTAAAAAAGAAAATCAACAAAGTAGGAGTCAGAAATTTGGGCTTTTATCCTGGTTTTGACTCTAACCATTTACATGATTTTGGAAGACGCTTTATGTCTTGAGTATTAATATCTATATCTATAAAATGGCTGCCTTTAACAGAGATACTATAAAACTAACTAGTGCTATACAAATAGTATAAGATTGCTAGTGATAGTGCTAGTGGAACAATTATTAGCAACATCACCAAAATGTAATTGTCCAACTTCTGTTTCTAAGAGTATGGGAAACCAGATATTCTGAAAGTTCCTTCTACTACATTACAACTAAATTATGGATAAATTATAATAAATATACTTTATAATCTATAGCTGGTCTTGAAAGAAGTCTCAAAAACCAGCAAACAGTCCTGGCCAGTGTTGCTCAGTTAGTTGATCCTTATCTCCTGCAGCGAAAGGCTACTAGCTCCATTCCTAGTCAGGGCACTTACCCAGGTTGCAGGTTCAATCCCTGGTCGAAGTGCATGTGGGAGGCAGCTGGTCGATATTTCTCTTTCACATTGATTGTTTCTCTCTCTCTCTCTCTTCCTCTCCCTTCCTCTCTCTCTAAACACCAATAAAAATATTTAAAAACAAATAATTAAGTAATAAGAACAAATAAATAATCTGAAACAAAAAAATGGAAATAGAAAGCAATGTTGCCCTGAAAACAAATTTTCAGGCCATTTTTAACAATTTACTAATAAGCCTTAGGCCTTTTACAGGGTAGGGAAGCTTAAGCTAAGATTTCTTTGAGGATGCAGATATAGCTAAAATAGTCCTGACAAAAGTCAACATAAATCCTCTATGAAGCAAAGCATTTCCAATAAAGCCTTTGGGATTTTCTTGGATTGGGGCAAGCAAATATGAGCTCAGTTAGAATTTTATACCTAGCAGAATTATCTTGCAAGGATAAAATAAAAATAAAGGCGTTTTTTAAAAAATACATATTTTATTGATTTTTTACAGAGAGGAAGGGAAAGGGATAGAAAGTCAGAAACTTCGATGAGAAAGAAACATCAATCAGCTGTCTCCTGCCCAACCCCTGCTGGGGATGTGCCCACAACCAAGGTACATGCCCTTGACCAGATTCAACCTGGGACCTTCTGGTCCATAGGCCAACGCTCTATCCACTTGAGCCAAACCAGTGTTGGCAAAAATAAAGGTATTTTAAATAAACAAGAACTAGAAGGTTTGCACCAAAAACTCTCACAAAGTGATATCTTTTAAACATCTTAGACTACAAAACAAAATTCCCACATGCCTATAACTAAAGCAAAAATTCACAAAGTAATACTTAACCTTAATATGTGATTATTGTACCTTCTGATTTTTATATTCTACTTCATTTTTTTAAGTGACAAAAAAAACAAGCAATCTCCAAAAAATAAAAACAGAGGAAAAAATCAGATATAAATAGAAAGCACAAAGTAAGATTGTGGAAATATGGTTTTCCAAATGTAACTAAAGAAGAAATAAGAAGCTAGCACTGTCAATTGAAGAAGCAAAATCAGTCACTTGAAAGACTCCCGTAAGACAAAGCAAAGCAAAACAAAAACTTTGAGGTCAGATAAGTGTGTATGTGAGTTTTAACAAATTTTCAAGAAACATGTCTTATTCAAATTTTTCATAAAGGAGAAAATGACTGAATGGCTACTTCTCACAACTCCATGAGCCTAATATATCATTGAAAAATAAAAACAAGATAAGAAGAGTATGACAAAGGCCATTTTAGAATAATCAATACTAAAACCCCACACCAGTACATGCCAAGAAAAATAACTAACAACGAGGTAAGAATTGTAAAGCATGAAGCTAAATTTTCCTTTAGTTATTTTTCATATGACTTTCAATATGGAAAAGAAACAAAAAAGTAGATTATAATTAATTGTAAAAATTAATAATGTGTCTGAATGCAAGATCAATCTGTAAAAAGCAATATTTTTTCTACTCACAGGTAATATTATAAATAAAGTGTCACGTCCAGGAATAAATCCAAAAATCAACTACAAGATATTTATAGAAAAACAATTAAACTTTATTGAAATATATTGAAAAAGACCCCCCAAAATATAGGTCCATAGCTAGGAATATCATCAAGAAATTAATTTTCCCTAAATAGATCATTTGGCTCAATGTAATTTTACACAAAATTCAAACATTTTTTATGGAATTTGGCAGGTTGTCTCTGAAATGTACAAAAAAAAAGCAAAGAACTGAGAATACCCAAGACATCAGTAAAGAACAAAAAATAAGAAAAGGTACTTTCATATCATATCCCAAGGTGTTTTATAAAATAATAGTAATTAAGAAAGAGTGATATTAGTGTGGATATAGACATATTTATATATATAAAAAGCTAATATGTTAAGTTTCCTACCATCTGGGTAATGACATCATGTAGCAATGCCCGGCTTCTTCTCCCTACAACTAGCCTCCTTGAAGTTCCTTCAGCCCAGGAACATGACTTGCTTTATAGCCAGGTGAAAACATTTTACACTGTAACCAAATGTCTGTGAAGTCTCATCTCATTTGATTCTCACAGAAGTCCTGGAGTAGGTAAATAGGAGACTCAGTGGAATCCTATTTTCTTTTTGTTAGCTGGAAAATGGAGATTTAGGAATGTTAGAAACTTGACCCAACTGAAAATAATTAAGAAATAGTGGACTTTGAAAATGACTTCAGGTTTTATCACAGTGCAGAATATAGTCAAACACCACTGCAGTTAAATATTTTACCCTTTGTTCTCCCTGTGTGAGCTACTATAATAATCTGCTTTGTGTTGATTTTTACTGCTGTGTTGCTGACGATTACCTGAAAGAAAAGTTGGGGTGCTTCACTGGACTAGAAAATGTTTCACTAAATCAGAAAGCAGGGCTAATTAAGCAAGTTTATTCTACTAGTATAATAGAGGCCTGATGCACAAAATTCTTGCATAGGTACAGTCCCTAGGCCTGGCCAGCAATTGAAGCATGAGCATCTGGAATGGAAGGGCAGGTCCCAGCTGAATTCTGGGCCCTAAGCAGCACCTGAGTCTCTGGACCCACCACCCTTCCACCTGAGTCAAGATTCCTGAGTCCAGAGATGCAGTGAGTTTAGCCAGATGCCAAGGGCCAGGTCACAGCATAGGGCTTCTGGGCCTCCCAGCAGTGCCACACAAAAGCTGGGCTGGCAACACGCTCGCTCCTGGCCAACCTCACAGACCAGCTCTTGTGTGAACCAATGGAAACCCTGACCGGCCTTTGCAGTCCCAGCAGCTGTGGCCTGGTTGACCAGAAAGAGGCCACGTGGGTGTTGGATGGGCATTTAGCACCTGAACATGGAGGGCTACCCCAGCACACGAGAAGCCCTGGCAGCTAGGGGTAGGGTACCAGGAGGAGTGAGAGCAAGAGGTAGACACCCTTTATTTCACTGTATTCCATCCCTATCACCTCCACCCCCAGGTAGCTGGTGAGAGGTTGCAACCCCCCACTGGGGCACCACAGGAGATTGATTACCACCACCCACCCTCAAATTCCCATCCCAACCTGGGACCCAGCCCGAATTGATCTATCAGGGCCTGCCGGCTACTGGTCACCATCTATGGGGCGATCATTGGGGCAATCAGGCCCCCACTTGCACCCACCTTGGCCTGATGCCACCCACTCATGTGTTCCACCATCCCACCATAGTCCCATCAGGACTGGCAGCACCTCCACTGACACCTGCTGCCAGCACCACATCGCCAATGCCCACCATGTTTTGTGCTACCCCAGGTGGTCAGTGCGCATCATAACAAGTGGTTGAACTCCTGGTCAAACTCCTGGTCAAACAATTTGCATATTAGGCTTTTATTATATAGGATATATAAAAGGTTAAGTTGACTAGTGCATGCACAATACATATAAAGCTCTCACTAGTGCCAATCACACATGTGTTTTGATCTCTTATTGTCAATTGTAAATTTGGTTGACACTTCCATTATAGAGAAAGGGTGAATAGTGATATTAAAATATTTCTTCTAATAATTTCCTTTCAATGTGCAAGAATTCATGCACCAGGCCACTAGTTCACACAATAGACAGCTCAGTAACAAATGAATCATACATAATAAAAGGCTAATATGTAAATTGCCCCCTTGATTGGGCGTTCGACTAGGAGATGGGGCCATCTGGCAAACCACCTATGCCCCTCCCCTGGTCAGCCTTCTGCATCCCCTTCTCCAGAAGACTGGGATGGACCGGCCAGACCCACCCATGCATGAATTTATGCACCAGGCCTCTAGTGTATAGGTAAAAATGTGTTGTATGAGTCAAGTGGCATTGCAGTTCCCTGGAGAAAAGATTATAAATATAAAAGGCTAATTTAATAAATGATATTGAGATAATTGTGTATTCCAATATAAGATGTGAAAAATATCCCTGACCTCCCACTGATTAATTAAAAATAAATTCCTGATAAATTCCAAACTCAACTAAAACAGGCAAAATTTTAATTTTGTTGTAAAAAATATATAGGAAAAATATTATTATTTTCAGATTTGGGAAGTTTTTTTTTTTAACATGATACAAAAAAACAAAACATTACTAACTACACAAAAAAATCACATATTTCATTTTCAAAAGCGAAAAGATAAGCTACAAACCAAGCGAAACTATTCTGCAAAATATAGAACCAAGAGATTTTTTTAGTCCAAAGTATATAAAGAGCTCCAAACACCAAAAGAAAAGATAAATAGCCAGTTAATGAAGTGACCAAAATATATAAGTAGGCCTAATAGAAGAAAGACCAATTAACAATCTCATTCTTAAGTAGGGTTATGCAAAGTTAGACCACAATGTTATTTTACATCTATCAGACTAGCAAGAATTAAGAAAATCATAGCAAATATACAGTAATGTTAGGAACCCATGTATGTGTATTCACTCATTTAATTTTCATAGAACCCTTAGAAGTCTGTCATCATCCCAATTTCATGGAAAGAAGGAGAGTTGAAAAAGAGTTAAAGACCTCATCCAACACAAACAGCCCTCTGATGACAGAACAGAGATATGAATGTGGATCTCAGGTCCCAGAATCCACTCACCCACTCTTGTTGCTCAAAGTGTTGGCTAATCTGGGGATTGATGGGAAGTCTTACACCCCACCGGTGGGAATTCCTCAGTGGCGCACTGTGGAAAACAAGTTCCATTATCGTGTAAACTTGAACATCTGAATACCCTTAAATCCAGCAGTTCTGTTCCTGGGTATGGATCCAAAAACAACTTTTAGTCACAGGTTTCTGGAGACATATAAAAGCTGTTCATACTGCCATGGTTTGTTACAGAAAAACTAAAAATTAGAAAAAATGTCAATCAACCTAAAAATGAGTAATTGGGCATATTCATATTATAGAATACTTTACAGGGGTAAAAATGAGCCATCTTTAGCTACATGCAATAGCAGTGATGAGTTCTTGAATATGTGAAGCTAACTGAAACACACACACACACACACACACACACACACACACACACACAAATCCAAAGTTCTACAAAAGACTAAATTTAGCCCTGGCCAGTTGCTTAGTGGTTAGGGCATTGGTCTGCAGACCAAAAGGTATTGGGTTCAATTCCCTATCAAGAGCATATGCCTCACAGTTGGGGTGCATGTGGAAAGCGACCAATCAATGTGTCTCTGTCACATCTCTCTCTCTCTCTCTCTCTCTCTCTCTCTCTCTCTCTCTCTCTCTCTCATCTCTTGCTCTAAAAAATCAATGGAGTAAGAGGGAGAGATCAATCAAAGGACTTATATACATGCATATAAGCCTAACAAATGGACACATATGTAATACCTTAATCAATAAAGAAATTTTTAAAAATCAATGAAAAAAATATGCTCAGGCAAAGATTTAAAAAGGTCTAAATTTAGCACAATATTTTTCTCACACTCAAACAAACAAAATTTTTCTTTAGGTTAAATATATGTGTATCATTTTCTTACTTATTAACAAAGAAATGATAAACAAATGTCCAGAGACATAATACTTTGGGGTCAGGAGCACAAAGGTAGGCTTCAATTTCTAATATTTTGGTCCTAAGTTGAGTGAACGGTTAGAGGATATTTGTTTTCATTTTTGCGTTTCATATTTTTTAGGTTACTATATAGACAAATAACATAATCAATATTTGTTTAAATGTTTCAATGACCATAGGTTTATTAAATGATGCTAGTCTTTCATAATACACCCTAACAATACATGATTTCTAACTTTTAATCTTGCTCTGAATTGAATATCGGTATTAGTAATATAATCCTATCTAATAAAGGAGTAACATGCAAATGTGACCTACCTTGGCTCCTGATTGGCTATGCTACCAGCCAATCAGGAGCAGGGAGCAAGACCAAGGGGTGGAGCAAGCACAGGAGCACTGCCACCCGAGCTTGGAGGTGGCTGGGATGCGCAAGGGCATGCAGGCCACCCAAGCTTGAAGGCGGCCGGGTGGGGGGAGGGGGGGAGGGGGGCAAGGCGCGGCGAGTGCAGGAGGTGGCCAGGGAGCAGGGGAAGCAGTTCGGGTGTGGGAGCAAAGGTGAGTACCCAGCCCCTGGGGCCGGGTGGTCACAGGCAGCTGGAGCTGAGCTGAGCAGGGAGATGGCTGAGTGCCCATCTCCTGGCAAGGCTTCAGGCCTTGGGCAAGCTGGGGGTGAGCCATCAGTTGGACATCCCCTGAGGGCTCCCAGTATGTGAGAGGAGGCAGGTTGGGCTGAGGGACCACCCCCCCTCCCCGTACACAAATTTCATGCACCGGGCCACTAGTAACTATATAAAAATGTTAAAAAAAATTGGTGACCAAGTTTCAAAGTAAATTCACAATTTATCAATGTGAGGATCCTGAGAAGTGATATATTTAGAGGTACAGAATTTAAAATTTGGGATTTAATACATAAAGATCCTTCCAGGACATTTACACCAAACACATTTTGCGAAGCATTTCTGCAGTAGAGGCTAGTCACTAATCTGTTCTAAGTTATAGAGCAATGTTTAATTGTTTTGAACTGTAAGCCAAATCACTTTCCTATTTATCCTATCTAACTATTCTGATTTGCCCTATGTTTGTATTAAAAAAAAATCATATAATGGTTGTTTTTCACTGGGGAGGAGAATTTGATTATTTCACTCACATCCACACCAGTCAATCAGTGTTGCTTGTTAAATAGCAGATAGGTTTCTGAACAGAATGGAAAATTTCAGGAGAAAGAGAAATCATGATTTGGATGAGAAAACACCGACTCAAGATAATTAACTCAAACTATGCGAGAATAAAGATATCACATTCCTAATACAGATCTCATGAAGCTGCTCTCAGACTGCAAGTTTAGTTAAATTGTACCTGCAGATACTTGGTTCCAAAAAAATGTAAGATAAATTTAATTATGACCTGGAGCTTCTTGGAATGTAGGGAGTTCCCAATTGCCAATCAACTAGAGTGATGGCCAGTTACCACTTTCCTGTCTCCCCCCATTACAGAAGCCAGAAGGACCCTCTCATGAAAATCTGCAGGTCAGTCAGGGTGGAATTCACATTTCTAATCCTCCCATGTTCTTTCCCATTTTTAGTGACTTAAACATGTTATTCCCTCTGCCTAGGTCATTCTCCACAACCCACTCCTGAACCCTCCTTTTGCAAGGCGAAAAGCGCTGCTCAAAGTTAAGATTTAAGCTTATACTGAACTTCCCCCCAAGGATTGTCACAGGAATCTCCTATGGTGGCCTCTATGTGCACCATCAGATGACCACTTCAGAACTGAACTATTTCCAGCTCCTGAGAGCACTAGAGAAAACAATCCTCTCAACCTTCTCTTCTGGGTAACCTGCAGCCAATAATTAGCTGAGGCAAGAAAGTTGTACCCACCCCTTTTCTCAACTCTGAAGGGCCACCCATGGTTCAGAGTTCTCTGTAGGTTTAGCTGAGGCCTTTGTTGTGAAAACGTCACCACCTCTACTTGGTCCTATTTTCTTCCCTTCCCCACAGATGTTGATTCTGAAAGCACTCCACCTAAATTTCCTGCACAATAATATACATCTCAGAGCGTGCTCCTTGGGGGACTCCACCTCATTGTGTGCCTTTCCCAAGTCTGGGATAAGTAATCCTACTTGTGTGATTAACTGACTATACTCAACACCATTGTGCCCTTATTTTGTAATTGCCAACTGATTCCTCTACCTCCCTACCAAAACCAGAACAGGACTCATGTCTCCTTCACCTTGTATCTCCAATAACAAGAACATATTAAAGGCTCAGAAACATAAAAACATGGAACAGACTGAAGAATCTCAGAGGGAAGGCAGGGTGGGGGAAGGGGGAGCATAGGAGGATTAACCAAAGAACTTATATGCACAATCCATGGTCACAAACAATAGTATGATAAAGGCCTTAGGAGGGGTGGCAGGTGTGTGGTGGAGGAGGTTAATGGGGGAGACATCTGCAATACTTTCAACAATAAAGATAATTTTTTGCATTCACTAGTAAATGCATTTACTAGTAAATGGGTGCAGAGAGGATAATATTTATGCTTAGAGAGGAATACTAGTTAGGGCAATGCTGTTGCCATAATAATTAAACCCAAATTACAGTTGCTTGTTCCAGAAAACTTTTTTGATAAATGACCAGAGTAAATATTTCAGTCAATGAAGGTAATACAGTCTCTGTTGCAACTACTCTACTGTTATAATGCAAAATCAGCCAGAGACAACATGTAAACAAATGTGCACACCTGTATTCCAATAAACTTTATTTACAAAAGTGAATCAACTCCCAGAATTGCGCCTCTCCATGCACACATACACACAATAGTTCATCAGTTCTTGTTCATGTAATTGTCACAATGGTTTGTGAGCATCTTTCCTCCATCTGACACTTTAGAGGTTCATATTACTTCTGCTCTGTAACTCCACGATCCCTAGAGTCTCAGAGTCCTCTCTTTCCATTTGTTGGCAAAGAAAATAGACAAAGATACTTCCTAAAGTCTTTGACCTGAAAATTAAACACGCAGCTTTCACTCTTATTTCATTTGCAAGAAGAAATCTCATGGCCACAGTTGAATGCAAAGGAGCCAGGACATGTAATATGTGACAAGATGAATTTGTGATGGACAGCTTGTCTTACTACAGGGAAGAAATTTCTCCATTTTACTAAAATAGTCCTAAGTAGATGTTTCTATTTTCGTTTTTCTCACTTTGTCTAAAAATGAGAACAGTTTTCACAAACTACATTATTCAAGCATTTATATATTATTTCATGGAGATTCAGTGAGGTGCCAAATATAGATAAATCGACACTGCTCTCAGGGAATAATGTATGTCTAAATAAATCCAATAATCACGCAAATGTGGAACCACCACAACGACAAGATAGTAGTAACAACTGTTGAGAATAGCTTGGACATTGCAGAGAGACCAGCTAGGGACACATTGTAAATGTCTAGGACAGAAATTATGGGAAAATAAGGAGGCTGTGGAGATGGAAAAGGATGGATGGATCCAAGAGACATAAAGGAGATAAAACCAAAAAGGACATGATCATGCGTTTTGTATGAAAGAGTGAGGAAGAGAGAAGAATTAAGGGCAACTGATGTTGTACACTAAAAACAAGTAAGGTAGGGAGAGAAGCAGGTTTAGGCAAAAGAGAATCAGGTTTGGGGGAGAAGACTTCAGGTTTCATGTTGAGTTAGAAGTGCCTCTGAGCTTTTCAGATGGAGGTGACAGAAAGGTGACTATTGGCTTTAGCAATATGGGCAGTGTTGGCAACTTTAAGGAAAGCTGACTCAGTGAAGCAATGAGATTTGTTTGACAAGGAGATAAAATAATGTGGACATTGAGTATAAACAATACTTTAAAGAAAATGAGTGGAAGAAAAAAAACAGAAATAATATAGAAAGTTTCACTGGAAAGATTTTGAGCCTTGAGAGTAATGAGTATAATTAAATGCCAACAGAAAGATCCTGTGTGTGAGAGAGAGCTGATGAGGGGAGGGGCGGAGGCAGAGAAGGATCGTCAATAATATAACTTTCCCAAGAAGATGGAAAGGGATGAAGTACAAAGCAAAGATGGGGAGGTTCATTTTCCCTAGAAGTTGGACTGCTTCATACATTGAACTAGAAGGAAGGAAGGAAAGATCGCGGTAGGCAAAAGAAACTTTCATGTTTGGATACCAGGAAGATGGGCATTTGCTATCTGATAGCTTCCATATTACCTATGGAATAGAACTCAAGGTCACTAGTAGAGACAGAAGGAGCAGAATGAGATGGGGCATGGGGAGAAAGAATGAGCAGAGGTTTGGAGAGTGGCAAACATTTAAAATAGTCGTTATAAAAAAAATTGGAGAAGAACCTGACCCAGGAAACATAGGGAGTGGCAGAGCCTAGGATAGTCCATTTGAGGTTAGTGACATTCATTTAGTGGTATCGCTGGGAATCATTCTTTACTTCCCACTGCAACATTGGACAACAAGGTCTCCAGTGAGTAGCAAAGACAAAATTAGAATGTCTTATTACTAGGTTTCTAGTCCATAGATTTTTACCCAAGCTACTTTCCTTATTAAAGGGGAATTGGAGGAGAACAACATATTTGGGGCAGTTATATACATCAATGATTTCATTCTCACAACTGCCTTGTACAGTGAATATCATATTTGTTTAAAAGAAAAGCCAGATGAAATCCAGTAATTATTGCCAAAATTCAAAGACAGAGCCTACACTTTTTCCACTATGCTATGTTGCTTCTTCTTTCAAAACAAAGTTGAACTGTGAGTGGATTTAATCACATCTCCAATCCCAAAGAAATGTCAAACCAGCCATATCCAGAAGTTATCTAAGCTTCCACCTTAATGGCATGCTAGTGGGCATACTCTGCTTCAGACTAAGGAATTAATCAAACTTCATTGTCTCCCTTGACACTATCTACTTTTAAACAGAATCTTCGTCTATGCACTGAATTCTTTCCAATCATGTCCCAAATACTAGCCTGTCTCTCAATAAGAGGCAAAACTTTCCATTGACTTTTATGGAGTTAATACAGAATTGATGGATATGACATTTTAATAAGCTAAAACTTAATAAGGATAATGAATTGTCATGTTCCTCCCCCTGCCATCTCTACCCCCCTCTCTCCTCTCCAAATAAAGGGGAACTATAGGGTTCTAAGGACAATAGCTAAGACTATGTTGATATAGGTCAGTAACATTAACAATCACTTGAACTGCCCATTCTTACAACCTAAGAATGACAATGGCTTCTGTGGGACTCAGAAAAGATGGAGGAGAGTCTCCAAATTTGTAATGATGATGTAACACCCTTTTTTTTTTTAGCACTTTCTTAATTGCAGAGAGGAATCTCAAATGCTCTCTAACAGTGTCTGAGGGATTTCTTCATCAACATATTTTGATCTAGACACATCTAGAGTTGAACAAAATTGCTACTTTTCTAAAATGATAGAAAACGTAAGATGGAGATACTTGCTTTAAATGATGATGTTCAAGTACTGTCTAAAACATGCAGAGTTCAGGTTGAATTCTCCTCTCTAGAAATTAATCAGCTTGCCCTCTCCCTAAGTTTTTTTTTTTTTTTTTTCCCAGCAAACTTACCCGTAAGCTTTAGTTTTTGAAATAAAGACCTTGTCCTTGGTATTAGGTGCCAATCACCCAGCAGCTCCAATGAATGCCTGGCGGCACAACATCAAAACAATATTTAGATTTCAAAGGAACTTAGACATTGTCTTTCTGGCCTAACACCCATGGTTCAGATATGAGAAAACAGAGACCCAGAAAGACAGAGCAAGTCGTCCAAAGTCACACAGCTAGTTAGAAGTGGACGAGAACCCAGGCCAGAAACTGCTGTGTGCTATGGAGGAAACATGCTCTATGCAGAGGGGGCAGGTGAACAGGAAAGGCTTGAATAGTAATTTATGACTCTGAAAATGACTCTAAGGAAATTAAAGAGAAAACTTACAAATGGAAAGCACCAGTCAAAGTCAAGTCTCTCTTCCTGACATAACACCCATAAAAAGCCAAGATGTAAAAGTGATGAATGTCAGTGTAATTGTGGCAACACGGGTGCTTAGGTTAAGGTGCGCATTACATTTTTCTCTTCAAAGGAAGTATTTTTATTTTTTAATAGATTGTAAAGCTGGGACAGAAATACATGGCCCATATTGTGGGATAATCAAGCTGAATACCATTCACTCCTAAATATAGACCTATTATCCATAGTTTTTAACATATGTGGACATGATATCAGGTGACAATACTTACAAACCCATAGAAGGCCTATTGAAATCATTATTGAATGGCACTGAAAATATTGTCAAGTTATAAAGTTGGATTTCTAGTTTATATTTTCTTAGTGAGAGCCTATGCCACAATCATTTTTTCCCTATGCCCCACTCTCTAACTTGTTTTAATGTATTCATGATAAAATAGTCCTTTCCTTTTCCATTAAGAGAAAGCCCTCATAAAAGGATTTAAAGAAAATTTTACTTTTAGAAGTCAACCTATGAAACTGTTTACCTCTCTGCAAATGGACCCATCAGCTTTGCCCAAACGTCATTCAAATCCACTGACTGTGAGCATGCTTTGTTCAGAGAGCTAACAAAGATGTTAAATTACTTGTATCCAGAAGTGGAATTGCTGGACCTTAATTTTAATTTCTTGAGGATCCTCCATACTGTTTTCCATGAGGCATCTAAAGTAATTAAAGCCATAAAAAGCAGAGAGTAGAATGGTGGTTGTCAGGGACGGGAGGAGGGGAAATTAAAAAGTTGTTGTTCAATGGGTACAAAGTTTGAGTTATGCAAGATGAGAAAGTTGTAGAGATCTTCTGTACAACATGGTGCTTATAGTGAATAATACTGTACTATGCACTTAAAATTTTGTTAAGAGAGTTGACCTCATGTTATGTGGATTTTTTCCATACACACAAAAAAAGTAAATTTCTTATATTGGTGATAAATGCAAAAAATTCTTGTTTTGAGAAGTTAGCTCAGGTTAGTTTGAAGGGTCCAGGAAGTCACACCCATTCAAGGAGGGGTTTGTTTAGTCCTATTTATTTGATGTCAAAGGTCATAGCTCTTGTTGCTCTCAAGTGTTCTATCTGGTTCTCGAGGAAGTATACTTTTCTGACATGAGGTCACAGGTGAAAGTATTTCTATACGTGTTATCACTAAAAGTCAACATTGGGGTACACCTGCAAAAATCAGAGCATGCAGGCCCAGTTTGTCAGAGTCCAAAGCTGGATTCTCTCCACTGTGCCCTTCCCATCACTGGAATGAAGTTATAGTTGAGGTGGATCTATAGGCCACAAATGCTCATTTCCAGAGCATTTATACCCATGATGAATAAGCAATCATGCCCTCCCATTTTCCTTTTTAAGATGAAAGATTAGTGACTTCATTTTGCCGTTTCTCATAAATGCCTAAAAATAAGTAATTCAGTGGCCAAAAAGACTTCCAAATTTCCCACTGATGTTTTCTTATTCAATATCATAAGAATAATTTTTCCTATGAAACTTAATAAAGCTCTCTTTATTTTGAATGGGGAGAAAAAGAAAGACCATTAAACTTTTTTATTTCTGAGGTGAGGGTGTTGGGGGGGGGGGGGGGTAATTGCCAGGGAGGAATAATTGTAAGATAGGAAAGAAGGGGGAAAAAGGAGATGGGGGGAGGAAGGGAGAGAGGAAGGGTCAGGTAGATAATTCACAACTTATCTGCACAGAAGCTAATGAGTATGTTCACAGGAAGTTGATGGTTCCCTATACTTTGGCATCAGTGTTTTAACACAGGAACCAGGCATCAGATGTGGGAACCCCTTTCATGTCCCACGTGGTCCAGGATTCCAGGGTCAGGGTTCGGGTGCTGGAGAAGGCTGCACACAAATGAAGAGACTAGAAAAGCATTAATTTGGCAATATTGGGGACCAGGAGGGAGTCCACTGCTAGAGGGAGGACTACCACCAGCTCTGACCTTGGTATCTCCTTGTATTAAGACTATGTGATACACCCATATCCTTTAGGCAGGAAATTCCAATAATAGTACATCAGCAAGAATTTACATAAGACTAACAGGTGGAAGCTGCTTCAACTACCAATGCCTCAACTAAACAATGAGTGATTAGCTCTGACCTTTCAGAGTGATTAAGGTTAATCAGCCTTCAGGATTCCCTGTTCACATCTATTAGTGAGGCAATGATTGGCTTCCGGCAGGGTGAGGGTGGGGGGCAGGGGGATGGCAGGGAGGAATAATTGTAAAATAGGAAGGAAGGCCGGGGAAGGAGATTAGGGAGGAAGGGAGAGAGGAAGGGACACCTAGGTAATTCACAATTTATCTGCACAGAAGCTAATGAGTATGTTCCCAGGAAGTTGATGGTTCCCTATGCTTTGGCATCAGAGTGTTTTAACACAGGAACCAATCTCTATTTTCCTACTACATTTTTTACTATGAATTGGCTTAATGCAGGAAAGCACAATCACTCACATTCATTCTTTTCTCTAAAACTCTGCAGTTCTGTGAAGAAAAGAAGAAAAGGACAGGAGAGACAGATATTACCAGAGTGGACTATTTTGTTAATGTGCCACAGTCCAAGTTACTATGGCACATCACAGAATCTTCTTGAATCTTCAATTGGGTATGTCTATTTTTTGTATTATTTTAATGATAAAAAGAAAAAGGGTTGGGTAGTATGCTTTAACTAGCAAATGGAATAGCAATCTACTGTCCTCGCCCAATTAAATATCTCTCAGCCTCCCTCCTGGTCAGTCACACTGGGCCTTCATCCACAAATTCCCTTAGAATTGATTGACTTCTGTTCTACCAGAAGAGGCTCCAGCCCTGGGGCAGGAGGCAGGCGTGGCTCCCACTTTGTCAAGTGACATAAGCAGAGGTAATGTTCTCCACTTCAAAGGATTGTGCTGAGGCACGAGGAAAGTATCTGAGTGTGTTTGGTAAACACTAACAATATAACCAAAAGCTAGAATACATCTGATTCATGAAAGATGTGGAAAAGGCCTACAGAAGAGACATCTAATAAGAACTGAATATCAGAAGATGGCCACCCTTTTTCATGATGATTTTACTTTTTAAAGCACATGAAGTGGTATAATATAGAATTTTGGAGTTTCAAGAGGCCTATGTTGGAATACAGCTATAAGAATAAATAAATATATCTACACACACACACACACACACACACACACACACTGCCTAATTGGTAAGAGTGTGAGTTCCTGAGTCACACTGTCAAAATTTCAATCCAGGCTTTGCCAACCTCATTTGTAAAATGTAAATAATAATATCATCTACCTTGTATGCATGTGTTAACATATATAAAGTACTTTGAGAATAGTGTCTGCACATAATAAGTCAGATGAGGACAGGAATTTTTGCCTGTTTTTGCACTACTGGGTAAACTTGGCATAGAACAATGTTGTCACGTAGTAGGTGGTCAATATACACTGAAGATTCACTGACAGGACTAGTGAAGTCAGCTCTGTCTTTCCTGTCCTTCCTGTGCAGCCTGAATCTCAACAACCATTTCTTATAAATCAGAGGAGGTTGGAGGAGAGTGGTTCTCTAAGGCCCTCTCAAGTTTTAAAAACCCAAGAAATTTTAACTATCATATCTAATAAAAGGGTAATATGCAAATTGAGCATACATCTGCTACATCCACCAGCCAATCAGGAGCAAGTATGTAAATTAACCCAACCAAGATGGCTGCTGTCACAGAGAAAGCAGGAGGCTTGGGTTTCCCAGGCAATGGAGGAAGCCAAGCTTTCTGTACACCCTGACCTGCCTTGGCCTCCACTCAAGGCTACAGTTTCAATTATAGAAGATAAACAAATCCCAACAGAAATAGCTGTGACCACTGAGCAAGCAAGTGGCTTGGCTCCACTCAAGGCTACAAAGTTTAAATTATAGAAGATAAATAAATTCCAGATACCAGGGCCTCTGTTTGGATTGCTGTGGGGCATGGCTGGCCTGCAAACCACCACCAGCCTCATCCAGGCTGCCCATCCCCAAGGGAACCCCCACCCTGATCTGGGACACCCTTCAGGGCAAACCTGGTGGCCCCCACCTGTGCACCAGGCCTCTATCCTATCTAATAAAAGAATAGTATGCAAATTGACCACCACTCCAACACACAAGATGGCTGCTGTCATGTGGTCAAAGATGGCTGCCCCCATGTGGACACAAGATGGCCACCACAAGATGGTCAGCAGGAGAGGGCAGTTGGGAGGGACCAGGCCTGCAAGGGAGGGCAGTTAGAGGTGACCAGACCAGCAGAGGAGGGAAGTTGGGGGCGACTTTCTAGGGAAAGGTAGTTGGAGGGGACCCAGGCTTGCAGGGGGCAAGCAGTTGGGGGGAAGGAGGGAAGGCCTACAGGGGAGGGCAGTTAGAGGTGACCAGGCCTTCAGAGGAGGGCAGTTAGGAGCAAACAGGCTGGCAGAGGTGCAGTTAGGCATTGATTAGGCTGGGAGGAGAGTGGTTAGGTGCAATTAAGAAGGCAGGCAGGTGAGCAGTTGGGAGCCAGCAGTCCTGGATTGTGAGAGGACATCCCTCAAGGGGTCCCAGATTGGAGACGGTGCAAGTTGGGCTGTGGGACACACATCCCCATGCACAAATTTTGTGCACCGGGTCTCTAGTATTTAGATAACTCTGCAAAATTTCAAATTCATATACCTTCGAACTTTGCTGTCTTCTTTTCTACAAAAAAGTGAAAACATTCTACTGTAATTTTCCTCTTCTTTCCCCCCTCCCCCAGAGTGATATGCTTTAAACAGACACTCCCTTATGGGATGGGAAAGCTGAAAGCAGTAGGAGCAGTACTTTTGCTGGGGAATCTTCTGAGCCAGAATCCAGGAGAAAGCAGGGGTAGGTGGCAAGGGAGGAGTCAACACAGCCCAGTCTGGGGAGGGGTGATGGGCTTCAGTAGCAGGCTTGAGCACTTCTCTACCCGCAGGTCTCTAGATAAGGGTGCTTTGCAATGCATGTCGCCCAGGTGGGCCACACACGTACCCGGAAAGGAATGGATCTGGAATCTCAGGGCCATAGGCTGCTGCTGTGCATAGAGCCTGAGGCTTCCAGCAAACTCCAAGCGGGCTGCAGCAGACAGAGGCTTAGGAGTGCAGAGCTCAGCATGTTTCTGCAACTGTTTTGATGATGCTTCTGCGTGTTCCCATCACTACCGAGATGCTACCGCTTTCCTCATGACCACAATCTATTAGCTCCAGTAGCTTTTGAGCGACTCAGCCTGGCCACAGCTTCCTGCTTACACCACTCACTGGGGCGCTGCCAGCCTCTGGGGGGAACCACGCGGTTAGGGGGCAATGCCACCCCCCCCCCCCTTCAACCCACCTCTACCACCAAGTGTCCTTACTCTCATGAGGTTTACCTTTTAAAAAGATCATCACAAGCTTTGGTCAACAGTTTCTAACAGTGCATAACCTGCTTTCCTTGCAGAACTCCTAAGAAAATGCAGCGGTAGCATGGTGAATGCAACAAGGGCATTGAAGACCAGCTACCAAGGTCCAATAAGGCTATGCACTTGGACTTCAGAAAGAGAGGTTGAGCACTGAGATGTTTATAAGGCAATGTCCTGCCCTCTGACTCGTTTTGTTTTGTTTGTGGTTCTTTGGTGAAGAATTGCAATTCTCTCTCTCTCTCTCTCTCTCTCTCTCTCTCTCTCTCTGTGTGTGTGTGTGTGTGTGTGTGTGTGTGTGTGTGTGTCTCGCACATAAGCTGAAGTGGAAAAAAAGATCTGAAAGATAAATGTTTTATGTAGTACTTGATACTCACTGGGATAATTTGCAAGAGCAAGCTTTTGAATGGAAATCACCAGCTTTCCTGAAGAAGGGAGTGCCAGAAATGTTCTTTAAAAACAAATCCAATGCTTTTCACTGGGGCTATGGGCAGACAGGACAGAGGCCTTTCTGGGCTAGGCGGGACAAAACTGAACGTTTGAGGGGCTGCCGCCTGATTTCCTCACCTGCTGGAGGGGCTGGCAGGGGGACAACCTAAGTCAGCACTTTTGTGTGTGTCAGTTGAAACTACAAAGGCACCCAAAAGGAGGTCTTATTCTTTTTTTTTTTTTTTTTTTTTTTAGCTTCAGTTGGGAACAGCAGGTAGAAGCTGCACTTTGGTTTTACTTTTTCACCACGGGAACTATAAATAGATGAGCTTGTGTGGCTTTCTGGCTAAGTTACCTTCATTTGCCTATACCTCACAATCCAGGCGGCTCTAACTCCCACACAAGCAGGCACAGGTCCCAGCCCCCGCACCTGCTTTTTCCACAACATGTGTACAACGAGAAGAAATGGGGCATATGAGTGTGTTATGTTGTTATTTTTGTTTTAGCTCTGAGTTCTAGATGTATCCCACCCACACCGTCAACGCTGGAAGCAAGGCCTCCTCCTAAGTGCCTTGAAGAGCTAGTATTTGGTGAAGGAAGGAAGCATCGCTCTTTGGTGTGTTTCTCTACATGTGTCCAAAAATACATCAACTTGTTATGTTATAAAACGATCATGAACAGTCTACCAACTGATTTTATGGGATGTGTGGTGCTTGCCTACCAGACTGTATTTTCTACAAACTGCTCTCCCTGTATTTCCTTGGCAATCAACTTATACCCATTCAAGGCAGTTTATTTCCCATCCACCCCATTTAGAAAATTATTCTCACTTTTAATAGATGGCAGACTGAGTATCAAGAGTCAGAGAAGTTTGTTTCCATTTCTAGCTAAGCCAGGAACCTCTTGTGTGGGCATGAGGAGGCAACCAGAAAGCTCAGAGCCCAGCAGTAGAATGCAGTAACCACCCCCATCTGGTTCTCAGGGCCTTGGGCATTTAGCCACCACACACCATTTGAGATCCTAAGGGTTTTTTTATACATTAGAAGGAAGACAGGTTTTTGGTCCATACTTTTTTTTTTCAATTTTTCCAAATGTGAGAGAAATAAATAAGCAAAGAGGACATGCTTTCACCAACACACACACACACACACACACACACACACACACACACTTTTTTCCCTTATTTGTTTTCCTGGTTTCATCAAAACTGTCTAAAAATGAAAAAACAATTGCTCTGGCAGTCTTATAATTCTCTACTCCTCTTCTCCCCCTAATTATTAGGGCCTAATATGTCTCCAGTTTGATGAATATCTACTTGCTCAAAACTGAAGTATATAGGCTAATCTGCACCATATTCTAATTATGAGATTCTGGAATTACCAGGCCAACTGATATTTTGGTCATTTATGTTGCACTTAATTCTTTTTTTTATCTTTATTGTTCAGTTTATTAATTACATTGTTTCCCCTTTTTATCCCCCTATAGCTCCCCTCCACCCTGTACCTATCCCACCCTCCACCCTCACCTCCCCCGCCCCAATGTCCTCTCCCATTGTTGCAAGATTTTTGTCCAGTATCTTGCTGCACTTCCCACAACCCTTTTCTCCCCAAGAATTGTCAGTCCATTCCCTCTCTATGTCCATGTCTCTGTTATATTCACCAGTCTATCCTGTTCAACAGCATATCAATTCACTTGATTTTTATGTTGATTTGTTGATAGATGTGTATTTGTTGTTCATAATTTTCATCTTTACCTTTTTCTTCTTCCTCTTCTTAAAGAATATCTTTCAGCATTTCATATAATGTTGGTTTGGTGGTGATGAACTCCTTTAGCTTTTTCTTATCTGCGAAGCACTTCATCTGACCTTCAATTCTGAATGATAGCTTTGCTGGATAGAGTAATCTTGGTTGTAGATTCTTGCTGTTCATCACTTTGAATATTTCTTGCCACTCCCGTCTGGCCTGCATCGTTTCTGTTGAGAAATCCGCTGACAATCGTATGGGTGCTCTCTTATAGGTAATCAACTGTTTCTCTCTTGCTGCTTTTAATATTCTCTCTTTGTCTTTTGCTCTTGGCATTTTAATTATGATGTGCCTTGGTGTGGTCCTCTTAGGGTTCCTATATATTGGGGTTCGGTGCACTTCTTGGACTCCTAAGTCTAGTTCTTTCTCCATGTGTGGGAAGTTTTCAGTCACTATTTCTTCAAATAGGTTCTCATTGTCTTGACCTCTCGCTTTTTCTGACACCCCTATAATTCGGATGTTGGTATGCTTGAGGTTGTCCCAGAGGCCCCTTACACTATCTTCAATTTTTTGGATTCTTTTGGTTTCTTGCTTTTTCAGCTGAGTGGACTTTACCTCTTTGTATTTCAAATCTTTAACTTGGTTCTTGGGGTGCTCCAGAGCACTTTCAGGTCTTTGTATAATATTTTTTGTTTCAGTCAGTGTATGCTTAATTTCTGGTTGGTCCTTTTTCATATCCTTGAGAGTCTCTTTTATATCCTGGAGGGTCTCTTTCATTTCCTTGTAGGACTCATTCATTTCCACATTGGTCTTGATCATTTCTTTGCAGCTCTCATTTATATCCTTGAGGGTCTTGTTCATTTTCTTGTAGGACTCACTCATTTCCTTTGTGTTCTTGCTTATTTCCTTATAGGCCTCGATCTTTTGTTGGAGCCTCTTGAAAAACCCTACCATGGTTTTGAATTCCATGTCCAGTCATTTTTTTTCCTCCATTTCTTTCACATCTGATTTCTTTCCATGTTGCTGCATGGTGGCTTCTTCCCTGAGTTGGCCAATTAGCTTTGAGTGGTAGACTTCCTACTAGGGATAGTGGCTCAGCCTCCCCGGTTACCTGAGGTGGATATGGGCTGCACAGTCTTGCTGAAGTTAAGTTCAGTTAATCCTTGTTAGCACTTGGAGGGCTGACCTCGAGGCCAATTGTCTGTGAAGCTCAGCTGTGCTCAGGTTGGATGGGCGGAGTCTCCGGGCCAAGCAGACAGTGTTAGCTCCGCCTTATGCGGCCCCGGGGACTCTGTGCCGGGGGCAATGGCTGCCAGCACCTCTGAGAGAGAGCCGCTGCGGAGCTCCACCGGCTGCCGGGTAATTCAGACTTTCCTAAAATGAGTCTGCATGCGCAATGTCTCACCCAGGGTCATAAAACAAAGCAGTCTGATGGTTTTCTGAATGATAGACAAGTCGCGGTGCGCTCTCTGCGCCATCACGCAGCCGAGCTGTTCGCGTGCAAGCTGCCTTCTCCACAAGCCAGGAGACCCGGCAGCACCCGAGCTTCGGCCTACCCTCCCACTGTCCAGTTTTCACCCCGTGTGATAGTGGGTTCTCTGGACTTCGCCCAGAGCTGGAGAATCAGTCCAGTGGGATGCCTTTGTCTCCCCGTTCGAGAAAACTGGCCGGTTTTCAGCCGCCCGCCCACTCTGCGGCACGCGCTCCAAACCTCTCTCCATGCAAATCTTTCAACTCTGTTCGCCCCCGCTCCTCCGAGTCACAGTGTCTTATCTTCACTTTTATTTGTGGAATTTTCACTCGGCGAGCTTTCTGGTGATTCTGGAAGGTGTTTGTTCTTTTCTTAAGTTGTAGTATTAAAATTGCTGATTATGACGGCAAGATAGGTGTTTTACCTTTGCCGCCATCTTAGTTCTCCTGTTGCACTTAATTCTTGACTACATGTTTTCTAAGTCTGTTATCAAATTAGTACAATTGCGCAAAGGCTGACACTAATATGGTTAAAATGGTTCAAGGGTGTGCATCCCTAAGAGCCAGTTCTTGCCTCTTAAGACCTTGACCCACACACGTCACTACCCCTGGCTCTTGCCTTGAATGAGTATATGTTGATTACCAAGGAAATACAGTGAGAGCAGAATCAGGGACCATGTTTCTCCCTCATTGGCTTGCTTTTTTGATAAATAAGACAATGTAAGTAAAGTACTCAAGAAGTAGTAGCTTTTATAGTTCTAACTTCTTCAATTCTTCCACCCTTCACTAGCCTGGCCAGAGACAATTAGACTCTCAAAGAAAACAATTTCATCCTTTCCTTTGCATAAATACTGATTGAATATATCCTTAAAGATATGGTCAAAGAAGCTCAGGTTTCTAGGTGAAAACCCTTCCAAAGCTTGTTCTACTTTACGTAAGTTCAAAGACAATTATTGAGCCAAAAGACTCTTCCATAGAATCCTATAGAAGGAAATTAAGCTAGAAATAGCTCTCCTGATGTCTAAATGGGTTTTTAGAGCAATCAAATTTGGGAACTTTACCTGACAACTGCCCTAGAAACTTGAAGAGGTTGAAAAATTAGCAATTGTTCTACAATCATTCCCTTTTTTTCTCTCTTGCCTGATTTGACCCATTATTTGACATTCCCTTAACACATCTTCCATGCAGACGTCTTGACAATTAATTAACTAACCTTCACAAAACTCTTCTGAAGTAGATGGATGAAAAGCACTGCAGCTTTATCTCCACTTTTCAGGAAACTAAAAACAGAAAGGTTATGACTTACCCAAAAGTCGCACAGCAAGCTGGCGGATGGGCTGGGATTGGTACCAATAAATTCTGTCTTGAGCCAAACCACTATCACTCTCATCCTAAGGCAATATTCCTGACTCACCACAAAATTCAATATAGTTACCTAGACCAAATTCAGCCTTCTGATACTTCCTAGAGGGAGTAGCTTTGGACTGGGTTGGCAAAAAATAATAATAATAATAAATAATTTAATTCAATTTAATAGGCAGAGAAAAAGGATAAGGGAGATCGTCAATAAAGAATCTTTCGTTCATGAAGCCAAGTTGTCAAGCTGTCAAGTTAACCTGGCATTGCAGAGACAATGAATACAGAAATATACTTGACTAGGAAAATGTTAGGTTCCTGGTACTGTCAAAAGAAAACAAAGACTTCTATAAACAAAGGCCAAGGTGTCTGGGAGCCATTCAAGACTAGTTCACAGTCAGTTTCTAAGTTCAAGCTCTTGCAGTATTTTTGGCTACAACTTACAGCATTGCAGAAGGCCTTGCTGAGGCCAACCAGTCATATGTTATTGTATGTGAATATGTATGGCTTCCTGTCCTTCTGTACTTTGAGTTCCAATCTCAGTCTCTTTCCATATTATTCCTAAATTGTGTGAACTCTCGCACTCTTTACATGAAGTTAGAGTACAAAACTGCTCAAAATGCATTTCAGAAAAATATAGTAATTGCTCTGGGGAAACAAAAAGGAACATATCATTGCTTCATACAATCTAGAAATATACCTGTTCAGTAAAAGAATATATTGTTCAATTATGTGCAGGTTGTGAATACATTTAGGCACAGGAAAACAATGTCATTGGTCGACATTATACAATCTTCTGACATACAAATGTCCTCCCAAATGCAGAGCCGACCATGAGAAAATAATCTTCTATCACAATACAAACAATGCAAAATCATCTCAGGATGATAACACATTATCTTGCTTGTTATTTGGAACTGTACTTCAGGTAGCCTTTACACATTTATAGGTGGATTCTTTATTTTTCTAAAGTAATTTGCCACCTTCCTGCATGTGTCCATGCAGTCATATTGCAATATGCATCTCTTCGGAGCTGGAAGATAAGACATAATTTTTATTTTTAATGTAAGAACTGCTAAGATGCCACAACAATAAACAGAGAAGCCCAATGCACAAACAGGAACAGGAAGGTTTTGTGTCAACCTCCACATGTAAAAGCAGGATCATTCCAAGTACCAGCTGCCGCCACAAATCTAACATTGATAAGTGTAGTTTGATTGAAGAGGACAGCACCTTAAAAATTAAAATCTTGAGGAACCAAGATGGCGGCACAGGTATCTTGCTGTCATACATAGCAATTTTGAAACTGCAACTTAACGAAAGAACAAACACCTTCCAGAATCACCAGAAAGATGGTCGAGTGAAAATTCCACAAATAAAAGTGAAGATAAGACACTGTGACTCAGAGGAGCGGCCGAGGACAGCATTGAAGATTCGCATGGAGAGAGGTTTGGAGCGTGCGCACCAAGGATAGGGTGGGCGGCTGAAAACTGGCCAGTTTTCTCGAACGGGGAGACAAAGATGTCCCACTGGACTGATTCTCCAGCTCTGGGCAAAGTCCAGGGAACCCACTATCATACGGGGTGAAAACAGGACAGTGAAAGGGCACGCCGAAGTTGGGGTGCTGCGGAGGTCTCCCAGCTTGTGGAGAGGGTGGGCTTGCCCGTGACCTTGGGAACAGCGCAGCTGCGTGACTGCGTGGAGAGTGCTTGCAACTTGCTCCCTCATTCGGGAAACCGTCAGACTGCTTTGTTTTACGACCCTGGGTGAGACGTTGGGTGTGCAGACTCATTTATGGAGAGTCTGAATTCCCCGGTAGCTGGTGGAGCTCGGCAGCAGCTCTCTCTCAAAGGTGCTGGCAGCCATTGTCCCCGGCTCAGGGTCCCTGAGGCCGCATAGGGCAGAGCTAACGCTGTCTGCTTGGCCCGGAGACTCCGCCCATCCAACCTGAGCACAGCTGAACTCCACAGACAATTGGCCTGGAGGTCAACCCCTCCAAGTGCTAACAACGATTAACCTGAGCTTAACTTCAGCAAGACTGTGCAGCCCATATCCACCTCAGGTAACTGGGAAGGCTGACCCACTGTCCCTTGTAGGACGTCTACCACACAAAGCTAATTGACCAATTCAGGGAAGCAGCCACCATGCAGAGACATGGAAAGAAATCAGATGTGAAAGAAATGGAGGAAAAAAAATGACTGGACATGGAATTCAAAACCACTGTTATAGGGTTTCTCAAGAGGCTCCAACAAAAGGTCGAGGCCTACAAGGAAATAAGCAAGACCGACAAGGAAATGAATGAGTCCTACAAGGAAATTAACGAGACCCTCAAGGATATGAATGAGACCTGCAAGGAAATGATCAAGACCAACGTGGAAATGAATGAGTCCTACAAGGGAATGAATGAGACCCTCAAGGATATGAAGGAGACTCTCAAGGATATGAAAAAGGACCAACCAGAAATTAAGCATACACTGACTGAAATAAAAAATATTATACAAAGACCTAAAAGTGCTCTACAGCACCCCAAGAACCAAGTTAAAGATTTGAAATACAAAGAGGTAAAATCCACTCAGCTGAAAAGCAAGAAACCAAAAGAATCCAAAAATTGAAGATGGTGCAAGGGGCCTCTGGGACAACCTCAAGCATACCAACATCAGAATTATAGGGTGCCAGAAAAAGAGAGAGACCAAGACAATGAAAACCTATTTGAAGAAATAGTGACTGAAAACTTCCCACACATGGAGAAAGAACTAGACTTAGGAGTCCAAGAAGCACACCGAACCCCAGTATATAGGAACCCTAAGAGGACCACACCAAGGCACATCATAATTAAAATGCCAAGAGCAAAAGACAAAGAGAGAATATTAAAAGCAGCAAGAGAAAAACAGTTAGTTACCTATAAGGGAGCACCCATACGATTGTCAGCGGATTTCTCAAAGGAAACGATGCAGTCCAAATGGGAGTGGCAAGAAATATTCAAAAAAATGAATAGCAAGAATCTACAACCAAGATTACTCTATCCAGCAAAGCTATCATGCAGAATTGAGGGTCAGATAAAGTGCTTCGCAGATAAGAAAAAGCTAAAGGAGTTCATCACCACCAAACCAATATTATATGAAATGCTGAAAGATATTCTTTAAGAAGAGGAAGAAGAAAAAGATAAAAGTGTAAATTATGAACGACAAATACACAGCTATCAACAAATGAATCTAAAAATCAAGTGAATTAATAAGCTGATGAATAGGATAAACTGGTGAATGTAACAGAATCATGGACATAGAGAGAGAATGGACTGACAACTCTTGGGGAAATAGGGGGTGTAGGAGGTGCAGCAAGATACTGGACAAAAATTATGCAACTATGGGAGAGAACAGTGGGGATGGGGAGGTGAGGGTGGAGGGTGGGATGGGTGCCAGGTGGAGGGGAACTATAGGGGGGAAAAAAGGGAACAATGTAATTAATAAACTGAACAAAAAGAATAAATAAAATAAAATAGAAAAAAATTAAAATCTTAAGTGAGATGAAATGAATATATCACAAAAGGTCCATTTAAAATTTTTTTAAGCTAACCTCCCTCTCTCCCCCCAAATTACCATGATTTTTAAACTTCAAAGTTTTTCGAAAGGCTTAGTTAGGATATCAAAACAGTGGCAATTTCTCAGACCAAATACAGTAAGTTTCATTTCTTGGCTCAATTTTCCTCAATCTGAGGCCCTCTTGAAAAACAATGCAAATTCATGATGAGAAAATTGTAGACAACAACCCCTCTAGTGGGGCCTCATTGGGCTTTGAAAAACTTCAATTTCATGGGCAACTGCCTGCCCTAGTTGCCTTCATGGTCAAATGAGATGAAACCAAAAAGAATGAAGGGGGTTGGAGGGTTAAGATACTGATTTTGGAAAGACTAAAAGCTAGTGGTGATCTCTTGTAAACAAGTCTGTGGTGGCCAGACCTGGGATGATATGAGCAGAGGTATCTGTTGCTTTATATAAATTATTACAATGATAAACTAGATAACTGTGTGTTTTTTTATAAGACACAGCATTCAAGGGACTCCTTTGGTGATATTGACCTGAATAATTTCCTGTTTAGTTTATTTATTATGTAATCTTCTGATGTAGTGAGTGATTAGATAGATTTCCTATTATTTTTTCTGGCCTCCATCATATTTTTATTTAACACTATTACAATCTCTAATTGTAGTTTGGCACTACTCACTCCAACCGGCTGGCCAATTTACATTATCTGTGTCTATACAAACTACTTTAAAGGTGGGAAAATTCCATTGTAAATTCATTTGTTTGACTGCTTTTAAATTACACCTAAGCACAAAGCTGCTTTGATAGAGAAGGTATTGTCTATTTTCCTCCCTAATCACAATACCACTCTTCTTCAGCTCTGCACCTCAGGCTCCCGACTGAATATGGAAAAATGGGGACATCTGAGCAGTGTCTGTTTCATCTGGCTTCTCTCCCCTCCCCTCTCCCTCATCTCTCCTCACTAAGGCATTGGGTTCTCATCTAGCAGTTTCTGATTCTCATTTTTCAAGATTGGCACCAATAGGAAAAGAGCTTATGAACACCAGGCTAGATTCTTATCCTAGTGGGTCTCCTCCAATGGGGGTGGGGAGAGTAAAGTGGAACACAAAGAAGACAGGAGGAGACAGGAAGGTATGAACAGGTGAATCACTGAGCCATTGTTCAACATTATGGCATATTTAAGACCAGACAACAATAGCAATTAAATCAGACTTATTAGAAAGTAGCTTGCATACTCTATCACTTGGGAATGATTCAGGCACCCCTTGATGCTGCACTCACTGGTTTTCAGCAGTTAAGACCAATTCCGGCCATACACTGGTCTGTTACCTGAAATGATCATGGAAAATGGCCCTTCAGACATCTTTGATACCAGTGATCCAGGCCTTCCCTGACTGGCTGTAAGAACTACCTTGCTTTCTGCTCCTTTCCCTTTATGCATCAAGAACCCCTAAGATTCTTCACCCCCATAAAGCACATTCATGTGGATTAAGCATGTCCCCTTATTTAGTCTAGGAACAGTGGAAGTCAGGTGAAAAGTGAATGAAAGTCAAGAAATGGGTCAGGAAGAGAGGATCTGTTTTACCAGTTAAACCTAAAAATTATATAAATAATAAGACAGATGAAAATTATATCATTCTAATTTTTCCAGCCTAAAATAGACCACTATTTTTGTGAGGTTATAAAAAGGTCACTGTTTTCAGTTCACACTTCTATACCTCTTTCCTGGTTACATCAAAAAGGTGATATAATTTCCTAGTAGAGTTATATCTAGCAATATTCATATGGTCATGATACCATTTTTGCAAGCCATATACAATGAGAGGATTTTCCCATCTAAATTTGAAAGGGTTTGAAATGTCATTAAGCACATTTCAGGGGTTTTCTCAGGTAGTCTATGTATTTTTTTTACTCACTGTATTTATTTTTAATAAATTTGAGCATTCCTCAAAAGCCATAGAACATGATCAGAGCAATGAATTCCCTTCAGCTATGCAAGAGTTCTAGGGCTGCTACAGAGGGTAGAGCACCCAAGATGCTCTGCAAGAAGGGAGCGAAGTTAGTGCTTACATTTTAGGACACTCATCTAGTGGGTTATGAAGAATCTTTGCAGTTTCTCTCATTCATGGATCTGTTACTCTTTTCATAAATGTTCATATATTGAAGTAACCAAATTCAAGGTGGAAACATGTAGGGTATGTATAAGAAGTAAGGTATTTTTGAGACACATATATAAAAAAACTAATTTAAATGAAAGATTCAAGATTCTTACTCATCTTGAAAATAATATAATGTATTTCCTCAGAAGAGCTCAGTTTAACTTTTGCCTAAGCATGATCAACACTGACTCATTCATTTTTCCTGTTCAAAGTATTAACTTCAAGACAGTGAAAAAAGCAGGATCCTTTTGAGACTAGAAATGACAGAACAAAATGAGTAAATCAAATAGGTTTCTTTTAGTAGATGAAACAGTAGAGCCAATTGAGTTTTCTGGGGTCTACCATCAAGTTAATGGTGTTTCTTTTAGTGCTCATAAACCCATATCCTCTATATAACCACACACATGCACATAACACACGTTCTGATTGCTTATCCATCATCTGTTATCCTTATATCAGCACTTTATGCCCATATGTAACTCAAAACATTAATATGAAATTCCCCATGGAGCTTTCCAACATTTTTAAATTTAGTTGCTTAAGATTTAGTTAGGTTACAAACTCTGAAAATGACATTAATGATTTTTAAAATGTCTCAGACAAAATAGTATGCAAGAATTATTCTTATTTCTGATTTTGTAGTGACTGAAATGCCATACAGTTTACCAAATAAAGTCTCTATTGGTTGTAAGAAAAGAATTCATAACTCATTTCCAGGAAGAGCTGTTATCAGGTAGACATCTAAGGATCGTTTCCTGTATTTTTCTACCTCATAAGATGTTTAACATTTTAAAACTGAACAAGGACACAAGGAAAGTTCTGCACATGTGTTCTGTATGCATATATTACACATCTTAATGTGTGTATATTATCACCTAGCACATTATTCAGCAGACATTATTCACTCCAAAACTATGTGCTTACATGAATATAAAGACAGTATTAGCATACAGTGCCTATTTTCAGATGGTTAATTTAATTATGGGTCAAAAAATATCAGCGCTCCTATTTATATTCCCCATATTAGCTTTCCCTCTAAAGAAATAAAACTCTTATAGAAACACTAAAACCAAATTAATCCCTCTGTCTGTCACATAAAACCATCGTAGGGAGAGAAAGTAAAAGCAAAAACAATAAAAGTTAGGATTGGGGGTTATTGTTTGAACACCAACAAACGTTGCTATATAGATAAAAACATAACTAACTATAATATAACTTTGGGGGTGGGGGGACAGCAACGACTACTAAATGACCTTCACACATGCTCTTGTTTTGGTCTGTCATCAAGTTCAAAGAGTAGATGCCTCTGAAGACAGTATTTTACTTTCTTCGTATCAGTTAGCCTTTATCTGCATGTCTGTGTGCTTTTAGGTTACAACTTCTACTCTCCTTTATCTTAAAGCTCTGGTTTTATTGCTCTTATTGACCAAATGCCAAAAGGTAAATTTATCCCTATTAGAATTTGTGCCAAGAACATAAACATAACATTTACCAGCTCAAAATATTTTTTTTTCTATTTAACTAATCAAGCTGAGAAACAATAGCTTGTCACCATTCTTCCATCCTAGGATCTCTTTCATATGCAGCACATTAGCAAACTTTCCCATCTAGATGTCTCCTTGGCAGAAATTGTAAATCATACCCTGTATCCCTCATGGCTAGACAAATTCATTGACTACCTGGATGCTTTATGGCTTTAGAACTGGAGCAGGATCTGCGAAATGGCCCTTAACAAACTTATCACCAGGAACTGCTGGCCACGCGAGCTAGTACACCAACCAAAATGGGGATCTGTCTGTTTTTCTTTCTCTGGGGCATTTCGAGTTATTAGGCAATACAGCCTATTTCCTTCCTTCCACCCAAGAGGTATTGTGAGCAAACAATAAAACTCCAGCTCTCTATTCATGTTTGAATTTTGCCATTGTGTGTCCTTCTGTGTATTTTTCTGCCTGGCACCACCGAAGTGCAAGAGCTAATGTGTTTCTGGACACATTTCAGCTCTGGTTACCTGATGACATAAAAACACTGCGGTAGAGACGACATCCATTTGTAAGTCTATTGAAGGACATTTTGCTGTGCGTATTTTAGCAATTTTTTATGCAGTGAAGCAAATCTCTCCCTATTCCCATATTTAATTATTCACTCAGAAAATATTTTGGCTCTCTTCTTCCCCGCAAGTTCAGTACTCAGCTCCATGCCCTCAGCATTCTTCAAGCACAGCCCACACAACTAATGTATGACGTCCTTCACTGCAGAAAGTCCATCAGGGAAAAAAATACATGTATTTATTGTAACTTTTAGACCTACAGAAAGGAGTTCAATAAATGGATTTAATGCTTGCTTACTCAAAATTTAAGAATCCATTAGGAAGTTCAGTTTTACTATGTCAGTGCGATATGTTTCAGACCGTAATCATACCCTTTCCAAATCCCATTTAAAGTAAACCATTTATTTTTTCTACTTTTCCCACAAGTGCCTTAATGTAGAATTTGGATACCTTTCAGAAGAGACCTGTGAGGTAATGCATTTGAGAGACATAACAATATTTATAAAGTTTAGAAAATCTTTTGCTTAAATGAATGGGGGAAATAACCTTCAGCTTTGGCAGAATGGATAATAATATTGATACCGAATTTACTTGTTTCCTATTACTTTAATAATAGCTGTGGGGGTGAATTCTAATTATTATTATTCCTTGGTGGTTTATAAGGCAAGATTGAAATTTTTAGAGTTCAGGGAATATTATTATAGTGCTAAAAATGTCATATTGTTCTCATTTTTTCAATATTGCATTTTCCTTTGGTAATATAGAATATATTTTAATGAAATAGACAAATGGAAAAAATGCCTAACATTTGCCTTTATTTTACAATTAACCTTTGCACTCATAAAAATAAAATAAAAAAACTTGATTGGACATTCACATTTGAGTATTCTGCTTATCTGCTGAAAAGTCAAAAGCAGGAGCCAGAAGTTTTCTAGTATCACAAATGGGCATCCAATCTCAAATGAGAGAGAAGTGAGTTTTGGTCTCTGACTCATTCAGTCCCTGTGCTGCTGTCACTGAAGGTGGAAACTGCAATATGAATACCTGTCCATGAGGAACTAGACTTGAGATAACCAGCTCATTTCACACAGACCATTGTCCAGCCATCAGATGGTAATTACTTTTTGTCCCCATCAGCCTCGCCTGGATTCCAGCCAATGGGTTGTGGGTGGAAGGGTCTGTATCACGTTTCCATTCATCTGAGCCATCCAGTCTCTTTCTTGCTTGTTTTCAATTACATTGACATGGTGGCTTTGGCACATAGTAAGTAAATAGCAACGTATTCAAAAAGGAAGGTCTGAAAGCCAATATCTGAAAGATACTCTTGAGGTTTCAATGAGTACAATGAAACTGGCACAGAAATTCTGGCATTCTGACCCAACGACATAAAATACAATTAATTAAGTTAATTGTGGTGAATTTGTAGAATATTTCACGAAAGGCAAATACAGCAGATGAAAGTGTAGAAAGCAGTGAAAATGTTACTGAATTTCCTATGAAATAAATAATTAGTAAATGAACTAAAACATTTATTAGATCAGAAAAGAGAGGATTTGGAGTGTTGTTAAAAGATTTACTTTCATGCTTACTTTTTTAGACACCTACCTAGAAAGAAGAAAGTCCCTGGACAATGCTGATATTCTTTTCTTTTTCTTTTCTAAACACATCCTATCACTCTTCCTAACCCCTGCCATGAAATACGAACCTGCTAGGTTTGCATCCTCTTGTTACATCATAAAAATGATCAAAATAAGCTACTTTTTATTACATCATCATTGTGTTAAATCATCATTTCCCAGTCAGATCTTCTTCTCCTTGTTGTCAACTGTCTCTCTCCCACTCTTGAACTCAGTCCTTTGGAGCATGCATCCCTTGTTGGTTAACCTTCACCCAACTCCCATCTTTTTTTTCACTTTCTCCTCTTTCAACCCACAGCACATTTAAAAGACAAAATTTCAACACACCAAATGTACAATAAAGTTATTTTTTCCTGTTTTTGCTTTGTCTTATCTCACCAAAAAGAATTTTTTCTAGGATGGGAAGATTTATGTTCTGTGTTTGTAAAATCTTTTGAGAAAGTTGACTAAATATTTTGGCAAACATTTATTAAAAACTACTGTGCAGGTCCTCTTCTGGACACCAACCACACAATGACATTTAGTATATCTTTGGTTCTCTCAATGAGACTGAAGCCCAAAACACAAGAACAGATGTTGACAGTAAAAAATAAAGCATCTATAAATATCCTGGGTGCTTTAATGGAATTCAAAACAGGATGAAAAAAAATAAACAGGATGGAGTAATGGTGTAGAAGAAGGAGCAGTTAATCCTTTCAGGAATATTAGAAAACTATTTCAAAATGGTGACACTTGAAATGCATCTTGAGGGGTTGGGTAGGAATCACCAAACAAAGTGGAAGAATGAGTTAAGACACAGAGATATGAACTTGCATAGTGGGTGGGTCCTGGTGGTCTTTGGGGTATGAAAGAGGCCATAGCAAAGATAAGACTAAAGATACTATGAAGGGCCTGCCTGGGGTGCTGCACTAAGAAATCTAGGTTTCTTCCAGCAGTCAACAGAGAGTCAAAGTATTTTAAGTTGAGGAACAAAAGTGATTAGATAGTTATTAGTAAATGACCTCACTAGTGTTGGTGGATGATATGATTGGGGTCGTTGCAATGTTCCAGATAATAAATGATGAGAGTCTGAAATAAAGCTATAGCAAATGGAGCTGGAATGTGCTAAAGAGGAGAGGCAGTAAAGAAGTTGAATATTGGACTTAGCCACTGATTAGAGGCCATCAAATAAAAGTTGTATGTATAAAAATAATGTGCTGTTTTTATTGTTTTATTCATATTAAACTAAAGTGGAAATGCCTCTAATGGTGGGGGTCAGGGTTACACCATGGGAGGAATATAGAATGAAGCAGAGTGCTTGAGCATAAAACCTGGCTCCTCTACCTCCTAGCTTAGCTACTTTGCATAAATCATTTAGGCTCTTTGAGCCTCAGTTTTCTTATCTGCAAAATAGAAAAACAATGAAAAATATTCTACAAAGTTGTATCATAGGCACATCATAGGCATTCAGTAAATGTTATTCTGACTAAATATCTGTGAGAAGAGGGTTCAAGGACACTGGCTTATAATTGCAAACCATGTGACTAATAGGAAACAGTAGAAACCACTGGTTGGCCAACTTAAGAAGCAGCAGTTGAAGATAATATGACTATTTGGAGCTCATGCATCACACAGTCCATAAAAGAAAGAACCACAGTCTCTGTCCTCTTGGGTTATTACCACAAACCAAAGACAAGTCCTCACATGGGCACCGGGTGGAAACAACTGCTGGGAACTATGCAAGGTTTTTCAGCCTCACTTGCATGAAAGAATTATATCTTCAAATTTGAGCACTATGATTAAAAAAGATACATTGTATGTACTATTACATATTCTAATTTAATCAACTTTGGGTGGTTTTTAATGACATTTATATTTTTAAAACAAGGGTCTTATTTTTTAATATTTTAAAAAATATATTTGAATTGATTTTAGAGAGAGAGGAAGGTAGAGGGGTCAAGAGAAAGAAACATTGGTGAGAGAGATAGAAACATTTATGAGAGAGAAACATCATGATTGGCTGCCTTCTGCATGTCCCCTACAGGCCTGCAACCCAGGCCTATGCCCAGACTGGGAACTGAACCAGTGATCTCTTGGTTCATGGGTCCACACTCAACCACTGAGGCACACCAGCCAGGCAAGTTTTATTTTAATCCAGGACAATCTTTGTGTACTAACAGAAAGATACTGCTTGCACAATTTCACTTGTGTATTTGTACATAAACTTTCCTGATGTGTATCAATTAAATGAATGTAAATTTATTAATCCAATTAAGTGAAAATATAAAAGCATTAGTATATATATATGCAATATGAACTAATTAATGGTTGATTTTCATAACACTATAGCTTACTCTCCAGCCTAGATGATTAATCAATCAACAAATATTCATTGAATTCACTGTAAGCAAAAAGTTATATCATTGAGGATACAAGAAGTAGGAGATATAATTACAGCCTTCATGGAAACTTTAAATCTAAAATGTAGAACAGTCACCCAAGAAGTGATGAATGATTATCTAAGACAAAGGTAATATATGCTAAGTACCAAATGATAATATTATATAAAAATGCTAAAGAAATTCAAGGGTGTTCAGAAAATTTTGACAAATATTTAACACTAGAGGCCTGGTGCATGAAATTCATGCACTGGCCGTGGGTGGTCTCTCAGCCCAACCTGCCCCCTCTCACATACTGGGAGCCCTCAGAGGATGTCCTACTGACAGCTCAGCCCTGGCCTGCCCAAGGCCTAAAGCCTCTGGCCGAGGCTTTCCATCCTTTAGCAGGGGACTTTGGCCAAGGGACTCCAGTGAAGCGATCGCCTTATGATCGGGGCCCATCGCTGCCTGGCTCCGCCCCCAGCCCTAGCCTGCCATGGGCACCAGCCATCTTGGGTGTTAATTTGCATATCGCTCCTGATTGGCTGATGGGCATGGCTTATTGAGTGTAGCAAAGGTATGATCAATTTGCATATTACTCTTTTATTAGATAGGATGGTCTAGGAACAATGATGAGCAACTTTTATATATTTAAGTAGAAGAAAAAATAATTATTTTGTGACATCTGCTGTAATCTCACTCTATTCAAGACAACTATTTTCAGGTAAGAAAGAAATGTTAAAATGATATCATGGAAAGAGGACCTTTTCATCAAAAATAATAGTTAATATTTTGGAGTGCTTACTATGTGCTTGGTAGGCATTGTGCAAAATGTTTTATCTGAATTGTTTTACTTAATGTTCATAACAAAGTCTGAGGTAGGTAGCAATAATATCTTTCAGAGATGTGGGAAACTGGAGTTTAGAGTTACAAAGCTAGCAAGTGGTGTGACCAAGCAAAACTTTTGATTACTTGATTCTCTGTTCGGTTAACAATATGAATTTACAGAGTTTAAGAGATAATTTGAACAACAGAGTGTTCATTCACTCAGCAATTTATTGACCACTTCTAATAATCAGATGAATGTGAAATACAGTAGATATAACCATCTATGAACAAGTCATGGAACTTACAATCTAATGGCGAAGACGGAAAAATAAACAAATTTTTATAATATAGAATGAGAAGTCACTAATACAAGATTCTGCAGGATTATTCCCTTCAAGGAGGAAGAAGTGTGAGAGGAGCCTTTTAGAAAAAGTGACCCAGTAGATTAATTTTAAAGGAGAAAAGGGACTCACTAGCCATAAGTATAAGAAAGATATTCTAAGAATCGGGAACCACAAAAACAAAGAAACAGAGTTGAGAGAGAGCTGTTGTGATTCAGGGGAATCCAACCCCACTCAAATGACTGAGCTTATTTAAGAACTCCAATTCAGCATCCAAAGACTCATCATACAAGCCACAGCTTATCTGGCTCTAACTTCTTAGCAAAATTCTGAAATCAAGATAAGAAATTGTTAATGAGATGTTTTACTTTTTTTTTTTTTTTGGTATTAAATCCTCAAAATCTGGTTTGTTCCAGCTATCCAGTTTTTTTTTTAATCTTTATTGTTGAAAGTATTACATATGTCCCCCTTTTCCCCCCAATAACCCCTCTAGCCTGCCCTTCCCCCACCCCAGGCCTTCCTCCCCCTATTGCCTGGACTGTGGTTTATGCACATATGCATACAAGTTTTTTGGTTGAACTCTTCCCACCCACCCACCCTCCCCTGACTTCCCCCTGAGATTCTACAGTCTGTTCCATGCTTCTATGTCTCTGGATCTATTTTTTTCATCAGTTTATTTTGTTCATTAGATTCCACATATGAGTGAGATCATCTGACACTTGTCTTTCTCTAACTGACTTATTTCACTTAGGAATCAATAGCCACAGGCTATTGGACAGTACAGGTTGGATTAGTCATTTGCTACTTGTGTAGGTATGATTTCAAGTCATAGCTGCACAGTACAACCAAAGCTGCTTGAAAATTGAGTCACCAGCCTCCATATATCCCAGTACCCAGATGAATGTTGAGCACATAGTAAATGAGCAATAAATATTTATTAATGGCTTATCAGTTGGAGCTCACATATAGGATATAAGCAGATACTTAGTTAAACTCTGGAGAATATATGTGTAATACACTCAAGATTACTCTTTCTGCACCAAGAAGAACATATTCTCTCCTGTCAAGTTGATTTTACAGTATAATATGATGGTTTTAAAAAAATCAATCCAATTTTAGTCCCATTAGTTTTGTTTAATTAAATAAATCTTTTTGACAATAAATCCACACAGCTTATTTGACTTTGGTGTACTATTTCTGCTGTATTATTATTGGTAAAGGTGGTGGTGATACTGGTGTTGCTGTTTATCCAGAAAATAAATTTCCAAATATTATTTCAAAACAAATCAGAAAGTGACAGAACTACAGGGTAGTAGAAAACTCCCGATAATTGTAAAAGATTCTAGCAAACCCTTTTCAGTAACTGACAGAAAAAGCAGACAAATAAATAAATAAATAATCATATAGAAGATCTGAAAAACATAATTTGTAAATTTGGTCCACTGAAACTAGAGACTCTATACCCAATAACTGCAAAAATATTATCCTTTCTAGCACATATAAAACTTTGCCAAAAACTGACCATATGCTGAATTATAACACAAGTCTCAATGAATTTCAATAGACTGAAATTATGCAGAAAATATATTCTGACCATAATGTAATTAGGCTGGAATTCAATAAGCAAAAAGAAATATCCTTGCATATTAACTGGAAATGCACATTTATTGGAAATTTAGAAATATACTATCAAATTACTCATACTTAAATATAAATTCAAAAATACTATACATTGGGAAAAAACCAAAGCTGTGTTTATAGAAAATTTTATAAATTTAAATAAACGTGTTAGAAAACAAGAAAAAGCAGATAAATCAAGAAAGTAGAAGAATAAAGGCAAATTAAATCCAAAGACCATAGGATAGAATAATAAAGAAAATGGAAACAAGCATATAATAGAAAAAAAATTAGCAAAACTGAAACTTTGTTCTTTGAAAAGAATAATAAATTTAATAACATTTAGCAAAAGTGACCAAGAGAAAAATAGAGAAGTCTTGAAAATATATCATGAACTTACAGACCTTAAAAGGATAATAAGAGAATGTTGTGAACAACTTTATGCCACTAAATTTGAAAATATAAGTGAAATAAAGTCCTAGAAAAATACAACTTTCCCAAACTAAACGAAGAGGAACAAAAAATGTGAATGGTCCTATTGCAGAAATATAATCTGTAATTTGATAAAATGCCAGGCCCAGAAAGCACCTTAAAAGAAAGAAATAATGTCAATTTACTTAACTGCATGAAAATAGACGAAGAAACATTCCTAGACTCATTTTGTCAGCACAGCACATTGGAACCAAAGCCTAGCAAGGACATTATAAGAAGGAAAATCTACTTGTGGCCAAGATATGAGCATCTCAAAGAGAATATTCGCAAGGAAAATTTAGAGCTATCTTGGAAAAAATAGTATATCACAATCAAATGGGATTAATTTAAGAATGCAAAATTGGAGAAGCCAAGATGGCAGCATAGATAAATACCTAAACTGCTGCCACGCATAACAATTTCAATAAACTGCTACTAAAAAACAAAATGTCTGTCACCCAGAACCACAGGCAAGCTGGCCGAATGGAAGTTCTGAAACTAGAAAGAGAAAAGAGGATTGAGATGTGCACAAGCGCTGAAAAGCTGAGGTACGGAGGGGTGCAAACTGGGCTGGTGGCGGGTGATGGGGAGCTGCTTTTTTCAACCTGAAGGGAAACAAGCTCCTCATTACTCTGAACTCCAGTTTCTGGGGAGACGCTGGCGACCCAGACTCCTACAGGGAGAAGGTGCACAGTCTGCCATCAGGTTGGAAAGTGAGTGTGGCTCCCTTGCAGACATACACGCAGCAATCATTGTTCATTGTGTGGAGATGCAGATTGCGGGGGACTTGGACACGCGGAGACACAGAAACAGCTGAGTGGCAGTCATCCTGCCCTAACCTAGTGACTCTCTGAGACCCCACCCTGCCCAATCTGCAAGCCCGCCCAAGCTGTACACAGCAGCATTTGCATATAAATGGCTTGCATTATCGCAGCTTAACCTAAACTGCAGCTCTGGTCAGACCAGGAGAAATCTGCAGACCTCCTTGTAGCTCCTGCTGGGCTGCCTTAGACGTAGCTGACCCCATTGGAGATCCAGAACCTAGTGTATCTAGAGGTCAGTGTGAAACGACATCAGAATTCAACTACACACATCCATAAGTGACACATTCAAGAGGCAGATTCAGTGAGCATCAAAGCCCCACTGAAGCAAGTCCTGCCCCATAGACGTGTCTCCAGTGCAGCAGTTCTTCCACTTCATCAGCACAGGGAAGCAGCAAAATGTGGAGACAAAGAAACGTGTCATGAATGAAAGAAATGGAGGACATAGAGTTCAGGTTCACATTTATAAGGTTACTCAAGAATCTTCTAAAAACTGCCAAGAAACTTGATGAAACCTTCAAGGACCTTAATGAGAATGCCAAGAAAATGGAAAAGGATCAGTCAGAAATTAAGCATACACTGTCTGAAATGAATATACAAAAATTCAACAATAGACCAAAGGACTCCAAGAATCAAACCAAAGATCTGAAATATGAGGAGACAAAAAAACACCCAACCAGAAAAACAAAAAGAAAAAAGAATCCAAAAATATAAAGATAGTGTAAGGAGCCTCTGGGACAACTTTAAGCATACCAATATCTGAATTATTGGAGTGTCAGAAGAGAGAGAGCAAAATATTGAAAACCTATTAAAAGAAATAATGTCAGAAAATGTTCCCTACCTGGTGAAAAAAATAGACTTACAAATCCAGGAAGTGCAGAGAACCCCAAACAAGAGGAATCCAAAGAAGATCACACCAAGACACATCATAATTAAAGTGCCAAGGGCAAAAGACAAAGAGAGAATCTTGAAAACAGCAAGAGAAAAACAGTTGGTTACCTACAAGAGAGTACCCATACAACTATCAGCTGATTTCTCAACAGAAACTATACAGGCCAGAAGGGAGTGGCAAGAAATATTCAAAGTGATGAACAGCAAGAACCTACAACCAAGATTACTCTACCCAACAAGGCTGTCATTCAGAATTGAAGGTCATATGAAGAGCTTAACAGACAAGAAAAAGCTGAAGGAGCTCATCACCACTAAACCAGGATTATATGAAATGCTGAAGGGTATTCCTTAAGAAGAGGAAGAAAAAGAAAAAGGTAAAGATAAAAACTATGAACAACAAAATGACAACAAATACATACCTACAACAAGTGAATCTAAAAATCAAGTGAATAAAAAACCTGATGAACAGAATGAACCGATAAATATAATAGAATCAGGGACATCTAAAGGGAGTGGACTGATAATTCTCAGGGGGAAGAGGGTGTGAGGGGTGTGGGAAGAGATTGGACAAAAATCTTACACCTATGGATGAAGACAGTGGTGGAGAATAAGGGCATGGGGTGGGGTGGGAGATTGGGTGGAGGGGAACTATGGGAGGAAAAAAAGAGGAACACCTGTAATAATCTGAACAACAAAGATTTATTTTTTAAAAAGAGAAAAAAATAAAAAATAAATTTAAAAAAAGAATACAAAATTGGTTTAACTCTCAAAAAGTCAACCATTATAATTCTCCATATTTACAAAAAGGAAAAAATGTTTCTTAAAAGCTAATATCTGTTCATAACTCAAAACTCTTATTAAAATAGAGGAAAAGTTTCTCAATCTAATAATTTCTATAAAGAAATAGTGTAAATAGAAAACTAAAACCTTTCCTTTTGAGAGCACATACAAAATGGAAGTGCCCACATTACTATTTTATTATATCTTGTATTAGATATTTTAACCAATGCAATAATGCAAGTAAAATAAATAAAGGTATGATAATTAGGATGATAAGCTTAAAACATTAATTACAGATAATAAGATTTGATGTGTAGAAATTAAAAACAGTATGCAGGTAAATTATTAGAATTCCTAATTTGGCAGAATTGCTGGAGGTCAATAGATCACATAAATACACAGAAATTATTTGTATTTCTTTATGCCAAAAAAAACAGTGATTAATAAATTAAACTTTAAAAAACACCATTTTTAATAGCACAAAAATATAAAATACCTAAGAATAGGGCCTGCCCAGGTAGCTCAGTTGGTTAGAACACCATTCCTATACACCAAGGTTGGGAGTTCAATCCCCAGTCAGGTCACAACATACAAGAAGCCATAAATGAATGCATAAATAAGTGGAACAACAAATCAATGTCTCTATCTCCTCTCTCTCTTTCTCTCTCTAACATACATTCATTGTACATATTATATGCCACCACTGAAAAAAACTTTTAAAGGTTTAAATAAATGGAAGAATATAACATGTTCAAGAATTGGAAGACTCCGAGTAGAAAAAATATCATTTCTCCTCAAATTAATGAATCCGTGGATTTTAAATAATAGAAATAAGAAGACCCCACAAGATATTGTGTGACCTTAATAACATGATTTTAAAGTTTATATGAACATATTAAGGCATCATTAAGTTCTGCATTTCTTCTTTCTATTGCATTTATTGCTTTTCCATTTACTATGGAAATTTTCCTAGAACAAAGAAGCTCTGTTTGATAAGAAAGAATCATCCAAACCAGTATCCCAAATTTAAATTTGGAGGAACCATAAGATAAATAAACTCCCAGAAATTGAGTCTCTGACCTATAATTTTCAAATGAGTGGCTCTCCAGTGGAGGGCTTCTGCACCTGTTTCTCTGCTATATCTGGATATGATTTACAGCCTATGAAAGCCACCGCCTCTAAAAAGCAGTCTCCCTTATGTACTTGTTCCTGCATCTTCATATTCTGGAAATGTCAACGCAGAGCTGGCCTGATTCAAATGCTATCTATAATAGTCATTATGGGGCAGTACTCCCATCCCTAAGGCAAAAAGGACACAAAAAGAGAAAACAAGGAAGTCTGTACAACTGAATGAGACACAACCCACTTTAGACCTTCACCACATTTTGCTCCTGCCACCTACACCAGAAGAGAAAGACTGGACTGACTACTTCATGCTTTACCTCTGGTTTCTGATAGCTGAGAGAAGAGCTATATCTAAACAAACTCAAACCTCACAGGGGAGATGATTTCTCCCTTGGCTATTCATATCGTTAAGTATTTGTTATACCTAACCATTTGCTTCTGGTTTGTTAATTTGAGGCTTTCAGTTAATTAATAATATTGGCACCCTCACTTTATAGGACAACAAGGTCAAAAAAGTTGACCCCAACCCCTGTCTATTCTCATCTCCCCTACAGGGGCACTTGTAAACTGCTAATTCAAGTCAGCTACTAGGAACCAAGTGTTGAGAGGAATTTGGGTTAAGTTCTCATGGCAATTTGTGGCTGGGTGTGGGGACTCCTCCTTTGCTGCCCTCAGATGCCTTCTACCTCTGCTTGGTGATGTGAGAAACAATAGGAGGGACTGTGGATTTCTGATAGAGAGAAAGGATGGGACTGGTAATTTTACCAGCAGAGGTGATATTTTGAGAAATTCTAATTCACTTCAGTATTATTTTGAATTTATAAATCTTTTGTAGATTGCCAAACTGAGCAATGCCTAAAACATCACACACAAAAAAACAATGGCTTTGGTCCAACTACATAAAACCAGCAACTTAAGGGTGAATGATTTAAAGCATGCACTATTCATACAACTCTTTGAAGAAGTCACATGACTCAATTTGAAAGACTCCATAACAGTCATTCAAACATTTCCCTAGTGACAATAAAAGGATTTCAAAGCTAAGTAAGCTGCCTACTCCATAATTATGTCTAAGAAAGAGAGCTCCCCCACACTTCATTTAGAATTATACAGATGAACTCAGCATTTCTGATTACTTATTGTAGTCATATTATTAGTTGTCCCCAAAATGAAAACATTTTCTTTATGGCCATGCTTACTGTAGCCCAAAGTGAAAAACGTTTAACTATATTCCTTTAATTGTATACATACAGGTGCCAAAAAGTTGCTCTTTGCATCCTAATTGTTAATGGTTTTATCACCTTCACTGATTAATTTTGTGGCTAATTACCAAACTACAATTTAGGCAATGTAGGCACATTTTAATGTTAATAAGGGAAGGATAAAATACATACGACTTGAAATGAAAAAAAAAAGTGTTTGAGGGTTGAGTGGTTAGCAACCACAGTTCACAATTTTTCTCCTTCTACCCTGGTTTACAATTGATATTGTCTGACAGAAGAAGGTAATAGGAAATATTTTTTCTTATAATGATATAGTATTTATGAAGCAAGGTTATGATTAAGGTCATTGAACCAATCATGCCTTTCCTTACCAAACTGCTAGATACCTTCTGGATAGATATTTGACAAATACATTTTCAAGATGTAGGAAACTGTCCATTTATTTTTTGTTAAAGGAATAGGGCTAAATTCCTATGCTTTGTAACTGGGAGTTGGGTGGATAAGCAAGTAATGCTAGGAAATTTCATAATACATAGAAGAAGTCAAAATCAAATCCTGGCCTGGGGGAGACCAAAATAGAGCCCAAACCAACCAGGTCTTGACATCTAAAGCCAAAGCAGAGAGGACCTTAGTTTTAAAGATGTGTCCTGAAAGTCTCTTAAATTGGATGAAACTCCATTTTTTTTCTGCCTCAGAAGATTAAGTGTTGTGTCAGTTCCTATCAGAAAGTAGAATCTCTGCCTCCAATAAGTCAGTTTTTTTTTTTTTCAGGCCTGCTGCCATTGCCTTGTCGTTTATCTAACCCTGAAAGCAAACTTTTCTTATAAGGACCCTTGTACTCACATTAGTTTTTGCAGACTATTTCATTATTTTATTTAAGTCCTTTCTCCACCAGCTATGTTAGTATAACCCCAACAGCACCATGAGAAACCTGCTAAACTCTTTACATATGACTTGAAATAAAAAGTAGTAAATGTCCTTCTTTGGATTGAGGTATTGGGTAAATAAGAAGTTCGAATCCCTCTTTTGTGTACTTTACATAAAATATTCTAAGTCTTATTTACAAAATAGAATAAAATTAACTAATTATTCTAGAGCTAGCTATTTGACCATTTCTAGACTAATTTGACTCTCTGTTTTCTTTTTTTTTATTTGTTGATCACTTTCTTAGAAAATCTTTTACTTTGGTTATTTTATGAATCCTTTAGAAATGGACAAAAACTCTAAATTGAAAGTATTTGATTTTCACTCAAAATAGCTAATTCAGGAGTCTCCTAAACAACAACAACAGCTATAATTCAGGCATTAATAGTGTTACACTAACATGGCCCAATTCCACTACGCTTCTCAAAAAAACTCCACCATATTGAGTGGTTAACATCACTAAATTCCATTAAGACAAGACCCATGACCATCACATCCACCTCTGTCACCTCAACAACTTACTCAGCTTTACCCATAGCAAGGCCTTATATTCCCCCTAAGGACATATTTTATGATGGGCTCCTAATAATAATCAGGGGTTGGAACTGCACAAGCAAAGGTAACACATAATCAATCCCAAACTGAAGTTCTTTTCATTTATCTTTAAAGAAATCTATTTGACCTCTCCATTGGAAAAGAAGTATCTACTTTTGAGTTGTTTCAAAATAGTGACATCAAGTAATGAAGAGCATAAATATTCTTCAGTCATCAGCTTCTGTCTCATATGTGGTTAAACCATAATAAGATACAATGATCAATGGTAGTTAATTCAAGATGCCCGGATTTCACTGTAGATTTAGAGGGATCTCAGTCCTGAAGGAGTCACCTCTTAAACTCTTTGGTGGTATAGTAAGAATAATTCCATTTTAGGATGAGCGTGTGGCTCTATGAACACATATCTCAAAAGAAAAAAATGACTGGAATAACTAACAAAGCATTTTTTAGTTAGACCAATAGTATGTTTTCCTTTATACTCTGAGTAAGTGTGTGTGTGTGCACTTTCTCGCAGCAAGGGTTTAGGACTCTCTTATTGCCATGTTACCAGAAGATCAGGCTGTTTCTCACTTGAGATGCTAACAAATGATGATGTTACATTATTTGATAAACAAACCATAATACAACCATGTAAATCTCAAGAACATGGCCAAACACCATGGTGTTCCTTTGACAGTTAACTGGGATTTTCTCCACAGCTGAATGCAAGGCACCTAAGCCAGCTCAGTGGCCTGTCAAGGCTGCTCTGCCCAGATGACATCATCACTTGGCTTTCCAAACACACCTCTTTGGCTCTGGCTCTTTTGGCTTTTTTCCATGTAAACAAGGCTTGATTAATGCTGCAGAAGGCCTGTGAATCACGTATTCCACTCTCATATGGGAAGTCAGAATGTCAATTTTTCCTCGTTTCTAGCATAGCGCATTGGGATATTTAATGTGGCATCCCTAGCAACAACAAAAAACTGCCTTGGTGCCTAGCTGCCTGCTTCACAACACATTTGCTGTAAGAGCAGCTGATCCTTCGCCCCCTGGAAGACCTGCACCTCAACGTGAAGCTGCATTCACAGCTCTGACCATTATGGCCAGATCACAAGCATATTACAAGTCTGTCGTTTGATGCAGAGACAGGGGAAGAAAGAGAAGTCCCTGCTGTGCCTCCAGGAGAATAAATGGTATTGTGTCCATGCAGTCACAGATATTCAGGACTGATCAGAGCCTGGGTGGGACCTTTGTACTCCTAGGGTACCTCTTACCACCACTGCCTCCAGCTGGCAACATCATTGAACATAACTGATTGCTAAATCTAGTATATCCAGGAGAGATGAAAGCCAAAACTCTCCCAGCTGAAAGAATGCCATAGATGTCAATCTTTATAACCGTTTAACAAATATGGTAGTTTCACAGTTGGAAATAGTCAAGACCCAAGTTGGGGGAATTAGTGCTGGTGACAATCGAGAGTATCCTAGGGCCATGCTGGGTCTAATTGCAAGAGGTGAAATGCCTTACTCCACCAGTCCTACATGATTAACTGAGGGTGTGGGTCAGTTATGCAGATTTGCTTATTGGGTAACAAATAATCATGACACATGGATTGCTTCTCTATGATGACTAACAGCACAGCCTCTGAAAGTAGAACATGAAACGTGTTAAAATAATATATTGGAGCAAATTATTGTGTGTTTACACAGTTTCCTCCCTGCTTTTAAAAAACAAGTAGACTATAAATTATTGAGCCTTTCTTCTTCATTCTTCATGAATTACATAAAAAATGTTTGAATATTGCATGTATGCACCACACATTTCACAGAGTTTTTCCATGTTGTTGTCCATTTTGATAAGCCAGGAAAGGAAGTAGGGGTTTGACTCTTAAGGTCAATTAATTTCAAGCTACTGAAAGCAGTCCAAGGATGAAAGTGAATTTCCAGGTCAGCTCCAGAGTTAATGTCTTTCTAATGAGATCTACAAAAAGTTGGAACTTATATATGCAATGCTGAAAGGTAACAAGCAAATCTTCAAAAGTTAGCAATTCGCTTCAATTTTTCTAAAGGATCTCAAGATGTTATGGTTCTCATCCAATAGTGCACACGCACGTGCACACACACAACAGAGTCTAGGAATAAGTCATTCAGAAGAAGGATTTAGTTGATCTGGTCAGATATCAACTTAGAATTCACAGGCTTCTCAATAACTCATAAAACAAAGTTTGAAAACTAAGTTATCAGTCTAGCGAGGTATAATTTTCTTAGAAGTACAGGTATAAAACAAGCAGAGATTATTGTGATTCACCATACATACTTGAGAAATGAAGTAGCAGCAAGGAGTCTATGGTACTCTCTGGTATCCACAATCAAATCTCAGGATCAGTTGTGCTCCCTTGATATTTTCAGAAGCACTCATTGCCTGAGGTTCTGCCTACAGACACAGAGGCTGCAAGATTCCCTCATCTTGCACAAGACCACGGAAATACCAATACTCCATTGCAAAACATCTACTTTCGTTGCCTCAGTGTAACACAACGAAGGTGATTTCACAGATGCCACCGAAGTATTTTCTCACACCAAATTCCAAAATTAGAGACACCTCAAAATGTAATATCTTTAAGACTTGGTTTTGGTGAGTAGAATTTCTAAAGCTCCAAGCTAAATATTGGGAAGGATCTTTGGCTTTCATCTTCACTGGCAATTTTTAAGGAAATGCTAATGTAAAGAAGCAAAACTTGAAACTATAAATAAGTAAGATATAGATTTGATTAGAACACACAAAAAATGTTAATGTCACTCTAACCAGTTGTTATTAGGTATAAATATCGGTTGCGTCATTGTGTTACTTTAACACTATTACTTATAAACTTTGTTACAAGGAAATAAGAAAGTCCTCATTCTCTCTCAATATTTAGAGTCTTGGTCTTAATTGAAACCCCAAAAGGCCCCAAGGACCAGAGAATCATTTTTGTTTCCTCTAAAAGATGCTTTTTTTGGTAAATAAAATTTCCCAATAAAATGAGGAATACCTTCCTCATTTTATTTGAATCATTTTGTCTTCTGCTTATTCAATAAATCCATTACATAATCTGGCTGGAGTTTTTCAGACTTCAGGAAGTGTAGGTGATTTGGGGCACTGGTCTTCCCCACCTGTGAAATGGATTGTTAATAATTCTAACTTCATATAGCATCTCTCTCAGATTTGGTTAAGATGCTTGCAATAAATTAATTAATTAATAATAGTGGTTTTAACAAGACACAAATTTATTTTCTTTCACCTAAAAGTAAATCTGAAAATAGGCAAACCAAGGATGGTGCTATGGCTCCACAATCACCGGTATCCCAAGCTCCTTCTCATCATCTTTAACATCTACCAAATGATCTAAAATGGTTGCCAGGAACCAGCCTTCACATCTGTATTCCAATAATCAAAAAAAAATGAGCAAAGAGGAGAAGAGTCTCTCACACTTCCTGTCAGCTCTCATTAAGTAGAACTTGGACATATACACAAAGTTAGTTGCAAAGGAAGCTGGAAAACATAGTCTTTGTACTAGATGGCCATATACACAGCTAAAACTAAGCACCTTCTCCACTTCTGAGCTGCACAACCTTCTCTAATCCCCCATCATCTGTAAAATGAGATAATAAGACATCCACTTTATAGGTTTGCTTCACTGTCTAAAGTAGGATAAAAACTCAACATTTATTGGTTATATTTATTATTATTGTCATTGGTGATATTATTATTAATCTAGAATGGTACAAAAGGAAAGATGTGTGATTGCTAAAGAAAAGGGCATCTCTTTAATTGTGGCCATTTGACAATAGAGGGCAGACCCAAATAAAGCTGAATGGTCCTGGGGTTGCACAGTTGGAGTCTCCTGCCTCAGCAGAGGCACGGCATTAAGGGAAAAGGATAACTGGTTTGACCATTTTTCTGAGATAAAGCTCTCAGGATTCATTTTGCATTGGGGTGGGGGGAAGAGGTCAAGGTTGCCCTGACATGCTCTTGTTCTACATCCAAACCTCTAAACCACGCGAATCTCTGGATTTCTAAATATACTTTGAGAAAACAAATCACTCATTTTCGATATGGATGAATTACTTAGTTTCCGTATTAATCACATTGAGCTAGTTAACATTTATTATACATCTTAACCACAGACAATACTGAAAACAACAGCAGACAAAACAGTTTTGCTCTGAAAATGGGGGAAGGAGGGCTGATTTTTGCCCAAAGACAAGGAATAGGAAAGGTCTCTATTTATAGACAAGCCTATTCAATAACTTCATTTTTCATAGACCGGTGTTCCTTCATATAAGGAAGTCATTTGCTGCTCTCACAGCTGCTCAGATGGAATGGCTTTTTGTAATGTTAAAAGTATGAGTCAGTAGTTTACCCACAATAGCCACATTTCAAAACTAGCACACAGCTTCTAAGGAACAGTCAGGAATTCAATAGTCCAATACCAAACTCTCAAGGTAGATCATATTTGTAAGTTTACAGCTAATTATTTCAAGAACTTGAAATATACATTTAAATATTTGAACATTTAAGAGGCTTTGGGAGTGTTTGCTACTGGGTCTCTTAGCTACCTTTCCCCTACTCACTCTCAAATGCCCACCAACCTCCTACCTTGGCAAATTTCTACTCATTAATACTCATAGAGATGTTTAAAATGGTGTGCTATTGATCATCACCAATGTCACAGATGGAACTACTACTACTTTAGAATGTGTAGAAGTGTGTGTGTGTGTGTGTGTGTGTGTGTGTGTGTGTGTGTGTGTGTAGATCCTTATAGTGGCAATGACTCAGAGAGGCAAAGAAGGAAAACAGTGGCTTATCAACTTGTTCTAAAAACATCTAAATCTTCTGTACACATAATTAGCATACAAACCACCATTATCAGCAGTTGAAAACCTTTGATCCCAACTCTGAAGATACACGTTGTCTATTTTTTTACTCATCTCTTCATTATCAAGGTCAGGTGCTGCACTAGGGGATGGAGATGCTTATTCAGACATGGCTCCTGCCCTCCAGGTGCTTATATCCTGTTAGGAGACAGATATTAAATAGTAACCATATTATCACACACATATTACACAGAACAAAGCAGAGGAAGAGGTTGCTATGGAAACCTGAAAAGAAGGCTTTGACTGAGGAAGGCTGCTGATGACTCCTCTGAGGATTTGATGTTTGCTGGAAGGATAAGTAGGAGTTAAATGAGGGATCAGGGCAGATGATTTCAAACAGAAGATCACAGAAAGAGCTCCATGGCTGGAGCAAGATGTGAGAACAAGAAATAGAAAAAAGAGGAAATGTGATACAAGATGAAATTGGAGAGGCAGGAGCCAGCCATACTTGTCTGATTGTCACATCACACTGAAAGTCTTAAGCAAAAGGGTAGCCTGGTCAGAGTAAGGTTTGGAAAAGATTGTTCTAGCTCCAATATAGAAAAGGACAAGGAGAGGACAGAAGAAAGGGTCAGTGTAATAAATCCATCTTAAGAGGCTTTTAAGACTTCCTTGATTTACTTATTCTGTATATTTTGACAGCACTTACTATGTGCCTGACATTGTACTAGGTTAATGAAAAAAAGCACAAGTTAAACCTGATAGAAAATGTTGCATTTACTCCAGTGTTACATGTACTAAATTATTGGGGCTAAAAAAGGAAACATTGGATGAATTTTCTGGGGTCAAAGTTCCTTTGTGCAGATTCAGCTTATAGGAATGGGGTGATATTACATGGCTTAGAGAGGAGGTAAGATTCCAGACAAGTGTCCTGATTATGGCACTGATGTGCTGCATTATCCTCCAAGAAATGAACCTCAACAACTAAAATTGAGAACAATGGTTCTCAAGCTTCTAGATTTTCCAAACTAATCCATCACAGCCTTGCACTCTCTTCCTATGGATTCACAAGTCCTAAAACCAAGTTATCTTTCCCCTAGGGTGTTATCCTTCCATCCAATAGATTTCAAAACTTTATAATACTTTATCACAGTAGTATAGGCACATTGTTCTAAAAGTTAAATAGTATTACAAACCCTAAAAATAAAAAATTAAAATTAAAAACATTGTTTGCCCCAACCCTCCAAAGGCTAAGTTTCGTTTCTTGGAGCTAAACACTTAAATTTTTGCAATTTTTTTGCTGTTACTTTTAGTGTTTACCTTCATTTTTATAAATAATACATCCTTATTTTTATATTTTTTTAAGTCATTATCTGTTTTGACTTCCTATTCTGGAAGGATTTTCCCTCCCAAGTCTACCTTCTTTCCCTCCCTTATCCTTCCAAGGAAGTTATAATTTAGGTTCAATCAGGATTTAGTATTTGTCTTATTTGGGGGCAAATTTTTTCAAAGCTGAGCCACAGGAAGCAGTATATTTACATGTTCTTTCAAGTTTTCCTTTTTCCTGGAGTTAAAGATTTCATTGTTTTTCAATTGCTTAGTTTTCTATGAGCCCATCACTACTCTAAACCTGAGCTGTCTTGGAAAATTCCAAAATTTTTCTTATAATCTTCAAACATATATGAATTTCAATTTCTTAGAGATATTCCTTTTGGGGTCCTCAGTCTTCCTAATCCAGACTGGAGGCTGTGCTGGCTTTTGCACTTGACAAATCCCCTGGGAAATTTCTTCACCTCTTTCTTGGGTAGGTCCTCTTCCTTGGTTCCTAGGCCTTCCTCTCTCTTAGTGTCCTCACTTTGCTTGGTGAGCACCTCTTCCAGTTGCCTGTCTGAGAAATACCTCGATAACATTTGTACATTACAATTTAGAAAGTCTTATTGCATTTGTCACCTCATTCCATCCTCTCTGTAGCTTCATAAAATCCTACTCCCAGTTTTATCTACTGATAGCACTGAAATAATTAGCCCAAGGCCCATAGCTTCTCAGAGGACATGTAGGTAAGTTGTCTCTACCACCATCTCTGAAAACTATGCAGAGTAACTCAGATAGTGGGAATGTAACCGACACATGCTAATGAAGTGGATGAATTTAATAAATTAACGAGGCGCCTGCAAACAGATACATTATATATTTCTTCGTAGGACTATCAGCAATGGGAGGGTATATAATTAAGAATTGGATATCATAAGCTTAAAAATGTTCATGGTTCAACAGATATCAAAGCAAAATTGTTTCAGAAAGGGCAGTTTTATGAGCAAATAATGGAATTATCAGTGACATAAATGCAGTCTCTGCCAACTTCTTTTCCCACTGCTTCTCTCCCCATCAGAATCTCCCACTCCTGTCCCACTCCCCTGGATGTCACATCCCTAAGTCAGTGCACTGGTTTAGAATGTCTTGAAAGCAGATGTCCCAAGCAAAGTTACCAGAGGAAGAAATGTCACAGAGCAGCCATACAAAGCATGTCTCTGAAAGGATGAACAGATGGCACCAAGAGTCCCTTCACTCCATGGTGAGGATGCTTGGCAACAGCAAGTACGCTGACAAAATTGGAGTCAGTTTGTTACTCCCTCTTTTGACAACAACGAAACTGAGATGTCCATTGTGTATCTGCTTGTGCCTTGGCTACAAGAATTTCAACAACTGCTTCTTTTTAAAAAGTGGAAAGCATGTTCCCTCACTTAGACTAACTGCCCATCTAATTTAGGGGCGGGGGGGATAAGGACATTCAAAACCTAGTTGTAGCTGACAATGTGAGCCTTCTCTCTCCCACTTTAAATAGTCACAGAGCCATAACCTGTCAGAACTTCAAAGCATCTTAGCCATCCATCCTCACCTTTTGCACACAGGAAGCTAGGGAACAGAAATGCAGGTCTTGCCCATGACCACACACCTGTAGAGAGACTATGTCAGGACCAGAGCTAAGCTCAGGTTCTTTCTTTGAGTCTTTAGTTATTTGAATCACCTTTTTATATACAAACAATTTTAAAATAGCAGTAACATAAGATTTTGGTAAAATAAATAAATGCAAGTCAGATGTGTCATCCAAGAGTCAAGACTATAATAAAACAATTTGGTGAGCTGCATAGTCCCTTGATGCAGGCAACACTTTTCTTCTTGGTTTCCTCTGTCCCTTGAGCCTTGTGTAAGGACATCATTTGGGGAAGTGGAACATTCGATGTTGACAGATACTTCACATAGTTGATGATTATGTGGCTTAAGGTCATCCTCTCTCCTCTAACCATCTCCCCGTCTTCCCTCCACAGTACTCCACAGGAAGACAAAACAAACTACTGGCTGTTTTCTTTTCCTCCGTAAAGGGCTCTCAGAATTTTCCAAATCCCCAATCTCTGCTCTTCCTGTCACCTCACCTACGTTGACCTGCTCCTCTCTGTTTGCTAGTAGACTCTGATGCTCACTTTCCTGATGCAACCACAACACTGCTACTGCAAAAGCGATTTGGGTTGAGGTAAAGAAAGGAGACGGAATGGCAGGAGCACGCTGAAAACACCTGCTAAAGCAAGCTTCAGAAACAATTTAATTCTGAGTTAAGGAGAGCCATGCGGCAGAGCCAGTCACAGGACAAGAAGAGGCATGTGGAACATAGCTGTTGCACAATGTCCCCAGGTCTGATAGCAGATCTCATGGAGTTCTGCTCTTCTAGACACCAGGCCCAAGACCCCTTAAGGGATGTTGCCACAGCTACAGTTTTTGCAAATACCAAATAAATGATGATTGAAGTATATAGCTCAAGCTCTGTCACCAAAACAAGAGTGCTTGTGTGTTTTGCCATGTGCAGCCTTGTTACCACACTTTTTTGTCTATTCAGATGTTGACTGCATGTTTTGCAATGAGTTTACTTGAATATGATTTATTTAACTTTTGCAATGAAAAGAAACCATAAGTTATGAGAAGACAAAAATGATGCCTGCCAGGAATACTCCCCTTAAACTGGCTTATTTCTTTTTTAATCACAAAAGCACAAAGAACCCAGAGTCTCTGATAATGAATGTAATATATGATTGCCATAAAAAGTTCACTCTGCTTTCAATTTCAATTTACCCCACTATAAATCAGTGATCCACTTAATCAAATATTCTTCCCCTTTAATTGTTTTATCTTGCTTTTATGTTAAATCTTACTGAGTTCCTGCTGGCACCAGTCTTCACATTATAGAAAAAAAATGTCAGTGGTTGGCCCATAATTAGTATAAAACTCAAACATTGTTTCTGAACATTAACCAGATTGGAGGAAGACCTCACAATTTCACTGGACCAGCGAAACAAATCCAAGTCAAAAAGCAAACCTGGATTAGTTGAGCTAGCCATCAATTTGCTGTCAAAATACGGAGTGTGGGCCCCGGCTTTCCAACTAACTGGAGGATTTTTCCCCCCATAAATGTCTTTTATTATCATTTTCCAGGGCATTTAAACTCTATTTGGTTGTCTTTTAAATTCTCCAGCCTGAAGCTGGCCGTTTAAGGATTGCAGATGCTTGCCTGAACTAGCCCATCAGTTCCCATGAGAAAAACCACCAGCACAGTAAGCTGCAAACTTCAGTGTTTGTGATGAAGGGCACTTTCTGGGTGTTACAAGACAAACTGTCCCTAGTGGGCAATCCGCTTCTGTAAACAAGGAGGGGGGAAATGAATTCCATGTTATTGATTGGTAAACCCCTTTCTGACAAGGTGTATAGGGACAATCTGATAGACATGCTGTTGAATTCAATATGAGAGCAAAGGCAGTGGTCAAATGCTATTTGGACAGATATAGCTTAATTGTAATTCTTGACCTTCAAGCAAATACTCATTATAGTTTTTTAAATTAAAATTCTAAAAATCTTTTTAAATAAACTGAGAATAAGGAAATATCCAAACCAGTCCATCTGCTTTATCCAATGAATGTAAATATTTCCAAAGCAAAGAAGCTATCTCTGGAGTTTTATGGACTTACTTTGAATTTTATAAATGAGCAGTAGAAAGGCAGAGTTATTTGGGGGCTAATGAAGCCATATGCTGTTTATGAACCTTTCTTGAAAATATCTATTATTTTACTATTTATTTATGTATCTTGACTTGTTTTATAAAGAACTTTGAACAAATTTAAAAATTAAAACTCTTTTAACCACCTAGCTCAATAAATAAAATATTTTCCTATTAACAAAAAGATAAACATGTTTTATAAATCTGAGAAAGAAAAATAGCTTCAACTGACCCAGAAAATATTAATTTTATCTCAGGCATAGCTACAAGCGATTGAAGTAGCAAAAGATATATTTTCTTACAAAGGCATTTTTACCAAGGCAAAAAAAAATTTGTTTAAATGATATTTAAGTTTTAAGATATCCAAAATATTTAGAAAGAACTTTTGTTTACATGTATGTGTGTGTGTGCATATATATACATATATAGATATATAGGTATAGATATATATATATATATATATATATATATAGAGAGAGAGAGAGAGAGAGAGAGAGAGAGAGAGAGAGATACATCAGTTGCCTACTGTATGCAACCACAACTGGGATCAAACCCTAAACCCAGGCATATGTCCTGACCAGGAATCGAACCAGAAACCTTTTGGTGCACAGAACGATCCCCACCAATTGAGTCATACCGGCCAAGGCATTATTTTCAAACTTTTCACATCAGACAAGTGTGGTGAAATAATATATATTAAATATATAGATATAATTATCACAACAGAGTGAATATTTTTTTAATAAAAACAACAACATGAAAAACATCCTATTAAAGAAAAACCTTTATATGGAACATTATTCACATTTCTGCAAATGGAATTTTCTGATTAACTACCATATATTATATTATTTGAATAACTTTAGAAAAGATTAATTCCCAAGCTGTGTCCTCAGCCATATTTTTCCTTGGCTGAAATTGGGCTTTAAAACAAAACGTCAGCAATGCCAGCCAGCTATTCTAGTTACGGGTTCGGAAACTTCCAGTACAGGCAGTTAAAAGTGATTTAAGAAATGCAAAATCACTCTTTCACAAATGTGTTTGTTAAACTTGTAAATTGATATATCAAAACCGCAACCGGAATATAGCAATTTGTCTCTCTTTGCCTGCTGTGGTGTATTCCACAGCTGCCTGCCAGATAATATACTGATTGTAACTTTCCTAATTTACAGAGCCTTTAAGTCTAATCTCCAGGGCCAGCCTAAAGGGCTTCTTCATCCATTGAAATGCCAGAATAATTGAAATTGTCTTCAGCAGACAGTCAAGCAATAATGAATATTTTCTTTGCTGATTGCATGCCAAGGTTACACATAGTACTGCAAACAGAACGGATCCCAAGCCAAGCCTCCCGAGGGAGGGGCAGCCACTAACCTGTGGCAGGAGACACAATACCTAGGGCTTCCCTTTCTCACAGGCTCCTGCAGCCAGTGCCTCCCACCACGCTTCGGTACCCCCTGCAAGACGGCACAGTTGCAGAGTGAACAATGCTCCCATTGGCTTCCCTGACTCTCCAGGGGCAGATAAAAGGCTGGGAAAGGTTATGCGGATGGGTTTTCCAATGGGGACAGCAGGAGAGAAGAGCAGGGGAAGCTGTTGTTGGAATTAAGAGGAAATACACAAACAGTTAATCAAAAGAAGCCTGCATTGATAGTGCATGAGAAATCGCTTGCTTGTCAGCCCTGAACAGTCTTTCCCACACCTCTACTCCCAAAGGTTTTTGTGAACGCCAGGAGTTATTTTCTGATTTAGAGTCAGTCCTGCTTCAATGGAGTCTTAACGATGCTCTGATTGAAATGAAAGCATTTAGTAGCCACAGCGAATCGGTAGTATCTTTGAAAAGTCTCAAGATTAGTGTAACCTTTGGCTATGTTAAGGCTAACATTTTAAATGGAAGAAGACAAAAATGGTTCTTTCATTTAAGCAACTAATCTTCGTTGATTGGTACTCCTAGGACTTGCTTTTAAAAAGGGAATTTGGGCAACTACCCTAAGACACTGTGTGTTTACTAAAAACCACTTAGCAAGAGGTAGAGATATATTTTAAAAGGCAGCACAAGTTACACGAGGGAAAAGAGCATAAAACCTGCTGTTTATGTGACACCCGAGTTGCAAGATCTGAATTACTAAGTAATTGCACACCTAATAGGTGGAATACATGTTAGTTTTCTGTGGCTGCTTATCATATTGCCTCCCCCCCCCCCCCCGAAAGAGTGGCTTAAAGCAGCCATGAACATTTATCATCTCCTACAGTGTCGTCCGTGGTCAGAAACTCAGGAGTGGCATATATGGGTGGTTCTGTCTCAAGGTTCTCATGAGGTTGCAGTCAAGCTGTTGGTCAAGGCTGCATCTTCTGAAGGCTGGACCGGGGCAGAAAGATCCACTTCCAAAGTGGCTGCCTTACATACCTGGCCAGTTAGTGCTGGAGGTTCCTCTCTTTGTAGGGCTGCTTAAATGACAGTGGTACCTGAGCCAGTGATCTAAGGAAAGCAAAGCAGAAGCCACAGTATCTTTGATACCTAGCTTTAGAAGTCACACACTGACATTTCCACAATGTATTTTTAATGTGGGGGCAACTACATGAATACTAGAGATCACCACCTTGGAGGCTGGCCACCCCACATACCTTATACAGTCATGCAGAGCTATCCACCCCCTGGGCACTAAGATCCCCATTATCGCTCTCATTGTCCACCACATTCTTGCACTTACTCTATGTTCTAGAGAAGGAACAGGGGGTGCATATCATTAAATATGTTTCACTTCTTTCCTGTTCCAAAGCCTAGAGTGGTCACTAAACCCCACTCTTCCAAAAGATGGTCCCCCACTGTGCAACTTTGCCATCCAGGAAGTCCTTCCCAAATAATCCTACCAATCTCCAAACCACATGTATATTTTTACATCCAAATAAAATTGGAAAGAAGGAAGGAAACCACTCATTGTATTTAAAATTCAGTAAAAATAATACAGGGAATCGGTTATACAAATAATAGCAAAGCTAAAAAATAAACTAATTACTTTAAAATAAAAAATAAACAAACAAAAACAGAAGACTGTGATGCAACTGCTCCTATTCTTATGCTGGAAAAACAAGGCAAGAGGCAATATTACCAAAAGAAGTGGTCATGGTCACCCAGCATAAGATGGAACCATAGGGTTATGTCCATGGGTGGGAGCAGCAATCATGGAGATGCTGCTGCCACAGCTACACAGAAAGGGAAGAGAAGGGCTTCTCCCTTCCTCCCACTCTCCATCGTCCTGCCATGACTGCATTGATGGAATTCGGCTGGAAATTAGCTGAGAGGGACACCTGTGGGGGCCAGCACCCTATGTTATCAGAGCAGAGCAGGGAAAAGGACAGAGAAATCAGGCCAAGAACCAACACATGTATCCTGCTAAAGCAGTAGACTGAATTGTATTTTTTCACCTAACATTTCTATAAACATTTGTGTATTCTAGATCATTTCTACAATAATTATTTTCAGTTGCTATTATCATCCTATTGTGTATATGGACTCCACTTGTCTTATTCATTTCCATCGAATCGTATTTTCATGTTGTTTCCATTTCTATTACTATTTTTCAAGTTATAGTTCAGCTAATATCTTCATTGCAAAGGATTTTGTTTTGCTTTTTTTCTTTTCAGCTATGTTCTTAAAGTGAATTCCTAAAGTGAGAATTATTGGGTTAAAGAATATCAACATTTTTATGACAACTGATACATATTTTGGGCATCTGGTTTTGACCTTATTGCTTTCTGCACTTCTTCCTACTGAGAAAACAAAATGAATGTGAAAATGTGCAAGCACATAAGAATTCAAGCCTATATTTTTAAAAACAAAGAAGAGAAATAAAATCTGTATTTTGATATTGCGGTAACACCAGTAGCAAAAACTTTCCAGAGAGCTGTGAGATGCTGGAGGAAGGCTGTGATTAACTTTGCAAAGGATGGCTGACTTCTCTTGAATATGACTAGAATAAAATTACTCTAGTGTTTTTCTTAAAGGAAAATGAATCCTCACCCTTGCTTCCTGGAAACAAGTGAATTTTAGATGAAGAGCATCTTTTCAGCAGCCAATGCCTTATTCTTGACTGTCATGTAAACTAGATGTCTGGCAATACCCAAAACTGGGGGCAAAAGTGTATAATAATGAGCTCTCTGTCACTCTCTTAAAGACAGTTGCAAAACAAAAGCCAAGAAGGGCCCATGTACAGAGCCTAAGAGACATTGAGAGATCTAGCTAGTGCTTCTCAAGGTGTGATCCATTTGTGATTAGTGAACTGTAATTAGCTGGCAGCAAAGTACAGTACTATACAAAATGAGAGTAAGCATTTAGAAACTTTTATAGCAATTGGACATTGCTGCAGCCCTTTTATCCTATCTAATAAGGAGGGAATATGCTAATTGACTGTCACACACCCAAAGATGGAGGTGCTCACAACCATGAGATGGCAGTGCCCAGTCTCCTCAGCCCCGCTGGGGTGGCAGGTGCATGGCACAGCCAGGCCCGCCCCCAGGCAAGTCCGGCTACTCCACATGCCTACCTCCAGAATCCCCCAGTCCCCCAGCACCTCCAGGCTCCCAGGGCCAGCCCGAGGTGCAGGCTACTCAGATGTCAGCTGCCCAGCTACCCAGGGCCGGCCCAAGGCACAGGCAAGCCTCGGATGGTGGCTGACCAGTCACCCAGGGCCATGCCAAAGCTTGCACTGCTAGCAGTGGCAGCAGCAGAGGTGTGATGGGGTGTCACCTTCCCCTGAGTGCCAGGTCTCCTTTCCCCCTTGAGGGCTCCCAGACTGTGAGAGGGGCCAGGCCAGGCTGAGAGACCCTCCTCCAGTGCATGAATTTTCATGTACTGGGCCTCTAGTTATATTTATAAAATTCTCTCTCTCCCCAAATATGCCTTATCTTAGGGATCTCCCAGGATTTCGGACAATAGCACATAGTTAGTAGTTAATATTTATATATTAGATGAATGCACGGATGGGTGGATGGGTGGTGGATAGGTACATGAGAAAGGTAATTGCAACTCTTTTTAGTGGATTGGTTTGACATATTGGTATGTCCCAGAGGAGAAAATATTCTGGATACCCAAGCATATGACATTGTAGATTACTAGCTACCAAACCATTTTTTTAATCAATCAAGGAATGTATTCTATTTTTCACTAGGGTTATAGTGCAATGATTTCACATTAATGCTATTCACATCTTTGTGATGAAGATCCAATTTAAAATTGTTTCTTACAATGATTTCTAAATCTCTAACAAATAAGTAGCAAAAGAAAGCACTATTCATAGTAGTTCTTTGGTTAATCTCTTCCCACTCACCCATCTTATCCCAACTTCCCCCTTTCTCTCTGAGATTCATCAGTCTGTTTTATGCTTCCATGTTTCTGGATCTATTTTGTTTTTCAATTTATTTTGTTCATTAAATTCTATAAGGATATATTAGAAACTAATAAGAGTGGTTAGCCATTGGTATGGAGGTTTAGAATTCAGTCATAAAGAAGATTAATAGTGGGAGGACCACTTTTGTGTTGTTATATATTTTTAAAATGTTGAACCATGTGAATGTATTCCATATTCAAAATAAATGAAAATTTTTAAGGAAAACAAGGGGGGAAACACCCACTTATCACATAGATCTGCCTGATAAGGAAACAGGAGAAATTTCCAAGAATTGCCTAATATTTTAGAAGGGCCTTTGCTTTGTTTTGTTTTTGTTTTTGTTTTTTTGTTTTTCTTCAATTGTTTGCTACAGGCATCCTTATTCAGAAAGTTTCCAGATTAAAAGCTAATTTGCTTTAGACCAGCCTGATACAGAGCCTGTCTCTTTCTTGAGCTTTGTTGTTCACCAGGGTAAAGTGTAATCTTCTGATTCTTCCCAACTCCCTTAGTTTGAGACAATAATCCACTCTGTCTCCTCTTAATTAAAGCAAATAGCTGTAGTTCACAACAGTAGTTCAGAAGGTGCTGGTCTTCTGGTTCCCTTCCTGCAAGCAGCTAATTGAGTTCCAAATGATAATGCTGTTTACATTAGAAAGCCAAACCGCTTGTATTGAATCCTTAGCTCATCTTAAACCTCCCTAGTCTCATGAATATCAAATGGCCAAAATACCTCCATTGTGGTAGGGGCCTCTTAAGGGGTCAAGCCTCAGTCCCAAAATATTTAAGGAGCTAATTGGGTGGTTTCTGATTTACATGCTGGGCTTCTACATTCCTGTTCCATCCACAGAAGAAGACCTCCTTGGAATTTTCAGGGAATTGCCTTTGACATTTTATAACCTCAGTGTCTTGCATTAAAGACCCCATCCCCCAGGCAACTCGATGCTGGAGAGTGGGTGGGTCTGAATTTTTAGGATGACTTTAGAAGGTCATTCATATGACAGTTTATGGGAGGAAGCTATGGAGATGGAAAAAATACATAAGCCACAAGACCTATGAATAGCAATTCATGGCATGCAAATTAAGATGGGGTATATTACCATGCATTTGAAATAATTTGCTTATATGGTACATACAAAATATCTAAAGGGCTGATTTTTCTGTCCTTATTTGAAAGTCACAAAAACAATAATTCCTAATATGCATTCTCTATTTCCAGGATCTCTAACAAGTTTTTCTAACATCTTGGGTTTCAATCAAGTCAGTAGATACCTCAAAATGTCCCTGCTAAGAAACTGAAACAAAAGCAGAAATAAATCAGTTATTATTAATCATATTCCTGACCTTCCACAGAGCTTTACACAAATATTGAAATTTGCTTTTCATCATCTTTTTTTGTCATGCAAGAAAAGAGCAGGAATTTCGTTCTCCTGAAACTGAGTTTTGTTTTTAAAGAAACTGTTCTCTGTGAATATGTTCTTGATCACAGGAAATTGCTCAAGCAACCCAAGAGGAGAGGGGGGCGTCAGGCTACGCTTCAATATAATCACTTTCTAAGTAATTAAAAAGTAACTAATTTCTTTCATAATTAAAAAAAAAAGTTTGTTCATTGGCACACACATCCATCCTAATGCCATATTAAGCAAACACGTTCCTTTTTAAAAAAAATCATGTCTAATGCACCACACTCTCTTACTACAGAGGCTGCAATTTATACATTTTATTTCCTTTTGATTCTTAGGTCAACCTTCTATCTTCTTTTTGAGTCTCTGCTTTCCGATCAACCATAAAACACTTCTTTCATTCATTCTTCTTTTACAATGTCGTTGCATAACACCCAAAAATATGTCACCTTGATAAATCACACACACACACACACACACACACACACACACACACACACACACATGCATACACACATACATAGTTTGGGAGACTAGTGCAATATATTAGCTTTTCAGGGATAATATTTACAGATTAGGGAAAATTAAATCTTGCCAAGATTAAATGTTTTACCCAAGGTCTCCCAACTTGTTAATAGCAGAACCAGGACCTAAAATAATCACCTTTTCTATTGCATATCCTGTTTTTTTTTAAAGACTTTTAAAGTCAAATATCATCTACCTTTTGGAATCCACCTGTTTAGCATCCTGGTGAGCCTGAAAAGTCAAATAAACAGTTTAAATTTTAGCATTGTTGATAGTGACTTTTGGTCTTTGGAAATAAGAACATCTAACACAGGACTCTCCAAGTAAGATCCTACTCTAAGAACCAGGAAGTTTTCCTAAATTCCTTGATGAGAGAATTCTGCATTGTCAAATACTGTTTTAATAAATGAGTCATTGGCTGGGGCTTGAGATTGTTTGGGGTGTTTTTGTTTTAATTAGGAAGATTGTTCACTTTAATTATATTCTTTAACAGGATTTGTCATGTGGGTGTTAAAATAATAGCAGGCGTTTCAGTGTGCCAGGGCTGAAAGCAGTTCTTGAGAGACAAGGTCTCAGCAACAGAAAGAAAGGGAGTATTCAGGGCTTTGCATGGTGCCCTAGAAATAAAAATTAATATGTAATTCCCTGCCTTACAGAACTGAAAACAACCCCTGACCTTAAGGGATGGCCATTCAGTTGCTACTTGAATGGAAAGGGAAATTCGGTAGGAGCCCTGAGTGACACACCTAATGATCTCCTAATGTAGCAGGAATAAGAAGAAAGGATGGGGAAAGTAAAAGCAGTGCTAATATCCACAGCAAGAAGATACATTCACAAGAAGCAAACATTAGTATCGATGCTATAAGAGTCCAGGAAACTAAAAAGCAATTTTCATAAACTCTCAAATATAGCTTTAAATAATAAAAAGCTTAAACCGGCTCTTACAAAGAATAGTCTCCTTTGAAAGGATTCCAGAAAACCATGAAATGCTGTTGATAAGGCTGTGCCAATTTGTAAAGCTTGCCACAATCTCCAGCTCGCATTTTCCCACCTTTTTTTCTTTTCTTTAAAAATTTTTTTTTCCACTGAGCTTTGTTAGTCTGGGAGCCTACCATGACAATAACAACAACACAAGTGTTTTCTAAAGCTGAAACCTCTTCTCCCCCAACAAGAAGGGTGGTGGAAGCATTTGGTTTATTCCATGGAAATAATGTTAAAATAGCATTTCAAAGCCAGAGAAAAGATTTTTGATGGAAAGCTCAGGTAGGAACGTGTAAACTCACTCTGAAAGTGTGTCACCCTTATCAACCATTGTATTCAGGATTAATTATAGGTTTGCTTAAATCTCACACTCATGCAAATGTTTACTCACAGAGTCGGAGTTAGTTGATTGGCTTTTTTCAAATAAAGTGAACTTTTAACCAGTGGTGTCTAACTTCCTTAAGGTTTTGCTTACCAGTTGTTTTAGCTTTATTTTCTCCTCTTTGTTGACCAATTACTTTCAATTAGACTCATGATTGCATTGTATAGTTAAAAGACCCAATTAATATCTTTAAAGCAAGTATGTTAAGTAGTACTTAGTGGAAATGCTATATTTAGCTGATAAGAAATAATCATGGTTTAGATGTAAGGAGTACCTTTCATCCAAAAGGATACCAAGGTGCTATTACAAATTTCATACACTCCATTACTAGTTATAGGTCCGAATCTTGTCCTCCCAGCATTACAGCATCCTGATGGAAGCAAAGCATAATAGACTAATGCAGTAGCTTTTAAGAAAAAGGTTTAAAACCTCTAATTTAATTGGAACAGTGAAGGCAGTTGAGCCAACAGAAGGCAGTTGTTGTGGGATTACTGGAAGATGGTTCCCCCAGGGCCACTCCTGCTAGAAGGGAGGTACAGCAAACTGCATAAAGGATTTACATGTGAACACTGAACTCCCTTTTCAGAGACTGAGAAGGGTGATCCCATGATACCACAGCAAGGCTGTGATTACTTGCTTTCCAACAACTAAAACAAATTCATCACAGCAAATCAGCGTCGCCAGCCTCTGACAGGCCATCCATCACGGCGAAGCAATCACTTCATCCTCGCTCAGGAATGTCTGGGGACTGTTTTTGGCATTACCTGAGGTGCCAACCATGTGCTCTAGAAGGTGAAATCTTAAGGCTTGCACAGGGGATCTGGGTGGAAATGTGCACATAGAGCTGACTTCTCCCAGAGTGGCCTATCTTATCAAAAGACTAAAATGTAAATGCGGGCCTTGTATATAGTAATATTCCTATTAACAAAAATTAATGTGATCCCCAGGGACCATCTATGAGGTCTGACAATCTGATTTCAGGGACAAGTTATTCATATATTCATTCAACAAACACCTGAGTGCCTAGTATGTGCCAGATGTAGATTCAGGCCCTAGGAATAGAGAAAACAAAACAAACAGAAAGCATTGCCCTCAGCTATTAAATAGAAATGAAGTGAAGAAGGATAGAGTGGGGAAAAACAGGGTCTTGTCCTCTTCCACTCAAAAATTATAAATTCAGCCCTTACTTTGGGCTGTCCTATGTGGGGATGGAGAAACAACAGAGATCCTTAAGAAAACTGATCCTTTTCTTCTGGGAGGTTTTCTTCCAGTTTGGGGTGCACTGTGATCACACATCCCCACAAGGTCTTGTTCATTTCAAACTGCCTAAGTGCAATGAAGGAAAGGTACCAGTATGAGGACATCTTGAAACAGCAAGAGGAGACAGCAGCCGACATGAGAGAGACTGGAATTGCAGACGCAACCAAAAAGAATGTAAAACTGACCAAAGCAAGTCAGTTAGAGAAGAGCAAACAGCACCTTAGGGAGAATTTTTCTGAACAAGAAAGGCCTGTGGAGGAAAGATGTGATAAAGGCGTGTTGGGCAAGATTACTGGGGAAAATGCAATCACTGATTCTTGGCTCAGATGACTGTTTTCAACTGCAACCTGGCTGGGAGGGCAACATGAGGGTTGATAAGCAAGGAATGGCCTGGAATGCCAGGACCAGGTCAAAGGCCGCAGGGGAACCGACCTGAAAAGGAGATATGACGTCTTTGCCTGGCTAAATTCCCCATTCATTAAACCACCTGTAGCGTTGGCACACAGACATTTCTCCCACTAAATTCAAAGACCTTAAACAGCTGGCTGAGCCTGTTGTGATGAAGCTACCAGAGAGAAACAAGAGGGAGGTCATTATGGAAGATTCTTTCTTAAAATTTCAAGTTTGGAGGGAGGAGAGGAAAGAAATGGTATCTTTTCTAAAAATGCCCCCAAGGTGCTTCCTGTGGAGGATGGGCTCAGGAGGAATAAGTCCATTTCATCTATGCAGTGCAAACAGAAACTATGGGGCAGGGAACAGGGCGGAATGCCAGGCAGAAAACCAGTCAACACTCCATGAATCCCTGCAGTATTTTTCTCCATCTGTGTCTCCGTGTACCTCTTCCCGATGGCACCCATTAACACCAACTCACTCTCCAACTTGGATGGAGGCTGTGTTGCCATCAGATTGCAGAAAGCTCCATGGAGACACACTGCTTGAAGCTCAAAGTAGGAATCTTAGAGCACAGAAATTCTATCTACTCTTCATCTTGGGTGATAACTGAATTATTCCAGTTACTGATAGCATTGCTCTTTCCTAATAAACATTTACTTTTCTTACTGTCCAGTAATATAAGCTTTCAGCAACGATTACTCTTAGGAATTGAAAACGTTCTTTCCTACTCCCATGAACTTTTATCTCTAAAGGTTACATTCATCTCCAAATATGCCTGGGCAAGCAGACAAAGCCAGGCCTGAAGTGACTCCTGGAAAAGGAAGCGTTGACCTGAGGCTCATTCCTCTTTGGATGATCTGTGGTTATGCTACTTCAGGGGCTCCATTTTAACCCCTTTTCTGACTATGATGCTAGTGGAAGGAACTTTCTTCTTAACATGAAAGTGGTTCAAACCCTAAAATATCAAGAACATTTGACTCCAAAATTTATTGTATCATACTTCCCAAAAATTCAGAGTCTTAATATCTATAATATCAAGCATCTTTTCAAAGCAGAGACGAAACAGGTATTGTAATTTCTATTTGAAAGACAGGAAAATTAGACTTAAAAATATTAAGATACTTAGCCACAGATGGATATGGGAATGTAACAACACCTTCTCTGAGCCCAAGGTTCTAACATAAGGTGATGATGATGATGATAATGATGATAGTAATAATAACAATGCTCGCACTGTGCTAAGTGCTATAAATAGAATATCTCATTTAACTCTCACAATGACCACAGGAAGCCAGCACCCCCATCCATCACCAGCCATGTCCTTGGCTAAAGCTAAAGGGACTGAAGCCAGGAGGGTGTGGAGGGCAGGGTCTAAACTCAATCTGCCTTAATCCAACATCAAATCTCTTCACTCATACATCAGCCAAGTGTTTATTTTAAAAGTATAGTATATTTACACAATTTAATTCAGGTGATGATTTAAAAAAGAAAAGAAAAGAAAACTGTTCTTTTGCATACTCATTCTCTGGAGAAAAATGACCCCCACAAATATGACAACTTCCAGAGGAATGATCCTACTGCAGGAAACCTACTGTAGGAAGAGGAAGATGGAGTGTGATTCTAATCCAGGGGCAGAGAGAAAAAATGTGAAATAAAAAGAATGAGGAGGGGGTTGTGGGCAGTAGCTCTGAAACCGGCTCCAAAGTAAACGCACAGCAGAAACTGGGAGGGGTTGAAAGTTAGGGTGGAGGGGATACCACAGTCAACCAGCCATCAGGGATGAGGATGTGTGGATGCTAGTGCAAAGGCTGGGAAACAGCAGCCTGGGTTATCTTGAGGCTTCCTTTAAGTTTGCTTCTTCTCATCTTCTTAATGCCTCTGCCAACTGGATCCTCCATCTGAGCCAATCCACTGTCTGAGCATTGCCCCACAGGTCAACTGTTACCTACCATACCTGCCACATCTCACAGGCCACAATTCCAGGTTCTGTCTCTGAATTTATTTATAGTTAACTTCTTACTGGTGAAAAATACCTAGCCACCCCTCATTTTGAATTTCGAATGCTCTTACCTCCTGACCTGCTCTAACCTATTTAGTTAAAAATAACTAAAATTAGTTATATAATTCCAGTTACTAAAGAGATCAGTCACACACCAAATATCTGTTGCCTAATCATGAGCATTATGCTCCAAGTGATATAATAGAGGTAAGGTGGGTACCCTGGAGGGATTTCCATGAAAAGTAGAACACAAAAGTAGCTCTGGAATTTTAAGAGAAAAATACCTCTGAGTATCCTGGCCCTTCAAAAGGTATACTGCTGTTCTAATGGTCTCTATTTACTCTTTCCAGTTAAACCCTACTAAATATAACATTAACTATCCCCAAAATATTTTATCTAACATCCTCACTTGCTCTAACTGCAGTCCCCAGTCCTTCCACCCTTAACCCCCATCAAAGATTCTGCCTATTCTCTCTGATTCTCTCGCCTCCCTTCTGCACTGACACATCTGAAATCTAAAGCCTCAATTCAGTACACATCCAGCTTGGAAAGCTTCCTCAAAAAAAAATGTACAGACTAAATTAGGTCATGTTGTGAAAGCAATTCAAAAAATCCTTAAATTATATAATCCCTGGTTACTTTTATTAAATCTCCTTCAATTACTCTAATATTATGTTTCTCCTGAGTGTGTTGTAGTACCCAGGACTTAAAATAATTTAGGTCCCAGAATCACCTAACCAGTGATGGTGTTTTTCATTTAAAACTCACAGTAGGCTCCCACTGAAGTGAGTGTTAGAGGACTTTTCTTTCCCCTCCCTACCAACAGTTCCCTAGAATTTTCCTTCTTTCTGTCATGGGTCTCAGTGACCAGCTGCTACATCTGCTCTCCAAAAAAGTTTGCTTTTCAATACTGAACTGAAGTCTTACAAAGAGCCATCGCCAAACTTTGCACACAGAGTATCGAAAACATTTCATTCTAGAGATTGTATCAGGAAGCTTCTATCCTTTTTGTCTAGGGTTTATGGTACCTCAGGTGAGCAATGGAGCTCCGAGGTGCACAGCAGGAACATCAACTATTGGGGAAGATCACCAACTGGAAGGTTCCTAGGTAAGCTTTGACTGGAATCATAGAGTAGATATCATGGAATCTTAGGTGTGGCCTATCAAAATCAGTGTTTGATCATTATTCCAGGAAGCCTAGAAAACATTAAGCTAGGGAGTAGGGGCTGAGTCTGGCTCTACTGTCCGGAGCTGAGCAGCCTTGGGCAAGTCACTTGATTTCTCTAGGCTTTACTTTTTTTACTGAGAACAGTGATAGAGTGGATAACCCCTGAGATCTTTTCTGTCTATAAAAGAAATAAATGAGTGAAGTTTGTATAGAATAACAGATTCCCAAATAGATCATGGGTAAGTCATTCCAGAAATATTTGAGTTCTCTCTAGGCAATTTTATACACTTGAGCTATAATATCAAACAAAATTTTAATGAATTTTTTAAAGTCAGGGTTGCCAGATCATCCACTGGGACAGGTTCTTTTCAAAGAAAATCCAAACCAGGCTGGGGAATTGGATTCAACAAGTTTCATGTGGATCAGAACATTTGTAATACAATGTCAATAACTATAATTTTGTAATGAAATTTTAAGAGCTCCAAATACAGGACACAATAAACCAAAGCTCTAATGCTTAATTTAAGAATCCTCTTTCCTTCTTCACTCCCTCTCCATCTCCTTCCTTCTTTCTGTTTGTCTTTATTTATCCGCCCCCCCTATTTTTGGCTTTAACTTTACATCTTTGACCTCCGACACTAATGTAGGCAAACAATCAGAGATAAACATCATCCAGAACCAATATGAGTGCTCAAGGCAGCACTGTTCAACATGGTAGCCACTAGCCACCTGTGGCTATTTATATTTAAATTTAAAATAATTAAAGTTAAGTGAGAATTTTTAAATTCAACTTCCCAGTTGTACTAACCACATTTTGAGTGCTTGTGTTCAGAAGCCACATTAGCTACTGGCTGACACAATGGACAGTGCAGATGAAGAGCATTTCATCATTGGATGTTAGCTAGGTTTAAGAAACTTCTCTCAGGAAAAAAAAAAAAGAAAAGAAATTAAGACAAGTTCTGAAGTCAGGCTACCTGAGTTCAAACCCACCACCTGCCAGCTAAAGTTTCCTTGACCAGTCATTTAAGTGTTCTAAGCCTGCTTCCTATTTGGTAAAATAGAGATGTGAACTATACATGGCTCATACCATCACTCTGGGGATTAAATGAGATAATATGCATGTAAGTCTAGGTGACTAAGATCTAATGAGTACCCAAAAATGTTAGGTATTATTTTTTCTTAAATGTTTTTATTGATTTGAGAGAGAGGAAGGGAGAGGGATAGAGAAACATCAATGAGAGAGAAATCTAATTGATTGGCTGCCTCCTGCACACCTCCTACTGGGGATTGAGCCTGAAACCTGGACATGTTCCCTGACCAGGAATCGAACAGTGACCACCTGGTTCATAGGTCGATGGATCAACCACTGAGCCACCCAGGCCAGGCTGGGTATTATTTTTAATATTGATTCTTAGAGGGAAAAGTGACAGGGGTGGTGGGAAGCCCTTGTTCCTTTCACTGCTGTTGTAAAGGCCTGTTTCTTATTTTGTCAAAACACTGCTCTGTTTCTGTGAATGCAGGATCTAACACAGAACATAAATGTTTTTGAGAAGTCACACATCGGCAGAGGGGTAGAATGGAAGGCTTGGTTTATGGAATAATTGACACGTATGCCAATGTAAATAATTTCTTTGACAACAGTCTTACTTTTCAGGTTCTTTCACCATCTACCTCCTCAACATATTACAAAAACAAGATAATTAATGATTAAAAGAAACTTTTTAAAAATCTGCCAAATGATTCATTGGTTGTCCATTACATACTGAGGGCAAATTGTCATTTGCCTCAGTAGTTGTCAGAAACTAGAGGACTTGTGTTAGTTATAAAGAAAGAGAGCAGCAACTGCCAGAAACTACAAGTCCCAGCATGCAGTGGTCCATAAAGATCAAAGCAACATAATAGGAGATGATGATATCTTCATTTTAATTAAAAGAATTATCTTATCTTCAAAGAGTTTTTCAAATACTCCCAGCACATCATAAGGTCCTTACTATTATACATCCAATTTCAAGATGGATAAGAAGAGGTGAGGATGTCAATGTGATTGGACTTGACAATGGAAATTGCCTTCATAGGAAGCCTCTGGACCCCACAATTATTCACTAGGTTAGCATTCTAAAATTTCAGTTGCCAAACGAAACCCAAAAGCTCTCTCCAGGTTATTTTACTATGTGATTAATTTCTTCCTGGGGGAAACAGTCTACATTGAGCAATCTTCAAATCTGATTTTTTCAGATGCCAGGGTCTCAATATCTCTTTGTACAAGTGACAGTTTTGCTGCTAGAAACAAGCAAAAAGTTTTCAAGTTAAAGCTATGGTGAAGGAGCCCAATACTAGAAAAACAGGAAAGCTCAAAAGAAAGCTACAAAAGTGGAAGATAAATTGTTAATACCCAAAAAGTACAATAGGCAACTGCCTGAAGTTATCCATCAAAATGTAGTCCTCCCCAGTCATTAATAGAACAAAAGCCTCTCCCAACATAAACTATTTCCTTTGGAAAGGACGATGAGATAATGTCTTGCTTGTCCTTTCATAGATGATAAGTTCTTCATAAAAATATGTGGTTAATGATAGATGGCCACTCAGAAGAGACCCATCGGGAACAGGGTATCAGCATGGACACCCCACTTATTACCTAACAAATCCACTCACAGTGGGCATGCAGTCCTTAATTTCCCCACACCCTTTCGCAGGTTTGCTTTGTATTTCTTTTCTGATTCAGTTATCACTAAAATACACATTTTAATTGAATTATGCAAGATTCAAACTTCCACAGCTTTGAACATTTCAGTAAACACTTCTACACACTTACCTACAGCAATGCCACAAATCCTGGCAGAAAATTGAGGGCAGTCCTGACAGCTTCTCAGTAAGAATTTTTTAAAACTTATAAACAAATTTTCACTACAAGCTACTCAGAAAAGTTCTATAATTCTCTTATTTTTGCTTTCCTGTGTCAACTTCCTAAACCATTGTCTTTCCCTCCATTCTTTCTTCTATGCTTCTGGACACATATGGGTCCAGGAGCAAGCTATACTATTGCAACCCTGTGATGGGTATCCTCCTTTAGAAGAACCAGTATCAAAAGTAACTCTGTCTGCTTGGCTCCTATCAAATATATCAGTCATTTGTGCATTTTTGGCTTCCTCTCTGGTCTCTATAAGTTGCTCACATGTATCTTCTCTTAACCGCAAGCTTTGGACCCTCCTCAAATTTCAGCCCAGGCCTTCACTATTTCTCTTTTAAGAGTTATAGCTATCCTTTCTTCAAGGCTCCCCTTTGCTCTGACCCTCTCTTCATGGTTTCCTTTCATCCCATTGGTAAAAGCTCTCACAGATATTGTCTCCAATGCATCAACTTTTATTGATGGTCTTTTTCAAAATCATTCACCTTCTAAGGTTTTCTTAGAGTAATTGTGAGATCAGGACAACATATAAATTTTTAAGTTGAGCACAGACTTAAATTCCTATGGGGCAAAAGTCAATCCATGTCCAAAAGAGTTTTTGACTGAGCCAGCTGGCTCCACCAGTGATTGCACAGAGCCAAGGAGACTGAAATCAGAGAATAGTTACCTTCCTATAGAAAAATGTTATTGTTCTTCACTCAAATAGAATTAATAATTCCAACAAATTTTTCAAAACTGTGTGTTCTTGGCTATAAATAAAGTGTGAATGAAAAAATCATCACAGGTATAGCTCCCATCACTACTATGGGGGAGAGAGGCCCTTTTTGAATAAGTGTTCTTCTGTAAACTGTGTTTTTTGTAAGTGAAAGTTCACACATGAAAATATTTCAGAAAATAAACTATATCAGAGAATGATATCTCCACATCCCTTGAGTCTATCCAAACTTCCATTGATTCAAAAAATAGAAGGAGAGTGATTGAGAAGACTTGAAACATGATGTTTGTCAGCTCTAGTGGAATACTGTATGTAATCAGGATTAACATTCTTGGACCATATAGTTTGTGTTAGACATTGAACTATACACATGTATTATCTCACTTAATACTCATAGTGAAACAAGTATTCTAGAAGGCTGTCAAGTTAATAGCACTAACGTCATTCTTTCACATCCAGCAATATATCAAATGCCCACCCACCCCTCTCCTAAATTCCTCTGTGATCATATACCATTGTGCTTAGAGTTACTCAGAGGTAAAGAGACTTTAAACCCTGACAAAGCATAGTTAAAAGGAAATGAGGATGTTTGGCCTGACTCCAGGGGGATCTGGCAGTGTCTTAAAATGTCTTTCCAACTGCCATGCGCAGAAAAAATTACATTTGTTTTGTGTGGCCCCAGGTAAAGAGGGATATTTCAGCTCAGCGTGTGGAATGTTTTGTAGCTGTGAGGGAGAACAGCACCCTTGAAAAGAAGAGAACTCAGGTCACTAAAGAAACTCACACAAACAGTGAACTGTGTTAAATAATAATTACTCAACAGAGATAAAGTAAGTGCTAAGTACTTTGCTAAGCACTGGTAATAAGATGAAGTAGATCCATTTAAGCATACAGTTGCAAGTCACAAACTTGGTGTTATAAATTGAGACTATAGAGGCCTGGACAAGACATTGGGGTAACACAGAAGAGGGTCCCCACTCTCCAGCTTGTGAAAGGATGTGGGTAGATGTGGGAAATGACAGAAGGCTTCAGAGGATGAGGAGGAGGTAGTCAGGTGATGAAAGTGGAAAGGGCATTCCAGGTTTGTGACAGGATAGCCAAGCCTTTAACACTAGAGACATTACAGAAGTGATTTAGATATCAGATGAGAGGGTCAACTTATTGACCTCTGACATCCAATTTTGATTCCACAACTTTTAAACTAAAAAAAAACAATTACCAGGGGCAGAACTGATCACACAGAGCCTTCCTTATCTCTGAATGAGGACAGGAATTGCTTAAGGAAGCTGGGATATGGCCCAGAACAAAAGTCAAATTCCTTGCCCTTCCAGGAAGCAGAACGTAGAGAATATGTGGTGCGGCAAAAAGAGGACAGTCAGAGGAAAACATACAGTGAGGTCATGAGAGGCCAACGCTCCAAACTGGGTCAAAGGGGCTGAGAGAGAAACATTTAAGTAGAAGAAAAGGTGACACCTGAGAGACAGGGATAAAAAAAAATAATAACATGCAGATGCAAGGGAATACAGAAATAATCTGGTCTTCCCCTAATATTAGGAAAATAAGGCCCAATATTTCATAGAAAGAGGGCCTACTTCTAAACCTAGAGAGGTTTTCATTGTGCCATGTGGTTTGCTTTCCTTTTTTACCCTAATATAAAAATTGCTGCTCATGCTTCTTTGGGCTTTCTTCCCAAGAGACCAATGGGTGATTTTTGTTTTGACTTGAAACACTTTTCTTTTGCAGATTTGCTGGTGTTGGAGGCTACACAGAGGGAGGAAAGTAAATGGAGAGGGTGATAAATAGGTGGTGATATCAACTAGACTTATAAAATAGATTTTCACATGGCAAATCTTTGAGATGAGAATAATCCAAAATAGATCACATTATCACAATTGGCATACCCTTTTGCCTGAAAAAGGGTTAGATCAGAAAGCATTTAATAAGCTATATGGATTTCTTAAAGTTCAATTTTATTTAAACATAAAAATATTTTTTCTTTTGAAAGCCAATCTTTGAAAAAATAATGAATACCTATAATGACCATTTTTATAGGTTTTTTTCTTATTTATATTTGGTTTAAAAAATATACCTGTAGTTTTGCATAAAATCACAAGTAAGTAAAACTGGTAGGTAACATTGAACAATATAAAATTTTCCAGGTTTCAAAGCCAATAGGTAAGGGAGTCAAACTATGTTGGCCAATTCAGCATAGAAGCAGCACAACAGAAGGACAAAGTTACTGTTAGTTAAGCTTCAAACTTGCAACTACTATCCAAGGAACAAGTGACAATGAAGGACTCAGTGAAGCTGCCTCTGATCTCTTACACAGCTATAAGAATTAACATATAAACTCATTAGTCTCTCTCACTGACTATACTATGTAATAAAGTGCCCTGAAAGAAAAGGTTCAATTGCATTATGATGTTTCAAATCTCTTTCATACACACACATGCACACACATACACACACACACACACACTACACATGCACGCATACACACAAAATATAAATATTATACCAAATTAATAAATATACCAAACAACACTATCATACTAAGCTTTAAGTGTAGACTTAGTATTTGGCAAATCCATGTCAAAGTTTTCTTTTTATAATAAAAGGGGGTATTTTCCATTTTCAAACTGCCCAGCTTCTTTCAAAACAACTTTATTTTAAAACTATTTCATAAAGGCTGATCATTTCTCCCAAGCATTAAAAATCAAAACACATATTCTCATATTTTTAATATAATACTTACCCTTTTTTCTAAATTTGAGATATAACCAATATATAATGTTATCTAAGTTTATGATGTACATGATGAATTGATACATGTATATGTCACAAAATGATTACCATAATAGTTCATACCTCCATCACCTTACATGTAACTGTTTTTGTGTGTGGTGAGAACATTTAACATTTGTCCCCTTAACAACTTCAAGAATACAATACAATATTATTAACCATAGTCACTATATTGTACATCAGATTTCCAGAATTTAGTCATCTTATTTGTACCCTTTGACTCCATTTCCCTCAAACCCAGTCTCTGGTAACCACCATTTTACTATCTGTTTCTATAAATTCAGCTTTTTTAGATCAAGTGTAATATTTTTAAATGGATTGAAAACAGAAAATAAGAGTCTATGGAACATTGTGAAGCAAGCTGTGCAAATTTTAGGTCAACACTGAAGGTGTGGTCAACATGATCAAAATATTCATTTCAATATTTGTCTAAACCCATTCACTCTATGTTACTAAGTTGCAAGTTTTTGTTTTTTTGTTTTTATCAAGAAAGGGAAAATTCAATTATATTGAGGTAGTCAGCTTGAACTTTTTGTTCTTCTTCTTCCAAAGCAAGTTGATTCAAGTCTTAATTGGCCAGTGGCTAATATACAGTATTCATACTTATGTGCCCTTTATATTTTCCACTTACCCATAGTACAAGAAAAAATTAACCATTCTCAGCATTTACAGTTTCATAAACAGATTTTTTTATTTACCCCCACAAAGTTGATTATCAAACTGCATATGCTAAGATTCAAGTTGCTCAAAAATTGCCCAATATTTAGAAAACTTAGTAAGGACCACCCAAACATTAACCTCATGCTGGCAACCTGCCTCACATTTTCAAACTAAGGTATTGCACCACTAGCCATTTACTACACAGATACAATAATGGAAACAATGCAATACTAGTACTAATGTCTAATTATACTTCTGAGTTGACAAGTGTTTAGGTCAAAAGTATATTTAGCAATGGGAACTATTTTGATAGTTTGGGGAGACTTCTTCCAGCCCTCCAAAGCTCTAGGTTCTGAGAAAATGGACTTTTCCCTTTAAGATGAACATTTTTTTTCTCCTTCATAAATTGTGATCCAGTATCTGAGTTCTAGAGACAAAACAGGATTACTAAAACAGATTACATTTTATAATTTCTCATGTAGCAGAATTTGGAGGGAGGGAAATAAATCCCTTAGGGTAGACATTTAGAGAGAAGAAGGAGAAAATTAAAAAATAATAGCTAAAAGAAAAAAAATAATTTAATTAATTTATTGTCAAATCCTTTTTATTTGGTATGATTTGAAGTGGATTTTACAATCAATTACATTGAGTGAAACACTTAATATGAACACTCTATGCTCTGAACCCTACCACCTGAGCTGCATGTATACATTTTATTGCCTGGATGGTAAACCTAAACAAATAGATTTATAATGGTTTGTAGACAATTCCCATGCAATAACTATATTATTAAATCTAAGGCATTATTAGAGGTTAATTATATTTAAAATTATTGAGATTTAACAATGATGTAATCTATGGAGAAGATACTTATCTCCTCCTGTTTGTACTATAATTACTAAACCTCAATGAACCTCTCTCTTTAATTCTCCCATTCTCCTGGCTAAATAGCCTCTCTAATGGAATTCAAGGCCTACAACTTAAGATAACTTTTTCTGGTTTAGACCTTTAATGTCTTCCTTATCCAACTCCTTTCTTCTCCATTTTCACCCTAGATCTTGACAATATCTTCAAAGGGAAATTTGTCACTTTGTGCAAGAGTTCTCACTCCTCCCTTACTCTTCTCTTTACTGATATCTCTCTCTTCACTGCCCCAGATCTCCCTCAAAGTTCTTAACACCTAAAGCACTAACTGTATTAATTCGTTCCCATCAAGGTTGTTCAGCAATGACCTTGGTTATTTTTCCTTTGCTCATCTGTATTTTGCTGCTGTTCTTAAGCTTCCATTCCCAGCTTTCAGAAATAGTCTTTACCTAATCCTAAAATTACTTCAATTTGTGTTTTTATTGTGTGTTTCTTTTAGCCTCTCATATAACCTACAAATATACTGTGCCTTCACTGCTTTTACTTTTCATAAGTTAATATTTCATAACTAGGTCCTTAATTTACATCTTTTATTTTCCTGCCATGTAGTCTTTATCTTCTGATTGAAATGTTCAGAGATCTTTGAGGACCTCTTTTGATATCTCTCCCAGTTCTTTATCTTCTTAAACCTTCTCTTCATTCAAATGCAACACTTTTTACTGAGCACTTGCTGTGTGTCAGACACTGTTCTAGATTTGGAGGCAAAAAAAAAAATTAGATCCCCACCCTCAGGGAGCTTGCAAGGGAGGAGGACAGGTGATTATAAATATCTAAGTAAAATAGTTATCATAATAAGCGAGAAAAAAATGTTACACATTCAAACAAGGAAATCAAACAGGGTAATGTCATAGAACATGACCAAAGAAGAGGATAGCATGTGTAGGGGGATCTCTCAGAAAAAGTAAAGTTTAAGTTGAGATCTAGATAATGGGAAGGAGTCAGCAAAGTAAACTAGAATCATCAGAGGAAGAGTGGGAATGGCAAGTTCTAAGTCTCTGCAACCGCAACAAGGTTAGTTTATGCAAGGGACTGAAGGGAGGCCAGCACTGGGGAGAGTAGACAGGGCCTGATTATGTACCACTTACCAACTTGGACTGATCAGCAGCCCCCCTGCTTTAGGTTTACTGAGGTCAGCCCTCCCACCGTCAAACGTGGTAGAGTCCCAATTTCAAAACTGACTATCCCGACTTCCATAAACACATCCATGTTTGATCCAATTCTAGAAACCAGAGAACAAAGCATGTCCTTTTCCTTGTCATCAGCCACTACAGCAAAACATCAGCCATTGTCTGCTGTAGTGTTGACACCGAAGGAAATACAACATTTAACTTTCTCTGAAGACTCCTATTTTCCTTGTGATGATTCTGGATCTCCAAGGTGACCTGTTTCCCCAAGAACAGGGCACTGAAGTGATTGCCTGAGCAAAGAGATAGGAGCACACCTGTATGATGGATGCAGGGCTTGCCAGTACACGCAGAGGATGCTGTTGATGTGCTAGAACCTCTCTTGCGTGGTGTTCAGGACACGGTCTCATTTAAATGGTATCAGAGTAAACAGGATGCTACATGTAGAATGAAACTCCATAAGCCCTTCCCTAAAGAGATATGGCTGAAATCATAAATATCACACGTAGTTTAAAGATAAAATCTGCAATCCAACTCCAAGAGCCTGAGTCTGGACTCACTGCAGCCACTGAACCTTTCCAATAGACAAGAACAAAAGAGCAAAGTCAAGGGACCATCATAGATTGGAAATTATTTCCCAACCATTTCTTTAAGGACCCCAGGAATTTAAAAATTCCATATTTATTTAGTAAGTCAGAATGAGTAAGAAAGAGAGAGAGAGAGAGAGAGAGAGAGAGAGAGAGAGAGTGGTAAACTCCTGCCAAAAGTCTAGGGTCTTTATTATAAAAAATCCCCAAAGTATGCCAGTTCAGCCACAGCACATCTGGGAATTGTTTGAAGGATAATGACAGTAATAATTATGATTACTTACACTTAATTCTCCCTCACAGGGGCGCTGTGAAGATTAATGAGTTGAAGCTCGTAATGTGTTTTTGGTTCCTCGATGAAAGCTCCCATGAAAGCCCAGATTATTATTATGGTTATTGTTGTTTATATTAGACCATTCCTGTGGAAGGCTTCCCTTCATTGCCCATCCATTTACGTTCCCATCATAAAATTCAACCACTTCTCTAATTAACAGCCCACTGACTCCAGGAGCAGCCACATCAGGCAGGAACCCCCACTTTAAGACAGAAAGTGTAAGCAGAATCACTGTCAGCTGCCTACGTTCCTCTTGCCTGCTAGACTTCATCTCAAGCACTTAGCTAAACCATAAAGACACAGGAGAGAAGGTAAGCAGTATCCTGCTCCAAATGAAACTATACTGACAGTGTCAATATCTTACAAAATAAACAGCCTACAGACAAATTCATAGATATGATCATAAAATAGGTCATAAGATAGCTTATTCAAAATCAAAGCTGCATAAAGATAATAGATCAATGGGTTGCTACTTAGCATTCATTTATTTTTTTACTTTTAAAGAAAAGTATTGCAAACCCTCTTACCTCCTATGCATAGGCCTATACCAAATAATGCTTGTTGAACAAGACAGAGCCCCTATGCTTGAAAAGATTGTTACTGAAGGCTTAGCACGTTAGTCACCTACACATGGTCTGGTCTGGAGGCTAGGGCACTGTTACAACTACAGCTATTCCTCTGGAAAGGCAAGTATGACACATTCTCTATGGTAGTCTGTAGCTTTAATTACAAATAGAAATAGTATTTATTTTTTCAATAATTAAAACATTTTTGTAGGGCTAAAAATTTCTTTTTGCATGGTGCATATGTAAGGAAGAACATATGTGTCTGGTTTCTTTAAGATACTCAATAATATATAAATAACAGTTGTCCAAGAAGAAAATGGGAAACAAAGACATTTTTCTTCCTTCTACTATACTATCTCATTTCTCAACTTAAAGCTGTCATTGCTTAGCTCTGCAGGATCTACAAATCACTAGAAGAGGAAGGAACTTAGGAAAAAAAACAGGACCGCTCACCCACACACAGAGACCCTCTGCCTCTGTGTGGCCGAGACTGCAAGTTGCCTACTCAATAGCCATTCTTCCTTCTTCCACAGAAACAGAATCTTAATTTTAGAGGAGCACTTTATGAAGTGGCCATAGATGACTAAGTTCTGGCCAAAGAGAGGTTGGCAGAGATGTGTGGGAGCCAGCTTAGCTGGCAAGTGTGCTCTTTCATCCTTCCCCACTTCCTCCTCCCCTCTGCCTGGAAATCTGACACAGCAGTAGAAATTATAGTAGCTATTAAGGACCATGAGTTTGTCTTAAGGATAGAAGATAGAATAATGCCCCCTACCAAAGATTTCTACATCCAAATCCCTGAAAACTGTGAAAAACTCACAATGCATGGCAAAGGGAATTTAAAATTGTGATGAGTAAACATGTCTAATCAGTTGACCTCATAATGGGATGTTGTCTTGGATTACCCAGTGGGACCAAAAATATCACAAGAATTCTTTAAAGAGGAAGAGGGAAACAGAGGAAACCAGAGAGAAGGCTGAGTAGAAGGACTCAATTTGACCCTGCTGGTTTTGAAGATGGAGGAAGAGGTGACAAGCCAAGGAAGGCAGGTGGCTTCTAGAAGTTGCCCAAGGCAAGGAAGCAGATTCTATTCTCCCTTGTTGCTTCCAGAAGGAACACAGCCCTGCCAACCCCTTTAATGTAGCTCACTGAGACCCACTTAGCAATCCTGACCTCCAGAATTACTAAGTTTCAAGCTACTAAGTTAGTAGTCATTTATTATAGCAGGCAGAGGAAAGTAATACACCAGCGCTGAGGATGAACCACGGGACAAAAGAGAAAGAGCCTGGGTCCCTGATGATGTTGTGAAGCTCCATCCTTTCTCTGCATGACCTAAGTCTAGACTGCCTTAATGTGAAAGAGTAATGCCTCCAGTGTTTAACTCACTGCTGTTTGGGGTTTTCTTTTACATGGGGCAAAATGCAACTGAGGTGCACTTGCTACAATTTAGAGATAAGAAACTGAAATCCAAAAATGTCACGTGACATTATTTTAACACAACTCAACTATTCAGAATCAGAGGTAGAACTCAAGGTCCCCAAAGCCCCATGTTTATGATCTGCCCAACAGTATGTACAACAGTGGTTATTGAACCTTCGCTTGCACTGGAATCTTCTGGAGGGCTTGTTAAAACACAGATGGCTGGGGCCCATACAAGAATTTCTGAATCAGCAGGTAGGACCAAGGCAGTCTACACTATGGCTGGACCAATCTTCTTTTCTATGGTCAAACCCATAACCAAAGTCAAGCCCTGGTGACCACACACCTGGGATATCATAGCAGCTTCATAGGTGGCTGACCTATCTCCAGTTCTGAGTTACTGACTGCCCCTACCTACCCTCCCACCTAACTAATTTTGGTGAAAACTAGATCCTATTTCTGCTTCAAAACCACAGTTGCTTCCTACTGTTTATGAAATTAAATCCCACCCCTGTGCAGGCCTTTCAAGGCTCTCCTCATTTCCCTGTTCTCTCTCCTACCCACAGCAAGCCATCACTCCTCCTGCCATCCCTATGAAAAGAGAGGAACCAGAAAGTTTTTTTTATTTTATAACCAAGAGAGCACCCAGAGAGAGTTGGCCAGCTCTCGCGGCAAATCCAAATTAGAAACAAGTTCCCCCAGACAGCCCAGTGCCCACCCTCAGGGAACAAGGAACAAGGTCCCCTGCAAGCAGCCTGCAGCAGGTTCCCCATGGGAACTCAGGATGAGGTGAGAACACAATGTGCATTTCAACTAATTACTCCAGAAAGGGAACGCAGCCAGGAGGACCTGAGATTGTTTGTGCACTGTTATACTGAATTTTGAAAGAGAGGGCAAACTTAGAGGAAATTGGCAGCAACTTCACCCAGCGCCAGCCAAAACGGCACTCTGTCCCTCTCCGAAGCAGCTGTGTGGTAGTGGCTGCGGCTGCAGCACTCCCTTTCTTTGTGTGCAGGAAGGGCTGGAAGTGCGGGGCACTGGAGAGAGGCTGTCTTCGCCAGAGGAGGCAGCTTTAAACTCCCCGGAGTAAGCATGGTTCAGCTCGGAGCAAGCTGAGCGCCGAAGGGTCCACCAGTTCTAAGCCTGATGTATTTGAGAGTTTTGTTGGTTCCTCTCATCAAAATCAGTCTTCACATACATATTAGTTGTGCCCTTGCCAGGAAATCTGGTACCAGTATCACTGAGGGCTTTTCTTTAAGACGGAAAGATTTTCATTTGTTTATGGTACATTTTTCTCCTGCTTCGTTAAGAATGAATTTTTTTGTGTCTTTGTTCTCAGTCTTCCATTTTCTCTTTCTCTTATTTATTCATAAAAACCCTCCTCACACTAAAAAATGGTTTGCTGTAGCTTGGTTTTTAATTGTGTTAGCATAGTTTCCACTCCTATAGGATCCCAAAGTTACATACCCAAGGCTTTCTGGGCTCCCATGTGTACAAAACCATACTAGTGCCTTCTAAATGTGCAGGGAACCATGGCTTGGAATGCGAATTTTTCCAGCAAACACTTATAGAGTTTTTGTTCCTGTATCTTTCGTGGGCAGTCCTGTCCAGCACTTAGAGACAGTGTTCATGTTTTGGCACAAGCATCCCACAAGAGCCTCCCTTGCTCAGCTTCTAGTTTAGGGTCAATTTCCTTCCAGAAGGAGCTGCATGAGATGGCCAGACTGATGCAAAGAGATTTCCTTCCCGAGTCCTTACCATCAATGACGCTATCTAGATGGTTTGGAGAAAAGGCACATTAGTTTAATAGACATTCAAGAATACAAAAGACATTATTTTTTTTATCAAGATCCTCTTTCCTTGTGCTCATTGAAGTTTCTTATTTCTAAATCTCCCATTTCTCCCCTCTGCACCCAGAAGCCTACTGTTTGTACCTTCTCCCAGTGACTAATCTCTACAGAATTTAAGTGAAAGGAAGGTGATACTCTTGGCTTGAGTAGCTTTATATTTTCCTGCCTGGATTTAATTGTGGAAATATAACTGAAGAATGTGTGTGTGTGTGTGTGTGTGTGTGTGTGTGTGTGTATTCTATCTAATAAAAGAGTAATATGCAAATTAACCATCACTCTACTACACCCACAAGTGATACCTGCCAGCCAATAAGGAGTGACTATGCAAACTAACCCAACCAAAATGGCTGTGGCCACAGAGCTGCACCAAGCAGGAGACTTGGGTTTCCCCAGCAATGGAGGAAGCCAAGCTTCCACAGTCCTGGCTTGCCTTGGCATCCTCTTCTCAAGGCTACAAAGTTTCAATTATAGAAGATAAATAAATCCCAGATACCAGGGCCTTTGCTTGGGTCACCAGAGGGCATGGGTGGCCTGCAAACCATCACAGGCCCCTTGCCTAGGCCACTCCATGCTGCCAGGAGCCACTCATCTACACTAATAAAAGAGTAAGATGCAAATTGACCATCACTCCAACACACAAGATGGCTGACCCCATGTGGTCAAAGATCCTGCCCCATGTGGACACAAGATGGCTACCACAAGATGGCCAGCAGGAGAGGGCAGTTGGGAGGGGCCAGGCCTGCAAGGAAGGGTAGTTGGGGACAATCAAGCCACCAGAGGAGGGAAGTTGGGGACAACCTGGCCTGCAGGAAGGGGCAGTTGGGAGGGACCCAAGCCTGCAAGGGAGGGCATTTAGGGGCAAACAGGCTGGTAGAGGAGCAGTTAGGCATCAATCAGGCTGTCAGGGGAGTGGTTGGGGGTGATCAGGCTGGTAGGCAGAAGTGGTTAGGAGCAATCAGAAAGGCAGGCAGATGAACAGTTGGGAGCCAGCAGTCCTGGATTGTGAGAGGGATGTCTGACTGCCTGTTTAAGCCCGATCCTGCTGGGATTGGGACTGACTAAATGGGCAGTCAGACATCCCTTGAGGGGTCCAGATTGGAGAGGGTGCAGGCTGGGCTGAAAGACAAACCCTCCCCCTTGTGAATGAATTTCATACACCGGGCCTCTAGTGTGTGTTTGTATGTGTGTGTATGTGTGTGTGTGTGTGTGTGTGTGTGTGTGTGTGTGTGTGAAGAGAGAGAGAGAGAGAGAGAGAGAGAGAGAGAGAGAGAGAGAGAAGAGAGATAGCAGTTCTAAGAAAGAAATATACTCATGCCAAGAAATGAAACTCAGGTATATATATTATAGCCATGCCTAGAGAACATTTTGCCTATGTGGGCTGTGAGTAACACACCCTGAAAGTGATGGTAATTACTTTGTAATTCTTTAGGTTCTTGTGTAGGGTGTTGAAGGGAAGAGGATAGCTGACTTTTAAATGAAATGGGGGATGGAAATTCCAGGTGAATTTAAAGCACCTGGCAAATAAGCATCTCTTCTTAGTGTTTCCTTATTTTGGCCCCAGACTGGGAAGCCATCACCTTCCTGGCTCTTTCATGGAATTTCTGTGTGGTCTTGGTCTTACTCAATTAACCTCTCCCCTTCTGCATTTCATCATGTGTATATGGGTATAGGATCAACTTCAAACAGGTCCGGGGCCTAATTAATGTCTCTAGGGTACCTGAAGATTTTGAGGTGGAAAAAAAAATCAAACCACCACCTGTATGCAGCATCTGAGACTACACTACAGCAGGTGGAAATTATTACCATTAAATGTAACTCAATGCAGAATATTTGGCAAACTTCTCCTCTGAAGCATAAGAAATGTTAAGTTAGTGAGAGTAAGCTTCCTCTGTGACCAATGAATGCTATCACTATCACTCTCTCTGTCTCTCTCTCCCTCTCTCTCTCCCTCTGTCTCTCTCTCTATCTCTCTTTCTCTTTGTCTCTCTTTCTCTCTGTCTTCCTCTCTCTCTGTCTCTCTCTCGCTAATATATATTATATATATAATATGTAATAAAAAACTGAAAATTAAATAATGAAAAGTATAATGTGATTAATGGCTTTAGGAGAAGACAAGCCAGCTATGGAACAATCAGTTATTCTTTCACATTAACTTCTTTTTCATCTTGCTCCTTTATCCCCTATTAGTGGGTCTTCCCAAGACCAGATTATCTTGAAATTCAGTATGAATATTAATGTAATGATGCTTCTAAGATCAAAAAAATCTAAGTTCTAAAAAAAATGATGAAAACCCTTCCTGATCCCCTTTATCTTTCCCTTAGTTAGTTCAAAAATGGTCAATTAATTGCAACCAGGAATTTCTTTTAAGCTCTCCAAATGTCGCTCATCTTGGGTAAATGGACACTTCCATATTTGAAAGGTTTTTTGATGTGTTCATCAGGAAGGTTTTGTAGGATTTTCTTCAAAACCTCAAGTTGGTAAAATTAAAACCACCATTTATTTATTCATTTATTTAACCCATGAATTGAGCTCTAAGTGACAAACACTATGCTACAGAGAAGTTGAGGAACACTAAGACAAAGCATACAGATAATTATTGCATTGTAAGTGCTGAAGGTGATCACCTAAACTGTTCATTTGCATACTATGGAGATACTTTGGGGTCAGGGATTTTTAACTCAGCAAAATAAGTATAAGGGAAAAATGATTGAATGAAGTTAAATTTGGCTGATTCTGTCTGTTCTTTGTAAGATATACTTCCTAATATATATATATATTTCCTTTCCTGAATATTTTATAATCTCTTTTTATACCAACCCTAATCTTCAATCTACCTTATAAACAGAACCTCCTCAATCTCTGTGTTATTGTATAAGAGGTATAAATGGTGATGGAAGGAGACTTCCCTTGGGGTGGTGAACACAAAATACAATATACAAATAATGTATTATATAATTGCACAACTGAAACCTATATAATTTTATTAACCAATGTCACCCCAATAAGTTCAATTAAAAATATTTCCTATATTCCTGTTGGCTTTCTATTTTTCATATGAGAGGTATGGGAACTCATAGAAACAATCCATTGAGTGTTGAAGACAGACAAGGTAAAATAATGTACTAGTCATGATTTTCCAAAAAAACAGAACCGATGGGATTTTATATATAAAATTATATATTTTATATATAATACATATAATCCTATCTAATAAAAGAGTAATGTGCAAATTGATCATACCTCTAATCAAGCCACATCCACAGCCACACCCATCAGCCAATCAGGAGCAAATTATGCAAATAAACCCCAACCAAGATGGCTGTAGCCACTGAGAGCAGAAGGGAGACTTGGGTTTCCCCGGCAAAAGAGGAAGCCAAGCTTTCTGCCTGCCCTTGCTGGCCTAGGCTATAAAGTTTCCACTCAATGCTATAAAGTTTCCATTGTAGAATTAAACAGAAATGGCTGTCACCACAGAGCAAGCAGAAGGCTTTGCTCTGCTCCAGGCTACAAAGTTTCAATTGTAGAAAATAAATTAATCCCAGATCCCAACACTTCCCTTGGGTTGCTAGAGAGCATGCCTGACCTGTCAACCACAACAGGCCCCTCGCCCAGGCCACCCCATGCCCCAAGGGAACCCCTACCCTGATCTGGGACACTCTTCAGGGCAAATCAGCTGGCCCCCACCCATGCACCAGGCCTCTATCCTATCTAATAAAAGAGTAATACACAGATTGACCATCACTCCAACACGCAATAAAGCTGACCCCATGTGGTCAAAAATCCTGCCCCCATGTGAACACAAGATGGCTACCACAAAATGGCCAGCAGGGGAGGGCCATTGGGAAGTTCCAGGCCTGCAAGTGAAGGCAGTTGTGAGTGATCAGGCCAGCAGGGGAGGGCAGTTGGGAGAGACCAGGCCTATAAGGGAGGGCAGTTGTGGGCCATCAGGCCAGCAGGGGAGGGCAGTGGAAAGGGACCAGGCCTGCAAGGGAGGGCAATTGGGGGTGAACAGGCTGGCAGGGGAGCAGTTAGACATCAATTAGGCTTGCAAGGTAGTGGTTACGGGGTGATAAGGCTGGCAGGCAGAAGCAGTTAAGGGCAATCAGGGAGGCAGGCAGGTGAGCAGTTTGGAGCCAGCAGTCCTGAGTTGTGAGAAGGATGTCCGACTGCCCGTTTAGGCCCAATCCTGGATTGGGCCTAAACGGGCAGTCGGACATCCCTCAAGGGGTCCCAGATTGGAGAGGGTGCAGGCTGGGCTGAGGGAGACCCCTCCTGCCCCCTGTGTACGAATTTCATGCACTGGTCCTCTAGTTATATATAATATTATATATATTACAGATATGATTTTAAAATAGCTCACATTATTATGGAGGCTAACAAGTCCAAATCTTCAAGGGGTACCAGCAGGCTGGAGATCTGGGAAAGGCAATGGTTCAGTTTGAGTCCAAAGGTCATCTGCTATAGAATTAGGAGTAGCTGATGTTACAAATGAAGGCTTTCTGCTGGAGAATTCTTTCTTTTTCTAGGAACGCCAGTCTTTTTGTCTTCACCTGATTGGATTAGGCTCACCCACATAATGGAGGACAATCTGCTTTACTTAAATTCACCGATTTAAATGTTAATGTCACCCAAAATACCCTCACAGAAATGCCCAGTATCTGCCTTAGTCAAACTGACACATAAAATTAAACATCATAGATAGAAATCCCTATACTAACACACATTTTTTATTCTTTGTAGCATCTTTCCCTGAAAATGTGTTTATAAATATCCCTCTCCGTTTTATCTCCATAAAGTTATGGAAAAAATAAAGACATGTGACTAGTTAACAGCTTAAATATTGTAGGTTCAACCTTGTTTTATTGGCTATCATTCTTCATGTACTGTCATATAATATAAATATATTTTTAAATGCAAAGATGTTAACTCTAAAACTGTTTCCAAAATCTATAACTTTAGTGCTGCAATTTAAAAAATAAAAAGCAAAATCTCTTTAATACTGAAAAGTAACAGGTTCCCCACAAGTACCAATCTTCTGTTTTGAAATCAAGAAAATGCCTGTGGCTCAAAGAGCCACTGACCTACTTCATTACTTGGCGCTCTACATAAATCACGGACACTCCCTGCTTTCAAAATAGCAAGCTGGCTTTGAGGAAAAGCAGCACACCACTGCAGGAAAGTTGCACCACATATATTTCATCTGCAAGTGCGGTTGATCTTTTTTAAATGAGCGAGCAAATAATCATGATTTTTATTTACTTTATAGCTACTGAAGGTCTCATGACATTGATTTCAAATGAAATTGCACACCATGATCATTAACTGCAACTTAGAGATTTTTAGCAATCTCATAAATATAGTAACTATTCAATAAATATTTGTTAAATTGACACTGTTTTTAAACAGTTTAAAAATGAATAATTATAATACAGATATGTATACACACACACACACATGGCTGAGTACTTATGTAAAAAGCTCCACTGAGAACACAAAAATTGCTAAGTAATTATTCCTAAATTGCTAAAGAGGTCCAAAGCCTACTACACAAGAGAGACAAACCAACAATGAATTAAAATAACAATGTGGGAGATGCCATACTAAGGTATCTACTAAGAGCTATCAAAGCAAAGAGGAATGGCTTTCCCTCACCTGCCTTATTTGAACCATCATCTTGTACATCAGACCTAAAATATTCTCACAAAGGATATCTAGTGGTTGTATTCCAAAGTCAACACAATGACAGATCAAAGAATAGATATGAGGGAACTGGAAAAGATACTGAGTGCTGATACTGAAGTAATCAGTGACTTGAAAGTTGAATACCACTAAATTATTTTTTCATCTCAACAACTTTGAACTAAGAATAAGTCAATATCAGAGTTGGCAATCACATGCTCTTGCACTACTAAGTACACTGTAACCTACTTAGGAGCTACATTGCATCGCTCCCTAATTAATAACTTCATATTCTGTGAGCAACAATAAACTCCTCCCTTGCCATATATAGTGCCAACTTTCACATGATCCAAATTTCCAATTAAAGGGAGTGTAAGACCCAGCAGAAAACTGTTCTTATTTGAGGCAAAGGATGACATACCAAATGATTAGAGACCATTGTTGATCACAGGTTGATATTTGTAACAGGAGACATTATATATACCCTATTCATTTACTATTCCAGTTATGAATTTTTTTTCAGATATGAGGGTAGACATATAAAATCTTCAGCCAGGAAGGTTTCTTTTTTAAAAAAAATATGTTTTATTGATATTTTTACAGAGAGGAAGGGAGAGGGATAGAGAGTTAGAAACATTGATTAGCTGCCTCCTACAATCCCCTACTGGGTATGTGTCCACAACCAAGGTACATGCCTTTGACTAGAATCAAACCTGGGACCCTTTAGACCACAAGCCAATGTTCTATTCCCTGACCCAAACCAGTTAGGGCTAGAAATGTTTCTTAAAACAGACTCATTATACAGATAAAGACTCAGAAGCCAAAGTGACTTGCACCAAATGGCAAAAAATTAGGAAGTCAGGACTATAAGTTCTATATTCCCTTACTCTTTCAATTATTTCATTCTCCTTACTGGAGCATTGATAGGGATATTAACATGCTGATGGCAGCATTAACAACTACCACTTGAATTTCTAAAATCCAGAATGAATTTATAACTAAATTATTTTTATTTCAACAGTTATGTTGCACAATAAACCACAGTCTCCTGAAAGAATTGGGAATATTGCAACTGATTTCTGGACATCATGCAATGGTTAGACTGCATGAAATGTGTAAGAGCCCTGAAAGAAACACTATCTCTTAAAAATCTTGGACTCCTTGAGAACAAAAAATGTGTATGATTCACTTTTTATCCACAGTGTACAGGAATGCCTGGCAATAGACATGGGTGCTTAGTAAAACCTTGATTTCAAATGGATAGATAGTTCTACAGAGATCTTCATAAACAACACTGGATAGTAGTAATAATCATACAAATGTATCAGATATGGACACCTCCCTGAAGATTGTAGTGTGTACAATAAAAAGGGAAGTTGCTGGCATTCACTCTATTGAGTGATAACAACAGACCATACCTCACTGATTTGACAGTTGGTAGCCTTATTTAAAAAGAAAGAAAGAAAGAAAGAAAGAAAGAAAGAAAGAAAGAAAGAAAGAAAGAAAGAAAGAAAGGAAGGAAGGAAGGAAGGAAGGAAGGAAGGAAGGAAGGAAGGAAGGAAGGAAGGAAGGAAGGAAGGAAGGAAGGAAGGAAGGAAAGGAAGGAAGGAAGGAAGGAAGGAAGGAAGGAAGGAAGGAAGGAAGGAAGGAAGGAAGAAGAAAGAAATGTGTCTCAAACTAAGAATTTGTTAATTTTTCTCTTTTTTTTTCAGATCTGCTTAAAAATTCACATTTGTCCACCATTTATATAACCCTTATATTTTGTCATGAATTTCATGAGCATGTGAAACATTTTGCCTTTTAGCTCAAAATGAATCTTTCCTTAAATAAACACTGGAGAGAGAGGGATAAAGGAAGAAAAAGAGAGGATGAAAGAATATGAGAGAGAGAGATTAACCACCTCCAAATAAAACTTTGGGACTGATTTACATCTCTAGAAATAAAGTGCTACTACTCAAAGAACCATGAAAATTTAGCCAAATTTAGAATAAGGCAAGTAGGAATCAACCAAACTGTCCAAGTCTTCAAGGGGGTCTCTGAAGTAAATAAAGAGAAAATATGCTGCCATTATCAATTGCATTAAAACTCTGGGTTGTGCCAGACATTACATCATAAGTACTTATTAGATATTTGGCAACAGGAACTAATGTCAATGGAAAAAAACTGAAAACTGACATTATTATTAAAAATCAAGATTTGAAAGACATTTAATGTCATGGAAAAATCTTTATAATATACTAGAGGCCCAATGCACAAAGATTCATGCAAGAATGGGCCTTCCTTCCCCTGGCTGCCAGTACCACCTTCACTCTGGCTGGAGCTGCTGTTCTGCCTTTGCTTTGGCCCAGAACTGCCTTTCTGCCTTCCCACATTGCCCAGAGGCCCTAAGTGGCTGGGGCAGTGCAGAATGCCTGCGTCCTGCCCCCTACCACTCGGTGCCTGCATATTCAAATTAACCAGCCATTTTGGGGGGTTAATTTGCATACTCACTCCTGATTGGCTGGTGGGCATCATGAAGGTATGGTCAACTTGTATCTTTCTCTTTATTAGTGTAGATCGTAACATGAAAAAGCTAGATGGTCCCAGTTGTATGTAAAAACGTGCACACGTGTATGTGTGTGTCTGTGTGTGTGTGTGTTGTGCTCTAGTCAGTTATCTACTACTGTGTAAAAAAGTTCTCTAAAACTTTGTAGCTTGACACAACACCTTTTTAAAATTTTATTGTTTAAAGTATTACAAATAGTAGTACATATGTCTCCTTTTTTTCCCATTGAACTCTTCCTGGCCTCCTCTACTCCCAGCATATGCCCTCAGCCCCTCCCCCAAGTATCTTGCATCCACTGGTTATGTTTATATGCATGCATACAAGTCCTTGGGTTGATTTCTTACCCCCGCAACCCTCCCCAGCCTTCCAACTGTAGCTTGAGAGTCTGATCAATGCTTCTTTGCTCTGTATCTATTTTTGTTCACCAGTTTATGATATTTTTTATATTCCACAAATGAGTGAGTTTATGTGATATTTTTCTTTCACTGACTGGCTTATTTCACTTAACAGAATACTCTCCAGCTCCACCCAAGCTGTTGCAAATGGTAAAAATTCCTTCTTTTTTACAGCAGCCTAATATTCCACTGTATAGATGTACCACAGTTTTCTGATTCACTCATCAGCTGCTGATGGGCTTTTAGGCTGTTTCCAAATCTTAGCTATTGTAATTTGTGCTATTATGAACATAGAGCCACATATATCCTTTCTGATTGGTGTTTCTAGTTTCTTGGGGTATATTCCTAGAAGTGGTATTACTAGGTCAAATGGGAGTTGCATTTTTAATTTTTGAGGAAATGCCATACTGTTTTCCACAGTGGCTGCACCAGTCTGCATTCCCACCAGCAATGCATGAGGTTTCCTTTTTCTCCACTTCCTCGCCAGCATTTGTCATTTGTTGATTTGTTGATGATAATCATTCTGACAGGTATGAAATGGTATCTCATTGTTGTTTTGATTTGCATTTCTCAGATGACTAGTGACTTTGAGCATGTTTTCATATATCTCTTGGCTTTCTGTATGTCCTCTTTTGAAAAGTGTCTATTTAGATCCTTTGCCCATTTTTTTATTGGATTGTTTATCTTTTTTGTTAAGTTGTGTTTCCTATAAATTTTGGAGATTAAACCCTCAACAAAACAACTAGAGGCAGGAACCAAGATGGCAGCATAGGTAAACACCTATACTGCTGCCCTGCACACCAATTTCAAAACTACAACTAAGGGACAGAACGGATATTATCCGAAACCACCAGAAAGCTGGCTAAGTGGAAATTCCACAAATAGAAGGAAAGATAAAGGGACACTGTGACTCAGAGGAGCCACAGAGGGCAGAGTTGCTGAGAAGTACGGAGAAGGAGGTGCGGAGCCACGCATGAGTGGAAGGAGCAGGTGGCAGGATACCCAGCTAGTTTTCTCAAACGGGGAGGGAGACAGAGGCATCCCATTGTACTGACCCCCCAGTTCTGAACAAGTCTCAGGGAACCAAACTCATACAGGATGAAACTGGACCTTAAGGAGGAAGCACACTGAGATTTGGGAACTGCAGAGGCGTGCAAGCCTGTGGAGTGCACGCATACTGCAGAGGTGCGTGAGCTAGCTGAGAAGACATGTGGCTGGCTCTCTTGTTCAGGAGGGGGAAAAAAGCCTCACTGGACCTCATTGCTTTCCAGTTCTGGGTGAGAATTTGGGTGTACAGACTCATTTGGAGAGAAAATAAACTGTCTGGCAGTGGTCAGAGCTCAGGGCAGCTTTCTCTCAATTGCCACAGAGAACAGAGACCCAGGTGCCGGAAACCAGGGCTATCTGCTCAGCCCCGAAACTCTGCCCCATCCAAGCTGAGCATAGAGCTCTATCAGTGTAAACACAGCTGATTCTCACAGCCAATTGGCCTGGAGGTCAACCCCTCCCAGTGAAACCAACAATAATCTAGGCTTAACTACAACAAGACTGTGCAACTCATAAAGGGCTGCACCAAGAGTATCCACCTCAGGTAACTAGGGAGGCTGAGCCACTGTCCTTTAGAGGACATCTACCACACAAAGCTACACAACCAACTTAGGGAAGTAGCCATAATGCAGAGAAAAGATAACAAATCACATTTGAAAGAAATGGAGGGGAAAAAACAACTGAACATAGAGTTCAAAACCACAGTTATAAGGTTTTTCAAGAGGCTCCTAGAAAAGGCCATTGAAGTTAATGAGACCCTCGAGGATATGAAAAAGGACCAACTAGAAAATTAAGCATACACTGACTGAAACAAAAAATATTATACAGAGACCTAAAAGCAGTCTAGAGGACTGCAAGAATCAAGACAAAGATTTGAAATACAAGGAAGCAAAATCCACTCAGCCAGAAAAGCAAGAAGCAAAAATAATCAAAAAAAATTTAAGATAGTGTAAGGAGCTTCTGGGACAACCTCAAGCATACCAATATCCAAATTATGGGGGTGCCAGAGAGCAAGATACTGAAAACCTATTTGAAGAAATAGTGACTGAAAACTTCCCACACATGGTGAAAGAAATAGACTTACAAATCCAGGAAGCTCACAGAACCCCAAACAAAAGGAATCCAAAGAGGATCACACCAAGACACATCATAATTAAAATGCCAAGAGCAAAAGACAAAGAAAGAATATTAAAAGCAGCAAGAGAAAAACAGTTAGTTACCTGCAAGGGAGCACCCATACAATTGTCAGCAGATTTCTCAACAGAAACTATATAGGCCAGACAGGAATGGCAAGAAATATTCAAAGTGATGAATAGCAAGAGCCTACAACCAAGATTACTCTACCCAGCAAAGCTATCATTCAGAATTGAAGGGCAGATAAAGTGCTTCGCAGATAAGAAAAAGCTAAGAGTTCATCACCACCAAACCAGTATTATATGAAATGCTGGAAGGTATTCTTTAAGAAGAAGAAGAAGAAGAAAGAGGTATGCAACAAATACATATCTATCAACAAGTGAATCTAAAAATCAAGTGAATTAAAAATCTATGAACAGAATAAACTGGTGAATGTAATAGAATCAGGGGCATAGAAAGGGAATAGACTGACAATTATTGAGGAGAAAGGGGGTGGGAGGTGCAGGAAGAGACTGGACAAAAAGTATACACCTATGGATGAGGACGGGGGGGGGGGCAGGGTAAGAGTAGAGGGTGGGATGGGTACCAGGTGGAGGGGAGCCTTAGGGGGGAAAAAAGGAACACTGTAATTATTAACCTGAACAATAAAGATTTATTAAATTAAAAGAAGAAAGCCCACTGCATGGGAGAACATATTTGCCAATGTTATCTCCAATAAGAGTTCAATCTCCAAAATTTACAACACCTTTTTATGTTGCTCATGTATCTGCAATTTGGTCAGGACTCAGTGGGAACAGCTCTTCTCTCTTCTACATGGTACTGACTGGGGCAGCTTGAATGAAGGCTGGGCCTGTAATCATCTGAAGACTCACTCAGTCACATGTCTGGTTTTTTGTGCTGGCTGTTGGCTAGGAGTCTTGGTTCCTCCCCATGTGAGTCTCGTCATTTGGTATTTTCATAAAGGTTCATTTGGGCTTCCTCACATTGTGGTGACTGGATGGAAGGGCAAGCATCTCAAAAGAGAAAAAACAAGGAAGCAGGTGAATTTTATTCTCTACTTGACCTTGTAAATCACATAGCAACTTGAAACATAGTCTCAGGCCCACTCAGATTCAGAGGAAGGAGCAAAAATTGCTCAATGGAAGAGTGTCAATGTCACCTTGAAAAATCAATAATCAAATCACGCAAGTCTAGCCTGAAAAAAAGTCTAATCTAAATTAGCAAAAAGATTGATTGCATTATAGAATTTTTATACACTAATTTTATTTTTTATAATTTTTAAATGGATATTTTTTTTAACTTTAAAAACATACTGGGATCACTGCAAGATTAAGCAGTTTCACCAAGTAGAATTAGAGGTCTGTTTTCATCAGTATATATGAAATTAGCAAATACATTGTATATATGGAAATAAGAATTTCTCTTAAAAAATAGTTGATCTAGAGAATAATTCTTCTTACAGAGTTCAATAATAAAATTCATTCCAATGTATGTCCAAATTTGTGACAGCCACAGATTCATAATTGTCGAAGTCTTCAGAACTATCAGAAATGTACTCTATTTCCCTTGGGCTCTTTAGAAATGGGTTGGGGAAAGCATTAGAGATCAAGTGTCTGACTTTCCCTGGAAGGCAGTTGCTAGGATGTCCCAAATGGCCTCTGATGGTAGTCACACTTGTGTAATCCTTTTGTCCTATTTCAGTGAGGACTAGATTTGTAGCTGCTTCTAACAAATAGAATATGGCAATAATGGAATGTCATTCCTGAAATTAGCTTCTGTCCCCTCTCTTGCTCACTCTCAAGGAAGCAGCTGTCATGTTATGAACTGGTATATGGAGGCCCAAGTAGCCAGGAACTAAAGGAGGCCTTTGCCATCAATGAGTGGGGAACAGAGATCTTCAGTCAAAAGTCCGATAAAGAACAGAATTCTCCCAAGAACCATGTGAGTAAATGTGCATTCTTCCCCGACTGAGCCTTTAAGTGAGATGCAGCCCTGATTGTCAGCTTTACTGTACACATTTAAGTGAAAAATACTCAACTGTGCCTGTCCTAGATTCATGACCCATAGAAACTGCAACATAATACATGTGTGGCTTTGTAATATGTTTTATTAATTTTAGAGAGAGGGAAAGTGAAAGGGAGAGAAACATCAATTATTTGCCTCCAGTATGCACACAAACAGGGGACTGAACCTGCAACCTGGGCATGTTCCCCAACCAAGAATATAATGGCAACCTGTCAGTGCCCGGGTCAAGCTCAACATACTTAGCCACACCAGCCAAGTCCAGTGGATTGTTTCATGCTACTAAGTTTTGGAGCAATTTGTTATATAGCAGGAGATAATGTTTGAACTGAATTGTGTCCCTCAAAATTCATGTGTTGAAGCCCTAATCCCTGGGATCTCAGAAGGTGGCAGTACTTGAAGATAGTGTCAGTAAAAAGGTGATTAAGTTAAAATGAGGCCATTAGAATGAAGCCTAATTCAATCTGATTGGTGTCCTTATAAGAGACACCAGAGATGCACATAACAGAGAGAGGTGGCCATCTTAAGTCAAGGAGAAAGGTCTCAGGGGAAACCAAATCAGCTGCCATGTTGATCTCAGACTTCCAACCTCCAGAACTGTAAGAAATAAATTTCTGTTGTTTAAGCCACCCAGTCTGTGGTATTTTGCCATAGAAGCTCCTACAGTAAACTAATAGAGATAATTAGCTCACTTTCCTTTTCTATGTGTGGCATGGTAAAGCACCTTACTTCAAGTCAACTGGCTGGTTAGCAGTAGAGCATTATAACACATGAGTGACTGTCACCATATTACTGGATCTCCAGTCACCAATGGTTTTTGTTTTCTGTTCTTTGTTTTTGAGTCTGCCTGTCTACCTTCACTGGCCCAAAGAAATACAAGGGTAAAAGTTTGCATTATAGAAAGAAAAAAATGGTCTAATATTGAATGTTCTAAAAATCCAACTCCCCAATGGCATGTAGGTTACAGACTATATAGGATAAAAATGACAAGACATTGTGGGTTAGTGGTTCAAGATTGTTCTGGGACCTGATTGGTTGGAGGTGAGGTAAGGATAATAAATCATTTATTTAGGTCTTGAGAACAGTTCTGAGGTCTTTCCTGGGTCCCTCTGTCTAGTCCCGTGGGAAAGTAGCCAGGTGGTTACTGTACCTTAGGGCTTAGGATCTGAAAGGTAACTTAGGCCAAGATGTTATCTTTAGTCTGCCAGAGGTCCAGACCTTGTGACCATTAGTCAGATCCAGGTTACTGTCCTCTGCCTAAGGGATTGTTGATTATCTATGGGAAAGGCTAAGTCTCTTGAGGAAGGGGGAAGGGAGAGAGACAGAGGAAGGAAGAGAGAGAGGGATGATTTCCAGTGCTAAAATTTAAAACTAAATTTAATCAAAGTCATAGGGACCCTCAATTTCAATTGCCAGCTAGTCTCTCTGAGCTTTAATCACCTCATCGATAAAATGAAAGCTTAGGCTAGACCAGGGGTGGGAAACCTTTTTTCTGCCAAGGGCCATTTATATATTTGTGATATCATTCAAGGGCCATACAAAATCATCAACTTAAAAATTAACCTGCTATATTTGGTCAAACATTTAATTAACTCACCCCTAATGCCTTATCAGGACCAGACCAAATGATTTTTGCGGACCATATCCAACATTCCCCACCTTTGTAATAGATCAAGGATGGCAAACTACACAGGCCAAATCTGGCTTGGTGCCTATTTGTGTAAATAAAGTTTTATTGGAAGACTATCATGTTCATTCATTTACTTGTGTCTTTTGCTGTTTTCCCATTACAACAGTGGAATTGAGTAGTTGTATCAGAGACCATATACCTGGCAAAGTTTAATATATGGTTCTTTACAGATAAAGATTGCAGGCTGACTCTTGGACTTAGCAAGCTCCAAGAAATCAAGTGTGAAAATTTCACAACTGTAGGACTCTAGAACTGAAAAACCCTGCCATCAAATACAACTGTCTTCACATTAGACCAGGGGTGCTCAGAGGATGGTGCCTGGACCAGCAGTGCCAGAACCACCTGGACACTTGCTAGAAATTCACATTATCAGACCTATTGAATCAGAAATTGCAGTGGCGAGGCCCGAAGATCTGTGTTTCAGGAAACCATCCACACACTGCTGAAAACCACAGTATTAGATTACTCTCCCAACTCACATTTTCACATTAAAGACAAGGGAAGAATTGCTTTACTCTTAAAAAAAAGAAAGGACAGACCAAAATGGTGCCGAGAGAGGGGGCGGGGGGGCATTTTTAAAGGCCGTAATCCACTGTTCCTTGATTAGAATGAAAACTGGAGGTGATATTAAATAATAATGATGGTAATATGATGGTTTGATCTCTATCATTTATCTCTGGTTGTGGACTTTGTAAAAAGCCACAGCTGTCACACCGTGTGTTACTTCAGCAGCTAGTTAGAACTGTCCTCAAAACCTAGCAGTGTTGGCTCCTGGAGGAACAAGCATTTGGTGTTGTATACTTGACAAGCTGAACAAGAGCACATTCAAAATGGTCTTTCCAAGACCTAGAAAAGAAAATCTCATTTTTATTTATATATTAGGATTTACCCCCCAAAAAAAAAAAATTTAGGGCATTAAATGTATTTTCTAAATGCAAAAGCTTACAGTAAAAAAAAAAAGAAAGAAAGAAAGAAAGAAAGAAAGAAAGAAAGAAAGAAAGAAAGAAAGAAAGAAAGAAAAGAAAAAAGAAACAGGAAATGGTGACGCCCACAGACTCAGAAGAGGAATCCCAGGACCAAACCCCATTTCCTGTCCCACAAGGTAACAGAAATGTCTTTTCATCATCTAAAATCCAGCTCCTGTGCCACTCAGAGTTAAGAGCTGAGCCTACATGTTGGTTTGGGGTTGGCAAAAGGATTTTACTTTTTTCTTCTCTTCCTTGAAAAAAAACAACACAGAACTAGAGCAAATCTCTAACCTTCTCCTTTTGCATGAAAAACAAGAAGGAAGAAGTCCCATCTCCCATTACTGTCTTCAAAGCTCCGGGCCCTGCTCCAGTTTTGCTCACCTCCCAAATGACTTTATTTGGCCTATGTGTCCCCTGGAATCTACCACCAGTGCTGACTAGAGAGGGTTGATTGCATGTTTTGCATAAAGACTCGATCCTGCTGTGTTTTCATCAGACACAGAAATCAATGAGGCACAACCAGTACCATCAGATCATTTTACTTTTAGGCCTGATATATATAAATGCGAATTACAGTTTGGTAATTATCTGCTCACTTGGAAATGTGAAGACAGCCATGCTCTATCACTTATTTTAGTTGTGATTTGACATGGGGGTAGTTTTCCAATATCAAAGTCCTAAAGTTCTATATGGAATATGGTATTCTAACCAATATATTTATGGGGATCTAAACTCAGTTAGATCAACTTCCAAGTCCCAAATAAGAAAACAAGTGTCAAATTACTTGGTTTTTCTTTTTCATATCTGCCTCTCTAGGAGAAGGTTTAGGGGTATTTGTTAATTATATGACCATTTCTTTTTGCAAATATAGGTACCAAGAGATGCAGTCTCTCCTAAAGGGAAAATTAGCAGGAAGGTTGGCTAGTGATCGAGTTGCTACCTGGGAACTCTCAGGCAGATGCTGGGAGTGTGAGCTCGCATTCAGCTCTACAATAATTTGCATTATCCTGCGTAGAGTTCACAGTATGAGGTTCTCTGATGATTCCCTCCCCCAGAAAGATTAATGTGCAGCCCCTGAATGTAAGGTGGTGCAATTACTGTTGAAAAGTTTGGCAGTTTCTTACAAAATTAAACATGTATCTACCTTTTTATCCATCTATTCCACTCCTGGGCATTTACCCAAATAAAAGCATATGTCTACACAAAGACTTGTATGTAAATGTCCATACCAACTTTATAATAGCCAAAAATTGGAAACAACCTTTATGTCCATCAGTATGTGAATGGATAAACAAATTATAGTAAGTCCATACAATGGAACAACCACAGCAACAAAAAGGAATGGACTATTAATATGCCCCACACACAGATGAATCTCAAAATCATTATGCTGAGTGAAAGAGGTCAGAAAAGAAGAATACAACACTATATAATTCTATTTACATAAAACTCCAGAAATTGCAAACTAAGCTATAGTGTCTGGAAGCAGGTCACTGGTTGGGAGCGAGGGTGGGGTGGGAAGAAAGGTGGGGGCAGAAGGAGGGAGGAATTAGAAAGGACATGAGGGGGACTGGAGGAGTTAGATATGTTCACTATTTTGATTGTGGTGATGGTTTCATGAGTGCACATATATGTCAAAACTTGCCAAACTGTACACTATGAACATGCAATTTACTGCATGTGAGCTATACCTTCATAGCACTTTTCTGAGATATGATTCCTATCTTATTTTCACGGGAAAGACAAAATATGCTGCAGTTTGGAACTGTGTGGTACATTGACGGCATACTTTGAGAAGGCAGATGAGGTAACACTTTTAGTAGTATGAGCCTTTGTAGGTTAGAAATCAGATCCCCTCACTCAGAGTTTTCCATCCCACCCCTAATTCTATGTTCCCTTCTCTCCAGAAGATAACTAGCCAGGGCAAGTCATCCTTTCCTTTCTGTGGAATCAAAGAGGACAAACCCAAGTTTAGAGGTCAAGAACATAAAGGCCCAAGGCCCCTGCACACCACAGAAACCAGTCTTTGGCAGGGATTTGCCTTGAACTGAGTAATGGGGCCTTCTGAGTGGGTTTATTCTGATCTCGGAAGAGACCACAGGTTGAGAGGAGGGAAAAACACCTAGGTAGAAACAGACTCTCGTCCTTCCTGACCTCACAGGAAAGCCCCCTGCTTCTCACAGCCACCTCACCCACAGGCAGACATTCAGCAGGAAAATGCCACTCTGTGCTAAGCAGCAAGTTAGCTGTAGCTACTTATTTTGCACACTCAACTACCGGGGACAACAAGCATTGTGCCTTCTGACAGCCTCTGAATTAACGCTTCCATCCCCAGCCTATTTGTTGTCCCAGTGATAACCTCCTGCCTTTTACCTCTTGCTACTCTGTGGCTCCCATCCCAGAAGAGCCCCACAGAGGCCCAGGTTGCTTATTTCTGAATCTTAGATACCATGAGATAATGAGTTTTTATACAGATTCTATCTGAGATGAAGGGAGCAAGATGCTCATGGACTTCCATGGTGCTCAGTCCCCAGGAGTCATTTTTCAACTTTTGTGACCTTTTTGGTTGTCACAGCTGGGAGTGGGAGGTGGTATTGGATCTAGTGGGTAGAGGTCAGAGATGTGCTAAACATCCTGTAATGCACAGGACAGTCCCCCACCTACACACACACACACACACACACGCACAGTCACGCACAGTCATGCACGCACACACACACATGCACACATATACCAAAAATTATCCCGCCCAAATGTCAGTGGTGAAGAGGTTGAGAAATTCTGCTGTATAACAAAAAAATTGTGTCTTTATGGAGACTTGCCAAATGTATGGGAAAGTAAGCCATCCCCATTTTAAAAGGAGCTTTCAGAATGTAGTGATAGGCAAGACAGCTAAATTTTCTGCCTTGATTTCCCATGTCTGCAAAATGGGAATGATCCTATGTCATTTATTCCTCTTCTCTCAGTATTCCTCCCAGCAAGCGGCTAATGAATGTTTGCCAAGTGCTTTGAAGATTCTAATTACTGTTATCCCTGGTCTATCAGTTCAAGATTGCAGAGCACCTGGGAGCCCTGCAGACGGCAGATACTGGGCAAACAGAGCCAGTCCTGTCACTGTGGTTACCATTTATCCCTCTCAGAGGGCAGTATCAAGCCCTTAGGCTTGAATTACTCAAATCAACTTTAGAATCTGCTGAAGGAAACCAAGGGTTCTCACAATTAAATCACAGCTTTTCCCAGTCAGGGCTTCAGTTGAGGGCTTCCGGTTGGCAGCTAGCAAGATTTGAAACCTTAACGTGTGGTGAGCATTCAATCAATCTTTGTTGGTTGCCTGGTTGGTGCACAATTCAGCTAAAATGTGTAATAAAATGGAAGATAGTAAGACCTAAATTTCAGAATTGCCATTGGGATGACATATATTTAAAAAAAATAAGAATAAAACATTCCAGGTGCTCACATATAGTAAGCACTACCCTTTAAAAAAATAAGTTTAAAATGTAAAGTCCGCTGGATGACTATCAAGCTATGTCAATCCCTCAGAAAGTTCTTGCAACACAGAGGATAACCTGATGTTTGACACCAAATATATCTGCCTAAACGAAGATGGTCCTCTGCAGCTCTCTTTACCCCTCGTCACCACTTCCTGGTCCTGAGATCTCACTATTTAGAAACATGGCAGCCTTAATTCACAGGTCTGAGGAATCAATCTATAAAGCTACACTGAGCACCGACTGCATTAACCAGCACAGCGAGAGTGCCGTGAGAGGCTGAGAATGCTAAGATATGGCATCTGTCACCATGAACATCCACCTGACCCTGAGAAATCAGGGCTATCATCAAGTGGCAGCAAACTCACAATGCAGGGCATGCGGAATTGTTCATGTCAGTAACATAGAAATTCAGAGAACGGGATCTGGAAGGGGACAGGCAGGCGTCCTGAATATGATGGGATGTAATTGGGTCTAGAAGCACAGGTAGGAATTTCGGAAAACAATGCTTAAAAAAAATAATAATAATAAGGCAGCTTAAACCTGCCTTCTCATTTCTCTACCAACTGCAAGGCAATTGTTTTGATTTTCAAGGCATAATTGTATTTCAAAGTTAAAGGCCCTGAGGCCTGGCTTGGGTTTTATGTTTCCTTGGTTGGCTGCATGGCTGGATACATCAGCCCAGGACCCCTGGAGCTTGTCAACTATCAAGAGGGGACCAAAGAGGACTGGTTCTCACACTTGCACCTCCATAGAGTCCACTGGAGGGCCTGGTGAAACACAGATTGGTAGGCCTGCAATGGCGTTTTTTATTCATAACTAGGGCTTGCGAACCTGTATTCCATCCAGTTCCAGGTGATGCTGATGTTGCTGGTGAGGAGACTTCATTTGAAGAACTACTGGATGAGAGTACATCTATCTTAGAGCAAGCACAACAACTCTTTGGGGGAAATATGCAAAATGCACACCCAACGAAGGACTGGTTGGGAGCATCAGCTTTGGGGGAAAGCTGAACTTCACAGCCTATGCAGTTATGAGATCATTTTACTAGATGTTCATCAGGCACTCAGGACATCTCAAACTCCTGGCTCCATTAAATAGTCGTTCTTGAACCTCTGCCATATACCAGAGGCTTTGCAGTAATGTCATTTCATTGACATTTTCATCCCAATTTAGGGGGGTCAGTGTTAAATGATGCTGAAATGCTTCTTTGAGTTGGTATAAAGGAAAGGAGATAGACAGGAATCTAACAAGAGATTTTAAAGACACACACACACCCCCCACACACGCCTACAACCCCGAAGTGACCTAGCACAGGAAGGGGTGGAGGCCAGAAAGAGGGACCAAAGAGAAAAACAAAGCAAGGTAGACAACAGATAAACTACCTTGTGGTTAGGTCCAAAGCATGGGAATTGAATCAATTCTGGGAAGTGGTAACCTCCCAGGTCCACTTGATTCTTATCTTACACATTTTTTCCCTAGCATTTTCTTCATTTATAAAGTGGCTTCACAGTCCTACCATCTTCCATTGCATGTGATATTTTCCAGCATTTTCTATGAGTTCCTGTGGAAGAGATATTTTTTCACCCATGGCAGATATGTTCATCTTTGCAATGAAGACCAGAGCTATTTCTGCCAGCAGCACCATTTTTCATTTCCTTTTAATGAGTGAAGCTGAAAAATAAGTTCACCAGCTGAAACTGTCAGGGAAATTTGAGATGGCAAATGCCATTATTAACTCTGCTGAAATGTATTATTAATAATAATGTTTAGCTCTGGTATAGCATTTTCTGGCTTCAAAGCCATTTACAAACATCAACTAATTAATCCTTACCTTAGCACGATGGAGTAATTAAGTATTATTATCCCATTTTACAGAAGGGGAAACTGAGGCACCCAGCGGTTAAGCGCTTGCCCAAGGCCACAGAAAGGAAAGGATATGCTGTCAGAGTCACAAGCCTCCTGTGGCTTTCCATGGTGCATTGAAAAGGTCTCACACCTGAGAAAAACAAAATTTGCGCAGGAACCACACCTCCAAAAACAGAGATGGATGGAGAAAGCTAGGCCCCTGCTTTCCATAGCATCTGGCTACAAATGATCAGAATTTAATTTTTCTTTAGTATGTTCCTTCCTCATTAACTTTTTAAAAAGCATGCTGACTTCGGGGAAATGACAAAGCATTTTAATGATGTATGAAATAAAAAGCAAATAAATAAAACCTCCTGCCCACACAGAGAGAACACAAGCCTGCCGTTTGGACGCACGCTTTCCTTCCCTCTCTCCTATTGGTAGCCGCTCTGTGCCATGTAGTTCAGCTGCAGACAGAAACTTTTTTTTTTTAAGGGGAAAAGAATGAATATCGAAACTTAGCAGGCTCGGCCAAAAGAGGAGAACTGGGTCTTAATTGCCTTTTTACAAATCCTGTTCTCATTTCCATTTCCCTGAACTTTTCTCAGAGCCGCCAGCCCCACCACAAAAGTTCATGTAGTCTTTTCTTACATTTTGCCTAATTTCTCTCATTCTCCCTTTGGTCTTCAAAGCTTTCCTCCACAGGAAAGGTAAGTGGGTGGGTGTGAGTGCTGGCCTTTTCTACGTCTCCCTCACCATCCGTCCACAGGCCTGTGGTTGTTCATAAAGATCTGAGACAGACTGAAAGCACCAACATGTCATAATGTGACAGACGTCCGAGGTCCCTTTTGAGCTGGTGGCAAATGTCTTCCTGGCTTCCAGGGGCCACTTTCTGCACCTGTCTGTGCCATGGTGCACAGGAGCTTGGCTGGTGCCTTTTCTCTTGTTTCAGCTGCCTGCTGAAAGCAGACTGAGGGAGGCAAGGGTGGGAGACAGATCCTACGCCCCTCCTGCCGGGTAGGAGAGCCTGCTTGAGACTATACTCCCAGCTTCACCTTGTCTTGCTGCAGAAACCACATTGGCGCCATTTGTAAATCTCTTCTTCACTACTACTGTTCTTCTGTTCTCTGTGAGTTCATGTGGAAGTTACCTCAATGAGCCAATGTTCCTTTGGTTTTAATATGATTATTTCTATTTCCTCTCGTTAAATCTGAAAGTATCGCTTAGAGTTCCCAAAGAAAAAGGTAACAAGTTTTGATGTTTTCTGGTGGATGAATTGTACTTTGAAACAAGCTGTGTAGTAGATGTGAGAAGTCCTAGTCTTTTTTTTCCCTCTGAGTATGCTAGGTTTCGACAAGTTTATGGCAGGACAAAAGGAGAAAAAAGATTTGCTCCATGGAGACACTAATCCTTCTTGAACTTCAGGATATCTTCTTCTCCCTACCCTTCCAAACATGCCTTGGTTCTCTTGTCTACAAAATGCACTCACTGGTGAGAACCTACCTAAGGTTTCGTGCAGTTCTAACAGTCTATGATTCTATGAAAAACCTCCAAGGTTGAACATGGTTTCCCCCTTCTTCTAAACCTTCATGCTGATCTTTGCTCTCAAGCACGGCCTTGCCCTAAAGTGATAGCCTTTCTCCTTACTTAGTATTCCCTAATGATAGTAATAATAATCATCAAGGGAGGACCTGATAATCATGAGATACAAATGCCCCTTGTGACTGGCCCTAGCCAGCTTCCCCTCCCAATGTTCCCAGCTGCCCCTCACACACCACACTTGCTCCCATTCCCCCTGCAGCCTCTCTCACTGATCAAGACGTGCTGCCTTGGTTTCCAGGTTCCTCTCAGGTGTATTCTTCAGGAAGCTTCCTCTTGAAGAGCTTCTGCCCTTGCACATTAGGCTTAACTGTTTAGCCCAACCCCAGTACATGGAAAGTGTTTGCATATCTGTCAGTCACTGGACAACCAGCTCCTCTAGAGCAGAACTAAAGCATATCCATATCATCATCCTAATACCTGGCACTGTGCCCACACATAGAAGGTGTGTTTCTTTCATCTAAGTCAGTAAATGTTTATTTAATCTTGGCACACTAAACAATTAATTGATTAGATCCTACTTTAGGCTGAGATGGGCATAACCAAGGCCCATCTTATCTCGTCCCATCTATCTTCCTTCATTCACACCTTCTCCCTACATTGAACATTCCCAAACCAGCTGATCACTGATCATCTGATGAGATTTTACAGTACAGATTCCTAGGCTCTTGCACAGAAATCTTAAAAATCTTCCCTTATGTAGTTTGGAAACGTCAGCCAGGTGTTGGAATCTCTGCTGAAGTTTGGTCAGAGAAATCCGACAATGGTGCTTCAGGAGACATGGAAACAAAACAGTAACATAAAGTGCTGGACAAGCCATGGCCAGAGGGAAAGGGAAGGGCAGGGGGGAGGGGGGAAAGAATCTGGTTATGAGCATTGGAATTTTAGCTTTTTAGCACAAACAACCTCAAGCAAAATAAATTGAGATGAAGGCCTACTGCAAAAATCCAGAGCACATGTCAACTCAACCATTTCTTTTCTTTCAAAGAAGAAGAAAAGGGAGGGGGTAGCAGGTCTCTTTAACTGAAGCTACAAACTTGAATCTTTGGTAAATGCCAAAATAACTTCGATAACACATTTACACACCTATAAAAACAAAAGTTTTGGTCAGAATTGCCAATAAATGATTTGGAGCCTGTATGAAAGCCATACAGCTGCAAAAACATAGAATGTAATCTTGGATTTTTAGAGCAACTGTTTCAGAAAGAAAAAAGAAAGCCAGTTATGGAATATAAATAAAATGACTTTTTATAATGTTATTGGTAAAAATAAGATCGTCTTTGACTTTTTATCTTATGTGTGCAAAACTGAGTGACAACACGAATGAATACTTATAAATGTACCATAGGGGGAGAGAAAAAGAGTTTGTGATTGGGGGTGGGAGTAAGAAAAGACTGGCATTGCAAGAGAGTTGAGCATTTTTCTGGCTGAGCCTCTAGCCTGACACCATGCAGAACTTTTGCTGTGAGCACAGATGCAGATGAGGGAGAAAATAAGAAAGATGTGACTATTGCAGAGCCGTTGCGAGAAGAATGTTTCATGCCATTCTGACAAACCAAGTCAAGGATGAGTAGAAAAGGGATTTATTAAGAGATAAATGGACATGCCAACGTCGGCGGTCCTACCCACCGGCCACGCTCAGGTCTGGGAAGCTGTTCTCAGCTGTCACGTGTGTCATTCCTCCCCGTTTCTGACCCTGCTGGAAGGGCTTGTTTGTTCAGCTTTTCCCCCTGGGCACAGCAAGAAGTTGCTCTGTTGTAATTCCAGTTCCAGCGAGGTTGGTACATCTTTAACAGTTCTTGTGTTATTAACTTAGTGACTAACTGAGAGGCGTTCAGCTTTTGAAACCATGCCACAGCTTCTCTCTCATCTCTGGGTGACGTCAGCCCCATAAATGGGGGAGCTGGAGGGAACAATGGAGATTTCAGTGGTAACATTTAATGAGGCGGACCCTTATTTTCCCCAGATTTAAAATGACCTCCAGGCACTGAGCGAATTTAGAATATGGACTTAGATTTAGAGTCGTTTTGATGCTTCGACTTTGAAATTCCCTGGGGGGAAATGGGGAGAGCGAAGAAAACAACTCATGAAGTCTCTTTACATTCTCCTGGAGCCCAGGATTTCAAGTGACTCCTATGAATTTTATAAAAAGAAATTTATGATTTCTCAACACAGTTGATACAGATGATCAAAACAGTACTCAAAACTAGGAGACATCAAATTTAGCACCAGAAACTAAAGTACATGCTCTTTGGAGAACCTCAGTGAAAGGCCCAGGGAGTCAACAGCTTAAGAAAAGAGCAAAACCCTGGACTTTTCCAGAGAGGGACTTAGATTTCTCCAGGTTAGAGAAATAACCTAGACATTAATCAACTAAAAGATTACGTGTCCCTAAAGGAAAGACATACATGGTAATGACCTTCATTAGGCACAGAACTTTCAATCCATAGTGTAAAATTCAGAGCAATTGTGAAATTGAACACCCATGTTGACCTGCCGACAGTTAATGCCTGATATTAATTAATGGCTCACAGGACCCTTGCCAAAACTTACACTGAAACACACAACACTGTGCTGACACAGCCCAGTCTCTTCAACCAGTACAATTAACTTTTCACTTTTTTTTATGGGATCCTTCAACCAAAGCAGTGAAGAGGTGTTTACATCAGCAACCTACAACAGCTTCCCAGTCGCTCTTGGGCCTTTACCTGCAGCAAGAAAACAAGCTACCTGCTGCTAAGTGTTGCAATGTTTGGCTCTAAGAAGAGTGCAGAACCTCAGCCAAAAGCACAGGGATTGTCTTTCTAAATTCTGAGTCTGTGTTGCTGTTGTTTAATTCTTCTTCTGAAGCTTCAATCACTCTCTCCATGGTGATTAGGCTCCTAAGAGAGTTTGTCTTACTTGAAGCCCAATCCCAAATAATCAAGGTAAATGTAAGAGCCTCGAGAAAGGTTTCTTCATTTATTGTGCCTCTGAGGCATTCTTTGCCAGTGCTGATTAAATGACCCTGCCACAGAACGGACCACTATCCACAATGAAACAATCCCCATAGGGTGGATGACTGACTTACTCAAAATCACACTGCAAGTTGAGACTTTATACCATAAAGGAGCCAAGCACCTTTACTATGCAAGGGAAAGCACGCTCTTTTTTTTTTCTTAGCCTCTTTCCTTTTGCATTTGTTTTCTTCCCCATTTGTACCTTAAGAGCTAGAGCTCCATGTGATGGTCAGCCAGTTTCTGAATAATAACTTGGAACCTGAATTTTGGAGCCATGTAAGGGATTTTATACCTACATCAGTATACATGTGCACATCCAATAGCAAAAGCAAAATTAGAGAACAGTGAGCAGAACTTTGCACTTATAAAAATATTTCACCAAATAAATGTATATCTATCATTGAGAAATGGCCACCCCAACACACAAATTATGCCTCTGTCTTCATGTAGAGATAACATAGCTCTAGAAAGTTCTTTAATGTTGAATACGTATAGGTAGAAAACTTCTTGCAGCCACATCTGAAACAACCTTCCATGGATAATTCACTATCCACAGAGATTGTCTCCAGAGGCAAGGTGTGAGTAAGTGAATGGGCTGGAATGTGAGTGTGCATAGTTTGAAATAATGGAATTCTATAACAGCTACAGGCCATTCAGTTATTGTCTTAATTCCTCTTATATGAATTTGGGGGAATGGCTATTGATAGACAAACTATGGCCACAAAAATGCTATTCAGTGGATACCCTGTGTTGGTTTGTTTTTTCTGAGGTTTCCCACCCACTGGCTTAAGATCCTGTAAACTAGGAAGCAGCAGAACTCATCACTACCAGCTTAATAAGGACCACAAACAAGGTAGGTTCCAAGTTCAGATTGATGAGTGCCAAGTGGAAGGACATTTGGAAGTCTGGGTGAAGGGATTAAGAAGTACAAATTGGTGGTCACAGAACAGCCATGGTGATGTAAAGCACAGCATAGGGAATGTAGTCAATAATAATTTAATAACTATGTATGGTGTCAAATGGGAATTGGGAGGGACCACTTTTTAAAGTCTATTATTGACTAACTACTATGCTGTACACCTGAAACTAATACAAAATAATATTTAATGTCAACTGTAATTAAAAAATAAAATAAGACTAGTTCAAAATTTAGAAGTACATCTTTCCCTTATTCCTAGCCAAGGTTCTCTTCATCGCTCTGTATTGTATTTGCACAGTACGCAAAAATAAACCCTGTGAATTATGTCCTAAGGCAGGCTAGCTTCAGAGATATGAAAAATTAGGCAGAAAGATATGAAATGATTTATTCAGCACAGGCAAGCATAAAGAACTGCCAGCTCCATCTCTCCTCATCCATTGCTAAACAAACCCCACTCATTTTCTCAATCTGATAAATTACTGATAAAATCAAAGGGAACATGAAGCTCAGTGTTCTTGTCTCTCAAAGGAGGCCTAAAATCTATGTTTGTTTGTATATGCATTTCCAAAATGAGTAATTTAGAATTACAGGGTTTATGTCATTTGGTACAGTTTGCCTTTGGGCATGAAGAACTCAGGCATCTTAATGACAGATGTGGCTCGTGTCACATCTTAACCAAAACCTCCAAAGAAAAGCCAGAGGGAATCTTAGTGGACAAGTTGGAAATGTTGGCATGAAACAGGACCGTGTTGGCAAATTCCTTCCAATATTGTTGATTCAGGAAAGATGGTGGGCATGGGGATGGTTAAATAGGCCTGTGGGTAAGTGCAATTACAACCTCTATATGTGATAGATATCTTCAGAGAAGGAGAAGTGAGCTTGGCACAGACAAATAATGCTCAGGGTAGCTTATCCTAAGTGTAGAAAAGTTGAAATTACCTGAGCCCATGATACTATTGGCTTTAATCAATGTATCAAATGCAACAGAAACTAGTTATTAGAGCATAGTAATCAATAAGCTCAATGATTAATAGCTAAAAAAATTTACTTTGTGCTGGACACCATGGCAATTATTGATATGTGTTGTCTTATTTCATTTGCCCCTCAAAACTCTGCAAGTTAAGTAATGAATAATCACAATCAAATGAACTGGGAATTCAATAAGATTCTTTCACTTAAACAGGTACATGATGTTGGGCAAATAACCTGTGTAAGCCTCAGTTCCCTCATCTGAAAATGACATCATGATATATGCCTCATAGAAATATTATAAGGATTAAATGAGCTGCTGCTGTAAGTGGCACTTGTGTAAGTGCCTTTTAATTTTATTTATCACTTGATTTTTAGTTGTTTTATTATGCTTAGCAAGTAAATTAATACTGATAGCACAATATCCTTCAAAAATATCAAGTATTTTAATGAAGCAAAATGAAATTTAAAGAGTTTAAGAATCATCTTATTGATTGACAGAGAATTCAGTTATTCTTCAAGGCTACAGAGATATGGATCTTCTCTTTCATTAAGCCATGTGTGTCCCTTACAAAGTTCCAATGGATAAAAAGAATCATCCTTTTGTCAAATATATACAGGCCCCTGTACTTTCCAGAAGAGCAAAAAGAAAGACTAAGTAATGACTGGTTTCCTAAAAGCCCAAGTTCAGTTAAGATGTTCTGTACATCTGATGGCCCATGCCATTGAATGTATTCATTGCATTCTTTAGATTGACTTCCCAAAAACTCTGTTAATGAGTAGATTCCTTCATCCTGATGACCTTATGGCAAAAAGAATGAGCAAGAATGCCTCTCCCTATCTTGATGATGTAATTATTTGTATTATAATCTCATTCCCTTCATGACTGCATCATTATTCCAAGTACCAAGATCTGGCCTTCCATAACATCATGGTTACCACTAAGCCTGCATAACCTTGCTCCATTCCCATTTTTATGTTTAATTTTACTTTAAAAATTATCAGGTTCTCTCAATCCAATCAAAAACTAACTTCTCAATGAATAAAGTGGCAGAGAAGGGGCTATTTTTTGTATTTTTTAATTTTAAAATGAAAGGGGGGCCTTAACTTCTGTCAGTGGAAATGTCAGCCTGTGCTGTGATTTTAATTCGTCTAAGATTATGGTGGTGCCATCTTTCAGGGAACAGGTAAGACTCACCACATCAATCAAGGTATGGAAGCTGATAACTTGGCTCTCTCTAAATCCAATCCCTAGAACCAGGGAAGTTAAGGAATGAAGAATAGAACAGTTAACTAGCATTTAATTTTATTACCAGATATCCATGCATCAGGAATAAGGATAGGAAAATGTGACTTTTATGAAAGTTAATTCTAGTCTTTGTTGAACATTCAAAGTAAAGGGGAGGATTAAATGCTTTCTGAATATGTTGTTTTAAAAGAGAATAAAATTAATACATTTGGTCATTCCTATGTTTGGGGGGAGAATGGAATTTATCATCAAGATTAAAAAATATTTCTTAATTCCTCTTGGCAAAAGAAAGATGATGGATAAGATTGTTATTATCTTTGCATTTTTGAAAGCCTTTATAATGGTAAAGCCTTTATGATCTGTAAGGTGTTAAAATTTATATGTCCATGCTCTCAAAACTCAGGGAAGCAAACATTGGCTGGGTTCTTTTTGCTGCTGTCATCACACCATGCTTCCAAGTACCACATCCAAGCAGGCCACTCTGGATGGTAGTGCCTCATTTGACAATGAGTATTCTCCTGGAGAAGTTAGCATAGGTAACAATGAGTGAAATTCATTTCTTTGCTTTTAGCAGCAAACATTCTCTGTCCTGCTTAGGAAAAAAAGTTGGTCCTCTCCTTTCAGTTTGTTCTATCTCAGACTCCCTTTAAATCCTCCTGTGGTCTGAGAGAGGGAGGATAGGAGTCAGATCAGGTTTTCAGTGTATGGTTCTTTGGGGGTCCATCTACTTAGGATGCCGCTGGATCATGACATCCCAGGCTGCCTCTCAATGTTTCAATTTACCCAGCTATGAAAGATAAATAATACATACTTTACCTTTCTCCAAGAGATGTGGCTACCCAATACAATTATGAATTAATTAAGAATCTTGAGGTCTTGCCTTAATTAGTTTGGCTCAATGGATAGAGCATCGGCCTGCAGACTGAAAACTCCCAGGTTCGATTCTGATCAAGGGCATGTACCTTGTTTGTGGGCACATCCCTAGTAGGAGGATTACAGGAGGCAGCTGATCAATGTTTCTCTCTCATCGATGTTTCTTCCTCTCGGTAAAAAAATCAATAATATATATATATATATATATATATATATATATATATATATATATTTTTTTTTTTAAAGAATCTTGAGGTCCTTGTATTTAAACAAAGTATTGTAAAAGTTTCCCAAAATGGAAGATAGAAGGTAGGATTTCATTTCTACATTTGTCTACTCCTGAGAAAAGGTACAGTCTTCATGATGGAATTATTTGTATTATAATCTCATTTCCCTGTCTTCATAGTATTTTGAAAGCCATATGTAAGAATGTGTCCCAAGTCCCTATTAATGGTTATAGGAGAGACAAGGCCAGAATCAGTGCCACAGGCTCTGCCATTTAACCCATCGTCTGCCCTGGTTTGCTGAGAACCCTTAGGCAATTCATTTAACTACCCTATAGTTCAGAGTGTTCATCTATAAAATGGGTATAATCATACTCACTACCTCACTCGTGTAGCATAGAGTAGTTAATTAACTATGTGTAAACCTTTGAACATACAGAGTGCAATGTATGTGCTAATTATTATAAATTCAAAAGAAGCATCACAGTTCAATTTTTAATTACCTATATATTTTATTGAAAACACATAAAGTACATAATAAAATTAAAGTCAGTGTCAAAAATTACTGCTAGCTTGTGCTGTCTTGTTCATTCTTCTGCCAGAAGTACAGTAGCAATTTCCTAAACCAAAGTAATAATTTCATTTCAGTGGTAGAAGTTTAACCAATGTGACCAGGCCTAACCAGTGATTTAATGTATCATAAAATAACATCTCCCATTCTTGCCTCAATTTCTCTTAATTGTTATAACTCAATTAGTGGAGCACTAAGCCTTATTATCAAAATGTTATAAGATAACAGGGTTTTACACAAATTTCATGTTAAAGGGTTTAAAGACTGAAGTATGGCTTTTTTATTTAGGTGTTTGAAGAATAATATAAAACATTTCACAAAAAAGGAGAAGAGATTTTTACAATGATTTTAAAGTCTGATTTAAAATGAGAAAATCTAAAGTAGAAGGAGGAAGAAATCTACAGGTACCAATTCCTGTCTTCTAATTCTCAACTGTCAGAGACAGCACTGAAAAACACAGATGTCATTGCTGGGTCCCTTGCTTTCCCACAATAGATTCCACAACCATAACAACGAATATTTCTCCTCTCCAACAGACACTGGATTCATCCTTGTCTATTAATTAATGGTCCATCAATATTCATAATTTCAAGAGGAGGACAAGAGTTATAAAAAAAAAAAGAAATGTGGTTATCATCAGCCTTTAGAAAATGATAGTAAAATTACAATCAGTTACATTATTTGTCCCTACAGGAACAAAATACTATGATCAAGATATGAAGTCCAGGAACATGTGAGCCCTGCCTCAAAGTAGTTACCAGGCAGCTGGAAGACAAGACTTTATGAACCAACTTGAGACTGCTCTGAAAGCCATATGTAAGAATGTGTAGTTGAATGAATGAAAAAATGGAAAAGTGAGTGTCACCAAGTAAGAAAATTCAGCACAAGCAAAAGGTCTCTGTAAAGAAGTCCTGGAAGGTGTGTATTCTCAGTGGGCCACAAAGAAAAGATAGGTTTGTGCAAGACAAAGAGGCAGTGACATACATAGCCATATGAGTGTCTGTGAGGTCCACAATGGGGACTCGGGACAGATGGAAGGAAGAGGGTGCAGGATGCTTTCCTTCCCAGAAACCAATCAACATCAACCTGGGACATTTCCAATTGTATTTTAAGTTGCAGACAAAGCTCCAAATATTATGGATCCACCTCTTCCAAGTGCCACATCCAAATGGGCCACTCTGGACAATGAATTTTCTCATGGCGAACTTAGCATAGGTAACAATGAGTGAAATTCATTTCTTTGCTTTTAGCAGCAAACATGCTCCATCCTGCTTTGGAAAGAAAGTTGGCCCTCGCCATTCTGTTTGTTCTATCCCAGACTGACTTTCACACCCATTCCCTTTTCTGCTGCTCACTAGCTTCAGCAGACATGAGAAACACAGTGTATGGAACTGGACTGGCCCCAAAAAACACTTGCTGCAACTGTGTTATTGCTGTGGCTTAAAATCACACCACCCATCCACTTGGCACATGCCCAGGGTGTTTGGAGGAAAAAAAGAATGGATGGTTAAAGGGGACTGTGACATACGCCGTTAGATGAAGGATCTAATTTTCTTAGAGAAAGTATCTCCCCTATTTCAACTATGGGGAGGCTGAGAATGGGAGAGATTTAATCAGCTTCCTCCAGAGTTGTGTGTCTTTTAAGAGCTTGATTACGATGCATATGAAACATTTTAAAGTTTGAGTGCTCCCTATAAACCTGTTCTCTTTATGCTAATTGCTCTCAATAAAAGTAGATCAAGAATGAATCTCTCAGGCTAAGACAAGTACCTGCATGCCTATTGGGCATAAGCTCAGAGCACATAGGTTCTATCTGATAGGCCCATTGGAAACAGATAGATAGCATGATAGATAAATGATAAATAGACAGATACATCATATTAATAGGTAAATTATCTTACAAGGAACTCCAGGTGATGGAAAAGAGTTTGTCATCACAGACATTTCATCATAGAAACCCTTTGAAGGGAGCAGACACACTGTTTCGGCTTTGTGATTCATCAGCACCAGTGCAGACCCACACAAAACTCCCAATCCCTTTGAACTGGAATGGGCACAGCCAAGTGCACAGGAAAATGGGAACCCAGGTGAACCGGCTTATAGTGAACTCTGGGAGGTCAACTGCCTCCAGAGAATGTCTTGCCCTTTAACTGCAGTTTGTAAACAAGATGAACCCAGGCAACACTTACCCCAACTATTTCACCCAGGATTTCAAGAGAAGGGCTTATGGTGGCTCCTCCCTGTGGCCAGCAGTTCTGGCCTCCTCCCCCAATTAAGGGGATTATCTCTGTGTCTACACTTTGCTTTCTGCTCTTGCTTGGTCACCAGGTGCTCCTATACTCCAGCAAAGGGAAGGGAACAACCTAATTGGAGGGCTAGAAGGAGCTGGAAAAGCAGGAACTTGGATTTGAAACTGCATAGGGGCTGGCCTTTGAGATGTATGCTTCAGATGATTTTAACACTCAATGAAGGGCTCCAGACTCTCCTTCCTCATCCTAGTATCCAACAAATCGGAGAATGCGTCCTGTCTGCTTCGTGTTAAGCCTGTGCCCTCTTGTTACAGCTCCACTCTCCTTCCAGAGATCCCTTTATGGACCCACAGGCAGACTATCTGCCAACTCATTTACAATCCAGCACCAGTTTCTATGAGAATGGCAATTCATGTGGATGATAAAAAACCAATTCCTCTGGTTTAAACTACCGAACACTTGTGAGGTGGCATGATTTGTGGACTAGATACCATTGATTCTATCCAGGCCATTCACAAACTATCACAACAAGCAGGGTCAAAGCTCTTATGAAGGCCTTCGAGGAATTTGGCCCTAAAACATTGATTTATTAAAGGTTCTTTCTGTGCTGTGTTTGGAAGGCTAAAAGAAAGAGGAAAAGCATGTGTTTGTGTGTGGGATGGGGCTCAGGGGACAGGGTGTTCAGTGAAAGTGTCAGCATCAACCACTTTTCCTGTGGGCAAATTCTCTACTAATAGCTTTGGAACAGAGGTAACTTTCCCAATAGTTTTTCTGCCAGGAACCCGAATTTCACACAGAGAATGGGGCAATATACCTACTGATACACTAATCAAACAATCACATGAATGTTAGGGTCATGAGAGAAAGGTGACTGATTATATCTCTAAGTGGTTCTATCTGAGTTTTGCAAACATTTCAAAAGATGACTTTGTACATCTTTGAGGATAAATCCTGCAAAAATTGTAGTACCAGAAAAGAGTTCCCTAGTTCTGGAAAATAGCCTACCATGGAAAGATTGAGGGCATCTCTGAAGTGTCTGATTGCCAAAAATTAAAAGGGCATCAGAAATCATTTTTCTCTCATTCATTTGGAGGAGCCAAATGTAGGCTAGTTTGTAGAAAGTAATGACAATTTTCTTCATTTCAATACCTAACTTGTATTCTAGGGAGCAAAACTAGTCAGGACTCGTTTTTGGGTTTTTTTGTTGTTGTTGTTGTTGTTGTTGTTTTGTGTGTGTGTGTGTGTGTGTGTGTGTGTGTGTGTGTGTGTCCTGTTTATCTGTAAAGCTACTTTCTGGTTTTTGTAAGATTCCTTTCTCCAATTTAAGTACTGTTATGTTGTTGAGGAAAGATCTCAATGTCTCACTTTTTGCAAGTCAAATAAGTTACAACTTTTTTTAAGTTAGGGAGCTACAACTTAGAAGAAACATTTGAGAATGCCAGAATTTCATTAGGGCTATGAGAAGCAGAAAATATTAGTTCTTCTGAATCAAAAAAGTGAAATTCTGACCACAGCCTGCTCTGTCTCATGGTTCTGCAAGCTTCTCCCTCCACTTCTCCCTTCCCTGAAAAATTATGAATTTGATTCCTAAAAGAAGTTATAACCTGGGTGATAATAATAAGACAGGACACTGAATGTATTTTGACTTTTTTAACATATTTTTATTGATTTTAGAGTGGAAGGGAGGGAGAGAGATAGAAACAACAATAATGAGAGAGAATCATTAATCAGCTGCCTCCTGCTCGCCCCATACTGGAGATTGAGCCCGCAACCTGACATGTATCCTGACTGGGAATCGACCCATGACCTTCTGATTCATAGGTGGACGCTAAACCTCTGAGCCTTACCAGCCAAGCTGGATATATTTTTACTTTAAATTGCTTACCTTTCTTTGACTGATGAAACAAAGCTACTCAGATAATCAAATAAATGTCATAGTAACCTGGAGTATTAATATCCCCAACTAGTCCTCATGCAGATTTGATTCCCAACAGGTGAAGTGTGGAAAGTAGCTATGTCATCAGTACTAATCAGATAACAGTTGAAGGGGCCATGCTTGGCAACTACTAGTACATTTAATATGAGTCTATTCAGAAAATAGTTGTAATAAAGCAACGCCTTCTTAATGTTCTTCTCTATGGATTCAGTGCCTCCTTTACCTCTAAAGTAAACTATTTCACCTTCATTTATCTCAGCAAATTAATCTGGAGAATGAGGAATATAAAGGAAAACACTTGCCCATTTTTAGCAGAAAGATGGTTTCAAGCATGTACATTCTTTAGTTGTCCTATACACCCAAAGCCAAATGAGCACTGTAGGGAAGTAAATATGTTTTCAGAATGACAATTTAAGACCAATTGAACCTAAACTAATAGGAGTAGAAATAATATCTTCACAGCTACACAAACTGATTCTGAATCCCAAGGGGAAGTTGCAGATAATTTTTATCACATATCACAGCAATCTCAGCTTCTCAATGATGGGAGGAAATTAACATTTATTCAGAATCTTCCATGTGCTGGGCACTATACATTGTATAGTGTACAAGCATTTATACTTGTATTTAATCCCCATACCCAGAGCTGTTGCCATTCAGCTGGTCTGCTCCAACACAATCTATTGGCTGTCATCCAGTAGCATTGGCCAGACATCATTCCTGGTTGGTCCGTGCCCTGACTAACCTTTCAAGAGTGCTGATAATATTATCACGGTATTTACAAATGAAGATACTGGAGTTCATGTGAATAAGTGACTTACTGAGAGTCACACAGATGTTAAGGGGAAATAAGGATTCAAAGACAACAAATCTCTTCTTCTTATGCTTCTATTTAATTTATTAAGTACTTTTACTTTGCTTAGAAAGTTGCGGTGGATTTTTGGTATAATTTCCCCCAATATATTTTCAAGAATGCAAATAGTGTCATTTAAATATTCATTGAAGGCCCTGGTTACAAAGCAGTTGAGTATGGCTTATTGCATGTATATGAAAGAGGTTTTTAACAATATAAAGTATTTTAAACAGTATTGAGTATTTATTGAAGAATCCTAGACTATGCCTGCTGGAAAACATTTACCAAACGCTCGCTGTATGAGGAATAATCATCCCTCTGTTCAACAAATACAAAGTAGTCAAGAAGCACTTTCTGTCTAGAATGAAACAAAACCTAAGGCAAGATGAACTTCAACCTTCCTCCAATCCCATCACTCAACTGATGCTTCAATGTTTTATACATTATACATTATTACAAACAAATGACATTTTAGCCCAAGTCCAAGTACTTGCAAAGCCAGAGAATTCATCTTAAGACAACTATGTCTGTTAGAATTTTTTTCTTATACTTTTATATAATTTAAAATTTTTTCAATATCTCTTTTACATGGTAAATCTTCAACTGTTAGTAGACAACTTCTCTTACACTGCCATTAACCTTTGTCTTCTCCAGGAGAGATGGTCCAGGTTCCTCAATCATTTCTTATGTGAAATCATTTCAAGTTCCTTCATGATCCTAGTTGGTCTTCTTTTAATGCCCTCCAACATGTATTTTCCTCTCCATTAGAATGTCCTGAACTTGTTCAGCGTTCCTTATTCAGTCTGAATACAACAAAGCAAAGTCTTTTATTGCAAAGTAGTCAGGAATACAGAGCACACATAGGTAAAAATACTTTGAAAGAATTGCAAAGTGACATGTAATCAAATGCCAATAAATATGGTAAAAGCTACAAATATTGGGCTGAATAGATAGCAAGGGGTTCGAACCAAAGAAGTCTTTCCATAAAAGAAGAATTATGACCAAATATACCATGTATGAGTCACAGAGAATAATGTGGAAAGCATTTTGTGGGTGGAGATGGCATATTATGTGGTGACTAGAAGTCATAAAGTGGGTTTTCTCAACCAGGAAAGAGGCTTTCCATTGAAAATATATGAAGACTGAGAGATCGTGAAAGGAAGAATTCTTGGGGAAGATATAAAGACTAGAACTAAAATATGTTCATGTTCTTCCATTTGACAGGTGCTTTACATACATTATTTCACTTAATCCTTATACTTAACCTGTTGGACAGCCATAGACATATTTTAGATAAAAAATAAAGAATAAAGTTAGTAATAAATGGAGTTAGGAGTCAAACATTAGTTCTGCTTGTGTATAAAACCTTGGTTGGAACTTTCTTCTACATTTCATGGAAGAGGAACAGTTGGTGGGAATCTCCAACTACCAGGATGAACACAAAAGCAATGATCTTGCTTCTGTTCCATGATGACATAATGGTTTATTGTTGGAAGTGAAAGTAGTGAATATGCGATGTTTTCGTTTTATCAAATTCTCATATGTAAAACGCTAACTTAAGTAAAATTCCTAACCATTAAAATTTCTGGGTGAAAACTCATGCCCAAAGTTATGTGTCCTTAAATCAACAAATGGTTCCTTCTCAGATCACAGACCAACAAGTGAAAATACACAAATAAAAGTTATCTCAACAGAGGTAATTTAGGTAATATTATAGCTTTATTATCTTCATGTTTCATTGGTGAATCACTTCATTTCATTAACCACATGTTATCAAATTTTCAATTTTTTCATGGAATAGCAACAATCCAAAGTCATCACATGTTAGAAGTTGGAAGTGCTCCTGGAGTTAATCCAATCCAATGTGCTTTGCAAATGAAGAAACTAGTAGTCGAGAGGTGAAGTGACACTTTCAAGTTCATAAAATCAGTAAGTGATATATATACAACTAAAGCCCAAATCCAGGCTTTTGGACTCAACAACTTTTACCTCTTATGACAAGTATCAGCTAAAGGATAAACCTAAAGTAGTGTCTTCAAAATTCCAGAACTCCAACCGAGATGAGGAAAAAATTCTAGCCCTTTTCAGTTCTGTTGATCTTCCTTCCACATAATTGAATTGTTGCTTGACTAAATCCATCAAATTGTCCAGCTCTTGAGAAACCAAGATGGTGGCATAGGTAAACACCTAGGCTTTTGCCCTGCACAACAATTTTGAGAATACAGCTAAAGGACAAAACGGACATTGTCCAGAACCATGGGAAGGCTGGCTGACTGGAAGTTCTGAAACTAGAGGGACATAGAAGTGCCCACAGATAATCAGAGCCTCTGCAAAGCCTAAGTAAGATAGGGGACTGGTGCTCGCAGAGCAAGAGAGGACAGGTGTCAGAATGCCTGACGGAGTGCTCTAGTGGAAAGGAGACAAAAACTCCAGGCTGTGCTGAACCCATTTCGGTTTGCACTCAAAACCTGGGGGACCCAGGCCCTTACGGGGAGAATCTAGACTGCGGGCAGAATCCCAGGGGAAGAGCCAAAGGCAGAGCTCCGGAGGCAGCGTGTGTGCGAGTGCACACAGAGAGGACAAACTGGGCTGCTGGTGGTATCTGGCAGGAGAAAGGAGCTCTGGGCAGTACTATGAGGCAGAATCTTGGGGGAATGGCCAGAGGCGGAGCTCCAGAGGCATCCACAAGGGCTCACAGTGAGGGCGATCTATTCACTGTGTGGTTAGCATCTGGCAGAAGGAAGAAAGGAGTTCTGACTGCACTGAACCCATATACCAGGAGAAAATCTGAGATTACGGATTCATTGGGGACTGGATGGTCTGGCAGCAGGCGAAACTCCAGGGCAATTTTCTCACAGAGGTGCTCACAGCGATTGCCTGCAGACGCTAGGACCTAGTGACCTTGAGGGGCGAGGCTGACTGAAAGCCAAGGCTGTTGGCTCCACCCTGAAACTCACCCCACCCAGAAACTCTGCCCCATCCAAAGCTGAACTTTGGCAAATTTGCAAGTCTTGGAGCATAAGGCTGTCTCCCAGTGTAGACACAGCTGATCCTCACAGCCAGTTGGCCTGGAGGTCAATTCCTCCCAGTGATACCAACAGCAATCAAGACTTACTACAAAAAGGCTGTACACACAGTCCACAAAAGCCTGCACCAAGAGTGTACACCTTAGGTAACAGGGGAGGCCAAGATACCTAGCACCCAAAGCCACCCTACCAACTCAGGGAAAAAGTGAAAAATGCAGAGAGAAAGAAACAGATGACAAATGGAGGAAAACAAACGACTGGATATAGAGTTCAAAACCATGGTTATAAGGTTTTTCAAGAGGCTCCTAGAAAAGGCCAATAAGTTTAGCGAGACCTTTGAGGATATGAGTGAGACACTCAAGGATATTAAAAAGGACCAACTAGAAATTAAACATACACTGACTGAAATAAAAAATATTTTACAGAAACCCAATAGCAGACTAGAAGAACGCAAGAATCAAGTCAAAGATTTGAAATACCAAGAGGCCAAAAACACTCAACCGGGAAAAAAAGAAAAGAAAAAAGAATCCAAAAATTTGAGGATAGTGTAAGAAGCCTCTGGGACAACTTCAAGCATACCTACATCAGAATTATGGGGTGCCAGAAGAAGAGAAAGAGCAAGATATTGAAAACATATTTGAAGAAATTATGACTGAAAACTTCCGCCACCTGGTGAAAGAAATAGACTTACAAGTCCAGGAAGCACACAGAACCCCAAACAAAAGAAATCCAAAGAGGACCACACCAAGACACATCATAATTACAATGCCAAAAGCAAAAGACAAGAGAATATTAAAAGCAGCAAGAGAAAAACACTTAATTACCTACCTACAAGGGAGCATCCATATGCTTGTCAGCTGATTTCTCAACAGAAACTATGCAGGCCAGACGGGAATGGCAAGAAATTTTCAAAGTGATGAATAGCAAGAGCCTACAAGATTACTCTACCCAGCAAAGCTATCATTTGGAATTGAAGGTCATATAAAGAGCTTCACAGATAAGAAGAAGCTAGGGAGTTCATCAACACCAAACCAGTATTATATGAAATGCTGAAAGGTATTCTTTAAGAAGAGGAAGAAGAAGGAAGAGGAGGAAAAGGTGGCTGCTTCAAACTAGAGCACAGATAGAAATGAAGAGCATTGTGTTAAGTGAAATAAGCCAGTCAAAGAAAGATAAGTATCACAGGATCTCACTCATTTATGGAATATAATGAACAACATAAACTGATGAACAAAAACAGATCCAGAGACACTGAAGCATTGACTGTCAAACCTCAGAGGTTTGGGGAGGGTGGGGATAAGGGGAAGAGATCAACCAAAGGACTTGTATGCAGGCATATAAGCCTAATCAATGGACACAGACACCAGGGGCGTGAGGGCACAAGTGGTGATAGGGGGAGGGTGGATTAGAAGGGGTAATGGATGGTGAGGACACATATGTAATACCTTAATCAATAAAGAAATTTAAAAAAAATGTCCAGCTCTTGAGCTATTCAAACAAGATCAAACATCCCCACCCCAAATCCCTATTTCTTGTGAATATACAGAACATACATTTTGACATACAGTGAACAAAACTAATATTGGTGTGCAGACATGTTGTCCAGAAAACTTGGACTATATGTTTGACTTCTCAACAGTTATAAAGTCATTATATTGTTAACCCAGCTCTTCCTAATGAATCCAAAACTCATATTTTCATTCCTCCAAGAAATAACTATGAAATAAGAAGCCCTAGACTCCTTACTGTGCTCAGAGTAATATTACCTATGCCTCTGTAGGTTGTCTCTTCCTAATTTTAAAATCATCCTGAAGACAAGCAAGTTGACAGATCAAAATGACAAATTCAGCCTCAGAGCTTGGGTTTGTTGGATCTTCTTGTTAAGTTTAGTCCTTTAAGTGGAAATCAGACTAAGAAATTTTCTAATCATCCAAAATTCTCATAAGCTCCATTTTCCTAACTTATTCAGGCATGTATGGCAAGAATTAAAGGCACTGACTGATTTTGGTGTATCCTTTTTTCTTCTCAATTTTCTTTCCTTTCTTTTTTTTTAATGTTTTGCATCTAAAGTACTTTTTTTTTTCTATGAGTGCTTAACAGGTTTTAATTTTATGAAACATTGTGCAACCAGATCCCTTGGGGAACAGTAATTAACTGGGATTATGTTTTCCTTTCAGTGAATTCTAAATGAGAAGCCTAAATACTGATTTTGTCTATCACCAAATGAGAAATCACACAGGCATGCTCATTTCTTAAGTATATTCCTTTGCTTACTATAAACACTTTCCTAATGATATTTGCAATTTGCCCCTTGCTTAAACAGGCCTTCCTCAGGAAATGCAATGGATTTTTTAAAATAATGAAAAAAGTTTACTTTTAGTTTTGATACTTGTTCCTGGCAATCTCCACTCCAGATTCTTCTCACCCAGAGCTGACTACCACCCAAAAGAGGGCATGATATTCACTAATAACTAATTCTTGTGCATCTATTATGGGTTGGGATTGTTTAATCTACTGGGTATTATCATAAATACAGCATCATTTTCAAGTGGAACTCAAAGTCATTCCAAAATGAGAATGAGGAGATGGAAGAATTGTGGCTATATCTAAATTATATACTAAGAATTATTTCAGGGAAAGAATGATCCATACCTTGTGAGTTCTAGTGTGACATCTGCAATGTAGTAGCTAGCCTTAGAATTAATCTTGATACAAATTCCAGTTCTACCATTTATTAGATTTTGATTTGGAATGGTGGGTTATTTTTCAAGCCTCTTTCCTCTATTATTCCATAAAATGGAAATGATAGTTGCTACTTTAAATGGCACTTGTAATATTTACTTGTAATACTTGGAATATACTCAGTAAATGGCAACTAACATTGTCATCATTGAATGCATAAAGCACTAAGTAAACTGTCCAACCAAAAATAGCCACTAACCAACAGCTGTTACTCTTCTGCCCACACACTGAGAAGCCTGTGTTGGCAACCTTGGAGAACACATCTACACACACAGACAGGTTAAGATTGTCTCTTTGCTTCTGGCCCATACTTTTTTATCTTGCGACTAAAACATCACAATGAAGCTTTAATTCAGATAAATTCTACAAAATGTCAAGAAGTATTCATTTATCATATATATTTCTCCTATGGATGATTTTATAAAATGCAGTTTTATTAATTTCAGGTTCACAAGGCAATCAGACTAAGCTGGGATGATTTCTGTTACAAGTCCTCAGGGAACCCGTTTTAAGCAATAAATGGAAGAGATTTGTAGTTAATCTGTCAATTGTGTCTTTCTATGTGGGTCCACTTACACTGTGCAGTAAGTACTTGAAATAAGCTGTCTTCTCCTTTACACTGTTGATTTGCATTGTCTATGCAGTTTGCTACATAAAGACACAGTTCATCTTGATGCCTGTCTGAATTTTAACACATTTTTCTGAATAAAGTTCCAGTCTGGTCTCTTTTACTAATAAGAAGACAAGCAAATTCCAAGGTGATTTTAACCAATTAGAATAATTATCTCATGATGACATGAAACATTCTTGTTGATGGTCTCTTGAAAGGAAATACATGTGAATGTTAGTCTTGGTTTGGGGAGACCTGCACTAAGAGGAGGAATAAAATAAATACCCTTTCGTTGAGCGGTCATTGACTCTCCTAATGGAGTTTGGTGGCTAGACTTTCAGGAAGTTCACAGGTTCAGACAACTCAAGTGGGTCTTTGAAAAATGGGCCAAATGACTGATGTCCAGTGTAGAATGGAAACAATGAATGTACTAACAACAAATCACTCTTATCTAATCATTACTGTAGATCCCCCAAGGACTTCTAATAGTCCATATTGCCAACATAGATTGGGTTACTAATTTGGTTGTTACGTGAACATTATGAGGAGACATTTATTCCAATAAGTCTCTTTTTCATGTAGTTTTAAATAAAAGCATACGTATAGCAAAAAGCAAACCATTTCTTCCCTTTCTATGAGCTATGACCATAAACCGTATTCCTTACCCCAGATTTTTCTCCACACTATTGCTATTAAAAGCATTAGTAATAAAAATAATGCCAACTTGAAAATAATTTTATTTTACTCTATTTTTCTCCCTTGAAGTTTTGTTCTTTCTTAGGAGCAAAACACTCTCCATTTATAGTTTTCAATTTCAGGATAGGAGTAACCTTCACAAGAAGCAGAAAATGAAGAACATTTTGCAGTATAAAGTTTAAAGTAATTTCACATAAATCATTTTAGTTGTTAAAGTCATTTGAAAAGTACCTACTTGACTTACTGCATTTCAAGGATGAGTGTGAGGCACTGGAGATGCCATGCAGAAAGGTGGTATCTGACCTTGAAGGGTTTACAGTTCATCCTATGGCCGATTTTATATTATAATGCCACCATCTTATAGATGAAGGAGGTTAAGCAACTTGCTGAAAGTCACACAGCTAGAAAGTTTCAGAACTGAAGTTAAAATTAAGGGCTTTCTTCTCTAAGTACTGAATCCATTTTATTCTGTAACATTGCTCTCCTGACTCCCCAAGTGGAGAGACTGTCTCTTATTGATGGAGAACTTCATATTTAATAATTCAATTGGTGCTTAATAAGGATTTGGCATAATGGAAGTTTCTTCTGCAAAAGACATGTATAATGTTTATGTTCTGAATTTGTCTCATTGCAATATAGGCTGTATGTTTACATGTAAAGGGCTTTGTGTTTCTTTTAAGTTTTTTGCATGGAGCAAACTAGGGGAACATGTTTTAAAATCATGTGTCCTCCTTAGCTATGGTGGATTTTAAGCAGTAGTGAGTATTAACTGACTTTCAAATATCTACTGTTTCATCTGACTTTCAAATGTTTATGCTCACAAGAGCAAGTGTGATAGCCATTGTCATATGCTCAGAAATTAATTTTTTTATCTTTTACTTTATATTTAAAGGTAAGGAAGTAACTTGCTCTTTCATCTGTACACAAAATGATTATCCAAGGAAAATTCTATAACTAATCTAAGGGGTAAAGGAGCATCTCACTAATTTGAGGAAGCCTACTGGGCACAATCTTAATTGTAATGCAAAGAAAATAAAGATAGCATTACTGGGACAGGAAAGAAACTGCATGTTCTATAAGCCAGCTGTCACAGGAGCATGTTTAGCAACAGGAACTTTAAAGGTATGATAATTAGTTTCACGAGTTAGAAACTCCCGAATATACTCAGCCTCTCCTATAGCTTTCTTTGGAATGCCTTTTTTTGGGAAAAATGACACGCTTATCAATTGTATGGTTGTCACTTTCAAGGCATCCATCTTGCTTTTATTTTCTCTTGCAGTTTTAAGTGTGGAAGATACTCTTCATGCCTGTGTACCCTTCCTAATTCTTACCACAGGGACTTTTCAGCCACTGGTTCATAGCTTTTCCCATTTTCACTATAATTTCTCTGATACAGATAAAAACAAAAATGGAAGAAGTTCAGAAAAAGGGCCATCTAAATAGACCTTCCTAACATCTTGATATTGTGTTGGAGTATCTCTTGCTGTTGAAGCAAGGTCTGGACACACACAAAGGAGCTGGTTACTAAGAGCAAGGTTTGTTAAGGATAGCTGCAGGGGTGGAATGGGCCAGGAGAGCAGAAATAGTCAGGCTAATAGTAGATTGGTGACTGCCTTTGTGGAGAACAGGTAGACCAAGAAAGTTATGCGCTGTCCATTATGACGGCCACTAGCTATTTCTGTTGAAAATGTGAGATGTGCTGTAACTATAAAATTTACATAGGATTGAGTATCCAAAAATTCCAAATATCTATTAATTTTATATTGATTCATTACATGTTTATATAATATAGTCATAATGTTGACTATGTTTAAGAAAATACATTCTTAAAATTAATTCTACCTATTTCATTTTACTTCTATAATGTGACTATTAAGAATTTTAAATTATATACATGGCTCACATTAGAATTCTATTGACCATCACTGTGATAGGCTGTCTCAGTTAGCTTATCCTCATCCATATAAAAGCATGAATGCATTTGAGGAGTAAAAAATAGACATATTGCCCTAACTAGTTTGGCTCAATGGATAGAGCCTCAGCCTGTGGATTGAAGGGTCCCAGGTTTGATTCCGGTCAAGGACATGTATCTTGGTTGCGGGTACATACCCAGAAGGGTGTGTGCAGGAGGCAGCTGATCAATGTTTCTCTCTCATTAATGTTTCTAATGCTCTATTCCTCTCCTTCCTCTCTGTAAAAAATAAAAATTAAAAAAATCTATAAAATATATTTTTTTAAATAGACATATTTCTCTAAAAAATTATTTCTTGACTGAGAGATCCTAGAGGGAAAATGACATAAACAAAAGATTGATTAAGCATCTTTACACTCATGCTCATTCAGTCTTTTTCTTTTTTTAATATTTTTTATTGTTTAAAGTATTACATGTAGTAGTACATATATCTCCATTTTTCCCCTTGACCTGCCCAGCCTCCCCTACCCCTTGTCGCATGCCTTCATCCCATTCCCCCACCCAGTGTCTTGTGTCCATTTGTTGTGCTCATATGCATGCATACAAGTCCTTTGGTTGATCTCTATCCCCCGCAACACTTCCCTGCCTTCCCACTATACTTTGACAGTCTATTCAGTGCTTTACTGCCTCTGTATCTATCTTTTTTATTTATCAGGTTATAATGTTCTTTATTTTCCATAAATAAGTAGGATCATGTGGTAATTTTTTTTCATTGCCTGGCTTATTTCACTTAACATAATACTCTCCAGGTCCATTCATGCTGCTACAAATGGTAAGAATTCTTCTTTTTTATAGCAGCATTGTATTCCATCATGTATATGTACCATAGTTTTCTAATCCACTCATATGCTAATGGGCATTTGGACTGTTTCCAAATCTTAGCTATGATGAATTGTGTGCTATGAACATAGGGGTGCATACATCCTTTCTGATTGGTATTCCTGGTTTCATGTAATATATTCCTGGAAGTGGGATTACTGGGTCAAATGGGAGTTCCATTTTTAGTTTTTTGATGAACCTCCATACTGTTCTCCACAGTGGCATTCCCAATCAGCAGTGCACGGGGGTTCCTTTTTCTCCAAATCCTCTCCAGCACTTGTTGTTTGTTGATTTGGTGATGATTGCCATTCTGACAGGTGTGAGATGGTATCGCATTGTCGTTTTGATTTGCATCTCTCGGATAATTAGTGACTTTGAGCATGTTTTCATATGTCTCTTGGCCTTCCTTCTGTCTTCTTTCGAAAAGATTCTATTTAGGTCTGTTGCCCACTTTTTATTGGATCATTTACCTTCCTTTTATTAAGTTGCATAAGTTCCCTGTAGATGTTGGAGATTAAACTTTTATCAGTGATAACATTTGAAAATATGTTCTCCCAAACAGTGGGTTTTCTTATTGTTTTATTGATGGTTTCTTTTGCTATGCAAAAGTTTTTTATTTTGATGTAGTCCCATTTGTTTATTTTCTCTTTAGTTTCCATGGCCCTAGGAGTGGTTATCGGTGAAGAAATTGCTTTGACATATGTCTGAGATTTCTCTGCCTGTGGATTCCTCTAGTATTTTTATTGTTTCCCACCTTATGTTTAAGTCCTATAACCATCTTGAGTTTATTTTTGCGTATGGTGTAAGTTGGTGGTGTAGTTTCTTTTTTTTTTTTTCCCCGCATGTATGTATCCAATTTTCCCACCATCATTTACTGAAGAGACTGTCTTGACTTCATTGTATGTTCATGCCTCCTTTGTCAAATATTAATTGAGCATGGTGGTTTGGGTCAATATCTGGTTTCTCTATTCTATTCCATTGGTCTATATGTCTGTTCTTGTGCCAGTACCAGGCTGTTTTGAGGACAGTAGCTTTGTAATACAGCTGGAAATATAGTATTGAGATCCCACCTACTTTGTTCTTCTTTCTCAGGATTGCTGTGGCTATTCAGGGTCTTTTTTATTCCAGATGAATTTTTGGAGAGTTCTTTCTAGGTCTGTGAAATATTCCATTGGTATTTTAATGGGGAGTGCATTGAACCTACAGATTGTTTTGGGTAGCATGGACATTTTAATTATGTTGATTCTCCCAATCCAAGAACATGGTATGTTCTTCCATCTGTTTACATCTTCCTCTATCTATTTTTTCAGTGTCCTGTATTTTTCCACATATAGGTCTTTTACCTTCTTAGTTAAGTTTATTCCTAGGTATCTTAATTATTATGGTGCGATAGTAAATGGGATTGCTTTTTTGGTCTCTCTTCCTGTAAGTTCACTGTTAGTGTATAGAAATGCCATAGATTTCTTGGTGTTAATTTTGTATCCTGTTACATTGCTGAATTCATTTATTTTTTTAATCTTTATTGTTCAGTATATTAATTACATTGTTCCCTTTTTTTTCCCCCTATAGTTTCCCTCCACCTGGTACCCATCCCACCCTCCGCCCTCACCCTCCTCCACTGTCCTCTCCCATAGTTGCATGATTTTTGTCCAGTCTCTTGCTGCACTTCCCACACCCCCTTTCTCCCCAAGAGTTGTCAGTCCATTCCCTCTCTATGTCCGTGATTCTGTTACATTCACCAGTTTATCCTGTTCATCAGCTTATTAATTCACTTGATTTTTAGATTCATTTGTTGATAGATGTGTATTTGTTGTTCCTAATTTACACTTTTATCTTTTTCTTCTTCCTCTTCTTAAAGAATATCTTTCAGCATTTCATATAATATTGGTTTGGTGGTGATGAACTCCTTTAGCTTTTTCTTATCTGCGAAGCACTTCATCTGACCTTCAATTCTGCATGATAGCTTTGCTGGATAGAGTAATCTTGGTTGTAGATTCTTGCTGTTCATCACTTTGAATATTTCTTGCCACTCCCGTCTGGCCTGCATCGTTTCTGTTGAGAAATCCGCTGACAATCGTATGGGTGCTCTCTTATAGGTAATCAACTGTTTCTCTCTTACTGCTTTTAATATTCTCTCTTTGTCTTTTGCTCTTGGCATTTTAATTATGATGTGCCTTGGTGTGGTCCTCTTAGGGTTCCTATATATTGGGGTTTGGTGTGCTTCTTGGACCCCTAAGTCAATTTCTTTTACCAGGTGTGGGAAGCTTTCAGTCACTATTTCTTCAAATAGGTTTTCATTGTCTTGCTCTCTCTCTTTTTCTGGCACCCCTATAATTCGGATGTTGGTATGCTTGAGGTTGTCCCAGAGGCTCCTTACACTATCTTCAATTTTTTGGATTTTTTTGGTTTCTTGCTTTTTCAGCTGAGTGGATTTTACCTCCTTGTATTTCAAATCTTTAACTTGGTCCTTGGGGTGCTCCAGAGCACTTTTAGGTCTTTGTATAATATTTTTTATTTCAGTCAGTGTATGCTTAATTTCTGGTTGGTCCTTTTTCATATCCTTGAGAGTCTCCTTTATATCCTTGAGAGTCTCCTTCATTTCCACGTTGGTCTTGATCATTTCCTTGCAGGTCTCATTCATATCCTTGAGGGTCTCGTTCATTTCCTTGTAGGACTCATTCATTTCCTTTGCAGTCTTGCTTAATTCCTTATAGGCCTCGACCTTTTGTTGGAGCCTCTTGAAAAACCCCTATAACCGTGGTTTTGAATTCCATGTCCAGTCGTTTTTTTTCCTCCATTTCTTTCACATCTGATTTCTTTCCATGTCTCTGCATGGTGGCTGCTTCCCTGAGTTGGTCAATTAGCTTTGTGTGGTAGACTTCCTACTAGGGACAGTGGCTCAGCCTCCCCAGTTACCTGAGGTGGATATGGGTTGCACAGTCTTGCTGAAGTTAAGCTCAGATTAATCGTTGTTAGCACTTGGAGGGGTTGACCTCTAGGCCAAATGTCTGTGAAGTTCAGCTGTGCTCAGGTTGGATGGGCGGAGTCTCCGGGCCAAGCAGACAGCGTTAGCTCCGCCCTATGCAGCCCCAGGGACTCTGTGCTGGGGGTAATGGCCGCCAGCACCTCTGAGAGGGAGCCGCTGCCGAGCTCCACTTGCTGCGGGGAAATTCAGACTCTCCCCAAATGACTCTGCACGCCAAATGTCTCACCCAGGGTCGTAAAACAAAGCAGTCTGACGGTTTTCCGAATGAGAGACAAGTCGCAGATCGCTCTCTGTGAGGTCACACAGCCGAGTGTTCACCCACAAGCTGCCTTCTCTGCAAGCCGGCAGACCCAGCAGCTCCCGAGTTTCGGCGTGCCCTCCCACTGTCCAGTTTTCACCCCGTGTGATAGTGGGTTCCCTGGACTTCCCCCAAAGCTGGAGAATCAGTGCAGTGGGATGTCTTTGTCTCCCTGTTCGAGAAAACTGGCCAGTTTTCAGCTGCCCGCCCTCTCCGCTAGCGTGCGCTCCAAACCTCTCTCCACGCGAATCTTTCAACACTGTCCGCCGCCACTCCTCCGAGTCACAGTGTCTTATTTTCACTTTTATTTGTGGAATTTTCACTCGGCCAGCTTTCTGGTGATTCTGGAAGGTGTTTGTTCTTTCATTAAGTTGTAGTATTAAAATTGTTGAGTATGATGGCAAGATAGGTGTTTTACCTATGCCGCCATCTTGGTTCTCCCACTGAATTCATTTATTAAGTCTAATAGTTTACTGATGTAGTGTTTTGGGTTTTTTATGTACAATATCATGTCATCTGCAAATAAGGACATATTTATTTCTTCTTTTCCAATGTGGATGCCTTTTATTTCTTCTTCTTGTCTAATTGCAATGGCTAATACTTCCAGTACTATGTTGAACAAGAGTGGTAAGAGTGGGCATCCCTGTCTTGTTCATGTTCTTAAGGAAAATTGTTTTAGTTTTTGCCCATTGAATATGATGTTGGCTATGAGTTTATCAGATATGGCTTTTATTATGTTGAAGTATGATCTTTCTATTCCCACCTTGTTGAGAGTTTTTATCAAGAAAGGGTGCTGGGTTTTGTCAAATGCTTTTTCTGCATCAAGTGATATGATTATGTATTTTTATCTCTCAATTTGTTTATGTGATGTATAATGTTTATTGACTTGTGGATATTATACCATCCTTGCATCCCTGGGATAAATCCTACTTGGTCATGGTGTATAGTCTTTCTGATGTACTGCTGGATCTGATTTGCTAGAATTTTGTTGAGGATTTTGGCATCTATATTCATGAGAGATATTGGCCTGTAATTCTCTTTCATTGTGTTGTCTTTATCTGGTTTTGATATTAGGGTGATGCTGGCTTCATAAAAGGAGCTTGGAAGTGTTCCTCTTGAATTTTTTGGAATAATCTGAGGAGGATATGTTTTAGTTCTTCCTTGAATGTTGGATAAAATTCCCCTGTGAAGCTGTCTGGCCCCAGGCTTTTGTTTGCTGGAAGCTTTTCAATGACTGCTTCAATTTATTCCATAGGTATTGATCTATTGAGATGTTTAGATTCTTCCTGATTGAGTTTTGGAAAGTTATATTTTTCTAGGAATATGTCCATTTCCTCCAGGTTGTCCAGTTTGTTGGAATAGAGTTGGTCATAGTATGTTTTAACAATCCTTTGTATTTCGGTGGGGTCTGTTGTTATTTCTCCTCTTTCATTTCTGATTTTGTTTCTTTGGGTCCTCTCTTTGCTTCTTGATGAGCCGGGCTAGAGGTTCATCAATCTTGTTTATCTTTTCAAAGAACCAGATCTTGTTTTGTTGATCTTTTGTATTGTTTTTTGGTTTTTGGTTTTTGTCTCTATGTCATTCATCTCCGCGCTGATCTTTATTATTTCCTTCTTTCTGGGCTTTTCTTGTTGCTCTCTTTCTAACTCTTTGAGTAGTAGGGTTAGGTAATTTATTACTATTGTATCTTATTTTTCGCAGTAGTCTTGTAGAGCTATGAACTTCCCTCTCAAGACTTCTTTCACTGTGTCCCATAGATTTTGGATTGTTGTGTTTTCATTGTCGTTTGTTGCCATGATGTTTTTTATTTCTTCTTTGATATCTCTGGTAACCCAGTCATTGTTTAATAGCATGCTGTTTAGTCTCCATGTGTTTGATTTTTTGGGATTGTTTTTATTGTAGTTGATTTCCAGTTTATGCCACTGTGATTTGAGAAGATGCCTGATATGATTTCTGTCTTTTCGAATTTGAAGATACTTTCCCTATGACCCAATATATGGTCTATCTTTGAAAATGGCCCATGTGCACTTGAGAAGAATGTATATTCTGTGGCTTTGGGGTAAAAATGTTATAAAGATGTCAATTAATTCCATCTTGTCTAGTGAGTCATTTAGGATTGATGTTTCTTTGCTGATTTTTTGTTTAGAGGATTTGTCCAATGGTGATAGTGGGGTATTAGTCTCCTACTATCATTGTATTGCTGTCAATCTCTCCCTTGATATCCTCCAGGAGTTTTTTTTTATGTATTTGGGTGCTTCCACATTGGGTGTGTATATGTTTACCAGAGTTATTTCTTCTTGTTGGATTGCTCCCTTTAGTATTATTAAATGCTAATATCTTATCTCTTTTTATGTCCTTCACTTTGAGGTCTAATTTGTCAGATATAAGTATTGCTACCCCAGCTTTTTATTTTTTCATTTGCCTGAAAAACATTTTTCCATCCCTTTACCCTCAGTCTGTGTGCATCTATTTTTCTGAGGTGGGTTTTTGGTAGACAGCAGATATATGGGTCTTGTTTTCTTATCCAGTTTGTTACCTATGTCTTTTGATTGGGGCATTTAATGCATTTACATTTAAAGTTATTATTGACTAGTGGCCTGATGCATGAAATTCCTGTACATTAAAAGGTTATTAATTAGAGGAAATATTTCAATAGTGCTATTTGCCCTTTCTCTATAATAAAAGTGTTACAGATAAAAAGCAATGAGTACAATGTATATGAAAATAATACATAATTTTATTAATAAATAAGTAATAACAAAATGATATAACAACAATAAAAGATTGGAGGAATCAAGATGGTGGCATACCTATTTTGCTGCCCCACAAAACAATTCCAAACTACAACTTAACAACAAAACACACATCATCCAGAATCACCGGAAAGCTGGCTGAGTGAAAATTCCACAAATAAATGTAAAGATAGGACACTGTGACTCAGAGGAGCGATGGTGCGCAGACTTGAAGATATGCGTGGAGAGAGGTTTGGAGCCGCGCGTGCTAGCGGAAAAGGCCGGGTGGCAGCAAACCTGGCTAGTTTTCTCCAACAGGGAGGGCAAAGACATCCACTGCACTGATTTCTCAGTTCCAGGCGAGGTCCGAGGTCCAGGGTAGGCACGCTAAAACCTAGGGGTCGGCGCGGCAGAGGTTTGTGAGCTTGAGGAGAGTGCGCGTGAGAGTGGACATAAACTTGGAACAGCAGTTTGCATGTAACCATGTAGAGAGGAATGATGACTTGCTCCCTTGTTCGGGAGACCACCGCACTGCTTTGTTTTACAACCCTGGGCGAGACTTTGGGTGTTCAGACTCATTTGGGGAGAGGCAGAGTTGTCTGGCAATAGGTGGAGACCACCGGTGGTTTTCTCTCAGAGGTGTCTGCAGCCATTGCCACCAGCACAGAGACCCACGTGCCTCATAGGGCGGAGCTGATGCTGCCTGCTCAGCCCAGAGACTCCACCCATCCTACCTGAACACAGCTCACCCTCTCAGCCAATTGGCCTGGAGGTCAAACCCTCATAGTGCTAACAATAATAAGCTGGGCTTAACTTCAACAATACTGTACAACACAGAAAGGATTGCAGTAAGAGAATCCACCTCAGGTAACTGAGGAGGCTGAGTCACTGTCCCTTAGAGGACATCTACCACACAAAGCTAATGGACCAACTCAGGAAAGCAGCCACAATGCAGAGAAATGGAAAGTAATCAGGTGTGAAAGAAATGGAGGGAAAAAGACAACTATACATAGAGTTCAAAACCATGGTTATAAGGTTTTTCAAGAGGTTCTTAGAAAAGGCCAAGACCTACACGGAAATGAACAAGACCTACGAAGAAATGAACAAAACGTATGAGAAAATGAACGAGACCTCCGAGGATATGAAAAAGGACCAACGAGAAATTAAGCATAGACTGAATGAAATAAAAAAATATATTATACAAAAACCTAAAAGCAGTCCAGATGAACGCAAGAACCAAGTCAAAGAATTGAAATACAAAGAAGCAAAATCCACTCAGCCAGAAAAGCAAGAACCAAAAAGAATCCAAAAAATTGAAGATGGTGTAAGGGGCCTCTGGGACAACCTCAAGCATACTAACATCAGAATTATAGGGGTGCCAGAAAAAGAGAGCGAGCAGGGTAATGAAAACCTACTTGAAGAAAGAGTGACCGAAAACTTCCCCCACCTAGTGAAATAAATTGACTTAAAAGCCCAAGAAGTGCACAGAACCCCAAAATATAGGAATCTAAAGAGGACCACACCAAGACACATCATAATTAAAATGCCAAGGGCAAAAGATAAAGAGAGAATATTAAAAGCAGCAAGAGAAAAACAGTTAGTTACCTATAAGGGAGCACCCATACGATTGTCAGCAGATTTCTCAACAGAAACGATGCAAGCCAGACAGGAGTGGCAAGAAATATTCAAAGTAATGAATAGCAAGAATCTACAACCAAGATTACTCTATCCAGCAAAGCTATCATTCAGAATTGAAGGTCAGATAAAGTGCTTCACAGATAAGAAAAAGCTAAAGGAGTTCATCACCACCAAACCAATATTATATGAATTGCTGAAAGATATTCTATAAGAAGATGAAGAATAAAAAGGTAAAAATATAAATTATGAACAACAAATACACATCTATCAACAAATGAACCTAAAAATCAAGTGAATTAATAATCTGATGAACAGGATAAACTGGTGAATATAAAAGAATCATGGACATAGAGAGGGAATGGACTGACAATTCTTGGGGAGAAAAGGAAAGTAGGAGGTGCAGCAAGAGACTGAACAAAAATCAAACACCTATGGGAGAGGACAGTGTGGGGAGGTGAGGGCGGAGGATGGGATGGGGGCTGGGTGGAGGGGAGCTATAGTGGAAAAAAAGGGAAACAATGTAATTAACAAACTGAACAATAAAGATTAATTTTTAAAAATTGCACAGCTGGGAGAAAAGATGATGGCAGAACAGAAGGATGCATAATCATTTCTGTCCCAGGGCAGATGGAGGGAGCAAAAAAAAAAAAAAACCAGAAAACAAACAGCAATAACAAACTCATAATATGAAAGCAACATTGATGCAAATAATGACTGATAAAGTGATTAAACTTATTCTAATATCTCCCTGTATACCACATTAACAGTGAAAACACTTTCATAGTGTTTGACTAATTTCCCTTGGGATAAAGTATTTATAACTTTAACTTTAACATCACATGCTCTTCGAACTCGAAAGAAAGCAACATAATAACTGACCATGTGTGAAAATGGGTTTAGGTAGGAATATTCCTACTCTGTCTAGAGTTTGTCTTTCTGATTTATTAATAGTCATTGCAAATGCTGGCATCAAAGGAAACTGTCATCGAATTAATTTAAATGAGAGGCCAGTGTCAGATGGGGATGAATCAATTCTTGGAATCAGAACAACCTCTCCCTCTGCAGATCCTCTTAATACTTCAGCTTCGATAACGTTAGGTAGTAATCTTTTGAGAATAAATCTGGTACCATTACAAAAACCCCATTTACTATTAAGATTTCTCAATAGCTTGATGATTGCACCCACTTTCAATTTTAATTTATGAGGTGGCATTCCTGAAGAAGTAATACTATTAAGAAATTCAATGGGAAAATTTTTCTTTTCAGCATCATCTGTTGAGTAAATGGAATCATCACTCAAATAGGTGTTAAAATCTTCATCAAGTATATCCAAAATTTCTTCATTTAATTTTTGAACATGCTCATTTTTTGGACAAAGAATTGCATGTTTAGATATATTTTTAATATTATCTATAGAGGATATACTATTTCCAAAGGTAGCTTCAATAATAAATCCATTACAAATCATTTCATGGAGAATTTCAATAATATTCATTCCTAAATGAAAACTACTAGTCAAGTTTGCCATCTCCAAGTTTTGTGGGGTTTTTTAATATTTTCTTTTTTTTTTCTTTGCTTTTAAAAAAAACAAACCCTTGTGTTGAGGGCTGACTTTCAATAGATCGCAGCGAGGGACTTGCCCTGCTAGGTAGGAAACGCCAACCCAGAAGCAGAATGGTTTAGCACCAGGTTCCCCACGAACATGCGTTGCATGAAGGATGTGGGGGCGGCTGCCTTTCTGGCTGTGCCCTATTTCCCAGGATGAAGGGCTCTCCGCACTGGACCCCGGTTCCAATGCGCATGCTGAAGCCACCGTGGCGAAATGATTGGGCATGGTGGCGGTGGCCCCAGCCCAGTGGGGACGCTGGGGGACCGGCTATCTGAGACCAACCAAGGCTTCTGAGGCCAACCGAGGCTTCCGCAGCACACTGCTGTAATGTTCCTCCTGGGCAGGATTCTGACTTAGAGGTTGTCAGTCATAATCCCACAGATGGTAGCTTCGCCCCATTGGATCCTCAGCCTGCCATCTCCAAGTTTTATCAACCATTCTCTATAAGCATCTCATATTTGTTTTAAGAGACAACTTTCTGAAACATCTCCAAAAATCACAGTACTTAAAACTTTCTCCTGCAATGGGTCTGCCATCAGAACTATATTTCCCAGCATTCCTGGTACTACTCATACTCTGCATGAACCAAGAACACTGTGAACTTTCTCCACCCAATGGTAGCCACCAGGGTCTCTGCACACCCTGGAGACTGGCAGCCAGCCCCCCGACTGCCATCGTGGGTGCTGGGTTGGGGGGCATGCAGGGACCTCAGGCACTCATTTGCATGTGATTCAGTCACCATAACTGTAAGGAGGGCCAGCCCTTTAGTACCATGCAGGCAGAGCTTATAGTATGGTGGGTGCTTTCATGGCGCTGCGGCCATGCCCCTGCCAGCCTCAGCTCCTGTATGCTGGCCATGCCCCTGGCCACACCCCTGGTGACGCCCCCTGCTCCTGATTGGCTGGTAGTGTAGTGGAGGTATGCTCAATTTGCATGTTACTCTTTTATTAGATAAGATAGGTACTTATTTGTCACCATTTTTATTTTTTACCCCTGTGTTCCTTCTTCACTTCCTATTTGTTTTTTTTACAGCAGACCCTTTAGCATTTCTTGCATTGGTGGTTTGGTGGTAATAAATTCCCTTAGTCCTTTTTTGTCTGAGAAGCTCCTGTTTCACCTTCAATTTTGATTGTAGCCTTTCTGGATACAGTATTCTTGGATTCAGAACCTTCCTTTGCATGACTTTGCATATTTCATTCCATTCCCTTCTGGCCTGATGAGTTTCTGTTGAGAAATCAGTCACTAGTCTGATGGAGGTTCCTTTGTAGATAACTTTCTATCTCTCTCTGGCTGCTTTTAAGATTCTTACTTTGTCATTGGTGTTTGCCAATTTAATTATAATATGACTTGTCATCAGTCTTCTAGGGTTCATTTTGCTTGAGACTCGGTGAGCTCCTTGGATTTGCGTGAATTTTTTCTTCCCTATATCAGGGAAGTTTTCTGTTATTATTTCTTCAAACAGGTTTCTATTCCTTGCTCAGTTTCCTCTTTTTCTGGAACCCCTATTATGCAGATGTTGTTTTGTTTTGTGTCTCCTCCTGCCTTTTTAATTTATTTTCTAGAAGCTGCTCTACTTGGGTACTTTTTCCTACCTTGTCTTCTAGCTCACTGATGCAGTCTTCTGCTTCTTCTAGTAATGCTTTCTATTGAGTCCTTTATAGAAGCGATGTCATTTTTTATTTCTTCTTGATTCTTCTTCATTTCCTCTTGATTCTTACACATGTTGTCGAATTTGTCTTCCATTCTTTTCAGTCACCTTATGACCATTTCTCTGAATTCATTATCTGACAGGTTGTTTGCCTCCATTTCATTTACTTTCTTTTCTGATGATGCCTGCATTTCTTTCATATGCATGCTTTTTCTTTGTCTCCCAGGGTCTCTCTTCTCTGGGTGTCTGGTTATGCAGTGCTCTCCCTCCTTATCCCAGGCGAAATCTGACCTTTCTGTGGTGGAGTGTAGAGCTCCTCTGAATCTGGTGTGTTTGTGCCAATTGGGGACTGGTGTTCTGGGGTTCGCAGCTGTTTGTTGGGTGCTGTAGCTTGTTGATTTTCAGGCTTCTGATAAAATTCACTTTCTCCTTCAAGATAGTGTGGTCTCCATATCTAAGTTGGGAGGGAACCCAGCAGCACTGGGGCTGCCCGGTCAAGGGAGCCCCATTGAGCAGTTCCCCACAGTCTCCTGGAATATAGCTGTCCCTCAGCTCACCAACAAACATTCCCTGTGTGACCACACACTCTCCCTTTGTTTCCTCACTCACACAGAATCTTGCAATCTGCCTTCCTATCGGCAGCTATCTTCCTTTCTCCTCATGCAGTCTTTTTCTTCCTTCCAAGCAGAAGCAGCTTTTCTAATGCTTTAAGAAAAACTGTTGTCAAATGGTTTTCCTTATTCTGAATAAAATCAGAAAGAATCTCCAAATCTCAAGAGAAGCTCAACTCTTAGATCATTTTCTACCTTACCTTTTCAGATCCCAGACATTTCAACAACTATCTGAACTTGGTGGTTAATAATTAATCTAAAATTAACCACTAAAGATTGACAATGCCATTTCTAGATCAGAAAATCACTTCATTTGGCCCAATTCTCTATATAGCTCTTCCTATTTAATCCTTGGAATATGTAAGGAAAATGATAGAATAGTAATTCTCAAAGAATTTTAACCTGGTTTGGGTAGTTTGAGAAAGAATCTTTGTCACTTGAATGTCACATAGAAGGACATCATGAACTTTCATTAGTAATTATTCTGTAAAATAGCTTTGGCTCTAATTAGTGACACTTGAAAGCATTATCATAGTAATATGTAGTTATTAAATTTCTATCAAAGAATAATATAGATGAAAAAATCTAAAAATTTAAAGGGAGACCAGTTATGTATTTATTTGTTTATAGGTCACAGAAAAATCTGAAATAAAAATTAGGGGGTTTAAGGCAGTGAAACTACTCTGTATGATAAATATAATGGTCAGTACATGTGTATGACATTGTAAATTTGTTGAAACCCACAGAACAAACAGTAGCAAGAGTGACCCTAAAGGTAAACAATGGACTCTGGATGATTATGATGTGTTAGTGTGGGTTTCATTAACTGTAACAAAGGTACCGTCTGGTGAGTGATGTTGATAATGGGGGAGGTGGTGCATGTTTGGGGCTAGGGAGTATATGGGAAATCACTGTGAACTTAAAACTGCTGTATAAAATGGTATCTTAAGTATATATACAAAAATAAAATATGTATAAATACATATTACATATACAGAAAATATACACATTTTAAAATTAGGGGCTTAATGTTTTCCTCACATAAACAAAATCTTCAGGTGAACTATCTCTAGCTGGTGCACTGCTCTGTGCTGCCATTAGATTTCCAGGCTCTTTCTATACTTCTGCTCAATGACATTTAGTTTATAGATCCTCACCTTCATATTTGATACCCTGTGATTGCAAGACAGCTGCTAAACATCTGGGTATTTCCCTGTCCCAGGCAGGAGAAGCAGGAAGCAGCAAGTTCTGTTTCAGGACAGCAAAAGATTTTCCAGAAACCCTCAATTCATATCTCATTGGCCAGCATTATGTCACATAACCAACCCAGATGCAAGGTTGACTGAAGAAGTCAATGTTTTTGGCTGGACTTATTGTTACTCTGGATAAAATCAGGATTCTTTTACTAAAGAGTAGGGAGATGCACTTTGGGTGGACATTAGCAGTGCCTGCCACAGAAGGTCTGGAGAGTTTCTCTAATCTCCTTATACATAATGAAATTCAAACAACAGATAACATTGACCTTTGTCAAGTTTAAAAAATAAGAAGAAGAAAAGCATACAACTTTTAAGAAGCTATCACTTTTATAGATCTGACTAGAGGCAACTAGGATTGAGAACTGTTTGTTGACTAACCACTTGAAATAAATTTTTGTTGATTATAATGTTTTTTGTAAACAATTGGTACAAATACATTTGAATAGTAGTAATATGTTCTAATGATTACCAGAAAAATATTAAGTAAACTAGAGGCCTGATGCACAAAATTTGTGCATGGGTGGCGAGATCCCCTCAACCCAGCCTGCACACTTTCTAATTCGGGACCCCTCAAGGGATGTTCGACTGCTCCCCCCTGCATCTGATTTCCCCTCACTGCCTCTGCATGCCAGCATGGTTGCCCCCAACTTCCCCTCTTGCCAATTTAGTTACCCCTCACTGTCCACCCCCCTCCCCCCCCCCCCCCCCCGAAGCCTAATCATCCCAACTGCCTCCCCTGCCAGCCTGGTTGCCCCCAACTGCAACCCTCACCAACTGAGTTACCCTCACTTCACACCCTGCCAGCCTAATTGCCCCCAACTGCCCCCCACCAGCCTAGTTGCCCCAAACTGCCCTCCCACCAGCCTAGTCACCCCTCACTGCTCCCCCTGCCAGCCTAATCACCTCCAACTGCCCCCCACCAGCCTGGCCACCCCCAACTGCCCCCCCCTGCCAGCCTGGTCACCCTCTCATTGCCCCCCCCACTGGCCTGGTCACCCCACACAGCCTGCTTGTTCAGTCATTTGGTCATCTCTCAAGTTGGCATTGGCAGCCACCATTCAAGGCTTGCCTGCGCTTCAGGCTGGCCCCAGGCAGCTGGGAGGCTGAGGGGACTAGGGGACTCGAGAGGCAGGCACGCGGAGAGGCCAGACCTGCCTGGGGGGGGGGGGGGGGCGCTCTGCCTTGCCACATGCCTGCCGCCCCAGTAGGACTGAGAGGACTGGGTGCTGCCATCTTGTGGTATAGGTGCCACCATATTTGGGAGCATGACAGTCAATTAGCATATTCCCTCCTTATTGCCTGGGTCACTGCCATCTTCTGTGATGGTGTGAGGGTCAATTAGCATATCCCTATCTAATAAAGAAGGGCAGCATGCATGAGGCATGGCAGGGCCTCCCCCCAGGCAAGTCTGGCCACTCTGTGTGCCTGCCTCTGGAATCCCCCAGTCCCCTCAGCCCCCCAGCTGCCCAGGGCCAGCCAAGGCACAGGCAATCCTCAAATGGCAGTTGCTCAGCTGCCCAAGGATGCTCAAGGCTCAGGTAACCAGGGCAGTTTGAGGCTTGCACTGCCAACAGTGGCAGCAGCAAAGGTGGAGCATCGCCTTCCCCTGATCACCAGGTCACCTCCCACCCCTGAGAGGTCCCAAACTGTGAGAGGGTGAAGGCCAGGCTGAGAGACCTCCCCTCCGGTGCATGAATTTTCATGCAACGGGCCCCTAGTTTTACTATCAAAGGTTATCTATGAGTTCAATGGTGAGTAAAACAATTTTAAAAAGAATAAATAAAAAGAACCTATTTGAGACCTGTTTTATGAATACTATCTTCAAAGAGAATCTTTAGCTAATTTAACCATCTTTCCCCAAAGAATATAGAAATAATCCTTTCCCGTCTGGTGATTAGAAAGGAGTCCACAGCACAGATATTCTCAGCCTACCACAAAGAAATGACATCATCCAATCAGTCATTCATCTTGGAAGTTTATGAAATGTGTCCTTAGAAATGGAATGAAGTAGAATAGAATAGAATAGAATAGAATAGAATAGAATAGAATAGAATAATAGAAATGCATTTGCAATAAGGGTGCCATTGTTCTAAGAAATTTCTGTTTTGGTTATATATGTTTGTATGAACTGGGCACAATGTCAAATGAATTTCTTTCTGTGGATTGTGATCAAAAGGTTTCAGAAGTCACTGCTTAGCAGTTTCAGAACAGAACACCTAAGAACAGTCATTAGCATCAATCATCGAAAAGAAAACACGATCTTAAAAACAACAGAATTCAAAACAAGAAACAAGCCTAAGAAAATTAATGTCAAATATACGTATAGTGTCATACCACCTCCAGATATGTGGAGTACATAGAAAATCACAGGAGTAGCAATTAATGGATGACTATTTGTAAAAAGGGTGGCAAATCCTTATCTGTCGTAGTCATATTAATTTATAGTGAGTTGGAGAAGATATGACACTTGAGAAAAAGGAACAAGAACCAACTGGCACCTAAGAAGGGAACAATCCCAATCTGAAGGAACTTGGGAAAAGCAGGAAGACTGATTCTGACCAGCCACCTGTAAGAGATGCCACTCTAAAGAGAAAGGATCAACAGTTAAATAAGATTATGCTTGCTGAAGTCACTTGTAATTAGTTGTGTTAATATGCCTAAATTAACAGTTGCAACCCTGCATTGTTTTGTTATTTTCAGGTGATTACTCTTGTTGTTTTCTAAAGTCACAAGTTAAAGAACATTGTCAGTAACTTTTATTTTACTTTGTTTTATTTTATTTTATTTTATTTTATTTTATTTTATTTTTAGAGAGAGAGGAAGGAAGAGGGAGAAAGAAGCATTGATCAATTGCCTCCTGTAAGTGCCCCTACCTGGGATCAAATCCAAAACCTGGGTATGTACCGAGATCAGGAATCAAACCAGCAACCCTTTGGTGCATGGGAGTACATTTAACCAACTGAGCCACACAAGCCAGGTTTGTCAGTAACTTTTAATGGAAATGTCTGATAATGGTCAAGACGATTCATTTTCTAGAATTCACCATGAGAATGAATGCCCCATAAACAAGGTTTACATAAACAGCCCTGGTTTTGAAATTTTTACAAAGGGCTCCAAAACAGGAAGTGGCCCTGAACCAAAAGGATACATGGTTTGCATAAATATGTGAGCACTTCAGAAAGTTTAATGATATAGTGCCCCAAACTGATATGCTGTAAACATTTGTTCAGTATTTATTTAAGTGAGGAGCTGAGCACCATGAAATCTTCTGCCTCCAAACTGGCATGCTCATTCAGCAAATGTAAAAACTGCAGAGTTAACCAGACCTACCCCTTTGATACTGTTCAGCCACTACCTAAGTTTTGCCCTGGCCTCAATCAGCTTTTAGCCTAATCCCTGACAAGTATTCTGTAAGATATTTGTCTCCAGCTCATTACATTTCCAGCCATTGTTAACTTTCTCTTTTAGTTGGACTCTGGGTGCCCAGCCCAGCCTGCTCCTTGGTCTCTCTCTCTCTCTCTCTCTCTCTCTCTCCCCTCTCTCTCTTTCTCTCTCTCTCCCTCTCTCTCTTTCTCTCTCTCTCCCTCTCTCTCTTTCTCTCTCTCTCCCTCTCTCTCTTTCTCTCTTCCCCTCTCTCTTTCTCTCCATTCCCACCGCATGGATAATGGCCCATCTGCTGGGTTTTATGTGAGACAACATGGTTACTGGTGAGAGAAGAAATGATTCCAACATCTGATCATCAAAGATCCACAAGAACCTTCTTGCCATCATCAAGGGAAAGACAGCACCATTCTCTCTTCCCTTCCTATGTGCTGCCCTGGTGGGATTTTGTTTCCTCTGGATGTTTGCTTAACCAAATCTTAGCTGCATTAAAATGCTTAAGAGTCAGAAAGGGCAAGCCATGAATTGTACAAGTTCTAAAAAGACCCCTTAGTTATATGTTTCTGAAATAAGACAAAAGCTTCTTAAAAATCTGGAAAAGTATAAATTATTTAGAAAAATGTCTAAATGAACTTTGGGAAAAGTCAACCCTAACACTAAGAAAGAGCCTTATCAAACTCATGGAAATTGAGTCAAATGTGTCTGGTGGTGTGGACAATCACTCATTCTGTGTGTTTAGCCACTTACCCTCCTCCACCAGCATGTATGTGTACCCCTACCACTTCTTCAGGGAACTTCAGCTTCTCCTCTGCTGTAATTTAATTTTAGTCTAGCTGCTAATTAAATACTCAAGGCCCCCACTACAGGAAGAGACCAATTACAGTAGGGGGCTATCACTGAGATTGTTAGAACTGAGTTTCTTAGGTCAATAGGTAGATAAATGTGAATTGGAGACTGTTGGTAGTTATCTTCTCTATTATCAGTGAAAATCTGTCTATAGCAGAAGAGAAATGGGTAACTTGGAGTTATAGGGCAAGCCAAAAAGAAAAAGAAAAAGCATGCTGATGATCTTCTGTGAGTCTCTGAATAAAGTTGTTACTGAAACCAAACTTCCCATTATGTGAGCCAACACACTCTTTTGACTTGGACTAGGTCAGTGGTTGGCAAACCACAGCTCACAAGCCACATGTGACTCTTTGACCCCTTGAGTGTGACTCTTCCACAAAATACCACAGCCTGGGCTAGCCTATTTTGAAGAAGTGGCATTAGAAGAAGTTTAAGTTTAAAAAATTTGGCTCTCAAAAGAAATTTCAATCATTGTACTGTTGATATTTGGCTCTGTTGACTAATGAGTTTGCCGACCACTGGACTTGGTAGTGTTGAATTTCTGTCACAATCAACTGAGTTCTGATTGATAATACAAATAAATTTATTTAAGCCTGTGGTTTATATTTACAGATATATCCATACTGACTGCCTAACTCATCTTAGCCAAATTTACTTACAATGTTTCCTCTTCCAAAAAGTCTTTCTTGACCTTCCAGGAAAAACAAGCATATTGTCCTCTGTTTTCCCAAAGTGTTCTATGCCTGCCTGTTTACAGCTCTTCTCTCATTGTTGTTCTCTCCCATTAAAATTCAAGGGTGGGGAATCTTTGTTCTGCCAAGGGCCATTTGGATATTTATGACATCATTCATAGGCCATACAAAATTATCAACTTAAAAACTAGCCTGCGAGAAACCAAGATGGCAGCATAGGTAAACACCTAGGCTTTTGTCCCGCACAACAATTTTGAAAATATAACTAAAGGACAAAACGGACAATGTCCAGAACCACAGGAAGGCTGGCTGACTGGAAGATCTGAAACTAGAGGGAAATAGAAGTGCACCTGGATAATCACAGCCTCTGCAAAGCCCAAGTAAGGTCGGAGACTCATGCGCATGAAAGGATGAGGTGTCTGAACCCCTGGCAGGGGAGCTCTAGTGGAAACGAGACAAAAACTCCAGGCTGCTCTGAACCCAGTTCAGTTTGCACTCAAAACCTGGGGGAACCAGGCCCTTACGAATCTGAATTACAGTCGGAATCCCAGGGGAAAAGAAAAGGCAGAGCTCTGGAGGCATGTGCGCGAGTGCACACAGAGAGGACAAATGAAGCCACTGGCAGTGTCTGGCAGGAAAAAGGAGCTCCGGCCAGAGGCAGAGCTCCGGGGGCACACAAGAGTGTTCACGGTGAGGGTGATCTGTTGACTGTGTGGCTGATGTCTGGCATAAGAAAAAAGGAGTTCCAACTGTATTGAACCCAGTGTCAGGCGAAAATCTGAGATTCCGGATTCACTGGGGATTGGATGGTCTGGCGGCAGGCGAAACTCAAGAGCACCTTTATCACAGAGGTGCTTGCGGCAATTACCTGCGGATACTAGGACCCGGTGACCTAGTGGGTGGAGCTGACTGGAAGCCAAGGCTGTCGACTCCACCCTGAAAATCTGCCCCACCCAGAAACTCCACCCCATCCAAGGTGAGCACAGACTCTGACAAGTTTGCAAGTCCTGGCACATAAGGCTGTCTCCTAGAGTAGACGCAGCTGATCCTCACAGCCAGTTGGCCTGGAGGTCAATTCCTCCCAGTGATAGAAAAAACAAACAAGACTTATCTGCAACAAGGCTGTACACACAGTCCACAAAGGGTTGCACCAAGAGTATACACCTCAGGTAACAGGGGAGGCCAAGACACCTAGCACACAAAGCTACCCTACTAACTTAGGGAAGCAGTGAAAATGGGAAGAGAAAGAAACGGATCACAAACGAAAGAAATGGAGGAAAACAAATGACTGGATATAGAGTTCAAAACCACAGTTATAAGATATTTCAAGAGGCTCCTAGAAAAGGCCAATAAGCTTAGCAAGAACCTCAAGGATATGAGTGAGACCCTCATAGATATGAAAAAGGACCAACTAGAAACTAAACATACACTGACTGAAATAAGAAATATTTTCCAGAAACCCAACAGCCAACTAGAGGAACACAAGAATCAAGTCAAAGATTTGAAATACCAAGAGGCCAAAAACACTCAACCAGAAAAGAAAAAAGAATCCAAAAATTTGAGTATAGTGTAAGAAGTCTCTGAGACAACTTCAAGCATACCTATATCAGAATTATGGGGGTGCCAGAAGAAGAGAGAGAGCAAGATACTGAAAACATATTTGAACAAATAATGACTGAAAACTTCCCCCACCTGGTGAAAGAAATAGACTTACAAGTCCAGGAAGTGCACAGAACCCTAAGCAAAAAGAATCCAAAGAGGACCACACCAAGACACATCATAATTAAAATGCCAAGAGCAAAATGCAAGGAGAGAATATTAAAAGCAGCAAGAGAAAAACACTTAATTACCTACCTACAAGGAAGCACCCATATGCTTGTCAGCTGACTTCTCAACAGAAACTATACAGGCCAGATGGGAGTGGCAAGAAATTTTCAAAGTGATGAATAGCAAGAACCTACAACCAAGATTACTCTACCCAGCAAAGCAATCATTCAGAATTGAAGGTCAGATAAAGAGCTCTACAGATAAGAAGAAGCTAAAGGAGTTCATCAATACCAAACCAGTATTATACGAAATGCTGAAAGATATTTTTTAAGAAGAAGAAAAAGGAGAAAAAGGTGGCTGCTTCAAACTAGAGCATGGATGGAACTGAAGAACATAATGCTAAGTGAAATAAGCCAGTCAAAGAAAGATAAGTATCACATGAACTCACTCATTTATGGAATATAATGAACAACATAAACTGATGAACAAAAACAAATCCAGAGATGCAGAAGCATTGACTGTCAAACCTCAGAGGAATGGTAAGGGAGGGTGGGGGTAAGGGGAAGAGATCAACCAAAGGACTTTTATGCACGCATATAAGCCTAATCAATGGACACAGACACCAGGGTGGTGAGGACATAAGTGGTGATGGGGGGGGATTAGAAGGGGTAATGGATGATGAGGACACATATGTAATTCCTTAATCAATAAAGAAAATTTAAAAAACTAGCCTGCTATATTTGGTCAAACATGTCATTAACTCACTCCTGATGCATTGGCAGGGTCCAACATTCCACACCCCTGCATTAAACCATAAGTCTAGGGTCTAGAGTGTAGAGAACAGGGACTGACCTTCCTTCATCTTTACATTGCTAGTTCCAGAGCAATGCCTGGCACACAAAAGGCATGATAGATGTTCAATAGAAATCTGCCAAATAATGTTTATTAAGTGAAAGCCAAAGAAACTGGCATTATATATAGAGACAGAAATCACTCTCTATGGAATAACCACTAAATATCTAATTTTAAAACAATGAGTAAAAAACAAATGTCTCCCTGATGAACTATGCAAGTTATAGACCAGTTTTATTTCTATCTTTGTGAACTCTTCAGAGGAAATCCCACTTTATAGCTAACTAGAGACCCAATGCACGAAAATCGTGCAAGGGTCTCAGCCTTCACAGCCACGGCTGCTGCCTTGGCCCTCGCAGCCCTGGCTTTGTCTTGAAGGTCATTTGGCTGTCTGATCTAATTAGCATATTATGCTTTTATTATTATAGATTAGCTTATACCTTATTTATTCATTTGTTCAACAAATATATACTATCTAATATTAAATTCCATAAACTCAAGAGGCAGATTGTTACTGTTGATGTCTGACATTCAAAATTTGGCATTGTTCATAATGCCATTGGATAAAAAAAATTACGTTTAGAAAATGTGACATATGCAGACTAATATAGTTCTATTTCTTTTATGCTTTTAAATTTCCCAAATCCTTTAAGAATTTCCAATTCTGTGAAAACTGTTTTATGTACATTCTCCAGTTTTTTACATTATTGGATGCTGAGAAATAGGCAAATTAAAGAAGATATTTTGCATCAGTAAAGGTCGACAAAATTATTATAAGACTAACAGCCTGGTGCACAAAATTCATGAACGGTGGGGCAGGGGGGAAGGTGGTGTCCTTCAGCCTGGCCTGCACCATCTCCAATCTGGGACCCCTCAGGGAACCCTGTGTCCCTGTGAGATCAGAACTAAACCAGCAGTCAGACATCCCTCTTGCAATCTGGAACTGCTGGCTCCTAACCACTCACCTGCCTGCCTGCCTGATTGCCCCTAACCACTCTGCCTGCCAGCCTGCTGGCCCCCAACTGCCCCCTCTGCCAGCCTGCTTGTCCCCAACTGCCCCCCTTGCTGTCCTGCTTTCTCCCAACTGCCCCCTACCAGCCTGCTCCCCACCAACCGCTCCCCCCTGCCAACCTACTTGCCCCCAACTGTCCTCCCCTTCTGGCCTGATCACCCCTAACCACCTCTGACCCAGCCAGCAACCATGGCTTGATCCGGAAGGACATCCAGAAGGTTTTCCAGAAGGGATCCTGGTCTAATTAGTATATTACCCTTTTATTAGTATAGATTTGCAACCCATGCAAATCTTAAAATTTTTAATCCACAAGCACAACTGGCATTTTTGGATGTTTCCATTTCAGGGCAACAGCAGAAACTGAAAGTATCTTCATAACACTGTCTATAAACCAGAGAGTTGTCTCCAGGATTCCACTATGCTAATCCCACATAATAACCATATTGATCATGACCTATCACTATATCCAGGTGAGGAATGAGGCAAATCTGCATTATTTCATCAGAACAGAGGTGTTAGTCTGAGTAAGAAGGAAAACCCTAAGAGGCCAACATAGTCATGTCATTTTTTGAATGACAGACCAACAAACATTTCTGGAGATTGCAGAGTGATAATTAATACAATGGTAAGTACAGATAGTAATATCTTCTAAGGATCACCCAGTCCCTAGCTGGAAAACATGTGGTTAGCAAAATTAACCTAAGTTTTATGAATACAATTGTAGGTAAAGAAAACCCTTTCGAGGAACTAAGATGGCGGAGAAGGCAAAACACCTATCTTGCCGTCATAATCAGCAATTTTAATACTACAACTTAACGAAAGAACAAACACCTTCCAGAATCACCAGAAAGCTCGCCGAGTGAAAATTCCACAAATAAAAGTGAAGATAAGACACTGTGACTTGGAGGAGCGGGGGCGAACAGAGTTGAAAGATTCGCACCGAGAGAGGTTTGGAGTGCGCGCCGCGGAGAGGGCGGGCGGCTGGAAACCGGCCAGTTTTCTCGAACAGGGAGACAAAGGCATCCCACTGACTGATTCTCCAGCTCTGGGCGAAGTCCAGAGAACCCACTATCACACGGGGTGAAAACTGGACAGTGGGAGGGCACGCCGAAGCTCGGGTGCTGCCGGGTCTCCCGGCTTGTGGAGAAGGCAGCTTGTGCGAACAGCTCGGCTGCGTGACGGCGCAGAGAGCACACCGCGACTTGCCTCTCATTCGGAAAACCATCAGTCTGCTTTGTTTTACGACCCTGGGTGAGACATTGTGCCTGCAGACTCATTTTGGGAAAGTCTGAATTCCCCGGCAACCAGCAGCCTGTGGAGCTCCGCAGCGGCTCTCTCTCAGAGGTGCTGGCGGCCATTGCTCCCAGCCCAAAGTCCCTGGGGCCGCGTAGGGCGGAGCTAACGCTGTCTGCTTGGCCCAGAGACTCCGCCCACCCAACCTGAGCACAGCTGAGCTTCACAGACAATTGGCCTGGAGGTCAACCCTCCAAGTGCTAGCAACGATTAACTGAGCTTAACTTCAGCAAGACTGTGCAGCCCATATTCACCTCAGGTAACCGGAGAGGCTGAGCCACTATCCCTAGTAGGAAGTCTACCACACAAAGCTAATTGACCAACTCAGGGAAGCAGCCACCATGCAACAACATGGAAAGAAATCAGATGTGAAAGAAATGGAGGAAAAAAAACCACTGGACATGGAATTTAGAACCACGGTTATAGGGTTTTTTAAGAGGTTCCAACAAAAGATCGAGGCCTATAAGGAAATAAGCAAGACCACAAAGGAAATGAATGAGTCCTACAAGAAAATGAACAACACCCTCCAGGATATAAACGAGAGCTGCAAAGAAATGATCAAGACCAACGTGGAAATGAATGAGTCCTACAAGGAAATGAAAGAAACCCTCAAGGATATAAAGCAGACTCTCAAGGATATGAAAAAGGACCAACCAGAAATTAAGCATACACTGACTGAAACAAAAAATATTATACAAAGACCTGAAAGTGCCCTGGAGCACCCCAAGAACCAAGTTAAAGATTTGAAATACAAAGAGGGAAAATCCACTCAGCTGAAAAAGCAAGAAACCAAAAGAATCCAAAAAATTGAAGATAGTGTAAGGGGCCTCTGGGACAACCTCAAGCATACCAACATCCGAATTATAGGGGTGCCAGAAAAAGCGAGAGGCCAAGACAATGAAAACCTATTTGAAGAAATAGTGACTGAAAACTTCCCACACCTGGTGAAAGAAATTGACTTAGGAGTCCAAGAAGTGCACCGAACCCCAATATATAGGAACCCTAAGAGGACCACACCAAGGCACATCATAATTAAAATGCCAAGAGCAAAAGACAAAGAGAGAATATTAAAAGCAGCAAGAGAGAAACAGTTGGTTACCTATAAGGGAGCACCCATATGACTGTCAGCGGATTTCTCAACAGAAACGATGCAGGCCAGACGGGAGTGGCAAGAAATATTCAAAGTGATGAACAGCAAGAATCTACAACCAAGATTACTCTATCCAGCAAAGCTATCATTCAGAATTGAAGGTCAGATGAAGTGCTTCGCAGATAAGAAAAAGCTAAAGGAGTTTATCACTGCCAAACCAATATTGTATGAAATGCTGAAAGGTATTCTTTAAGAAGAGGAAGAAGAAAAAGGTAAAGATGAAAATTATGAACAACAAATACACATCTATCAACAAATGAACATAAAAATCAAGTGAATTGACAGGCTGTTGAACAGGATAGACTGGTGAATATAACAGAGACATGGACATAGAGAGGGAATGGACTGACAATTTTTGGGGAGAAAAGGGTTGTGGGAAGTGCAGCAAGAGACTGGACAAAAATCTAGCAACAATGGGAGAGGACAGTGGGGAGGGGGAGGTGAGGGTGGAGGGTGGGATAGGTACAGGGTGGAGGGAAGCTATAGGGGTATAAAAAGGCGAAACAATGTAATTAATAAACTGAACAATAGAGATAAAAAAATTAAAAAAAAAAAGAAAACCTTTCATGAGCTATCCAGGGGAGTCCTAAATCATGAAAATTCTGTTTTCCTATGAAGGCAGTAACAACATGTAAACCTGTAGATCAAGTTTTGAATGATTTCTCAATAGAGTGTTCATCATGATATTTCTGCTGTTTTATATGCCAGCAGCTCTCAAACTGAAGTCTGGATGGATCTGGGTCCCCAACCACCTTTCAGAGACATCACAGGTATGTGAGGTCACACAGACTGAACTCAGAAGCAGACATAAGAATGAAGCTATTTTCTTTAAAGAGATGAGTTAAAAAAAAAAGTAAAATAAGACCATGCTTCTTATTAATTTTGTTCTGTCTTGGAAAATATTATTATTTGGAGAGAACTAAGATGGCGGCATAGGTGAGCACCTATCTAGCTGTCCACGCAACAATTCTGAAACTACAACTTAACAACGGAACAAACAAGGTCCAGAATCACCAGAGAGCTGGCTGAGGGAAAATTCCGCACATAAAAGTAGAGGCAGGACGCAGCGGTGACTCGGGAGCAGTGGTGCTCAGCTTTGAGGTTCGGAGCGCGAGAGCGGTGAGGGACGGGGGCAGACAGCAAGCCCGGCTGGTTTTCTCCAGCGGTGAGGGCGGAGGCCTCCCACAGCACGGACCCCCCAGTTCCAGGCGAGCTCCCAGGTCAGGGAAAGGAGATCCTGGGCGTGGCTGAGGTCTGTGTGTTTGGGGAGAGTGCACGAGTAAATTGGAGTGCACAACCGGGCAGAGAACAAGGGCAGAGAACACGCGACTCACTTGCTCGAAGACCACCATACTGCTTTGTTTTACACCCCTGAGTGAGACTTGGGCTGTGCAGACTCATTTGGGGAGAGGCAGAGTTGTCTGGCAACGGGGAGACCAGCAGTGGATTTACATTGCCACCCAACACCGAGACCCATGAGCCGCACAGATAAGCTGACGCTGCGAGCCCTATAGACCTGAAGCAGTGGGCCAGGAAGGGCAGACCTAAGGCTGATGCTGCGCGCCCATTAGATGCCGAAGCTGTGTGCCAAGTAGGGCAGAGCTAAGGCTGACACCGCGCTGCATAAGGAAGCTGAGCCACTGTTCCTTAGAGGATACCTATCACACACTGCTAAGGGACCAACTCAGGAAAGCAACCACAATGCAGAGAAAAGGAAAGAATTCAGCTGTGAAAGAAATGGAGGAAAAAAGACAACTAGACATAGAGTTTAAAACCACAGTAATTAGGTTTATGAAGAGGCTACTAGAAAAGGCCGAGAAAATTAATGAGAACTATGCCGAAATAAATAACACCCACAAAGAAATGAACAACGCCTACGAGGATATGAAAAAAGACCAACTAGAAATTAAGCATACACTGACTGAAACAAAAAATATTATACAAAGACCTAAAAGCAGTCCAGACGACCGCAAAAACCAAGTCAAAGATTTGAAATACAAAAAAGCAAATTCCACTCAGCTGGAAAAGCAAGAAGCCAAAAGAGTCCAAAAAATTGAAGATAGTATAAGGGGCATCTGGGACAACGTCAAGCATACCAACATCAGAATTATTGGGGTGCCAGAAAAAGAGAGAGAGCAAGATAATGAAAACCTACTTGAAGAAATAGTGACTGAAAACTTCCCCCACCTGGCGAAAGAAATTGACTTGAAAACCCAAGAAGTGCACAGAACCCCAAAATATAGGAATCTAAAGAGGACCACACCAAGGCACATCATAATTAAAATGCCAAGAGCAAAAGTTAAAGAGAGAATATTAAAAGCAGCAAGAGAAAAACAGTTAGTTACCTATAAGGGAGCACCCATGCAATTGTCAGCAGATTTCTCAACAGAAACGATGCAGGCCAGACAGGAGTGGCAAGAAATATTCAAAGTAATGAATAGCAAGAATCTACAACCAAGATTGCTCTATCCAGCAAAGCTGTCATTCAGAATTGAAGGTCAGATAAAGTGCTTCACAGATAAGAAAAAGCTAAAGGAGTTCATCACCGCCAAACCAACACTATATGAAATGCTGAAAGGTATTGTTTAAGAAGAGGAAGAAGAAAAAGGTAAAAATGTACATTATGAACAACAAGTACACAGCTATCAACAAATGAATCTAAAAATCAAGTGAATTAACAACCTGATGATTAGGATAAAATGAGGAATAGAACAAAATCATGGACATAGAGAGGGAATGGACTGATAATGCTTGGTGAGAAAAAGGGTGCAGGAAGTATAGCAAGAGACTGGACAAAAATCATGCAACTATGGGAGAGGACAGAGGGTGGGGGGAGGTAAGGGCGTAGAGTGGGATGGATACTGGGTGGAGGGGAGCTATTGGGGGAAAATGTAATTAATAAACTGAACAATAAAGGTAAAAATATATATATTATTATTTTTCATAAAAGATATGGTTTGTTAACATGTAATGGATTTATTGTTATTATTGTTAATGAATTTAAAATAAATATTTTTCACATGTATCTTTATTGTTGCAAGTATTACAAATGTCCCCTTTTTTCCCCCATTGATCCCATCCACCCTGTTTCTGTTCTCTCCCAGGCCTTCACCACACTATTGTCTGTGTCCATGGGTTATGCATATCTATACTAATAAAAAGGTAATATGCAAATTAGTCAGCATGCCCGCACAGCAATGACCAAACAGCAAGTTGCGTGGGGCAACCAGGCCAGCAGTGGGGGCAGTTGGGAGTCACCAGGCCAGTGGGGGGAATGGGCAGTTGGGGGCAACCAGGCTGGCAGGGGGCAGTTAGGGGTAATCAGGCCAGAAGGCAAAGGCAACTAGGGGTGATCAAGCTGGCAGGGGCCAGTTAAGGGTGATCAGGCAGGCAGGTAGGTGAGCAATTAGAAGCCATCAGTCCCAGATTGTGAGAGGGATGTCCTACTGCCAGTTTAGGTCCAATTTCTCATATTGGGCCTAAACCGGCAGTCAGACATCCCCCAAGGGATCCCAAATTGGAGAGGGTGCAAGCTGGGCTGAGGGGGACTTTCATGCACTGGGCCTATAGTATGCATATAAGTTCTTTGGTTAATCTCTTCCCTCCCCTTCTTCCCTCTGAGATTCATCAGTCTGTTTCATGCTTCTATGTCTCTGGATCTATTTTGTTTATCAGTTTATTTTGGAGAGTATTATACTAATTAAAATAAGCCAGTTGGAGAAAGACAGGTATCACATGATCTAACTTATATGTGGAGTCTAATAAATAAAAAATTAAAATATTTTTAATGTCCCATTTAAAACTTTTAATAAAGTAAATGTCACAGACAATAGTACTTGGGGGGTCATTTTTTAAGAGGATTAAGGTGTCCTGACACTATAAAGTTTGAGAACCACTGATATATACATTCTAGTGAAGGTTTTAAGTATTGTTCTACATATTCTGATTTTTTCAGCCTATTTTATTTCTTCCTGATTTTATTTTTTATCAGTTCCTTGAGTAGTAAACCTATGTAGAATTCTTACTAATACTACAGTTAAAGTCACTGTAAATGAGCAATGATTGAGAGAACCTACTATGTCCAAAGTGCCATGTAGGTACACAAATACTGAGATAGATGTCCGTTGTATCAACCCTCCTCTGGAGTAAATAATAGATTTACTATTTGGGCTATAGTAAATTTACAGTATGTAATGCATAAAATACTTTTATGGGTTTGGATTACCAAGCTGGAAGAGTTTGTCTTTGAATACATCCAAGAAAAAAAAATGTCTAACTCTTCTAAGATAATTGGCTTTTACATTGACAACAGGATTATTTCTTCCCAGGGTTTTGTAAAGTGTGTGGCTATTTGTACTTACCATGGTGATCAATGCTCTTTTTTTTTAATCATAACAGGACAAGTTAAATCACTAATTTCAAATAATATTAGCACACTTCATACAGACTTGGCCATTGCAAATGGCTTGTGACATAACCTTGTATTACACATTATGCTTAAAGATAGGAGAAACCAGTTCTCACTTCAAGGGCAATCTGGAAGATCAGAAAGTAGCAATGCGAAAAGGAAATACAAGGAATACAATTTCATCACTGGGTCTTCAAACCATGTTGTCAAATGTCTACAGGATTATGTCCCACTCAGGTCTGGATTAGGGGATTTTAAATAATCTAACTAAAACAGTCTGTATTGTCCCATTCATTACCATGACAGCAAAGGTATTGCATTACAGAAATTCCCTACACAGAGAGCCTTTGTACTAGCATACCCTACAAGTCTCTTTAAACATATAAGAGATGGCTATTGTTTTATCAACAAATATAGGGCAATTAGCAAGTTCTAACCAGATGGAACGTCATTTTGTTTTCCATTTTTAGAAAAATAAGATCTTCCCATGCTTTTTTTATAGACTTGTGTATTTCATTTTAATAAAGGAATGGTCTATCGATGTTTTCTGGTGAGTGCACAGAACCCTAGAATAATTACACCATTTGAAATCACTTCAGATAGTTTGTTTGGAATTGAGTTAGGGAAAAGTAATACTTGTGCATCATTGAATTTCATGTAAAAATTAATTATTTTTCACTAAATGTAACTGTTTAATAAACATACATCACTAAGTGATAAACACTTTCAACATATTGGATGGAATATTTGGCTTGATAGTAGAAATTTATTGATTACTTTGATTATTTGGAGGTAAAAAGAGTCAGATAATAAGCCTTGTTTATATCTTCTGGACAAAGTGATCCTTGTGATTTAAGGTAACTTTCTAAAAAAAAGTGTTCAATCTTGGAAATAAAGGAGAAAATTTGGTGGAGTTCTTTTGTTCCTCCTCTTTTTTGTCTTTTCCTCTTTCTTTGCTGTTTCATATAATTTTGTCTTCTTTTATGTTTCCTTATGTTCACCATTAAGTAATATTGATGAGTGTCCCGCATTTCATTATAAAACCCACAGGCTATTCCATGTGCTTACCTGGTTGGAAATCCTGTGTCACATTTACAGTGGGAAGATAAACCCTTAGAGTCTGATTAGGATTAATCTTGGCCAAAGAATAACATGTAAGCAAAAAACACTGTGTCCAGTGAAATATTCCTTGGAACCCTTTAAAGTTCATGTGACATCATAGATATCTCATGTCATTGATGGCTGAAGTCATGAAACGCTTATAGTAAGATGACTTTCAGTACCAGAATACCAATAAGGCAGGGATGGTTATGCTTGTTCCAGCCAATCGGGAGAGCACAGAGTTTTCCCTTATTTGAAAGCTTTGCCTCAAATCTCAAAATGCTGAGATTTCTGTCTCATATTTGTAAAAGCTCACTGAAGCACTTTCAGACACTAAAATTAGCAGAATTCTTTAAACTAACCTTTATGGAGGCCAGTGAAAATATGGAACTGAATTTAAAAAGATAAAAACAGTCACATAAAAAGTCAATAGAGTGGCCTCCTTTTCACTTACTCATTACATATTGTAATAGACATAGTCAGTGTGGGGCTTCAATCACTTCTGAAAAAAAGCTTTGCTATACCTTATAGCCCCAGCTTATTTATTTGAAACATTTTTACAAAAAGGAGAATAAGCAATTTTATAAAGAATTCAGAAAAAAAATCATTTTAGGGCCTGAATTATCTGTATATAAGGTGACAAAACAGTTTACTTTCCAAGTTATTTGAATGAGGGATTCAATTCTTTGTTCATGTAAGAAACATTTCTGAAATGCTCATCTTTAAAGTCATAAGAAACAAGGAACCAAGATGGCGGCATAGGTAAATGCCTATTTTGCTCCCCCACACAATTCCAAAATTACAACTTAACAACAAAACAAACATCACCCAGAATCACCGGAAAGCTGGCTGAGTGAAAATTCCACAAATAAAAGTAGAGATAGGACACTGTGACTCAGAGGAGCGCCAGAGCGCAGCCTTGAAGATACACACAGAGAGAGGTTTGGAGTCCCAAACGCGAGAGTGGTAAAGGGTGGGCGGCAGCAAACCCGGCTGGTTTTCTCCAACAGGGAGGGCAAAGACATCCCACTGCACTGATTCCCCAGTTCCAGGTGAGGTCCAAAGTCCGGGGAAGGCAAAACCCGGGCACAGCAGAGGTCTGCGAGCTTGAGAAGAGTGCGTAAACTTGGAAACAGCAGTTTGCACCTAAGCTTGGGAACAGAAGTGTCCAACTGTGCAGAGAGGACTCGTGACTTGCTCCCTCATTCGGGAGACCACCGGACTACTTTGTTTTACAACCCTGGGCGAGACTTTGGGTGTGCAGACTCATTTGGAGAGAGGCAGAGTTGTCTGGCAACGGGTGGAGACCACCAGCAGCTTTCTCTCAGAGGTGTGTGCAGCTGTTACCACCCGGCACAGAGACCCACACACCGCATAGGGTGGAGCTGATGCTGCTTGCTCAGCCCGGAGACTCTGCCCATCCAACCTGAACACAGCTTTCCTTCACAGCCAATTGGCCTGGAGGTCCAACCCTCCTAGTACTAACAACAATAAGCTGGGCTTAATTTCAACAATTCTGTACAACCCATAAAAGATTGCAGAAAGAGTATCCACCTCAGGTAAGTGGGGAGGCTGAGCCACTGTCCCTTAGAGGACATCTGCCACACAAAGCTAATGGACCAACTCAGGAAAGCAGCCACAATGCAGAGAAAAGGAAAGAACTCAGCTGTGAAAGAAATGGAGGAAACAAGATGACTATACATAGAGTTCAAAACCACAGTAATAAGGTTTTTCAAGAGGCTCCTAGAAAAGGCTGATGAACTTAATGAGAACTACAAGGAAATGAACGAGACCTACGAGGATATGAAAAAGGACCAACGAGAAATTAAGCATACACAGAATGAAATAAAAAATATTACACAAAGTCCTAAAAGAAGCCCAGAGGACCACAAGAACAAAGTCAAAGATTTGAAATACAAAGAAGCAAAATCCGCTCAGCCGGAAAAGCAAGAACAAAAAGAATCCAAAAAATTGAAGATAGTGTAAGCGGCCTCTGGGACAACCTCAAGCATACCAACATCAGAATTATAGGGGTGCCAGAAAAAGAGAGAGAGCAAGATAATGAAAACCTACTTGAAGAAATAGTGACGGAAAACTTCCCCCACCTGGTGAAAGAAATTGACTTAAAAGCCCAAGAAGTGCACAGAACCCCAAAATATAGAAATCTAAAGAGGACCACACCAAGACACATCATAATTAAAATGCCAAGAGCAAAAGTTAAAGAGAGAATATTAAAAGTAGCAAGAGAAAAACAGTTAGTTACCTATAAGGGAGCACCCATACTATTGTCAGTGGATTTCTCAACAGAAACGGTGCAGGCCAGACAGGAGTGGCAAGAAATATTCAAAGTAATGAATAGCAAGAATCTACAACCAAGATTGCTCTATCCAGCAAAGCTGTCATTCAGAATTGAAGGCCAGATAAAGTGCTTCGCAGATAAGAAAAAGCTAAAGGAGTTCATCACCACCAAACCAACATTATATGAAATGCTGAAAGATATTCTTTAAGAAGAGGAAGAATAAAAAGGTAAAAATATAAATTATGAACAACAAATACACCTCTATCAACAAATGAATATAAAAATCAAGTAAGATAAAAATCTGATGCACAGGATAAACTGGTTAATATAACAGAATCATGGACATAGATAGGGAATGGATTGACAATTCTTAGGGAGAAAAGGGGTGTGGGAAGTGCAGCAAGAGACTGGACAAAAATCATGCAACTATGGAAGAGGACTGTCGGGGGAAGGTGAGGACGGAGGGTGGGATGGGTACAATGTGGAGGGGTGCTATAGGGGGAAAAAAGGGAGAACAATGTAATTAATAAACTGAACAATAAAGATAAAAATAAATAAATAAATAAATTTATATTAAAAAATAAATATCAATATTGTAAGTAACCTATGAAGAAAATTAAGCCCTATATCTATCAACCAAATATTAAATATTTACTTAAGCAACTACTATGTGCCCTTCATGGTATTTAACAGAATGATTTGATAAATTCAACACACTTAGCTCTTGCTCACGGAGTTCATCATTTCTTTGTTAAAATCACTGCTGGGTGTTTTTTAAAAAAATAAATATTTAAATTCAAAATAATTTATTAGCCATAAAATTACTAAAATCTTAAAGTTGAAATGGACCTTAAATATCAGGTAGTCTACACTCTTTTAACAAGGTAAAATTACCTAATTATTTTCACAGATGACTATACCAGACATTTAAAAATGCCATTTTGCAATTATAAAATCAGTTATAAACTGATTTGTGGAACTCTCTCAGAAGTGAGTTTCTTAGAATATTCATAACAAAGTATATAGTCCTTAAACCCCATATTTTAAAATTTGTACATAAACTCATTAGCCAGGAAGCAGGTAATGAATTACCCATATTGGATTTTCTTGGCAGCCATGGTGACCCTTTCTAAGCAGCACCTTGCCAAAATCTCCAGCTCCCACCTGGTGCTGCTCCTCAAAAAGCCATCATATCTTTCTATCAGTTGACTAAACTTGGAACATTTAAGAAATAGGTTACTGCATATTTAATTATGATAAATTAAACTAAAGTATGAGTATGGCATTTATAGAAAGGAACAGAAATAAGTTATATAAAGAACATTTATTTGTGAGCATTGCTTTGGAGTTCATGTCACAATAACTTATTTTACCTATAGGCAGTATTTATTTTAAAAACCTCAGTATTTTAGAAGTTGCAAAAAATTTTAATGGCACTGTTTTTGTCTCATTTTGACTAAATTTATTTTTAAAAAGAGCATTTTTAATATCATAGACTCTTTTTTCAATTACATAATGCCAAATGACTGTATTCATTGAGTTTCCAATTCATTATTTGGGTAACATTTAGACATATACAAGTTTCATGAGGAATGTGCAATGCATATTAAAGGTTATAATTAATCATTCCATGTTTAAGATCAAGGCCATTAATGTCCACAACTTTCTTTTTGCCATCTAGGAAGAACAAGTTAAGATTAAAATACAGTGAAGAAAGATGATAATGTGTGTGAATAGAGAAGCAGATCTATAGTCTGGGGTAAATTTGGTTGCTGAAAATATTCATAAGTACAAAGGTAATATTAAACAATCCAGACTATGAATTTTCAAGTTCAATGCTTTGTTTATCCTGCTTCCTCTACATAGAAATCCCTTTCCCATCTGATGAACCCCCTCCTCACCTTTTAAATGCAACTCAAATATTGTTTTTGCAGTCTTAGCTTCCTGAAATCAATATTAATTTCAAACTCCCCTTAGCACACGTATGTACTATAGCCCTTACCCCATTGTTCCATAATCATTTTTGCATAATCCTCCCTCATTCCACATTATGATCACTTATTTGTCTTTATATTCATAAGTGTAACATTCTTCCTGTGTAAGAGAAATAGCTCCTGAAACTCCTACAACACTGGTTGCAAAGTGTGACTTTGAGCCTAGCAGCATCACCTGGATTCATCTGGTACCACCTGGGAACTTATTAGAAAAGCACATTTTCAGACTCCACCTTGAACCAAATAGAATTGGTAATACTTATGTGGGCTGGTGATGAGATGGGTGAGTGGAGAAGGGACTAAGAGTTTAACAGACCCTCCAGGAGATTCCACTGTACACCAAAATTGGGCTCTATCTCTGACAGGAAAATCCTAAGGTGCGGAAATGTAGCTGATGAAAGGACACTGCCCTTTTCCCTGACTTTAAACTTCTTGAGACTCTAGCCCTCTGATCCCACCTGCTATCATATTTATTTCCCTTTTAAAGTCTAACTTTGGTAAATGAGGAGTCTGGGCATTTCTTCATCCCATTAGTTTAACTGGCAAAGGCTATGATTATCAGAGATTTCTGTAAATTCAAAGAACAAAGGTTTAAAATGAAAAAAGGATAGAACACACAGTACAGTGAAATTTGCAGAACAGTTGATTTTCCTGTAGCTAACTTTAAATCAGAAACAAAGATTATCCTACCATATATCCTACCTGAAAAAAGGATCAATTCTCTTATCCTAGAATACCATATGACATGATATATGGCAGTTGGAGAAGGCAGTTAGGGGCAAACTGGCTGGTGGGGAAGTAGGTTGGCATCAATCAGGCCGGCAAGGGAGTGGTTAGGGAGTGATCAGGCTGGCAGACAGAAGTGGTTAGGGGCAATCAGGAAGGCAGACAGGCAAGCAGTTGGGAGCCAGCAGTCCTGGATTGTGAAAGGGATATCTGACTGCCTGTTTAGGCTGATCCTACCCCTTAACCACTCCTCTACTAGGATCGGGCTTAAATGGGCAGTCGGACATCCCTTAAGGGTCCTAAATTGGAGAGGGTACAGGCTGGACTGAGGGACACTTTCCCCCATGCACAAATTTTGTGCACCGGGCCTCTAGTTATATTTATAATTATACAATAGTAAGGCTTGTTTGCTGTTAACATATATAACAAATGTTACTTGCATTTTGAATAATTAATATAATCAATGAAGTTTATAAAATGGCAAAAAAAATTCAATTTCAGATAAATTAGAGGAAAACCAAAAAAGAAAAATTGCTTGAATACCCTCACCAGAAATAAATAGTTCATATTTTCCATTTTTCTGTAAATTTGGGGGATAAAATTATAATCATATAGTAAATAGTGTACTGTAATCTGCTGTATCCACTCAGCAGACTATCATGATACTTTTTCCTTTTTGGTAATCTCCTCCCCTAAAATTAATTCTACTAGCAGCATAGTCATCATATGGATACACCAGGGCTTATTTCACCAGTATTCTTTGTTAGTCATTTAGATTGTTCCTAGAGCTTCACAATTATAAATGTACTAGAGGCCCAGTGCATGAAATTCATGTATGGGGATATGGGGTGTGTCCCTCAGCCCAGTATTCACCCTCTCCAATCTGGAACCCCTCGAGGCATGCCTGACTGTCTGTTTAGGCCTGATTCCAGTGCGATTGGGCCTAAATGGGCAGTCAGACATCTCTCTCACAATTTAGTATTGCTGGCTCTCAACTGCTCGCCTGCCTGCCTTCTGATTGTCCCTAACTGCTTCTGCCTGCCAGCCTGATCACCCCCTAACCACTTTCCTGCCAGCCTAATCAATGCCTAACTGCTCCCCTGCTGGCCCAATTGCCCCTAACTGCCCTCCCTTGCAGGCCTGGTCACTAAGCTTCCCCTGCAGACCTGGTTGCCCCTGACTTCCCTCCCTTACTGATCCAATTACCTCTAACTGCCCTCCCATGCTGGCCTGGTCCCCCCAAACTGTCCTCCCCTGAAGGCCTAGTCACCCCCAACTGCCCTCTTTTGCCAGTCCGGTCACCCCTAACTGCCTTCCCCTGCAGGCCTGATTGCCCACAACTACCCTCTCTTGCAGGCCTGGTCTCTCCCAGATGCCATCCCCTGCTGCCCATCTTGTGGTGGCCATCTTGTATCCACATGGGGGCGGCCATCTTTGACCATATGGGGGCAGCCCTCTTGTGTATTGGAGTGATGGTGAATTTGCATATTACCCTTTTAATAGGATATTTTGTACATTTATTGTTATACCATTTCAATTTCCTAAAGATAAATTCTTAGAAACAGAATTGCTAGGTTCATGTTCATGAGCATTTTTAAGACTTGAATCTAGTGCCAAACTGCCAAAAAGGAGCATAAATTTACATTCCCACCAGCAACAAATGAAAGTGCTTGATTTCTTGCACTGTTGTCAACAAATGTTACTATTTCTTTAAGCTTTACCAGTTTTCTAGTGGTGCAATGGTGTTATGTTTTTATTCCAATTTATATTCATTTGACTACTAAGTTGATATAACTAATTTATTAAACTATTTTAGAGTTAATAATCCTCCAAAGAAAATTATTAAAAGTTTAATATGGAAATATTGTGGAACAATTGCAATTTCACTTATCAAAAAGATGCATAGAAATAATGTATATTTTCATTAAGTTCAGACAGTAGTATAGATCTTATAACTACAGGCTGTAAATAATCAAATTTATATTACAGGTAATGTAATTCATATGTAAATATGAATATAGGTTATATAGATGAAGCTAAAGAGAGAGATTTGTATCAATGAAATACAAATTGGTGCAATGTGGGATTGGACCTAAAGTTTGCCTTTTATTAGCTTCATACAAGTCCAAATTCATCCGTAAGATAATGTGGGATTTTTATTTTTCCCATGTTCTTTTTTAAAATCCTATTATCGGTTCTTTTCTTAGGGTTGCGCTGACCCTTGAACTGTTTTTTTTTTTGGTTGTTTTTTTTTAATACAATCCACATGGAGAAATGAGGGTTTCTAGCAGTTCCAATTCTTCACTCCATAGCCTGATATGGTAGAGATTTCTTAATTCTCCCCTCATATAACTGCCCACCAAGTTGATGTTCTCAATGTGGCAAGTCATAGCCAACACTAATTACCCAGAGCTAATGTCTCTATCCTCTCTCTAAAACTAGGTTCCTTTCTCTTGACTTAGTTTATTACTTTCACATTGTCTGCTTCCTCCTCCCCACCCAACTACATGCCTCTCTTTCTTTCTTACCTTCAACTGCTTTTATGCTTTCCTCTTCTCATATTCAACTCTTTCCTTCCTGATATAATTTGAAAATGAAGGAGACCCAAAATTGCCCTTGCTATGTAACATTTCTTCTTCCGACTAAACCTGAGGAATGATGTGAACTCAATGGAAACCCGCAAGACTTTGTTTACTTAGTCCGCCCTTTCTCTTTATTCAAAATGGGGTGCCCACTCTCATTGGTCAAAAGGCAGGGGACTGTAAAGACATCCAGATTTTTTTACCAATGTAACCCCCGCATAGAGTCACTAATAAAAAACTGAGACAATTAAAGTCATTCCTTGAAGCCAAGAAACTTCAACTCTGGAAAGTACTGTGTTAATTAAAAGAATCCATTCAGTAAATGTTTCTAGAGGTTTCAGGAAAGTATCCTAATATTTAATTTATAATTTGCAGTGAACCTAAAGATAAGCATTTCAGCAAATACCCAGGAAAAGAAATGGGTTGGAAAAGTTCTGCTTTGTGAACATTATCTTATATTATTTTAATACTATATAAACCCACTCCTACAAATAGATTTGAAGTATAAAAAATCTGAAATCTTGATTCTACTAATACAAGTACGGGATACAAATTTTTCCAAGGCTACATGGTAGTATTTTAAGCACTTAGTTTAAATTTTATTTAAATTTTCACAGATGAGTCTTTTTGAGCCTGTGGCTCTCCTATGTGGGTACATATGTATGCTGATACATGCAGTAATGAGGTACACTTAAGGACACAGCTTGTCAAATCACATCAGCTAATAGGTGGGTCTCTTAGCTGATGAATTCACATGAGAACATGATTGCTCAACCAAATACCCTTGCATGTCTTTAAATCAGGCTTGCCTTTAATTGGATTGTATCTTGTAGAAGAAGTGTACTAACTCTCAACATTTACATTGAGTTTCCAAAAGGCTGTTATGATTAATTCAACTGAGATGTAACCACTGAAGGGGTGGGTGGGAGGCTTCAAAAGGTAATCTTCAAGCCCATTGACTGTTCTGAAGGAAGGGCTTTTTAATTCAATCATATTCTAGTTTAATTTTGTCTCTCATAAAGTAAGAGCCCTCTATAAGATAACTAATTCTTCGTGCATTAAACCAAGTGAGAAGCTCTGGCACCATATTAGGGCAGCTAGTATTTTGGAGAATTAATGAGAAATGTACTTGGCTCCATAGGTATTCTAAACTGAGTGATCTTACTTCCTGAATTCAGGGTGTGTCAGTTTTCTCGTGCTGTTTTTGTCCATGAATCTGGGTACTAACGATTAAATAGCAAAGTAATAATATCTATAGTAATTCACTGGTTAGTAAGAATTCTAGAATTATATTAATGAAAAAAAATTTCAGAAAATGACTGGACTGGTTCTTTTTTCCACCTGAGAAACTTACATACAAAGACTCAGAGTAACTCAGGTTCACACAATAAATTAAGAAGATCAATCCATGGGTCTATACTAGAAAAGTGAATGTTTAAAAGGCAAATGACATGAAAAATGCCCTCCTCCAATTAGCCCTATTGGAGAGATATGTTTTGTAGTTTGGTGAAAGTTAGGAAATTATCATTCAAAGAAAAATAAACTAGAGTCGATTTCTTTGCAATAGACTTGTACTACTTTTTTTGTTTTCTTTTTGTTCTACTGAAATCTATTCCGTTTTAACTATTTATTATGAAAATTTTCAAAAATACTAGAGTAGACTTCTTTGCAATAGACTTGTACTACTTTTTTGTTTTCTTTTTTTTTCTACTGAAATCTATTCCATTTTAACTATTTGTTATGAAAATTTTCATATACAAATATGAGACAAAATAGTAAACTGAATCCCTATGTACACATCAACTGTCATCACTTATCATCAATCCATGATGGATCTTGTTGAATCTAAACTCTCCACTTCCACCTCATTATTGTTGAAGTGGTATCAGCCAGTATGTCATTTCACCTGTAAACCTTGCAGAGTGCATCTCCAGAAAATAAGGACTCTTTTTTTTTTTTAAGGATAACCACAATACCATTATCACTCATCAAAGTTTAATAGTAATTTCTTAATATAAATAGATTTGTAAACTTTACATACATTATCCTTCACATTAGGATGATTCCATGCTACCTACTATAATTTGATAAGTATTGTTTTATTGATTTATTTATTTGAACAAATACTTACTGAGCATTCATATTAACATCCACATTTTGTTTGTATGGAGACCCACATTCTTACTTTTTGAGAGGCAACAGAGACTAGAAGGAAAAAGAATTCTGAAATCAGACATTGTTGGCTCTATAGCTCTGGATCAATTTCTTATTAAATATGCAAATGTCTTAATCTCTCAAAGCCTCAGTTTGGTGATCTGTAAAGTGATGAGAACTTTTACGATCTACTCTCTAGCAATTTTCTTTTTTTTGTTGTTGTTAAATTTATTGAGGTGACATTGGTTAATAGGATCATATAGGTTTCAAGTGTTTTTCAAATATATAATACAGTATTGTTACCTATAGTCACTATGCTGTACTTTATATCCCCAGGGCTTATCTAATAAAATAGTAATATGCAAATTGACCATACTTTCTATCAAGCCACACCCACAGCCACGCTCACCAGCCAATCAGGAGCGAATTATGCAAATAAACCCCAACCAAGATGGCTGCCAACACTGAGAGCAGGAAGGAGGCTTGGATTTCCCTGGCAATGGAGAAAGCCAAGCTTTCCGCCTGCTGTTGCAGGCCTAGGCCTCCACTCAATGCTACAAAGTTTCAATTATAGAAGATACATAATCCCAACACAAATGGCAACAGCCACAAAGCTGGAGAGAGCAAAGGCTAGGGTTGCCGGGGCAATGGAGGAAGCCAAACTTGAGGTTACAAAGTTTCAAACAGAAATGGCTGTCACCACTGAGCAAGCAGAAGTCTTGGCTCCACTCCAGGCTATAAAGTTTCAATTGTAGAACATAAATTAATCCCAGATCCCAGGGCCTCCGCTTGGATCGCTAGAGAGCATGGATGGCCTGAAAACCACCATAGGCCCCTCACCCAGGCTGCCCCACACCCCAAAGGAACCCTCACCTTGATCCAGGACACCCTTCAGGGCAAACCAGTCAGTCCCCACCCATGCACCAGGCCTCTATCCTATCTAATAAAAGAGTAATTTGCAGATTGACCATCACTCCAACAAACAAGAGGGCTGCCCCCATGTGGTCAAAGATCCTACCCCCATGTGGACACAGATGGTCACCACAAGATGGCCAGCAGTGGAGGGCAGTTGGGAGGGACCAGGTCTGCAAGGGAGGGAAGTTGGGGCTGATCAAGCCAGCAGAGGAGGGAAGTTGGGGGCAAACAGGCTGGCAGGAGAGCAGTTTGACATCAATTAGGCTGACAGGGTAGTGGTTAGGGGGTGATTAGGCTGGCAGGTAGAAGTGGTTAGGGGCAATCAGGGAGGTAGTTTGGAGCTAGCAGTCCTGGATTGTGAGAAGGATGTCCAACTGCCCATTTAGGCTCAATCCTACCAGGTTCGGGTCTAAACCGGCGGTCAAATATTCCTCAAGGGGTCCCAGATTGGAGAGGGTGCAGGCTGGGCTGAGGGACAGTCCCCTATCCCCCATGCATGAATTTCGTGCACTGGGCCTCTAGTTTATTTATAATTGGAAGTTGGGATCTTTTTAGGCTGGGTGAGGGAAGGATGAGGTATATGATAGCCAAAGGGAGAAAGATTAGAGTTAAGAGTAAAGACTCTGTATGGAATAGAAAGATGGTATCTAATAGAGTTTCATTCCCTTTTCTGACAAATCCAGGGAAAGGAAGGGGAAGAAATGGCATAAAACTGACTCATAACTCTGCTGGAAGACTCCATTGTGTTCTACTAGAAACAGAAGCTACTCAATGGGGCTGGGGACCCCCATTTAAGTCAGTGAGGAAACCACAGCCAAGAAAGGCCATGCTCCCTAGGATCAGACAACTGGTTGGTGCTGGAGCCAAAATTCACATGCCTGCCTTTTCACTGCCAAATATAATTTGTATATTTTGTATCATTCATTCATTCACCCATTCAAAAATAAGTATTGGAAACAACCTTTGTGCCCAGAATTTTGATCTTTGTGTAAGGCCAACTGTACTTATCAGAAATGTGCAATGGTAAATGATGGCCTTAGTGAAAATTATCCAGATCTAGAAACCCAAGGAAAGCATGAACAGAACCACCTTTTTAAATTCATTATTCACTGTTCTTTTCAGGCAACGAGAAGAGATGCAAATGGTGGGTCTGTGATGAAAAGCAGAGAGCAGCAATCTCAGCTGGCCACCTTTGACTTCCTGCCCTGCCGTCTCCTAAACTTCAGAGAGGGACTTTCCTGGGTGGTAAATAACCTACATTTTCAAACAATTATGTTCTTTTCAAACTGAAACCTACAAGAACAGGAGAAAAATTTTAACACAATTCACTTAATGCAGCATATACTTTATTTTCAAAATGTACAAAAGTGAAAAATTTTTAGTAAATTTGAATGCGGTACTTCTACATCTCATGCAAAATCACGTTGCCTGAGAAATGTCAGTGACTCCACAACAAGAACACCACATCCTAATGAGTAATGAAGATTACATAACCATCGAGATAAGCACCACCCACAGATTTCATGTCAATGCTAATATCGAGTTCTTGGCCACAGTGGGAAATAAAAGGCAAAGAATGCCACACAACTGATCTTCAAAATATTACTCCCAATTGTTACATAAAACATCCATCAATTCAGGAGTGTTTATTTCAATTTTTTCTAATTGTTGGCTCTTCATTTTAAAGGCCAGTTCTGTTTTCATTCACCAGGCAGAATACTTAAGAAGACCCTGTTTAAATGGGGACCTAGCAATGGTGCATGGACTGATAGAGCAAAGTCTAGATAGGAAAACCCATAATTTCCTTCTGCTCCTATTGCATAGTTTCACATGGAAAGTTCTTCAGGACATTTAATTTGAGTCTGCCTTGCTGACATATAAATGGAATATCTCTTCTGTCCTCCTTGGAACACTAGTTGCTTAAGATAACAATAATAACAAATTTATGGAGGAAGGATGAACTCTATCACTAAACAAGTTTAGTAAACTTGTACTTCTGTACTCCCACCTGAAAAGCTCAAAACATACTATTAGTTTATTAATAGTTTTGAGAATCCCTGTAGTGAGGATGCTCTTTCATCTCATCTACAAGCAGAGTTCTTCCCCATGCCCAAACACTGATTATTGGTTCTTGGAATTTTTCTATGAAATACACAAGGAGAGATTCTGCTGGAGGTCACCAGATCAATCACTTTATTTGATACTTGAGGAATCAAGAAAGATAGCAATTTGCAAAAGTTTTAAATAGGGAAGTTATAAACCCCTCCCTAAGGAAAAACATCAACATTTTCTTATTCTTTGTAAATTGCTGAGGAATAAATTCCCTTTTGCTGAGAGGAAGATCCTTGTTCATGGACCTGTTCCTAAAACACAAGCTCTGCTTAAAAATAGCTCACCTGTGTTGGATGCATGTGTTCTCAGGCTACATTCAAGCCCATTTCACATCATGCCAGCAATTCAGAAATGTCTGGTTGTTTGAACTTATATTGATTCTACCATTTAAATGCCCTGGGGAGGAGTTGGCATAGAGTCATATCAGAGCTAGAAAACTTTTAGTGATCATCTCATCTAATCCTTTCATTCTGCAGCCATAGGGAACTGTGGCCTAAAAAGGGAAGTTGGCATCTCCTAAAGGACAGCTGCCTCTCATCTCTTCATCCCTTCATTCTCATACTCTAGGATTACACGTGCCTGTTCCCTGACCTTCAGACTAGAAAATTGGGCCCAGTGGTTAAAACAATGACTTTCCAAAGAGTATGTAGAAGCCAAGTTATTGTTAATACTGGGTTGCTTTATTCTAAGTTCAAAGGTGAAAAGATTTCCACTTCTACCAGTTGCAGAACAACCATATGCTGGTTTTCTCACCAGTGTCCCAACCTGTCTGTCTTTCCTTCTACACAGATCCACCAGGTTCCCAGTGAGCTCTCCTGGGGTGTGCAGAAGGTTAAGAATTTGGCTGGAGATCAAAGGGGAATTATTCAAAAGAAAATATAATTGAATAGATCAAGTTATGAAGATTCAACGTAAATGCCCTAAAAGCTACAACTCTCTCTATATAGAGAATTTAGAGTTAAAAATATATGTGGTTGTTTTTGTTTTTCACTTTGGATTTTTATTTTATATCCATTGTTTGATTTGTTTTTTTAAAGTTCTTTCTCTTCATTTACCCTTAGGGATATTTTAATTATATTTTATTCTTGAAAATTAGCATTTTTTTTTTTTTTTTACTTTTAGCTATTGATTTCAGAAGGCTATGAGCTTTCCCTAGAAGTCATTTCCTTCAACCTTCTACATACCAAGGAACTCACCCCTGCTCCAAACAGGGTCACATTTCAACAGATCTTGTGCCCTCCTGGTCCTCCTGGTGCCTGACCCCCAGGAAATAAAGGAGCATGTTGCATTGAGGTGGCCATTATGTATCTCCACTCATCAGAATCACAGTCACCAGGTGGCAAGAGTACAGGATGACAAGAAAACAATCCCATCTTTCACATCCCAGCTTCTGTCACACATGCCCCTTCAACCTGAAAATAGACCAGAAAAATCCAGTGAGAAAAGGTTTGAAAGTCTCTGTACCAAGGCGACAAGGATTCACAAAGTCCAACGGCTATTTGTATGGAGTGAAAGGGTTCACAGAGAACCACAGAACTCATGTTTCCTTTGCTTATCAGGTGAAATAAAATAAATTGTACTCACCAAGCCAATGATTCATCTTTATTGTTTAGGGCAGTTTCCCTTTAATGTTTTAAGTTGTCTCTAAGCTTGGCCTAGCCTTTTTTAAAAAGGAGAAGAAGAGCTGTCATTTCTGTTCAATTAATTGGTTCCCCCTCTGATTTTAAATCAAGGGCAGTGTCTGTTCAATTTAATTACTTTCCAAGTAGCCTGCATGGCAAAGCAGCAGCCACTAAAGCAAAAGAGCCATGTGGTACTTTATAAGGCAAGAATTCAATATAATTTAAGGGTGTTCTCCTAACAGAAAATGCAAGAAGGTTGATTTCTCCCTGCTGTGTTTCTAGCCACTTGATATATAATGTTCACAGACCAAGATTTTGACTTAACAGTTTGAAGCAAGTAAATTGGGAAAAATGTCATTTACCCTCTGGGATGTCTATGGGAAGATATTTTTGAAGGATGTGTCCCACGTCTTCTCATTACATGTGAAGAGTGACCTTCTTCAAAAAAAAGGTATTTATTTTAATTATCCATATGTACAAGATTTTTCAGAACTCATAATTGCATCAACATCATATAATCGCCATCAGAAAGCAAGATTAAGTCAAAATTGTGAGGTTATAGGGCAAAAATTGCAGAAAAAATGCATAGCCAGGACACCAAGACCTTGATTCCATGCTTGACTCAGGCACCAATGAGCAAAAGGCTTGACTTTTCTGTATTTGTTTCATTACCTATAAATGAGGGTGCTCCATAAAATCAACAGTAGGATTCTTTGTTTCTAACATTCATTGAGACTCTCAAATGACAGTAACAAACCTACCAATGGCTAGTTACAAACTCAAGGTAACAATAGCATTCTTCTCCAAGCAAAAGAACCAACATAAGGACAATTTCAAAACCTAAATTATCCATAAAGGGAAAACTTAGGGTGCAACCATCTAAGATAGAATTGCTATTTCTAATTAATAGTATCAGATGGCCCAGAAAAGGTCCAGTTAAAAGGATAAATGAAATGTTAAAGCATGTGGAATTGTACATTCAACATGATAATTTACAGATTGTAATCAAATGTTCTAGCATTCAATGTCTTCAGGTAGTTGGATAAATATTTTCCTTCATGTACAATGCATGCTTTGCCCACAAGATCTTCAGTCAGTCTCCTCAGTTTGTTCTCTGTACATTAGATGACTACACAATATGTAAAGAGTAAGTTAGAATCAAAGAAATATGGACAGTTACTCAGTAGAAAGTTCTCTTTTGCACTCTAAGAGCCAAAGACAATGGCTTCTTCAATCAACCACAAATTAACAGACAAGCTTCAAATCACACAGTATGTCTTTTTGTGTACCTTCATAACCATTCACTCATAAACAAATTAGAAAATCATTTTTTATTCCAATGATAATGATGTGTCTTGTGATTTTGACACTGATATGATCCATCACCCAGTTATAAGAATCTCTGAGAGTATGCTATTCAGATTAACATTTAGTTTGAATGATTAAAGAATTGAGGCACACCCTGTGCAGTGAACATATATATTTAAGGTAAATAACTAAAGGATACCTTAATCTATAAATTTTAGTCTTTCTAGGTCTCAGACTCTTTATGTCATGAGACCTTTACTTCATGTTGTTCTATATCATTGGGTTTAATTTAATTTAATTCAAAAGCCAAGTAAATCATGTGAGAGCCAGTTCCCTACTTTATGTTGCTTTTTTTGCAACTCTTCTTAATCTTTGCATAATTTGATCAATTTCAGAAGGGTGAGAGGTAGAAAAAATATCTTTGTAAGTTGAATCAGTCTATCCCACTGCTTTCCAATAAAACCAGTAACTAATTCAAGACAAATAAGCATTTATCCTGTATCTAAACAAGCTTTGGGAAAAGGGTTCTACTAACTGCTCATCCAATTTTAAACAATCTTCATGATATAAAAAAAATTATCAAACTTCCTGCATCTTGTACATAATTTTTTTTCATGAATGGTGAACAATTATAACTTTTGTGTATGTCTTTGCATTAAATTCACTACACATGTTCTAGGCTTTGTAAACCCAATATGGTTTTTCTCTCTGTCCAAATGATATAGTCAAATGCCAGTGGAAAACATCAACCAATCAACTAATCAAAAAAGTACAGTTTAGTACTGTTCTAGGTAATATCAGATTTATCCATGTCCACTATAAGCTTATTATCTTTGAGAATATAGAACTAACATAAGAAAAAAATACAGACATTCTACTCATAAGAGTAAAAATCTATGACATAGAATATGGAAGTTCAGAAGAGAAAACACCTTCTATTTATTTTCATGATCCCCTTTATTTTCTTAAGATCCATCTACAAAAGCTAATTCTTGCCATTAGAGAGTATAGTTTAATTAACTGTGGTTCTAGGTAAAATATAGTAGAAAGCAGCAAAACACTGCTCTGGCTAAAACGACTTCCAAAAGCCAGCCAAAATGCAAAAAACAATTATATTACCAAGACAGCAGAAAGCTATGGAAGCAAAGAGGACTACATGAACTCAACCAGAGACAGGAGAGCCCTTCCAAGATGAGTAGGCGGCCACTGGCTGCTTTCTACCTTGGGAATGTTTGCCAATTCTAAGTGCAAGATGAGGCTCGAGCTTGGCCTGAATACAAGGATATTACTGTGAGAAAGAAAAACTACCAAAGATTTTGGAGGTTGTATGGGGCTAGAAGAATAATTTAAAAACCTCATGAACCCTGAATGCACAAAGGCTTTTTCCCCCTGCAGTTCATTTGCTGAGTCAAGAAGCACTTGGAAGGTGAAAGAGCTTCTTTTGGAAAGCAGACCAAAATATACTGTAGTCTATCAGTAGTGGGGAAACAAAGTCCATCTCAAGAAGGAACATCTGTTTCAAACACATAGCCAGGCTCTTCCTTAAGATATTTGCCAAATTTGGAGGAAACATGAGGCTGGCGACTAAAGAGTAAAGTTCAAAACTGCCAAAAGGCAGCCTGATAGCCCTATAGTCTTTGCACATGGAAATGGGAGAGGAAGAGACCTGCTAGGCTAACAATAAAAAACCATAGTATGGTCTTCTCTATCCTGAGACACTTGAAATCACAGATAGACTGAATTGGACTAAATCCACATATCCGGTTAAAAAACTTAAAGGGAAAAGCCTCTCTGAGTCAAAGTAATGTAAATATTGTTCTCTGCTGTCCTCTTACACACAGTGTCCAACATAAAATAAAAATTTATAAGACATGTAAAGAAGCAGAGAGAAAAAAAAAACAGCCAGTTTGAGCAGAGATGACCTATATGTTGAAATTAGCAGAGAATGTCTTTAAATTACTGTTATTAACATGTTTTAAAAAAAATAAATGGAAAGGTGAACAAATAACTAAAATATGGAATATTTCAACAGAGAATTGAAATCTATTAAAAACAATCAAAAGTAACTCTGAAACTGAAAATTAAAATATCTGAAAGTAAGAATGAATTGGATGGATTTAACATCAGACTGATGGGTCAGAGGCCAGGATTAGTTAACTCAAAGACAGGTGAACTTTAAGATCTCAAAAGAGAACAGAATCGAAAAGACCTGTGAATATAACAAAATATCAAAAAAAATCTAATTTAAAAATGGGCAAAGGACCTAAATAGACATTCCTACAAAGACAGAATATAGAAGTCCAATAGAATGAAAAGATGCTCAACATTACTGATCAGAGAAATGCAAATTAAAACCACAATGAGATATCACCTCCCACCTGTCAGATTGGTTATCATCAATAAGTCAACAAACAACAAGTGTTGGCGAGGATGTGGAGAAAAGGGAACCTTCATGAACTGTGGGAATGCAGATTGGTGCAGCCATTCTGGAAAACAATACGGAGTTTCTTCAAAAAATTAAAAATTAAACTGCGTTATGACCCAGCAATTCCACTTCTGGGAGTATTTTTAAAGAAACCAGAAACACTAATTCAAAAGAATATATGCACCCATATGTTTATTACAGTGTTACTTACAATAGCCAAGATTTGAAAGCAGTGTAAGTGCCCATCAGTAGATGAGTGGATAGAAAAGCTGTGGTGCATTTACACAATGGAATACTACTTGGCCATAAAAGAGAAGGAAATCTTACCTTTTGCAACCACATGGATGAACCTGGAGAGTATTATACCGAGTAAAATAAACCAATCAGAGAATTCATGTACCACATGATTTTACTTATACATGAAATATAATGAACAAAATAAACTAACAACCAAAATAGAAAAAGAGTCATAGATACAGAGAACAGACTAATAGCTGTCAGAAAGAAGGGGGGTCCAGGAAATGGGTGAATAAAGTGAAGGGATTAAGCAAAATTAAAAAACAAAACTCATAGACTTTAACAGTATGGTGATTACCAGAGTGAAAGAGAAAATGGGCAGAGATAGAGGAGGGTAAAGGGAGTGATGGAAGGAGACTTGACTTTAGATAGTGACCACACAATAGAATTTATAGATGATGTGCTATAGAATTGTACACTTGAAACCTATATAATTTTATTAATGAGTTATCCCAATAAATTTAATTAAAAATTTTTAAAGTCATGAGAAATATTCTAATGATCTAACAAATGTATAATTGAAATCCCAGAAAAAGAGGAAAGAATGGGGAAGAAGCAATATTTGAACAAATCATGGCTGAGAATTTTCTAAAACTGATGAAAGATGTGAACCCATAGATTCAAAAGGCTCAATGAATTTTAAGGATAAACATAAAGAAAGCCACATGTGATTTAATCTTCCCAGGTAAATACTATTGTAGTCAGTGCTAAGAACTACTAGTCTAGAGAATGCCATATTTAAAAAATAATGTACATTTGGTTTAATGTTTTGCTTCCAAGAGATAATAAAAAGAAGCAATTTGTCTCTTTTTCCTCAAAATGTCTCATAATGAAGAACCAGGGAGCGGCTCTATATTTCAGTTATCGTTTCCTTTATTCAATTCTACAGTTTTTTGGGTTTTTTTTTATTTGACAGGGCTGTTTATTTATTTATTTTTAATAGTTATTGATTTCAGAGAGAAAGGGAGAGAATCATTGGTTGGCTGCCACCTGTATGTCCCCCATTGTAAATCTAGCCTGCAACCTGGGCATGTTCCCTGATCAGGAATCAAACCATGACCTTCTGGTTCATAGGTTGACATTCAAACACTGAGCCATGCCAACAGGGCACCAAGATGTTTTATATATGCACAAGCTGGGTGCGGGGCAGTAATGGAAGCTGAGTTGCCACCATCTTCAGGTTCAACGTGAGCACAGGGAGAAGCCAGGGAATGGGACCTAATCTCATTCCCATGTCCCTGCCAGTGGTTCTCCATGGCGGGGCAGGGTCACTGGGCCACTTAGAGACATCTTGCTTGTCCCTAGGCGATGGCAAGCACTATTAGTATGTAGAGACCAGGACTGCTGCTGAACATCCTATAATGCACAGGATGCCCCTGCAACCAAGATCTACCTGGCCCTTTATTTTTAAATGTATTCTTATTGATTTCAGAAAGATAGGGAGGAAAGAGAAACATCAATGATTAAGAGAATCATTGATCGGCTGCCTCCTGCAGGCCTCCCCCTGGGAATCTAGCCTGCAACCTGAGCAAGTGCCCTACTTGGAATTGAACTGTGACCTCCTGATTCATAGGTTGATGCTCAACCACTGGCCCTTTAAAGTGTCACTAGTGCAGCAGCTGGGTGTGAAACATGCTGTGGCCCAGGTGAGCACGCCAGGAGCAGGTAAGAGTACAGGTGGGGCTGGGCAGGCGGGAGTACAGCAGTCACAGCCGAATGCAGAGAAAAACATGGGCTCAGGCCAGGTCTGCTGGAGGAGCTCAGATGTGAATCCAGGGCTGAGGTCAGGGGAGGGCGGGGGGGCAGGTTTTACTTCTTGTGCTACCTCACCAGTGACTCCAGTGGTTCCTGTTTGGCCAAGAGTGTAGGATCGGGAGAAACTTAGGTCTCAGACTAAACGCAGGCTGCCTTTGCCCTAGCACTGTGGTTACTCACTAGCCCAGAGCTGTGGGCAGGAGGTGGCACAAGTCAGGCTGGATTTAGGCTTCCAGGAGAAATCAGGCTCCTAATGTGGCTCTTCTTATGGGCCCACTCCTCTTCCTCACCCCTCATCACCTTAAGGTGGTGGTTCAAAGGAGACTGTGATCTTTGTGAGCTCACTGAGTTTCCCCAAGTAGAGACTTAATGGGAGTAAAAGGGCCAGGAACTCCCTGGCCTTTTTGAGTTGGTCATTGTAATGGCCTAACTATCAAGCTCAATTCCACAGTTTTTAAATGATACCTGCTTTTTCCATAATTCAATGGGCATCTTGGGGGGAAAAATGAAATGGTATAGACTCAATCTGGCCAAGAAACTTTTTGATTAGAAAAACATTAGTCCAGGGGTGGAACCTACAGGATGGATCACAAGATTGGCTGTATATAACACTCTGCCTTGGTGCTTTAGGCACGTGATTTCCAATCTTTTTTATCTCATGGCACACATAAATGAATTACTAAAATTCTGCGACACCAAAAAATATATTTTTTGCCAATCTGACAAAAAAAATAGGTATAAATGTGATTCATTCACACTGGATGGCTATGTCACTTTTTTATTTAACAATCTAAGAGAAAAGAGATCAGTGCCCTTAGCTAAATAATCAGGTAGAGCATGTTTTAAAAATTCTCTCAGCACACTGGTTTAAAATTGCTGCTTTAGATGAATTAAGAGAGAAGACACTTGGAGGTCAAAAGGTAGACTTTTATTCTTGGTGAAGATAATCAAAAGTTAAACTAAGTATGGCTTATTAGTTAATGAGGTAAAATAACCAAAAGAGAGGAGAGTCTGAGATTGAGGCAGACAACAATGTTCCATGGGGCTTTAGACACCAGGTTTGTCTGTGACATCCATTTCCAGAAAAAAGATTTCAGCCTTGAAAAAGAAAGAATTGTTCTTATTGATTCTGAAGGTGAGATTAAATCATAACTAATAAAACTTCATGGCTGATGAGAAAATGATACATTTTGGTTTCTTTCAAAGCTTATTTTACAGAATAGTTATATAGTGCATATATATATATATATTATATAAATATATATAAACCAAAATGATACATTTTGGTTTCTTTCAAAGCTTATTTTACAGAATAGTTATATAGTGCACATATATATATATATATATATATATATATATTTAAGAGACTAAATAGAAATTGTTGCATTAAATATAGACTAGCCCAGACCTTAGAGCCACCAAGAAATCTCCACAAGGCAGGAGCACATGACCCAAAGCATCGCTGCACACTGTTGGCTGGCTAAATTTGCATTGGCAAAATTTCTCCAAACACCAAATTGACCTGAATTTATAAAAGCCTAAAATAAAGGTCAGGGAGAAGCCAAGATGGCGGCATAGGTAAACACCTAAACTGCTGTGGCGCACAACAATTTCAAAACTGCAACTAAAAGACAAGGTGTCTGTCACCCAGAACCACGAGAAAGCTGGCCGACTGGAAGTTCTTCAGCCAGAAGGAAAGAGGGGAGCATTGGGACGTGCACAAGCGCTGAAAACTTGAAGTCTGGAGGCATGGGAGCCCTGCTGACGGCAGGTGACTTTGGGGCTGCTTTGTTTTCAGTCTGAAGGGAAGTGGGCTCTTATTACTCAGAATCTAATTTTCTGGGGAGACACTGGCGACCCAGACTCATATGGGGAGAAGCTGGACGATCTGCCATTGGGGCAGAAAGTGAGGGAGGTGCCCTTGCAGAGGCGCCCATGGCAATCAGTGTTCACTGCATGGGGGCGCAGGGCACGGGGACTTGAAGAGGCAGAGTAGCGGCCATCGCTGTTTGCCATGCCCTAACCTAGTGATATACTGAAACCCCGCCCTGCCCAATCTGCAAACCCACCCAAGCTGTGTGCAGCAACATTTGCATATAAATGACCTACACTTTTCCAGCTTAACCTAAAAAGCAGCTCTGGTCAGAACAGGAGAAATCTGCAGACCTCACTGTAGCTCCTGCTGGATTGACTCAGACAGTAGCTGAACTGCACCTCAGTGGAGATCCAGAAGCTAGTGTATCTAGAGGTCAATGTGAGACAACACCAGAATTCAACTATTCACATCCATAAGTGACACATTCAAGAGGCAGACTCAGTGAGCATCAAAACCCCACTGAAGCAAGTCCACCCCCATAGGTGTGTTTCCGCACAGCAGTTCTTCCACTCCATCAACACAGGGAAGCAGCAAAATGGGGTGACAGGCAGGCATGTCATGAATGAAGGAAATAGAGGAAAGCAGACTATTGGATATAGAGTTCAAGACCACACTTATAAGGTTACTCAAGAATCTTCTTAAAAACCACCAAGAAACTTGATGAGACTTCCTAGGAGCTTAGTGAGACCTTCAAGAACCTTAATGAGAATGCCAAGAAAATGGAAAAGGAACAGACAGAAAATAAGCATACACTGTCTGAAATAAAGAATATACATAAATAAAGAATACAGAAGTGATGAACAACAAGAACCTACAACCAAGATTACTCTACCCAGCAAGACAATCATTCAGAATTGAAGGTCAGATAAAGAGCTTCACAGACAAGAAAAAGCTAAAGGAGTTCATCACCACCAAACCAGGATTTTATAAAATGCTGAAAGGTATTCTTTAAGAAGAGGAAGAAGAAGAAAAAGGTAAAGATAAAAACTATGAACAAAATGACAACAAATACATACCTACCAACAAGTAAATCTAAAAATCAAGTGAATGAAAAATCTGATGAACAGAAATGGACTGTTGAATATAATAGAATCAGAAACATAGAAAGGGAATGGACTGATAATTCTCAGGTGGAAGTGGGTGTGAGGGGTGGGGAAAGAGATTGGACAAAAATCTTACACCTATGGATGAAGGCAGTGGTGGGGGTAAGGGCATGGGGTGGGATGAGGATTGGGTGTAGGGGAGCTATGGGGGAAAAAAAGAGAAACACCTGTAAAATCTAAACATTAAAGATTTAGTTAAAAACAATTTTTTAAATTAAAAATAAAATAAAATAAAGATCAAAGTCGGTTCCCTTAAGATTATCAATTTTTTTCAAGTATGTTTTTATTTATTTCAGAGAGAGAAATAGAGGCATCCTATCTAATAAAAGAGTAATATGCAAATTAACCATCACTCTGCTATATCCACAAGCCATGCCCACCAGCTCATCAGGAGTGAGTATGCAAATTAACCCCAACCAAGATGGCAGGATGGAGGCTTGGAGGAAGCCAAGCTTTCCACATACCCTGGCAGGCCCAAGCCTCCACTCAAGGCTACAAAGTGTCAATTATAGGAGATACATAAATCCCAACAGATATGGTTGCTGCCACAGAGCGAGCAGGAGGCTTGGCTCTGCTCAAGGCTACAAAGTTTCAATTGTAGAAGATAAATAAATCCCAGATACCAGGGGCTCTGCTTGGGTCGACAGGGGGTGTGGCTGGCCTATAAATGACCACAGGCCCCTCATCCAGGCTGCCCCATGCTCCAAGGGAACCCCCACCCTGATCCAGAATACCCTTCAAGGCAAACCAACTGGCCCCCACCTGTGCACCAGGCCTCTATCGTATAAAATAAAAGAGTAATATGCAAATTAACTGTCACTGCAACACACAAGATGGCTGCCCCCCATGTGGACATAGGATGGCCAGCAGGGGAGAGCAGTTGGGAGGGACCAGGCCTGCAAAGGAGGGCAGTTGTGCATGATCAGATTAGCAGGGAAAGGCAATTGGGAAGGACCAGACCTACAAAGGAGGGCAGTTGTGGGGGACTCAGGCAGGCAGAGGAGGGAAGTTGGGGGCAACCAGTTTGCAGGGAAGGGCAGTTGTAGGGGGGACCCAGGCCTATAGGAGAGAACAGTTGAGGAGGACCAGGCTTGCAGGGAAGGGCAGTTGGGGGGGGGGGGACCAGGCCTGCAGGAGAGGGCAGTTAGGGGCAATCAGGCTGGTAGGGGAGCAGTTAGGCATAAATCAGGCTGGCAGGGGAATGGTTAGGGGATGATCAGGCTTGCAGGTAGAAGCTGTTAGGGGCAATCAGGAAGGCAAGCAGGCAAGCAGTTGGGAGCCAGCAGATTGTAAGAGGGAGGTCCGACTGCCTGTTTAGGCCCTACTGGGATTGGGCCTAAATGGGCAGTCAGACATCCTTCCAGGGGTCCCTGACTGGAGAGCGTGCAGGCTGGACTGAGGGACAACCCCCCTTTGTGCATAAATTTTGTGCACCAGACCTCTAGTCCTATCTAATAAAAGAGTAATATGAAGATTTTCCATCACACCAACATACAATATGGCTGCCTCCAGGTGGTCAAAGACCCTGCCCCCATGTGGACAACAGATGGCCACCACAAGATGGCCAGCAGGGTATGTGGAGACGTCCCACTGCACAGATTCCCCAGTGCCAGGCGAGATCCAAGGTCCGGGGGACGCACCCTGGAGCGGGGCGTGGCAGAGGTCTCCTAGGCTGCGAGAAACCCGGAGGCGGGGAAAAGAAGTTTGGGCACAAGGGTCGCACAAACCCGTGACTTGCCCCCTGGAAACTTGTCTCTTGGTCCCAGAAATCATCTATTTTACAACCCTGGGCTAGACTTTGGGGGTGCAGACACATTTGAGGAGAGGCAGAGTTGTCTGGCAAGGGGTAGACTAGCGGCTTTCTCTTGGAGGAGTCTGCAGCCATCCCCATCCAACAGAGACCCGCACGCACAAGCCACATAGGATGCAGCTGACACTGAGGCTGCCTGCGCAGCTCAGACACTCCACCCATCCAACCTGAACACAGTCTCCCTTCACAGTCAATTGGCCTGGAGGTCAAACCCTCCTAGGGCTAACAACAACAAGCTGGGTTTAAACTCAAAAATACTGTACAACCCATAAAGGATTGCAGTAAGAGTATCCATCTCAAATAACTGGGGAGGCTGTGCCACTGACCCTTAGAGGATATCTACCACATAAAGCAGCCACCATGCAGAGATATGGAAAGAAATCAGGGGTGAAAGAAATGGAGGAGAAAAGACAACAAGACATAGAGTTCAAAACCACGGTTATAAGGCTTTTCAAGAGGCTTCTAGAAAAGGCCGATGAACTTAATGAGAATTACGAGCAAATAAACAAGACCAACCAGGAAATGAATGAGACTTACAAGGAAATGAATGAGGCCCTCAAGGAAATGAACAAGACCTCTGAGGATATGAACCAGACCCTCACCGATATGAAAAAGGACCAACTAGAAATCAAGCATACACAGACTGAAATAAAAAATATTACACAAAGTCCTAAAAGCAGTCCAGAGGGCCACAAGAACCAAGTCAAAGATTTGAAATACAAAGAAGCAAAATGCACTCAGCTGGAAAAACAAGAAACAAAAAATTCAGAAAATTGAAGATAGTGTAAGGGGCCTCTGGGACAACCTCAAGCATGCCAACACCCGAATTATTGGGGTGCCAGAAAAAGAGAGAGAGCAAGTTAATGAAAACCTACTTGAAGAAATAGTGACTGAAAACTTCCCCCACCTGGTGAAAGAAACTGACTTAAAAGCCCAAGAAGTACACAGAACCCCAAAATATAGAAATCTAAAGAGGACCACACCAAGACATATCATAATTAAAATGCCAAGAGCAAAAGATAAAGAGAGAATATTAAAAGCAGCAAGAGAAAAACAGTTGGTTACCTACAGGGGAGCACCCATACGACTGTCAGCGGATTTCTCAACAGAAACGATGCAAGCCAGATGGGAGTGGCAAGAAATATTCAAAAAAATGAATAGCAAGAATCTACAACCAAGATTACTCTATCCAGCAAAGCTATCATTCAGAATTGAAGATCAGATAAAGTGCTTCGCAGATAAGAAAAAGCTAAAGGAGTTCATCACCACCAAACCAATATTATACAAAATGCTGAAAGATATTCTTTAAGAAGAGGAAGAAGAAAAAGGTAAAAATATAAATTATGAACAACAAATACACATCTATCAACAAATGAACATAAAAATCAAGTGATTTGATAGGCTGATGAACAAGATAAACTGGTGAATATAACAGAAACATGGACATAGAGAGGGAATGGACTGACAATTCTTGGGGAGAAAAGGGTTGTGGGAAGTACAGCAAGAGATTGGACAAAAATCTTGCAACAATGGGAGAGGACAGTGGGGAGGAGGAGGTGACGGTGGAGGGTGGGATAGGTACAGGGTGGAGGGGAGATATAGAGGGATAAAAAAGGGGAAACAATGTAATTAATAAACTGAACAATAAAGGTTAAAAAAAATTAAAAAACAAATAAAAAAATAAAAATAAATAAATAAAAACTAGCTAAAAAAAAAAAAAAAAGACTAAAAATCGGGTTGGAATCCCAAGCCTTTTGTTGCTATTTATAATCTTTTTTCTGTTAGCACTCACTGCAAAGTGAAATCTGCATGAATTTCTTGTAACACTTTTCCTTTATTTCTCATCTTACGTGTAGCAGCTGGCCTCAATCTGCATCCTACCTGTCAAATGATTACAAATGTACAAGAAGTTTATCCTTTCAAAGAATTATTTTTTGACCCATCATGTTTTTCTAGTGGCTAAGGTATAGTAGAAAACTTCTTCCTACCAGAATTTTTCTGAGAAATATCTATTTATATATCAGTCTTCCCACTAGGCATAGCACGTGACTGAGGTGGGTCCACACTGCGTGAATGAATGCACGACTCTCAGATAACACAGCCCCTGCAGCCACTGAATGTTATGTGACCGTGAACTGGATACTTGACCTTTGAGTGGCTCAGGGTCATCTTAAGGATGATCTTTGTTTCTTATATTGATGGGTGTGTTGGTTTGCTTTTAAACTCTAGGGTCATGAAGCACTCCTTAGTCTGAGCATTATATAAAATCAAGGAATTTGTAGGAGAGGTAAGAGTAGAAAATTGGCTTTTCTTCCAGAAAAGGAGTGAATATTTAGCTACTATATGCATATGAACAGGGTGGCAAGCCTCTCTGAAGGTGCAGTATCTCACTCTCTATTCTCTGGGGAGGGAAAATCAAGGGATATCCACATGGGCAATCACCAGTGCATGGATGCTCCTCACAGTCCTTCCATAGCCAGCCACTGTGGGCAGTCCTCTGGTCAATTCCTCTAGCTCTCCAGAGAAGGCAAGAAAACACACATTATCCAATGAGATGTCACAACGCTAATAAAACAGATCCTATTTTTGTCCTCATTTTGAAGGTGAGGAAACAGCTTCAGAGAGATTAAGCAACTCACCTGCAATCACAAAACAAATAGCAAATAAACTCCATATTGATCCTAAGTACCTCAGCTCTCCTGCCTCCCCTGCACCAAATCTACATAAATGTTTAAGCAGCTTTTTCTAGAAGGGTTCAGCTAATTGCTAGCGCCAGGACAGTTGTGTGGCTTGTACATTGCACAAGGCAGCTGACCCAGAGGAAGGTGTGGGCTGAGATCCAGCTGGTGGTTTGCTTGCCAAGCCCTGAGCCCTGGCACTGGCCTGCATCCATGTGCCTTTCCCTTCACACAAAGGCACCTTCTACTTGCCAAGCCATGTGCCTGTAAGCCTGAGGATGTCCAGAGGCGGCACACACCGAGGCTCGCACTGAAGTTCAGTCCCAGCTAGTGAGAGCCCCAGGTGATTGCCCATGAATGTGTTACAGTGTTGGAGGGCACGTAAGGGAGGACAGGCAAGGGCACTGTGCACCTGGTCTGGCTACTTCATTCTTTTCTACAATATGAAGGGTGCAGCCTCACTTCTTAGCCTTTTCTTAGGCATCGCACCCAAATGTTTTCTGGGTCATCACAAAACATTCATTCTCTAACACCGCCCTTCTCTTTCTCTTCCCTAAAGCTCCACCTCACAGGGTTACCTCCTCTTCTCCCCTCCCCCCCTCTCCGCCCCCAGATGTATCAATTCTCCCTAGAGAGTAATAAGGTGCTAACACCCTGTTCCCTCCTTACACTTTGCATATACCAAAATCCCAGGCATCTGCCCAATGCCAAGGTGTTTATTAGTCACTCATTAGTATGCATTATTCAAAACGTAGCAGTTTAAAACCACAGCCATTTTCTCTGTAGGTGCAGTATCAGAAATGCCTTAGCTGGGTCATTCATTCCCAACGCTGCAGTCCAGCTGTCAGCCATTTGACAAGAATGGCAGAGGCCCAACTCACCAGGTGTCTGGTCCCAGTTCCTCTCTGGCTGTTGGTTGGAGGCCTCAGTTGCTCACCACAAAGGTCTCTCCATAGGGCTATTGACAACATGGCAGCTTATTTCCCCTGAAGCTAGTGGGTCCTAGAGAGCCAGTGAATGTGAGAACATCCAAGACAGAAGCTGCTGTATTTCACTGAGCTCAGAAGTGACAAATCACTTCTGCCAAACACTGCTGGTCACACAGACCGACCCCAGGACCATGTGGGTGAGGAGGTGACTACACAAGGGTGTGACTACTAGGCAGCAGTACCACTGGGATCCATCAGGAAGGCTGGCTCCTACCGGGCCTGTCCTCTGGTCAATTCCACTAGCTCTCCAGGGACGGCAGGAAACACACATTATCCAATGAGATGTCATGACGATATGAAGCATATCTTTTTTTTTTTTTTATGATTGGTCATCAAAATGAGAATTTTTTTATCTTTATTGTTCAGTTTATTAATTACATTGTTCCCCCTTTTTATACCCCTATAGCTCCCCTCCACCCTGTACCCATCCCACCCTCCAGCCTCACCTCCCCCTCCCCACTGTCCTCTCCCATTGTTGCAAGACTTTTGTCCAGTCTCTTGCGGTACTTCCCACACCCCTTTTCTCCCCAAGAATTGTCAGTCCATTCCCTCTCTATGTCCATGATTCTGTTATATTAACCAGTTTATCCTGTTAATCAGGTTATTAATTCACTTGATTTTTGTATTCATTTGTTGATAGATGTGTATTTGTTGTTCATAATTTACACTTTTATCTTTTTCTTCTTCCTCTTCTTAAAGAATATCTTTCAGCATTTTGTATAATATTGGTTTGGTGGTGATGAACTCCTTTAGCTTTTTCTTATCTGCGAAGCACTTTATCTGATCTTCAATTCTGAATGATAGCTTTGCTGGACAGAGTAATCTTGGTTGTAGATTTTTGCTATTCATCATTTTGAATATTTCTTGCCACTCCCATCTGGCCTGCATCGTTTCTGTTGAGAAATCTGCTGACAATCGTATGGGTGCTCCCTTATAGGTAACTAACTGTTTTTCTCTTGCTGCTTTTAATATTCTCTCTTTGTCTTTTGCTCTTGGCATTTTAATTATGATGTGCCTTGGTGTGGTCCTCTTAGGGTTCCTATATATTGGGGTTTGGTGTGTTTCTTGGACTCCTAAGTCAATTTCTTTCACCAGGTGTGGGAAGTTTTTGATCACTATTTCTTCAAATAGGTTTTCATTGTCTTGCTCTCTCTCTTTTTCTGGCACCCCTATAATTCAGATGTTGGTATGCTTGAGGTTGTCCCAGAGGCCCCTTACACTACCTTCAATTTTTTGGATTCTTTTTCTTTCTTGCTTTTTCAGCTGAGTGAATTTTACCTCTTTGTATTTCAAATCTTTAACTTGGTTCTTGGGGTGCTCTAGAGTACTTTTAGGTCTTTGTATAATATTTTTTATTTCAGTCAGTGTATGCTTAATTTCTGGTTGGTCCTTTTTCATATCCTTGAGAATCTCCTTCATATCCTTGAGGGTCTCGTTCATTTCCTTGTAGGACTCATTCATTTCAACATTGGTCTTGTTCATTTCCTTGTAGTTCTCATTCATATCTTTGGGGTCTCGTTCATTTCCTTGTAGGTCTTGCTTATTTCCTTATAGGTCTCGACCTTTTCTAGGAGCCTCTTGAAAAGCCTTATAACCGTGGTTTTGAACTCTATGTCTAGTCGTCTTTTTTTCCTCCATTTCTTTCACACCTGATTTCTTTCCATGTCTCTGCATGGTGGCTGCTTTATGTGGTAAATGTCCTCTAAGGGACAATGGCTCCGCCTCCCCAGTTACCTGAGGTGGGTACTCTTACTGCAGTCCTTTATGGGTAGTACAGTATTTTTGAATTTAAGCTCAGCTTGTTGTTGTTAGCCCTAAGAGGGTTTGACCTCCAGGCCAATTGGCAGTGAAGGGAGACGCTGTTCAGGTTGGATGGGTGGAGTCTCTGAGCTGAGCAGACAGCCTCAGCATCAGCTACATCCCATGCGGCGTTTGCACGCGGGTCTCTGTTGGGTGGTAATTGTTGCAGGCATCTCCAAGAGAAAGCCGCTAGTCTACCCCTTGCCAGACAACTCTGCCTCTCCCCAAATGAGTCTGCACACCCAAAGTCTCGCCCAGGGTTGTAAAACAAAGCAGTCCGGTGGTCTCCGGGACCAGGGGGCAAGTCGCCAGGGAGCAAGTCTCACGTCTGTGCTGTCGCACACTTTACGCTCGCAAACTGCTTCTCCAAGCAACCCGGTTTCTCCTCAGACTAGGAGACCTCTGCCGTGCGCGGCTTCCAGGTTGTGTACCCCGGACCTCGGACCTCGCCTGGCACTGGGGAATCCGTGCAGTAGGACATCTCCACCCTCCCCATTGGAGAAGTCCAGCCAGGGTTGCTGCTGCCAGCCCTACAGCCCAAGCGCACAGCCACGGCTGCTAACCTCTGTTTCCACGTGTATCTTCAAGGCTGCGCTCCGCCACTCCTCTGAGTCTCAGTGTCCCACCTTTACTTTTATTTGTGGAGTTTTCACTCAGCCAGCTGTCCAGTGATTCTGGGTGATGTTTGTTTTGTTGTTTTGTTGTAGTTTTTGAATTGTTGCACGGGGCAGAACAATAGGTGTTTATCTATGCCGCCGTCTTGGTTGCTCTCCAAAGCATATCTTATTTTTGTCCTCATTTTGAAGGTGAGGATACTGAGCTTCAGAGAGATTAAGCAATTCACCTGCAGTCACAAAACAAATAGCAAATAGACTCCATTCCATCCTTTCCATGGTTACTGTTTAATCTTTACAGTTCTCTTCTCTGCACTCCAGTCAATCCTTCATACGTTTACCAGAGTTATTGTCCTTCTCAAATATCTCAAAATGTTTTTCAACTCAAAAGAGAATAGAATCCCATCTTCCTCAGATGGCATTTAAATTCTACAGTTTTGACCACAATCTACTTGTTGATAATTAATTTTATGTATCAACTTGGCTGAACCATGGTGGTTAGACATTTAGTTAAACATTAACTTGAGCATCTCTGTGAAGATGCTTTTGGATGAGAGTAATATTTAAATCAGTGGACTTTAAGTAAAGCAGATTGTCCTCCCTCATGTGAGTGGTCCTCATCCAATAAGTTGAAGGCCTGAATAAACCAAAAGGTTGGCCTCTCGGAGCAACAGCAAATTCTCCAGCAGACAACCTTTGAACTCAAACTAAAGCCTTGAGCCTTCCAGCCTCCCCCATCAGATTTTGAACTCACCAAGACTACAAATACATAAGCCAATTCCTCAAAATAAATCTTTTCACATATATAGCTTCTGGTAAATAAGCTGCCTTTGTAGCCTATTTGGCCCCTACAGGCTCTGTGCCATCTCTCTTGCTATTGCTGTCAGTTTCCACATGCTATGTGCATGCATGCACACATATCCATGTTCTGACCTGTCCACTCTGACCAACTAATTTTCCTCAAATGTTCTGTGTTGTTCCATCTCCATGTATTTGTTCAAACAGTGAAATATTACTTCTCTTATAAATACCCTCTTCCCTACCATCCCCCTACCTTGCCCAATCTGTTCCTCTTTCATCTCACAATTGTTATATATCCTCCACTATAACATTCATCATTGGGTTTTCTGGTATAAAAATGAATGTCTGTCTCCAACAGTAGATTAAGAGCTTTCAGAAGGCAGGTATTATGCCATTAATTTCTCCTCAAGTTATCAGGATAGTGCTTTACTCACTGGGACTTAATGAGCTAAACCGGATTCCTCATCTGTTTTAAGGGGTTCGTATCTTATCACACCTCACTATATCCAGGGCAAAGAATATATATACACATACTGTATATATGTATAAGCTGAGGCAAATATGCTAATAAATATTTTTAAATAATCAAATAAAGAAACACAATCCCCTTAAAAGCATTAATGATCTGGCAAGAGTTTGAATAATAATTGAGTTGAACTAAGGACCCACAGTGAGGCAAGTGGAACAGGGAGCCTGGCTTTGCCCTCAGGATTTATGCCAAATTGAATAAAATCAAACTTCAGTTTTGTTTGGGGTTTTTTAAGTTATGTAATAGTTTTGTTTAAAACTCAAAATTTATGATATCCCTTTTGGGAGTCATGCAAACAAAAATCTGAAGAAGCCTGATTAAGGCCCGTCATGGCGGCAGGGGTGATGAGGAAGACAGTGATCATTTATTACTTTTTTTGCCTGAAAAACTGGTATTTCTACTTAAAATACCTGGAAATGTGATCTTATTGAATATTTTAAGCCTCTCAACAACATTTTAACAAAAATAAGGTATTGCCAAACTTACATTTGATGTCAAAAAACACCAACACTTTTTTCCCTAAGATAACTTACACGCACGTCCCTCCTTTCAGAACCTTTGTGGATGCCAGTTTTGATTTCCTACATTATAATGTGCTCTCCTTTGGAGTTCAGCCTTCACATCTGAGATCACTTTCCATCTTCCTGCAGCATGTCCTCAAATTTTCTTTTGCAGGACCTGCTGATGGCTCTCTGTTTCAGAAGATGGAGGGAATTTAAATTAAAGGCCACAGCAAAAGCAGAGAAAGTTTGAGCAAAAGAGAACATATTATAATGTAGGAAATCAAAACTAAGCTGCTAAAAAACAACTACTATAATGTCCTAAGATGTTTGTAAAAAAGATAGGAAATCATACTTCTATTTGGAATCTAAAAACAAAAACAACAATTTCATAGATGCAGAGAACAGATTGGTGGTTGCTAGAGGAGCACAGAATGTGGATTCTTGTACTTTAGAGGAAAATAAATATATCAATTAATTTAAGCATTGTTAAATTAATAAGCATGCTTCAATTTCTAAGACAGTGATTAAATAGAAGTAAAGTATACAAATTTTAAACTCGTAGAGGGAGAAAATAGAATGGGAAAATATTTATCAAATCCAAGAAGGCAAAAAAGAAGAAAAAACTTAAAAGGTTCCAATCCAAATGCACCAGTAATTCTATTTATAGTAAACAGAATAAATGCTTCTAGTTAAATGCAAAGATTGATATAATGGATAAAACAAAGTGAAATCCAGCCATAAGCTGTTTTCAAGCAACACATCTAAAACAATATATAGAAATATTACAGAAAATAATGAAAAAGAATATACATTTAAATGTTGACCAAAAGCAAAGGTGGTATGAGCTATATTAATATCAAATATTTAATTTAAATAGGGTCACTTCATAAAGTAAAATGATAAAGTCACAAAGAATATATAAGAGTTGTGTGTCTATTTGTACCTCTAACACAGGATTAAAATACATAATCCAAAAACTGGTGAATCTATAAGAAAAATAAACTAATCTACAATCATAGTGGGAAATTTTTATACAACTCATTCAATAACTGATATATCAAGCAAATAAAAATGAGAAAAATATAGAAAGTTTGAACAGCATAAATAATAAACTTTTCCTAATGAGCATATTTATGTAAGACACTTCATCCATTTTCTGTAGAATACAAGTTCTAAGCTTTTATAATATTGGACCATACACTGAGTTATAAAGTAAGTTTTAACCAATTGCAAAATTTATCATATTATCTCACCAGAATGTAATTAAATTACAAATTAAAACAAAAAGATAACTAGAAAGCCCTTAGGTATTTAAAAATTAAGAAATGAGCCATAAACAAAAGCCAATCCCAGGTTAATTAAATATCTAATATAAAACACCTTAATGACTTCAAGATAGAAAATATTTTTAAAACAACACATATAAAGACAAACCATGTAAGGAAATAATTGTTAAACTAAGCCACAGTAAAATCAGGACTTCTGTTTCATCAGAAGATACCATAAAGCGTGAAAAGACAATGGAAGAGTTCTTTGAAACATCAATAAGTGGCTAATGTCCAGAGTATGCAAAGAACTCCTATGAACCAATGAGCAAAAGATAAACAATCCATTTGAAAAATGGGCAAAGGACTTTACAAAAGGAGCATCTAAATACCTAATAAACATTGAAAAGAAGCTCAATCTCATTAGTAATTAGGGAAAGGCATATTAAAACTAGACTGACAAAATTAGAGTCATACACTAGCAATGTTAATAGGTACAACCATTTTAGAAAAAATTGTTTGGCAAACTCTTGCAAAAGTGGAATCTATATACCTTACAACTCAGAAATTCTACTTCTAATATATCTATCCTAAAGAAACCTGTGTAGTGTTCTACAGGCTATCCATAAAAATGCTCACAGTGGCATTGTTAATAAAGTAAAACCTGGAAATAATCCAATTGTACCATAGAATAGATAAATGAATTGTGGTATATTCACAGAATGGAATACTCAAAGCACATCCTTTGTCTGGCCACAGACTTAACATTAGATTTTACGTCCACTTCGTCAGTCCTTCAGCTGACAGGCATATTCAAATACCAAAAAGAGACAAAATGACATCTGATTCTCAAGTGACTGTGGGCAGTTCCAAACCTGTCCTGACACAAATTGTTGAAAGTTTTTTATGGCCAATACATTATGGCAATAAGACTCTTCATATGAACAAACTCTGAAGATGAAGTGTTAAAATCTCCCATTTTTTCTTGGTTCAATAACCAAACACAATCAAAGAATGTTTAAAGAGCATACTATCAGGTAGAAAACAGACTGTCACTGTTGGTATAATTTCATCTGGGTCACTGAGATGATGCCTATGAACTAAATCTGGGTGTCAGCAACATTCTGTGTGAAAGCCCTGATAAGTAACAGTTTTAGCTGTGTAAGCCATAAGGTCTATGAAGTAAACTACTCAATTATGAAAATGATGGCATAGCTGTGTCATGATAAAACATTATTTATGAATACTGAAACTTTAATTTCATAAATTTTCTTATGTGTCATGAAATTGTATTGATCCTTTTATTTTTTTGCAATCATTTAAAAACATAAAACCATTAGCTCACAGGCTGTACAAAAACAAATACAGGATGGCCTTACCCCCAGGCCTTCGTATGCTGATCAACCATCATATAAGCTTGCCTATTGCCTTTGATATCAAAGCAAGATTGATCCAATTGTTCCATAGCTTGATACACTGAAAGAGAGTATATTCCACCCTAAATTATCTTGTTAGCTAACATGTGATGCCTGTACCCCTTTAAGTAGTGGAAACAATATATAAACATTGAAAGGTAATACAGAACATGAACAAAGAAGAAAGGCCTAGATTGGAATCTCAGCTTTGTCTCTAATAGGCTATGTGACCTTGGGCATAACTCAAATCTCTTTCATTTTCTCATCTATAAAAATGGAAATAATAATACATACACCGTCATTTGTTATTTACAGCTATGGATCCTTCTATCCTTGAACTTCAAAACCCATTCTTTTAAAATTAACTACATCCTGCTTTACTTTCCTGTCACCAATTTATGTTTTTCCCATGTTCTACTCAGTTATTCTCTCATGCAAAAACTTGTGAGAGTTCACCAGAGTACTAATGCTCATATTCCTTAATGCCCTTGGCTTTTTTGGTTATGGGCCTTGAAAAGTCACCTCCCATTTTTGGCATAACTATGTAGTGCTACAGTCATCCTTTTACTCTAAATCACAGCAACTAAGGGAAATGCAGACTAGAGCACAATTTAACAAAATATATCAAGTACCTTATAATGCTCTCAATGCTCTTGTATTTTCACTTAAAGGAATTTATCCTAAACTAATAACTTGAAATACAAGTCAAGATTTATGCACAAAGATGACCACCAAGGTATAACAACAAAAAATAATAATAATAACAACACTAATACAATAAAAAGGACTTTAAAGAACTTCTTCATTGATTTTGGAAGAAATATATATATTTCTAACTCTTTATATGCCTCCCAAGGGATTATGTATATAATGTATATTACACATTTTGTATTATGTATATCATATTGTGTATATAATACCATGAATATGATAACACCAAAAGCATGAATCTTATTGGATTTAATATTTCAGAAATGTTATATGCACTACCATGTGGAAATCTATCTTTTCATACAATAGCTATGAAGATTATATGAAATGATGTCATATTTCTGGCAGATATCCAATATCACAGGATGTATTCAGTAAACACTAGCAAAGAATGACATAGCTGAAGGATCCAGCCACCATGATATCAGAGTGGAGTGTTGGAGGTAGAAAGAATACACTTGCACACAAAGAACACAGGTGAGAGCTCCTGGGTGCATGTCTAAGAAACAGCAAAGAGGCCAAAGTGAGTCATTGGCAAGTTCAAAGCAATAAGAGTAGGCAAGGGCCCTTTAGATAAATGTAAGGTTCTGAGTGTCAGACACTTTAGCTGCTGAGTTGAGAATAGAGTAGGAGAGCAAAGGTAGAAGCAGGAGGGCCAGTGGGGAGCCAGTGTGCAATAATGCAAGTGAGAGGTGATGGTTGCTTGAAGAAAGCAGAGAAGTGAAAGGTAATACAATTTTAGTTGTATCCTGGAAGCAGAGTCATCAGGATTTGCTGACAGATTGGATGTGGGTGTGAAAGAAAGAGAGGAGTCAAGAAGGACTCCAAAGTTTTTGACCAAGCAACTAAATGCCATCAACCAAGATGGAGAGACTGCAGGTGGAGAAGGTTTGGATATGTTTCCTTGGATATGATAAGCTTGTGATGTCAGTCAAGTAGAGATGACTGAATATATGAGTCTAATATGCATAAGAGAGATATATGTTTGGGAATAAATGACATTTTCCCTAAGAAACAAAAAAAAAAAAATAGAATTACCATGAACTGAGATGGGGAAGGCTGTAGTGGGAGTAGGGTTGGAGTGGTGGCGATTTAGAATTAAGTTTTAGGCGTGTTACATTTGAGAAACTAAGTGAAAGCCTTTAGCAGGAACGTGGAAATGTGAGTTAGAGTTGAGAAGAGAGGTCCAGGCGAAGCACTTGTCCATTTGGAAGCAGTCAGCGTATAGGTGGTGTTTAAACCACGGTCAAACTGACATCACCGAAGGCACAGATAGAGAACACAGAGGTCTGAGGAAGGAGCCTTAGGCACCCCCCCCCCAATATTAAGAAGTTGGGGAGATGGAGAAGCAGCAAAGGAAACTGGGGTTGAGCAGCCTGTTGTAGGAGGAAACCAAAGGAGTATGTCATGCAAGAAGTAAAAACGTATTTTAAGGAGCAATCTGCTATGTCAAAAGCTGCAGATAGCTCAAAGGTAATGAAAATACCTTCCCAACAATTGTACAGTAGTTGCTGCACATGCCTGAAGCCAATCATCAAGTATAAAATCCTAGATAGGCTATTTTATTCTTGATTTTACTTTTTTTTCCCATTCTCGTTCTTGGTGATTCAATGAAAGCCACTCCCTGTAAAAGTTTGGTTCCATTTTTAAATATGTTCAGCACTAACTCAAACATCCAGAATGATCAGTAAAAAATAAAATAAACTACTTAAATAGAACAATAGAGGTTTTACTAAGTAAATAATGGAACAATTATATGGTGAAATTGTGTGCAATTTAAATTATGTCATAATATTTTTTTCTCTTCATATGTTTTCATGAGCTGCTGGTGGGAAGTGACCTCTGTGGAGTCCTCTGGGCACCTTGGTCCTGGGTTCTGGGACTGTACCTGCAGCACTTTGAAGGGGCAATTTGGGGACTGCTCTTGGCTGAAGAGCTTTTGAACCTCGTTCTGTAGTCTTCCAGGAGCTTCTGTGAACTACCTAATAGACTTTAATGAATTTTCTGCTCAAGCCAGTTATATAGGGCTGTGGCCTGCAGCAAAGAACCTCAGGTGCAGACCTCCCTCCTCAGGGTACCGGTAGCCTGGACCTTCCCATCCATACTGTACATAATAGGTATGACTGCACAGCGATGACTTTAACAGCCTCAGATCCCGCCATGGGTGTCTTTCTTTTGGGAATTAGAATTCTTCCAGCCCTGAAGGGCAACAGCTGCAATGAGAAGGGTAACTTCTACATTGGGCTGAAATCCAAACTTTTATGTATCTAATTATGCCAAAATTCAGGTCAACCTCTAGGCTGGGTTGACTCATATTCCATCATATATAGGAAGAAAAAAACACCATATGAGTTGCCATAATGGCATTTTTTGCTGTACTTTGAAATGTTGTTTAATTCTTTGTATTTTCCTATTTAACTGCAAATTACTCTGCTCTTCCAAGTATCATGCTTTACTTGCTTAAAAAATAAATACCCTGAATGACAAGGAGTGAAGGACTAAATAAGTTATATTCTGGAATGTTGCAATGGACATTTTGAGAAAGGTAAGAGTTGGTGCTATCCAAAATAAATTCAAAGGTTCAAGTGATTAAAAGGTTTGAAGTGGTCAAATTTATGCACCATGCCTTAAAATCATCTGTAAGATCATAGCCACATCCTCACCAGAAAACATTGACTTTAGTATTTGTTGGGTCTGTGTTTTCAACATTGAAGGTTTTCTTCCCTGCCCTATTTCCTTTCTTTGTCCAGTGCCTCTAGGATTACCTGAGATACAAGATGGTGTTGCTAACTAAATTCTCTTGTTAGTTGCTTTGTCAGAAATACTGGGAGCAGGGGGCGGGATGGCGGGTGGAAGAAGAAATGTAAAATTAATATAAAGTCAGGAAATGGCACAAGGAAGTCAAAATTGCCCTGCCAGTCAAACTTCCTATTTTCATTGGTTATTTCATTAGGTGGATGAAGATGCAGGAAGGTACTGGTTTAGCTTTTCTACTCTCTGGTTTTTCATGACACCATCTTTGACTTGCCTGTCTCTCTTTCCTAAGAGTCCCTCTTTCCAGTCAACCAAAGGTCCCTCCCTAGATGGTACTCCTGTATCATCCAGAATCTCTGGCCAAGAGCAGGTTATGGCAAAATTGCCAACTTGTTTATTAACAAAGAGCTTTGTGATGAGTGGCTCACAAGGTACATAAAGGGCTCCAAGGTCAGAGGTGGTTTTGCATAAACTTTCTGAGGGTCCACTCTTGAGTTGTTTTTTGAGGAATAAGTAAGAATTTTCCCACATCAGCCCTAAGAAAGAGTACTTGAGGTACCAGCTTCTCTCCTTATGCTTCTCTCCTGCTCACCTTTTTGAGGGAATGAGACAACTCAGAACCCTTCACCTTGCAAAAAGGTCATCCTTGAGCATGTGATTGAGTAAACACTACAGGAGGTTCCACTGAATAAAAATTCAAGAAGAACATGAGAACACACAGAAAGACTCCACAAATACTTGCTGAATGAATTTTGTTGAATGACTGAGGAGAGGAGGCTTTACTGTAAGGTGAACCAGTCATCTCTGCAAGATGCAAGCACTTTCCTAGACCAGAAGACAGGCTTCCTCCAGGCCTTGAGGATGCTAACCTCTCTGCCATCAAATGTGAACATGTCCCTACTTCATTTTGCTTAAACTATACAATTTAAATGCCCAGGGATGGTCAGAATTCTTTTTTGATTTTAAGATTTTGTTTTCTTAAAGCAGTTTTAGGTTCATAGCAAGATTAAGAGAAAGGTATGGAGGGTTCCTACCACACCCTGCCTCCACACATGTACAGCCTCCCCCATTATCAACATCCCTCACCAGGGTGGTTGCATGTGTTATAACTGATGAACCTAAATTGATAAATCATCATCACCAGGAATCTATAATTTACATTTGGGTCACTCTTGATGGTATATATTCTGGAGACTTGGACAAATGTATAATGACGTGTATTCACCATTATAGTATCATATAGAGTAGTGTCACTGCCCTAAAATTTCTCTTTGCTCCACTTATTCATCCCTCCCTCCCACTAACCCTAGGAAACCATTGACATTTCTACTGTCTCCATAATTTTGCTTTTTCCAGAGTGTCATATAATTGTAATCATACAGTATGTAGCCTTTTCAGATTGGCTTATTTCCCTTAGTAATACTATGCATTTAATGTTCCTCCAAGCCTTTTCATGTCTTGACAGCTCATGTCCTTTTAGTGCTGAATAATATTTCAATTTATGATATACCACAATTTATTCATCTACTGAAGGATATCTTGGCTTCCAATTTTTGGAAATTATGAATAAAACTGCTATAACCATCTATGTGCAGGCTTTTGTGTGGACATAACTTTTCAAATCAGTTGGGAAAAGACCAAGGAGCATGTCTGTTGTATCATATGGTAAAGAGTATGTTAGGTTTTGTAAGAAAACACCAATTGTTTTCCAACATGACTGTACCATGTTGCATTCCTACCAGCAGTGAGTGGGAGTTCCTGTTGTTTCACAGCTTCACCAGTATTTGGTTGTGTTCATGTTTTGGCCATTTTAAAGGTGTATGGTGGTATTACATTGTTTCAATTTGTATTTCTCTGATGATATGTGATGTAGAGCCTCTTTTCATGTGTTATCTGCTGTCTGTATATCTTCTTTAGTGAGGTATCTTTTGGGGTGTTTGCCCATTTTTTAATCAAATTGTTTTCTTATAGTTGAGGGGTATTTTTATTTTTTTATTTTTAGAGAGAGAAAAAGAGGAAAAGAGAGAGAGACAGAGACAAAGACAGGCAGAGAAACATCGAGTTGTTGTTCTGCTTATTTATGCATTCATTGGTTGATTCTTTTATGTGCCCTGACCGAGGATCAAACCCGCAACTTTGATGTACCAGGGCAATGATCTAACCAACTGATCTACTGGGTGAGGGCCAGAGTTTTAAGAAATCTTTATATGTTTTGGATAACAGTCCTTTTTCAGAGGTGTTCTTTGCAAGTATTTTTCTCCCAGTCTGTGGCTTGACTTCTCAATTTGTTAAAAAATATTTTTAATTGCTTCTTGGGCTTTTGGCTAAGATCAAGTGTAGTAACTGTTCTGATCAGTTTACTATCTGATACATTCTCTGTCCAAGGACAATATATTAAACTAGAGGCCCGATGCACAAAATTCGTGCATGGGTAGGGTCCCTAGACTTGGTTGGTGATCAGGGCCAATCTGTAGGGTGACAAGCAGGGTGATCAGGGGAGAAGGGGGGGACTGCTGGCACACACCTTGCCTGGCCTAGGGCCTGAGAGCTGAGGGTAGCTCCAGCATTGAGCCTCTGCTCCCTGGTAGTCAGTGTACGTCATAGCGACTAGTCGTTCCACCTTTCAGTTGATTTCCATATTAGGCTTTTATTACATAGAATTTTTTTTTTAAGCTGGGAATTGGAATTGGAGCTTGCTCTGTCCACTCCACAGATTGTCCGGTATTGCAGTACCTCCGGGAACGGTGCATCAGTAAAAAATAAATAAATAATATTTTTAAGAGAAAGATATTATGTTTTTGGTATATTTTATCTTCAGGCTCTGTTGAACTAGATAATGCAAGTACTCACTTAGAAATGGTCAAATTATGTTTGACATAAACTCTAAGACTTTGGTCTCTTTTCCTGGCAGTACTTTCAAACCAAACAAGCCATTAGCAAATCCAACCAATCAGAAACTGAAGGTAACTTGATTGTCAGTGTCATTTAGAAGATGGTTTACGTACATATCAGAATCCAGTAAACAAATTGTTGGGCTCTGATGTGGCACTGGATCAACAACACATATTAGGGCTTTATTCATGCTTGAGAGTCTGCAACTCTCTTAGCATATTATTAGTTGGTCATCCTTTTCCACCTCTGCTACTATTCTATAGCTTTGATTTATTTTTGTTCCACTTTCTAAACTTTAGGGTAAAGAGCATAAGCCAAGGAGTGATTCAAATGGTAAAAGAGAATTACCAACTAATAATAGTAATAAAATATCATTGTTATACAAAGGGTAAAAACAGGTGACTTAAAAACCACAGCTCCCTCCTGGAGGCCTTTGGCCTAAGCCTCCAGAGCTCTCTGTCTGCTTGGGTGGCGTTTTCCTTCCTCCCTGGTCTCCAAAGGGTACTGCTTCATGCTCCGAACAAGAAAGAGGGAAGCCTTAGGGTGGATGTCAGGGAAAACCAGAAAGGAGAAAGGAGTCTTTTCAAGTGAACACATAATGGGCTTACACAAAAAGAAAATCAAGGCTCCCCATGACCATTCAAAAAGTTATTTCACACCATGTTTAACCACCAAAGGAGTCTGCATAGCAGCTGGTGTTGAGGCAGTTCTGAGTTGGTTCTGCCTTTATTTACATAAATTCCACTCTTCTCCAAATCCTGCTTCATGTTTTTTCTTCCCGAGTCCAAAGTTAGCAGTTGGATGCTGCTCTGGGGATGATCTTTACGTTGCTCTAAATGAACAGTGTTTCTGTGTTTGACCTTTTCTTTGAAGCAGTGGGGTTGCCAATGTTGAAAACACTAATATCCATCAACAATAGTTGGCATTTGCTTATTGGTTTTGCATTATTACCTACAAGAATTTTTCTAAAATAATGGAATTAAATATTTTCTTGGAGGTTTCTATATGAGTTTTTTCTATTTACACATTCACCAATTAGGGCTTTATTTGTATTCTCAAGTATCTCAAACTCTCTCTTAACAGGTTATTAAGTACCCAGCCTATTTCCACCTCTTTACTATTTCATTGTCTCCATTTTTTGTTGCACCTTTGAAACTTCAGGATGGCCAAAGGCATGACCCACAGATCTCAGTTTACTACCTTTTTGTTTGTTTATTTTTAATGACTATCCTTGCAATCAACTAACAAGCCAATTGCCTGACCTAATGGGTGTTAAGTGCCAAGTGGCACAAAAAGAGAGCTGAGCGTTCAAAAGGCTCATTCTGGAGGCTGGATACAGCAAATTGGTGTTTTATTTGTAGCCTTAACCAGCAAGCTGTCCCCACAGCCGCCATTGGGAGTGTACTTGAGAGGGTTTTAAGTAAATACCACCATGAGGCCAGTGTGCAAACTGTCAATTTGTATTTATATGATGTGCGACTGTGCTGAAGCAGGCATCATGAATCACTCAGGATTACCCTTATGGAGAGCCTCTCATTCTGCCTGAAGGATTAGGGAAACAGGGTTCAAATGTTATTCATCAGCCTTGTCTTTCAGGGAGCACCAGTAAAGTCACCCAGTGCCTGACCTATAGTTGAAACACTCCATTCCCAAGTCTCAGGAAAAGGTCACCTAGAGGTAATGGAATATTTTTGTCAAGGTGGCATAGCCTAAGCTGGTCTGGGAAAGAACTTTCTGAGGACAGAAGGAGAAACTTGAGCATGACAGACAGGAGATGACTCAATGCTCTATGCATTTCTAAAAAACAATGTCTTCCAGCATGATGGATACTGTCACTTTCAAAAATAATCCTACTGAAATGCAGTGTTAAAGTCTTCCCAAAGGAGAGGAAGTTCACTGTCAAGTGGTTGCTAAATAGGTAAGTAGAGAACACATTTTTCAGTATTGAAGTCAGTAAATAGCATTTACTGTTTTTTAATTTTTAATTAAAGTACATACTCAATATTATTTTTTATTAACTTTAGGTGTATAACAGTGGTTAGATAATTATATAATTTACAAAGTAATCCCTCAAAAAATTCTAATACCCATCTGGCACCATACATAGTTATTACAATATTATTGACTATATTCCCTCTGCTATACTTTACATCACATAACTATTTTCTAACTACCAGTTTGTTATTCTTAATCCCTTCACCTTTTTCATTCAGCCTCCTTGCTCTCCTCTCATCTGTATCTACAAGACTGTTTCTGTTTTATATGTTAGTTTATTTTGTTTTTCAGATTCCACATGTAGGTGAAATCATATGGTATTTGTCTTTTTCTGTCTGAGTTATTTCACTCAGCACAATATACTCGGTCTATCCATGCTGTCACAAAAGGTAAAATTTCCTTCTTTCTCATAGCCGAATAGTATTCCACAGTGTTTTTATCCACTTATCTCCTTTGGGCTGCTTCCAAATCTTGAATATTCTAAATGATGCTGCCCTGAACATAGTGAAACATATATTTTTTTTCAAATTATTGTTTTGAGTTTCTTTAGATATATTTCCAGAAGAGGAATTGCTGGGTCATAAGGCAGTTTCATTTTTAATTTTTTAAGGAACCTCCATACAGTTTTCCATAGTGGCTAAACCAATTTGCAATCCCACCAACAGTGCACAAGTATTCCCTTTTCTCCACATTCTCAACAACACTTTTTATTATTGTTGTTTTGATATTTTTGTTAATCCTCACCTGAAGGGATATTTTTCCATTGATTTTTAGAGTGAGTGGAAGGGAGGGAGAGACACACAGAGAGAAAAACATCCACGTGAGAGAGACACGTCTATTGGTTGCCTCCTGCATGAGACCCAACCAGGGCCAGGGATTTAGCCTGCAACTGAGGGACATGCCATTGACTGGAATCAAACTTAGGACTCTTCAGTCCTCAGGCTGATGCTCTATCCATTGAGCTAAATCAGCTGGGATACAACTTGTTGTTTGTTGGTTTATTGATGATAGCCATTCTGGCAGGTGTGAGATAATAGCTCATTGTGGTTTTAATTTGCTTTTCAAATACTCAATAAGATGATATTAAATTTCAACAGTCATTAATCCTGACCCCCTGCATCTAAGCCCAACATCTCTCCAAACTTCTTCAGAAAACTTCTGCCACTAGATATAGTCAAGGTCTTCACCTCATGTCTAAAGCAATGAAAGAGACAGGAATCTTTATTGCCTTGAAAGAAGAAAAGTCAAGCCCCAGCCAATTTTGTTCAGTGGATAGAGTGGCAGCTTGAAAACTGAAGGGTCTCAGATTTGATTTCAGTCAAGGGTATGAAGCTTGGTTGCAGGCTTGGTCCTGGTTGGAGTATGTGCAGAAGGCAACCAATTGATATGTCTCTCTCACATTGATGTTTCTCACCCTCTGTCTCTCCCTTCACTTTCACTCTCTCTAAAAATCAATGGAAAAGATATACTTAGGTGAGGATTAACCAAAAATAAATAAAAGACAGAAAAAAGTCAGGATTAAAAGGTATCTGCCTAAACAGAGATTAGGGCATTGAAGGTAAGAAACTTCACTACAGATCAAAATAACCACTATATTAAAACTGATAAGGAAAGACCACAGGCTTCTTTAAATATATATGAAAATAGAAGTCATATAAGGTGAGAAACTATATTTTAATTCTAAAACTCTGGTCTTAGTGAGACTACAAACTTATATTAAACATTCCTGCCACCCACCACCTCAGGTGCAAATTTTAAAAGTGCAAAAAAAAAAAAAAAGAAACTCTGTATTCAGGGGGAACCAAGATGGTAGCATAGGTAAACACCTGAACTTGCTGCCATGCACAGCCACTTCAAAACTATAACTAAAAGACAAAAGAGACATCATCCAGAAACACAGGATGGCTGGCTGGGTGGAAATTCTACAACTAGAGGGGGAAAAAAGCACACTGAGACTCAAAGGAGGTGCAGAAGTAAAATGTAGAGGTACAAAGGCATGCATGCAGAAAGGGCTGGCAACTGAAGATGCAGCTGTTTTGTTTTTTTTTTTTCATTGAGGAGGAAGGGGACACAAGCTCCCAAGCACTCTGCACTTCAGTTCCAGGCAAGACTCTAGGGACCCAGATTCATACAAGGAGAAACTGGAATGTCTGGCATCAGGCAGAACTCGAGGGTGGCTTTTACTCAGAGGTGCTTGAAGCAATTACTGAGGGATAGTGAGACCAGGGGTCCTCTTAAGGCAGGGCTGAGGATCATCCATAGCTGTTTGCTCTGCCATGTTGATTCCCTGACACCCCGCTCCACCCAAGCTGTACACAGAGGTTTTTGCATATAAATGGCCTGGCCCTTTCCAATCTAAAATTACCTAACAAACTGAAGCTGGGTCAGGGATCCCCATAACATCCAAAAGAAGGTCCAAGGCCCCACTGCAGTTTCATTGCTTCATAGCTGGTTCTCATCTGGGCACATCCAAACCCCAAACAAAGAGAAATCTGCAGATCTCTCTGCAGCTCCTGCTTGGTGGCCTTAGGCAGAGGCTAAATTTGTACCTCCTTGGAGATTCAAGAACCAGTATACCCAGTGGTCAGAGTGGAACCATCCAGATTACAACTCCTCAGATCCATATGGGACACAGTCAGTAAGCACCAAAGCCCCACTGAAGCAAGTCTTGCCCCATAAGGGTATCTCCAGTACAGAATTTCTCCTCTTGTAGACATAACTGGTCCTCAAAGCCAATTGGCCTGGAGGTCAATTCCTCCCAGTGATACCAACAACAATCAAGGCTTAACTACAACAAGACTGTGCACACAGTCTACAAAGGGGTACACCAAGAGTGTCCACCACAGATAATTGGGGAAGCTGAGCCACTGGGCCCTATAGGACACCTAGCACACAAAGCTACCCTATCAACTCAGGGAAGCAGCTAAAATGTGGAGACAAAGAAACAGGTCACAAATGACGGAAATGGAGAAAAGCAAACTACTAGATATAGAGTTCAAAACCACAGTTAGAAGGTTTTTCAAGAATCTTCTAGAAACCGCCAATAAATTTAGCGAGACCCTCAAAGATATCAAAAAGGACCAACTAGAAATTACTCATACACTGACTGAAATAGAGAATAATATATAGAGATCCAACAGCATATTAGAGGATCCCAAAAATCAAGTCAAAGATTTGAAATATGAAGAAACAAAAAACACCCAACCAGAAAAGCAGAAAGAAAAAAGAATCCAAAAATATGAAGATAGTGTAAGGACCCTCTAGGACAACTTCAAGTGTACCAACATCTGAATTATGGTGATGCCAGAAGAAGAGAGAGAGAGCAAGATATTGAAAACCTATTTGAAGAAATAATGACAGAAAACTTCTCCTACCTGGTGAAATAAATAGACTTACAAGTCCAGAAAGCACACAAAACCCAAACAAAAGGAATCCAAAGAGGATCACACCAAGAAACATCATAATTAAAATGCCAAGAGGAAAAGGCAAAGAGAGAATATTAAAAGCAAAACAAAAAAATAGTTAGTTACCTAAAGGGAGTACCCATACAACTGTCACCTGATTTCTCAACAGAAACTATGCAGGCCATAAGAGAGTGGCAAGAAATATTCAAAGTGATGAATAGCAAGAACCTACAATCAAGATTACTCTACCAGCAAAACTATCATTCATTATTGAAGGTCAGATCAAGAGCTTCACAGATAAGAAAAAGCTCAAGGAGTTCATCACCGCCAAACCAGTATTATATGAAATGCTAAAAGGCATTATTTAAAAAGAGGAAGAAGAAAAAATATATATAAAGATTAAAATTATGAACAAAAAATACATATCTATCAACAAGTGAATCTAAAATTCAAATGAATAAAAAATCTGATGAACAGAGCTGGATACACCCTGGAAAAAAAAACCTGAGTCCCCCGAGATATGTGATCAGTAATGGGACCCCGCCAACAGGCGAGGGGATCCCAAGGCAGGTACTGGGCATGGAGGTCACGGGGGTATACACTATCAAGGAGACAGAACTGAACCTCACATCACCCTGTTTGGCCCTGGAGGATGGCTGGTTAGCCAGAGATGGGTAAGATTCCTCAGGGAAGAAACAACCTAAGACAGGCACAGTCACAGAGGGGCCATCAGGAGAGAACTAAAAGATCAACAGAGGTGGGGCACAGATCCTCACTCCCCTAACTTTGCAGGGGCCAGAACTCTCACCCTTTCTGAGGGAGGTCTCCTGCCCCCAAGGCTGCTTCGCCTTTCATGCACAGCTCAGATTGGGACCCAGTTCACAGACAGAGACTTGGCCAGCAACAGAAGCCCTATATTTAAATCCAGTCTAGTACCAGGAATGCTCAGGGTCTACTCAAGAATGCAAATAATCCTTTCCACAAATATTTACAGGGTAAACTAAGATTATTGTTTGAGTATTAAATTTGACAGTAAAATAGTAATCAAGTTTTCAGATTAATTTAAATTGGCTAATTGAAATAAGTGAATACTCAAGAAAATTTAAGTGTACTGGACAAAAAGCTGTTCCTAAAATGTTAACTAAAATTTCTATTAGTAGTTCATCTCTTCGTAAAATTGCTTAACATGCAAAGAACCTAAAGCAGTCATATTTTTGTGCAAAAATTAAAGTTATCAAGACTGCAATATAAAATTTCCAAAAGCCCCCATTAATAAAAAAAAGGGGGGAGGGGAATAATGAGGTAATATCATGTAAGGAAAAATATCCTGTAAGTAAATTACACTTAGAAAATTCTTCAGAAAATTAATTTCAATCTGTAATGCTAACAGCAGGACACCCATGAAAAATACACAAGGTGTCAAAATAAGCCAAAGGAAAATTATTTGGGTGAAAATAAAAAGAATCCCAAGTCTAATTTACAGAAAAGATCCCTTTATTAACTTTTGGTCAAGAACATGTTTGTATATTTTCAGAAAACAACTCCAATACCATATGAATTCCTATAACAGAGAGGAACTGACAGGTCTATTCCAACCACAAAGACAGGCCAGAGATGGAAGATGCTGATGACACCCTGCCATGCTAGCAGTCAGCAGCTGTGCATCGCTGCAGATGGTCCAGGACCAAACCAGAGAGGGTGGAACCTGCATTGCCACCATTTGTCCTCCATCCAGATACCTTTGCTGACATGTACACATAAGGAGCTACTTGACATTGAAACTGGGACTCAGAACTGTTGGACACTGAAACTAAGACTCAAACATTTTTTTATCTTATATGTTTATATCTAGTATGCAGATGCAAGATTTTTTTAAAGAAAAGAAATGGGGGGAGGGGAGATAGATACAGAGGCAAAGAAGCATTGAACAGACTGTCAAACTACAGTGGAAAGGCAGAGGAGGGTGGGGGGCAGGGGCTGTGGGAGATCAACCGAAGGACTTGTATGCATGCATATAAGCATAATCAATGGATACAAGACACTGGGGGGAGGGGCAGGTGAGGGCATGTGCTGGGGGGTAGGGGAGGCCAGGGGGAGGTTAATGGGGATAAAAAAAGGAAACATATGTACTACTATTTGTAATACTTTAAAGAATAAAAATATATATATTTTTTAAAAATTTAAAAATCTGATGAACAGGATAAACTGGTGAATATAATAGAATCAGGGGCATAGAAAAGGAATGGACTGACAATTCTCAGGGGGAAATGGGTGCGGGAGTGTGGGAAGAGACTAGACAAAAATCGTACACCTATGAATGAGGACAGTGGTGGGGGAGGGCAGAGAGTGGGTGGAAATTGGGTGGAGGGGAGCTTGGGGAGGAAAAGAGAAACAACTTTAATAATCTGAGCAATAAAGATTTATTTTTAAAAACTCTGAATTGTTTTTATTTTAATTTTTTAAACATATGACATTAAACTATTCTTCTTTTTAATCCTCACCCATGTACATGTTTTTATTGATTTGAGAGAGAAAAACATCAAGCGGTTGCCTCCCATATGCACCCATAGGTACCCATACACACCCATATAAACCCCGAACCCACAGCCTGGGCATGTGCCCTGTCCAGGAATCAAACCCACAGCCTTTGGGAGTATGGAATAACAATCCCACCAACTGAGCCACAGCAGCCAGGACACATTAAAGTTTTATCTATCTCAATTACTGGTTTTGTGCCTGACCCTAGCTGTGTCCAGTCGTAGAAGCTTCCTGCTTCACTCTCCTCACTTTGATCCCAGCTCTTGGAAATCAAGTCTCAGATGCAAGTTAAAATATACTAGTAGTCTGTCCCAGGCAAAGAGGAAGAGGGTAGGAAAAGCAGCCTTTTCCTAAAACCCTGAGAAACTTTGGTGCTACCCAAATTTAGCAAATAAAAATGTCAAGGTATACTTTTTTAGTATAAGTATGTCCCATGCAACATTTGATATACATTTTTTAAAAATTACTTCCCAGTGGTTGAGCATCAACCTATGAACCACAAGGTCACTGTTTGATTCCTGGTCAGGACACGTGCCTGGGTTATGGGCTTGATCCCCATTGGGGGTAGGGGGTTGTAGGTAGCAGCCAGTCAATGATTCTCTCTCATCATTGATGTTTCTATCTCTCCCTCTCCCTTCCACTCTGAAATCAATAAAATTATATACATTTTTTAAATTACTCATTTGTAATTCAGATTAAACTGGGCACTATACTTTGTCTGGCAACCCTACCTCCACTCCACTCCCACCCCTCCCCCAGGAAGCCTACTCTAATGAGAGAGATGGTCACTCTAAAGGCCCATAGCAAGAACAAAAGAAATAAAAAATAACAAAGGAACTGAAAGCCAGCCCAACACGGAAAGAATGTTATTGCGCTTTTGCTGACAGAGACAGAGGGAGATTTCCAACATAAACAAAGAAATTTAATCTCTCATTTGCAAAAGCTTCCCCTGTGCTAATTTGTTAACTGCTCATGTAGAGACACAGAACCCTGTGCGTTTCATTGAGCTTCTTTTTCTTACATTATGCAAATTGAAGCAATCTCTGCTGATAAATGCAGCAAGAGATACCAGTGGCTGGGGCTGTACCCCACAGGCTCAAAGCTGCTTTATGAACTGGTCAAGTCAGTCCAATTAGCTTCTTTTTCCCAGCCAAATGGATTGTTTGGTCAATTAATTTCATGAGCAAATTCAGACAAAAGTTGTGCATCTCGCCATAGTTTTGAAGGTACAGATGACTTCAGACCCAAAAGCAATGTGTTTGCCTACTAATGGTCATTTTTGGCCTTCAGCCTGTTCTCTGGCTCCCAGGTAGGAAGCAAGAGTGTTATAAGCCCTCAAAGCAGTGGTTCTCAACCTTTCTAATGCCACGACCCTTTAATACTGTTCCTCACATTGTGGTGACCCCCAACCACAAAAATTATTTTTGTTGCTACTTCATAACTGTAATTTTGCTACTGTTATGAATTGTAATGTAAATATCTGTATTTTTCGAAGGTCTTGGATGACCCACAGGTTAATAACAGCTAGCAGGGTTGCCTAAGACCATCGGAAAACACAGATATTTACATTATGATTCATAACAGTAGCAAAATTACAGTTATGAAGTAGCAACAAAAATAATTTTATGGTTGGGGGTCACCACAACATGAGGAACTGTATTAAAGGGTCATGGCATTAGAAAGGTTGAAAACCACTGTCTCAAAGGGAAGTTGACCTCTCAGAGGTTCCTCTGCTGTTTGAGAAGGAAGCCACGGAGGTTTTCCACTCCTCAGCATCAGAGAGCATACTATGTTCTCTAGTTAATGAGCGAACACATGAATGGTTTTCATTTAGGAATAATTGGCAGGTGATTCTTCTTGACCTGAACTTGGCTGACCCCCACAGCTTCCTTCATGCTACTTCTAAGCCTCCATCCTAGGCAAGAGTACTGCCCGAAGGTGATCACTTGTGTCCCTCTGAGCCCCCAGAAGCACCCTCCAAGGACGGTGAGGCCTCCAGGAACTTTAACTCATCATAGAGCCACCCTGAATCAGCTCAAGAAGCAGTTCCATTTCCCCCTCACTTGCCAGCCCAGGTAGAGAGTATTTACTACTTGCTCCAAAAGACTCAGCAGGTTCTAGGGGAACATCACAGCCAGGCACAAAATTTCCTACAAATCTTGGAGACCTGCAGCCAACTCCTGGGTTTCTAGTCAGGGGAGGCTGACCAGGACTCTGGGGGACCAGCCAGCCCCAGGCTTCCTAATAATACCTACAGCCCCAGTCTTCAGGGGCCAAACTTCGAAGACATCATGGCCACAAGGTCTTCTGACTGGGCCCAGCAGCTCTCTGGCATGAATAGCTTCCCAGTCCACCAGCTATATCTACTGCCATCTTGGGACTCTGAACCCCAATTTGGGAAAGATATTCTGACCCAGCAACTCTGGCAGATTTTTGCAGGGACCATTGATAAAGTGAACCAACTGAGACACAGGGTGACAGACAGGTGCCAGACCTGGAAGGCCAAGACCAAGGACCATGCTTCTTTGGAGTAGAGTACTGTACTGAAGATGTTTGGGTTCCAAAAAGGGAGCACAGGGTCAGGCAGGGTACCAGGGGTGATGCTCTCCTGCATGGCCCAAGAGCCTGCTGGAAAGCCTGTACCTTTCTGAAGCCCATATGCTGGAATCCCAAAGACTTCAAAGACATGTGGAAGAGGCTGACCACCTCGCACTGGCAATCCAAGAAGTTGGCTGTCCCATACAGAATGGAAACGTGGATGCTAAAACAGAGGAAGCCTGTGCTGGCCACAACAGTCAGAAGCTTCACGTGGCACATCTTCACCTGTGGCAGAGATGGAGTCAACATGTGGAGCCTGGTCAGCTAGATGATGAAGGACAGGTTCCCCTGACAGCCACCTGGGTGCACAGACCCACGGGACCTACCTGTGCACGCACCTGCCTACTGTGCTCTAACAACACTACCCTGCTGATGGCTGCCTACAACTTGGCTGGTGAGAGCATGTGGAACCTAATGGCAACATCCCTGCCCATAAGAGATGAGCTACCCTCTGCAAGTCTCACTGCTCGGTCCTGGCTGCCAACCTGGAGGACAACCTGGCCTTTGCTAGCTTCATTGATGGCATCATCAGGATCCAAGACCTGCGAGATCAGAGTGTGGTCAGGGACCTGTCAAAGATTAGAGTATCTGGGTGGGAGGTCTGGACACTTGCCTATAGTGCTGGGATCTGAGGACTGTCAGGGAGCCCCAGGAGTACCAGTTTGAGTCTCAGATAATAAGCCTCTCCTCCAACCCCCAGGACAACTGGGTTATGGTGAGCACAGCCAATGGCCAGCTATGACTACAGCCCACCCACTGGGGAGGCCAGGACAGAAACACATGGGTGTTGTAAGGACAGCACTGTCCTCAGTCTCAAGTTCTTCCCTCTTAGCCAGTGGTGGGTGAGCGCTAGGATGGACAACCTGGTCAGCATCTACAGCATGCCTATGGGAACATGATTTTCCAGTTACCCAGACCACCTCTGTCATGTGATGTGATGTGTCCCCTAACAACTGCCAGACCATCACATAGCCCTGTGACCATACTTACTGAAGTGTACCAGATCCCATACTAAGGGGCTCACTGCTGTCATCTCAGTCAGGATCCTTCCCCTTCCCTCCTCTCCCTGCAATGAGGCAGGTAGTGGTAGAAGGACATGATGGGTGGGCTGGTGATCTTTGGCATGTGTAATAAAGCAATTGGAAAAAGAAATTTAAAAAATAAAAATAAAGAAATAATAAATTTTCATGCAAGGCTCTTTATTTTCTGCTCACCAAATCTGGGCTACTCTTGACATTTTTCTATGTATGTTTCTTTATTACAGATTTGGATTTCATTTTTATACCCCGTTCACATCTTTGCCCTTTTACATTGGGGGGGGGGGGTAATCCAGTTCTACAGCATAAAAAGAGAAAAACAGAAACCTATTTACTTTTCTAATAAACATCTTAAACAAACAACTCTCACCCAAACTATTCTTAAAAATATGTAAAACTATTTCACTTCTCTTTGAGACTAGAATCAACATCTCGGGTTCTAGTATGTGAACCTGGGAAAGTAAATGATTTCACAGTTCTGCCCTTTGTATCTTCATCTATGAATATGAATTGAACCATCTTTACAAACACTTCCAGCTCTAAGATTCTAAACTGGAAATGTTTTCAATATTATCTTTTAAGGGTTTAAGTGGTTTAGCCAATGTGGGTATAATAAAGAGAATCTTTACATAAGAAGTTAAAATAAATCCTGGTGATGTAATGTACAACTATGATGGACTATAGTTAACAATACCATATAAGGAAAAAAATATAACTATGTGAGGTAATAAACAGTAACTAATTGTGGTAATCATTTTATAATACATATGTCAAATCATGTTGTACACTTTAAACTTATACAATGTTATATGTCAATTATATCTCCATACAATGGGGGCTGGGTAGGGAGCAAAGTAAACCCTGTGTTTATGAACACAACTTGATGTAGATATTAGGAGTTTATGAACCATTTCAGTAATGGCATCCTTGATGAAAACATGGCCAGTCAAAACTTCAGTTTCAAGCAATTGAGAAATCTCCCCCACTCCTATAATCTATACCACTTTCAAAACATCATTTTATGACTTTGTGTCCATTACAGAATCAGCAAGATATTTTAAATGAAAGCCAAGGTTTATCATTGGCCTTTTTCACAAGCTACTTTCCATGTGGCATTTTGGTACTTTTAAAAATCAAACTGTTTGAAATATAAAATTCTTACCTTTGCATAAGTTCAAAGGAATATGCTGCGGGTTATGAAGGCAATTACAAAAGAGAAATAAAATTTTAAAAAACTGTGCTAGCTAATAGCAGTGCAGTTAAAATAAGCAAGTAGTCCAATGATGCAACCACTTGAAATAATACCATACTTGCCCTGCTGGTTTGGCTCAGTGGATAGAGTGTCGACTTGTGGACTGGAGGGTCCCGGGTTCGATTCCAGCCAAGGGCAAATGCCTGGGTTTCAGGCTCGATCCCCAGTGGGGGTTGTGCAGGAGGCAGCAGATCAGTGATTCTCTCTCATCATTGATGTTTCTATCTTTCTATCTTTCTCCGTTCCTCTCTAAAATCAATAAAAACATATTTTTTAAAAAAGAAATAATACCATACTCATTCATATCAATGTTCCAGATTTTGATTCTGAAAAAAAAAAAATCCTCAATCATGGTTTTCAGTTATAAATTAGTTGAAACATGCAAATTCTCCAATATCTCTTGAAATCCCTCCTAAAAAATAAAAATGAAGAAATTTAGGGAATAACTCCACAAGGACAAATAGTGGAAGAAGAAACAAAATTTGGAAAGCTGAAAAATAAAAGGAAAAAGGGAATGGGTTTAGCAGGTATGGGTTAGCTGAATCATGGACACCACCATCATGCTGCAAAATGCACCCGCCTTACTTAACCTAAACCACAGCAGGGAAATTCAAGAAACAAATTTTGCCACCCATATCCTCAATTAAATATCTCTGACAGTGGAAGTAAAAATAGGGCTGTAAAGAAGACGGTGGGTTAAAATCACTTAAGGAAAGAGAGACATATTCTCTATAATCAGGCAACTGTCCTTCCCTACTCTCACAGAAATCTAAAGTTTATTCTCTACAGAAGCTAAAGTAGAGCATCGCTAGACTGGGATACTAAAGGCACAGTTGTAAGTGAGGGATGCCACAAGAAAACAAATGGATCAAAATTAAAATTTACATTCTGCAAGTTGGGATCCCTAGCTCTTTCTCCCACTCACTTAGAACATTGGCATCTAGAGTTTTCATGTAAAATGGAGACTAGAACAGTATCCTCTGGACAAACTGACAAACCTGTGGAAAAATGAACACTTCAAAAAAAGTCATCTTTTCCCACTATTTTGTCCTTGTGGATTTATTCCCTAAATTTCTTTTTCTTTTTTAAGGAAAAGTAGGGATAATCAAGAAAGAGCTTTTGGAAGTTAAAAATATGGTATGTCAATGTTAATTCAATAAATAATATATATATATATATATATATATATATATATATATATATATATATATCAGAGCCCTGGCCAGCATTGCTCAGTGATTAGAGCATCAACTTGCAAACCTGAAGGACATAAGTTAGATTCCCAGTCAAGGAGCACATACTTGGGTTGCAGGTTTGACCGCCACCCCTAGTTAGAACTGGTTCTCTCTCTCTCTCTCTCTCTCTCTCTCTCTCTCTCTCTCTCTCTCTCTCTCTCCCTTTCTCCTCTCTCTTCTACTCTCTCTCTCTAAAAATCAATGGGAAAAAATATCCTCACTCCTTGGGTGAGGATTAAAAAATTATATATATATCAGAAATTAAAATCTAAAAAGTGTTATAAGTTAAGGTAGGAAATTGTCCCAGAATGTTGTGCATAAAGATGAAAAATAGAAAATATCATAAAAGAAAAATAAACAACAGTTATGGAATTCCAGAAAGAAAGAAAAGAGTAAAGGGAGATAAAGGTTAAATAATCAAATTAATTATTCAAGAAAATTTCCCAGTCCAGAGATGGAAGACGCTGACAGTGCCTTGCCATGCTAGCAGTCAGCAGCTGTGCATCGCTGCAGGTTGCCTAGGACCAAATTAGAGGGGGTTGGACCTGCATTCCCACCATGGGTCCACCATCCAGATATCATTGCTGACATGTACACATAAGGAACTGTTTGACATTGAAACTAAGACTCAAAACTGTTGGACATTGAAATTGGGACTCAAACATTTTTTGTTGTTATTATTATATGTTTATTTCTAGTCTGCAGAGGCAAGATTTTTTTTAAAGAAAAGAAATGGGGAGAAAATAGATACAGAGGGAGGCAAAGAAGCATTGAACAGACTGTCAAACTACAGTGGGAAGGCAGGGGAGGGAGGGCGGGGGCTGTGGGAGATCAACCGAAGGACTTGTATGCATGCATATAAGCATAACCAATGGATACAAGACAGTGGGGGGGGGGCAGGTGAGGGCCTGTACTGGGGGTAAGGGAGGCCGGGGGGAAGGTTAAAAAAGAGGAGACATATGTACTACTATTTGTAATACTTTAAATAAAAAATAAACATTAAATATTAAAAAAGAAAAAGAATATTTCCCAGGACTTAGGAACATGAATGTCCAGATGAAAAGAATCTGAATGCCCCACAGTATAAAAGAGATTCACACAAGGCACATCCTTGTGAAGTCTGCAATCACTAGAGACAAAGAAAAGATTCTAAAATGTTGAGGAGAGGGAAAAGGAACTCCCATGTACCAGATCAAGAATCAGCGTGGATTCAAGCATCTCAGTGTCAGTGTTGAAAGGTAGATGACAATGGAGGCAATGCCTTGAAGAGACTCAGGAAAATTATTTACAACTGAGATTATTTACATTAAGATTATTAAGTGTGAGAATAGGCTAAAAACATTAAACATTTGGAGATGTGTATGGTCTCAAGCATTCGTCTCCCATGCACACTTTCTAAGGATGCTACTAGAGGAGTTTCTCCAACAAATGAAGTGAAGAAACAAGGGGAGACATGAAGATTCAGGAACCAGAAAACAGGATTCCAACCCCACAGAGGAACTAAGGCATCCCTAGGATAAGGTGAAGGGAGATTTCAAGGCTAGAGGCAATCATCAGATTGGAAATTAGAAAGAGAGAAAGTTTCAAAAAAATGAATTAAGAGCATAATTGGTGAATTTGATTATAGTGAGAGGAGATTAAAACAAGTGAAGGGAGTTTGGGGATTATTGATGATTTTAAAAAAAAAAGTGAAAACAAGACATTAACTCCAGTAAAATCAAAGAGTTTTGTAAGAAAACAAGGTAATCATAGGATAACAAATTCTAGTTGCAATTAACATTTACATAGTTAAAATAGCATAACTATGTTTACTACATAATTGTATTGGGAGAATAGGGAAGATGGGCAGTATGTTAAAAGAGGTATTGGAAAGTAGATGAACTATAGGTTTTGGTAGAAAGAGAAAGTTTCACTTTCAAAAGCAGGAAGAAAACAGAAAATACCTGATAGTGAAATTTTAAAAAGAGCATTAAAAAACATTACTTTGAGATCATGGAAATTAATACCAAAAGAAACAGTTAAAACTGTTAAAGGTGATTTCCTCTAAGAATCAGGAAAGTGTTAGGGAAAGGGCGTATCAATCTGTTTGGGCTGTTATTACAGACTGGGTGGTTTATAAACAATAGAAACTTAGGGTGTTCTTTACTGTTCTGGAGGCTAGAAGTTCGAGATCAGGGCACCAACATGGTTGGTAAGAGCTCTCTTCAGAGTCTCTGACTTCTCACATGGGGGAAAAGCCTAGAAAGCTCTGTGGGCTCTAATAAAAGCACCAATATAATCCCATCATGCAGGCTCTACCTTCTTGACCTAAGCCATCGATTTTCAACTGATGTGCCATGGTACATCGATGTGCCTAAAGAATTTTTAAAACACACAATACCTGACTATTTAGTTAGGGATACTGACCTCTTTTCCCTCAGATTGCCAAATTTAAAAAATGACAACACAATAATAGAGGTTTGATGTGAATGAATCAAAATTATACCTTTTTTGTCAGATCGGCAAAAATATATTTTTTTGGTGTGCCCCCAAATTTTAGTAACTAGTTTGTGTGCCATGAAATGGAAAAGTTTGAAAGTTGCTGACGTAAGCACCTACCAAATGCCATCTCACCTCCCAATACTGTCACATTGTGGGTTAAGCCTTCAACATATGAATTGGGAGGGAACATAAACATTTAGACCCAGCAGGGAGTATTGGGCAAGGGATTGACATTTGTCCTAATAAGTCTTGTAATCTGATTCTTTAAACTAGGTGCATGTGTAACTTTTAAAAAAGTAAAAACAAAAATATTAAAACTCAGGTATGTTATTTTATATCTACGTCATTTAGAAACCCAGAGTAGGATGTGTAGAGTGGGGAATGAGTGAAAAAAAAAAAACACTGGAAGTCACAGGGAGCATACCACAAAATATTTGGTGGCAGCTCTTAGAAACATTAGCTGGAATTTCTTGAGTCCATAATTGAATGAAAGCTAGTTTTAGATCATCTGTCTTTAAAACCAATATGGCCTCTTTCCAAGCATGTTTGATTGCCATGTGCAGTGCATTAAAAGCAATAATAAAGCTAATCAGAAGGGCCTCCCACAAATATTTTTGCTACATAGACCAGACCACAATATTTTTCCTACACCTACTAAAATGTCAGCCAGGATGTGTCAATGGTGGGAAGCTGTAATAACATGAAGATGTCTGCTACAACAGCAGGGCTTGTATCTTATTAAAATTTGTAAGAACCAAAGACCATAGCGGTAGAAAAGAAACTGCTTTCTTCTGGGAAGTCTGTCTGTAATTCCACTCAAATGTGTTAAGTGAGTTGTATAATATACTAAAATGGTCAACATTTATTGAGCATTTACTGTGTGCCAGGAACTATTCATTGCTTTGTGTATAGTAAAGAATCGTTACATCGAATCTTTGCATGGTTATAGCAACCTGATAAAGTAGGCACAATTTTTCTCCTCATTTACAAGTGAGAAGACTGAGGCACAGAGGTTATCTCACCTGGCTCAAATAGCACAACTCGAAGTGATGGATCTAAAACAGACTAACACTCCATGAGTTCCTAATGCAAGCCAATGCTGTCCAACTTTGTGTAAATGGGAAAAGATGTCCCCACCTCTCTTCATCACAGCAGACCTTCCGTGTGAATCTCTTAAATGGGAACCAGATCCTAACCCTAACTCAGGGAGTCCTTGACACATGCCAGGGTTCTGCTAAGCATCGCACAAGCAGGATCTCCTTTAATCTTCCAGAAATCCAAAGAAGTGGGCATTAGTGCTGCCATGTCCAGATGGGGATAATGAGGTTTCCAAACAATAAGAAACATCTCTAGGTCCGTGCAGTTATTAAGCAACGCAGCCAAGATACACATCCAACTGTCTCATTCCAAAGGCCCCTGCTTCTTACAAACAGAAATGATGGGGGGCTGGAGCGGGGGCGGGGAGGGGGGGAGGAATGTTGGTTCAAGGTTGAGAACCAACAGGAAAGAATCCAGAAGTTCTTTGAGGACAATGAGTGCAGGACTTCCAACCCTTATAAACAGCTGCCAGGTCTCGTTTTACTCAGTTTTTTGTTGTTGCCATTGTCATTATGGCTATTGTTAAGAGATTATTTTTTGCTTGATTTTTATTTAAATGATTAAATTGGTTGTTAAAATTTAATCATTTAAATTTGAGATATGTGTTCTAATGTGCTTAAAATTAAATTGTTGGTGATAAAGACAGAAAAGGAAGGCTGGGAGCTCTGTGAACTATTCTCACGATCCCCATAACTGACTTATACACGAGAACATTGACTGTCCATTTCAGACTTTTTAGCAATCCTTAGAAAAATGTCGGTACTGCAGTTAAGACTACATTTACACAAGAATGATCAGGGTAAATAATTACATTTTACATAAGCATTGTAAGTTAAGGCTGGGTTATAGGCAAAACGATCATCTATGTTTATGAACCCAAAAAAACGAAAAGGGGGTCGGGAAAGGGAGGAGAGGAGAGAAATGGGTAGAGAAGGAATTGAGAGAAAAAGGTTAAGTCTCTACTCCTAATGAGCTAAAAGTGAACTTCTTTCCTCCCCAGCAAGGCTCCTGGGGCAATCAGTCCTATAAGACTGCAATGTTTGTCTTTGCTGAGCTTGACTGGACAGCAGCTTCTGTCTGCATCCCTCATCTGGTGGTCAGCACAAGTAGTGTCTCTGTCTGTTTTACTCTTCTTGGGTGCTAACCTTACTTTTCTCCAGGAACCTGGGGGGCTGGGATCTCCTCCATCCTTCCCTGTGTCCACTGCCACCCTGTCTTTGCACAAGGCTACATACAGTCTGGACTCTGACAAATATTTGTTGGGTTTACTCGTTCTTGTGAGAGCAAAGAATTGAATGATAGGAAATGGGTATACTTGAGAGCAAATCTTGTTCCAGCACTGAGAAAACAGCTCAAAGTAGCATATTCTGCTGATTTGTTCTCTGTGTTAGCACGGCTAAAGAAAATACTCTCTTTGATAATGAGGGCACTGCAGGGAGGAAAGGTGAGTCTATAATCTTATAATTGAGAATCAAGTATCAGAAACATACCCATTTTTGTCCATGTCTCTAATATTTTCCCCTTCTCTTTCACCCACCAGTGTTGTGAGGATCCAATGTACAAATGTGGGCAAACACTTTGGGCTGTGGAAGGAAGCACACCACGTGATCATGGCATTTGCTCAAGAATTGACGTGAGTAGGAACAATAATAATAGTAACAACCAGTGATTTACCACAAGAAGAGAACGGGGTTGCTTTGTTTTTCCTGGGTTTTAAGCGTGATACAATTAATGGAGCAGCTGCCAACCAAAGAAAAGAATTTTCCAAAACACAGAGCTGAGATCTCAGCAGCAGGACACCCCTCACAGAAAACTCTTGTAGAAACTATAATTTGCTGCACGCAGAACCTCTATGCAACCTCAAGTAACTTCTTTGTCTGAAGCAGAATAAAGGTTATCTAATGATCTTACAAGAATCTTTATTATTTTAAGATTTTAGCATATTTAATGCTTCTCATCAATTCACTCCTCCTAATAATTTATTATTACATCAGAAATTGAAGGAGAATTGTCTTTCAACTCTTTACTTCCACCCAATCACCCATTTCAGACCCACCTCCTCTACCAAAACAAACAAGCAAACAGACATACTGGTGGAGCCCATGGCCTAGTGATGAGGCATTTCCACACGTGGCAGTACCAGCTCAGATCCCAGAAGCCAAAAGCACCTACAGGTTTGGAAGTGAATCTGAATGTGTTTTCCCTAGTCAATGGCACATGCTCATCTGGGACCTGTTTGCTGGAATCCTGAACTCTCACGGACCCCGAGCTGATGAACACCATTATGAAAGTACATACTACGTGTTCCACTTATTCACTTAAAAATGGAGACCTAGGCCTGGAGAACATTTTTGAAATTAGACTCTGGTGAGACACTGTCACTGAGCTTAAAAACTGTTCATTTCTGTTGGTCACATTCTAATTCCTCTTTCTAAAAGGAAATATGAAAATATCCCTTGCTGATTTCATAGCTCATAATCAAATATCAGATGAACAAAGATGGAAAAGAGATGTTGACACATCAAACTTCCCTCAGAGCCCAGGTAGATTTCAAACCTATCATGCCAATCAGCAGATTCTCTGGCACATCCCATGGGAACATGCCTCAACGGTGACTGCACCATCAACCAAATAAAATGCCAAACTGGCGTCCTATCAGCCCAGTCCCTCTGTGCCACATATGTAGGACAGCTTTCAGTATGGTGTAGGGGCAAGTTTTCATTAAGTCAATACTTGTGTTTTCTTAGACCAGAATCATGATACTCATTTAATACTAGCATAGTCAAAGGGTCACCCATCAATATGATCTTTTGCAACATTCCCTCCAAAGGAAAAAGTCTCAAGGAAAATGTTAAATAGCAATGATAGAGAACCCAACCTCCAAAAGGAAGTTTGTCCATCACAGGTGGGTGTCAAGTGAGTGGGTGGGAGGACACAAGCGTGACTCATAAAGGATGACCTCTGCCACTGTGGAAACCATCATTAACCCAACAATCACATTTTAAGTACCTACTAAGTTCAAGGCATTGATAAATCAGACACAGTTCAGGTCATCAGAGCTTTTAAAGTCCAGTTCAGAGAATACAATGTATTAAATTAATGACTAGAGCACATCTCAGAATATTGTAGCACCACAAAAAAGAAACAGGTGAAATGAAGTGGGCATACAAATGAGGAGATATGTCACCTGGTGAGCTTGGCTACAGGCTTAGAGATCTTTATAAAATGTATTTACAAGTTTGATTTACAACAGCTCTAAGTGTTCCTAGATTCCAACTCAAATGGAACAGGAAAGTTCTGGCAAAATACAGCCTTGCTTTTAAGTATACTTCTCAGGCCCCTCCTCCCTAGTTGAAAAGATAGCAATGTCAAATCTTCTTCAAATGATATTGGAACAACATACCTCCTTACCCAGATGCCTATTCTGCATGATTAATTAATTAATTAATTGAAATAAGGTGAATAAAAACTACTTCCTGAGCCTCAGAAATGATGATGATGAAGAACATTGCCAAAGAAAATTATGAACTCTGCTTCTCCAGATGTTTTTCAAAAGATGTCTATAGTAATTTTTCTGAAATGGCTTAATAGGGAAGCTTAGATCAAGTTCCCAGACTGTGGGCAAATCTCAATTTCAGCTTTACCATCAGTTAAGAGTGATCTCAAGGTCCCTTCCAGATCAAACCTTTGAAAGCAAAGGAACGTTTACATTTATTTTACTCTAAATTACCACCCCAAAGGCTCTGAAGGCCAAAGATTCCGAAAACTTAGAGATTATTGCTGCTACATTCCAAACTTCTACTGGAAACTAAATGGAAAGAAGTGCATGGGGAAAATAGTTCTCACTATTTTTAAAAAAATAACTAGAAAAACACATATTTTGAACCATCATTTAGCTCCAATATGAAACAAGACAAAGTTCAGTGGAGTGGGGGTGGAGGCAGGGGGCATTTTTTTCAGAACTTGTTTGCCCATCCCTAGTTGCAACACCCATTTGCTTCTCCCTAAAATCATTGCAACACTCCACCCCTGAAACTGACCTAGTTTGTGTCTGTTTCTTTAAGAAAGTGTCTCTCCTGCCAAAGGTGGCCCTCACTTAGTCCAGATACATTGAGAAGGTATCTGTGTCTAGAAGGGTGGATGGACTTTTTCTAACACTCAGTAACAGGCTACAGGTGAGATGACGCAAATGCTGGCACTACTCTGCAAAGACCACAAGAATCCAAGAAGAGGCTGGGCTCCTCCCCAGTCAAGCTGGCTCATGATTCCAGAAGTGACTTGCCTTCCTTTCAGTGCTTCTGCTTGTATCTCCTCACCTGTTCTAGAAACACTAGACGCTAGAAAGAACTGTCAGCCCAGCCCAGGCTCTGAGGCAGCATGGATCCCATCACATGAAGCCTACACCTCCTCAGCCTATTTGCCCCTCAGCAGGGGCACGAACCTGAGAAAGGGACAATCAGACTCCACCATGGGTAGAAGTACAGCTTGGTTTTTAAGACTCAATAAACAGAAATGAGCTCAAGCTTTTACACTCTCAGCCTCCCCTTTTCCCCTGCCCCTCATCACCCAACAGCTTTCTGAAACAGGACAGTTCTTGGCTCCTGCCCATCTTTCTCACTTGCCCCTTCTCCTCCAGGGGTTTCTCTACTACAAAATGGCCTGAATAGGATGGTGGCCTCACCCCTCAGTGAACATGTTCTCCCAGCATCCAGTCTTCTGAGACACGCCCAGGCCTCCCACACCTCCTTGCCAGCAGTGACCTGCTTTCCCACCCACCCCAGCTACAAAGGAAGAGCTTGGCCTATTCTACAGTAGCTTCTCCCACTCACATATACCCCTCCCCATCCCAGCTCTTCTCCTTCTCCTCAGGTTGCCCCATGGCTCTAGTCTGTGCTCTCATCTGAATTCACCCCTAACCTGAGACTTCAGTGTCAATTTTGGTATAGCAACTGGCAAAGTTCCAGCTCTCACATGAGGACAATTTTGCCTGCACTGATTTCCTCTGCTGATGCCAAAGGAACTGGGTCCCAGGCCCTGCCCTATGCATCTAACTCCAGGGGAGTCCTGCAGTAAGACATCATCCCAGAAATCCCCCTTCTTCTTAAGGAGCTGAAGTATTTTCATCTTAGGATATGATAAGGCTTTCTAGACAGCTAATGAGTCACCAAATACTATTTCATTATTCACCATGTAAATGGTATCAAGCAAGTCAGAGCTTAGTCAGCATTGAATTCAACTCCAGATCTCAGTAAGTTGGGATCAATAAAACATTCTCATTGTCTTCAAGCATTCCTCTCCTCAACTTGAAAACCTCCTTCAACCCACTCTTTTCATCTTCTTCCTCCCTGTGAGGGCTGCACAGACCCTTTGGAGTGGCCAGCTCCAGGAGAACAAAGGCTAGAGTTCATGTTCTTTGTCTTTCTCTCACCAAGACTGAACACAACAGATGGCACATGCTTGGAGCTCGTGGCATAGCATATTTGCTGGCTTTCTAAGGGAAGCACTAGAGAAATGCAGGCTCTGAGTGTCAATCCTCTCCCCAGTTTTTCTAGTAGTGAAGTCTGGTGTCCACCTGCATCTCCTTCAGTCCTTGGTGAAAATGCAGTTTCTTCAGCAATACCCAAGACCTGCTGACCCTGCATTTTTCCCATGTCATCTGCTCACTAGAGTGTTTGAACCTCTAATTCAACTCCATTTTAACTTCCTTAAGACCTTCCTAGGTGGGAAGAAGGGTGACTTTTGGTTGAAGGAGGAGTATGAGTGGAAGGGATGTAAGCCCCTTAGTGATGACAGAGAGCCGTGTGCATCAACAGCTGCTGCTAACTATGGACAGGAGATCATCACCTGCTGACACTGCCTAGCCCTCGAACCTCCAGATCCTCAGACCAGCCTTCATAAGTCAGTCACACATTGGCAAGTAGAAAAGCACTTCCTATCATATCTCCTATTAGTTATTTACTTGAGGCCCCAGCAAGAGAAGAATTGAGTCCTGACCCTGACTCAGGTGAGCTAAACACCACAGGTATGTGGAGATGGGAGTGTCCTGGACCATAGGAAAAAGGGGGTTTAATATACAAATTGGTTCACTCAATGTTAACAATTGCAATTACTGATTGCAATGCTTTCTATGTGACCGTCCATTTGGTTCTTTTTTATGAAACCAAAAAGAGGTTCATTAGTCAATTCAGTCAATTCAGTCAGTGGCAATGCACATAGACCCCGCCCGGGATAAATGGCTTCTGATGAGGCATCAGGATAAGAAAGAGATGGGAACCAAGCAAAGTGGTCTCTTGATTATTGAATCACAGATTTAAGCATCCTAAATATAGGCATAATTTAAAACTGACATCATTGTACATGCACCTGCAAAAGAGTAGAACTTGCCTGAAAACACAATGTGATAAAAAGGGCTATAGGGAACACAACATATATCCAAAAGGAAAACATGTTTACACTGTAGCTCTGTCCAGTGGGTGAAATGCATGAAAATGTGTGAAAATAGATGGATTTAAGTCTAATAGATTAGATTTAAGGATCTAATTCATAATTTTCAACATTATAGTAAAATACTATAATAACCAGATCTTCTATAACAGAAATTTCTGAGTCTTTGTCCCATACTAGCCAACAAGCCCAAATACCCCCAGTTAGATATACTCTATTACTGCTGAAATAATTTAAAAGGCTAAATTGTGGGAGGATGAGGCTTAGGAGGAGAAGGGGAGGGCTATAAGATGACAATGACAATTATGGTGACAACAACGACGACAATGTTGATGATGATGATAACGATGATGTTCTTTTAAAAGATAAATGCTATTTCAGATTCTCTCACATAGAAATATAACAAAAGTCCAAAACCTGGAGCCATGGCATGCCCATCTGTCAACAAGCTACTCAATTAACTTATTGTTATAGTGAAACACCAGCTCAGTGTGACTGGAGAAAGAGGAAGTCCCATGTGCTAAAGTGACAGCCATTAAGCTGTTGGCAATGCTGAGAAAGCAAGCTATCCCATGCAAGGCATGGGGACTCTCTCTTTCTTCCTCTGGCTCTGTTCCAACCCTCTCTTTCTCACTTCCTCATTTTTTTCCTGCTCCTGGTTCATGCTTCTTTCCCTTTATTCCTTCCCTTGTAGAGGTATATCTGCTGGGGAAGAGAGAACACCCCTTCTTAATTCTAAATTAAGTGCTTATTCTTGAGCGAGAAGCACTGATGGAAGAGAAATGGGCTTAATTCTCAGAATTTGCTGAAGCAAATTCTACTTATTTAAACAAAGCCAGGGAAGAGGAGAGGAGAAAGACTGTTTTTGCCACCTCAAACGAACTTCAAACTATTCCGAACCCTTCCCTCACATGCGTGAGGTCTTATTTTCCATTCTCCACCCTCTCTCTCACTGATGACTCTCCCTCTCTGTAAGTCATTTCTTGGTTTCACTTTCAAGGGGCAAAGAAGCCAAAAAGGTGGGGCCACTGAACTAGAAAAGAGCCCTCCTTCAAACTACACAGGTGCACATGTCCCAGGGGCTCATGGGTGGCAATTTGCCACAGGGACACAGCTGCAGCTTCTTGATTCACAGCCATGGCAATTGCAAAGTTAAGGTTGCCCTTGAGATAGCTGCACTTACCCTCATGTTTTCATGATCTGAGTCCACTGGCAACTGCTCAGTGGGGGAAATAATAGCCGACAAAGGAGAAACATTAATGTGAAATGTATGGCTATATTCTAAGCATTGTATCTAATTATAAGGAATGAATCACAGATTTAAGCATCTTAAATATAGGCATAAAAAGAAATAATTAACCCTCAAACAGGAAGTTGCTGTCCTATCAGATTGCATCATTTGAGAACCAAGAAAAGCAAGTCAGCACACTATAAGCCTGAGAAAAACAGAGGACTCCTAGGTGGGGTTTCAATATTCTGTTCATTTCTACAGACATGTTGGAGATGGTCCTGATATAAGCAGAAGAGTCCTTTCATGGGGCTATGAAACTGCCAAAGTGGAAACACCCTCTCTTTTAGAAAGTGACATTCTTTAGCAGATAGATCCGGCCTGAATCTCTTCCATTGAGGTTTGGTTGATGAGGTACTCAGCACTCATCATTATAAATCAAGTTTCAACCTAAAAGCAAGAAATTTTATAAGAAATTTTATTTATATTTTAGTTTGCCTTCCGCTCAATTTAAAAAGCTGTCTAAGAATTTCTCACTGGTTATTCTTGTCATAATCACATTTCTTAGATTAGAAGCTTCTAGAAATAAGAGGTCATGGTTTCATCCGACTAAGTCTCATTGGTGAGCCAATCCAATCATTTGGACCCACCCCACCCACCTGACATTCACAGATGATAGTGAAAATGGATCCCATGGTGCCACAGGGAAAAGAGCATGCCAGGAACCCTGGCATTTTGGGTGCAGTCACTTCATCGGCATCCTGTTATCCAGCACGTGGCATCTGTTGCCCTATAGCAGGACTAGAAGTCTGAGCACCTCTCCCCACTGCATCTGTGCATCAGAGTGACCAAGGACACAAAGCAGCCCAGCCTCGGACAGAAAGAGCTTTACTGACACAGAGAAGAGACCAGGTGAGCTCAGCCTCAATAGTGGGCATCATTCCCCATGACTGGCATCCCTCAGGCAACCGACAGGGCAATTGTCAGGCACACACTCCTCCTGCTCGTGCAAAGAACCCGTCCCCTCATCACAGGGCACAGATACAACAGCGGGGTGGCATATGACATACACTTAAGCAGAACAAAGGAACCCACATGGGTAGGAAACGGAGGGAGATGTTCCCACACAATGTGACAAGCCCAGTGCAGGCTGTGTGGCTCTTTATCTCTTGAGAAGGAAGTGATCCTTGTCTATAAAATACAGATCACAAGACGACCCTACTTCTCCATCTAGAGCTATCACAAGGTCCAAACAAGACCATTTAGAAAAGAGCTTCAAAAAATTGGAAGCCTCTATGGGCTTATAAATAACATGTGATAAATAATGTAATAAAGTTATCACAGACAATAATAACTTTTACTCCAGTTGAAGTAAACTGTTGATATCCTAGAGTCCACTTTGTGTCCAGCCTAAATGAAAATAAATTTCTTAGCATTTCTTGGCATCTATGGGTCCTGTGTTACTGGAGTGAAAGAGAAAACTTGCTTGAATTTCATTTTCCCAATGTATTTCTCTCTCGCTTAGAGCCCCCAGTTCACTGCTCATCTTCCTCCTTAGACCTATCTTGGCATTTTCATTTGCAAATACCAGGTGCCATAATGGCTGATGTTGTCCTTGACAGCATTTTTTTATCCACTTGTCAGTTTGCTTTAAAAAGTGTTTAAATTGAATGCAATTTTGCCATTGTAAATGGTATTTCAGAAGACAGTTAATATAATATTATATGGTTATTTGAAAAGAGCAGGTTATAAAATTGTATGTAGTAACAATCCCATTTAACACAACCACACAACCTAAAGATTGAAAATAGACATACATCAAAATATTGAGTAGTTATCTCTAGGTAATAAGAACAAATTTTAATTTATTTTTCTTTGTGCTTATCTACATTCTCTACGGTGTCTAAAATTAGCTACATTCCTTTTGGAAAAGGGAGAAAAGTTAATTTAAAATGCTCTTTTTTTCCTTCTGTAGAAAAAAAAACATATTGTACTAAATAAATCAAGGACAAAGTATCCTCCCCTAGCTGGAATTATCTTAATCGTGGCTCTGATATAAGAATAAAGCAATCTTCTACTGCAGTGGCTGCAATCTTTTCTCCATAGTAAGAAAGTTTATGTCAACCCAATGCACACATATAGGATACATGTGACTGAATGAAAAATTTCAGGAAAAAGTGCATACTTTTGTGACATGTGATGCATGCTGATATTTTCTATCTTACTCCGGTTCTTCAGTGCTGGTTGCATCAAACTGAATTCACCAGCCACAGCTGGAAACAACCTGATCTAATGCAAACTCCTTATTTTACAAAAATCAGGAGCCTGACCTTCAAGCTCAAGATTGGCTTCCAAATGAAAAGCAAGTCATCCTAAACAACATGTCTTTGGTGACAGTGTTTCTCCATCTGTCACCTGAGTCCTCTCCAGGACTTAATTACACCTCAGTTTTCTGATCGAGAACTACATAGCTTTACTACCCAAATCAGCCAACACCAAAAAGAATTGTCTAGCAGGTGAACTTCCGTGACAAAGTATATGAGACCAATCTCTTGATTTTAGGCCTGGTAACATTGGAGGCAGCTCTCCCTCTTGGAAATGTGGTGCCTGAACTTGGACACTAGTTCTTGTGGTGCCTGAGCTTGGACACTAGTATAAATTTCCATGGGTCAAAAGATATGACACTGGTCCCAAATTCCATTGTAAGCTAGTATATTATGTGGGCATATCTCACGGCTTTCAATCCTTGTCATCTTCTTGTCTTTTAATTAATAAGAGATTTGGATGCAATTACATTAATGATTGTATTCTTCAAGCTTATGGAATCTAAGGCACTACCCAAATTATGAGGAAGATAGGACATATCCACTATTTGAGACCGATACATTTTCCAGAAAACTGTCTCCCTTCTGAAATGGCATCGTGCAAACAGTGGTGCTCAATGTGGGCAGGAGAGCAGTCATGATTGGGCAGCACGCTAACATGCTGGCTTTCGAGGGTTCTGTTTTCCTATCAAATCAAATGATGTCTTCACAATAACCCACAAAGAATAACGAGTTCTTGTGGTGCCTTCTTCATCGCCGTTAGATGAATTTCTAGCCGTGTGACTGAAATGCATGGTCAGAATGCTTTCTAGAATGATTCTGCCACTGAGAGTGAGGTTGTGGCCTCATGTCCCTGGACTGCGGTTTCTGGAGTTTCCATTCGTGGTCTGGGCTGCGATGATCTGATTAAGCTTCACATCTGCTAAGGGTTTGAGGTGGAGGAAAACGGGAACTGAAATGCTTCTCGCCTCATCAATTCTGACCACATCCTCCCTCTCCATTTAACCCCTCCCCTCTCCCCAGAAAGGGAAAAGAACAGAGAGCAGGAGTAGAATAAAAGAAGGGTCTAAATATAATGGAAAGAAAAAGGGAGAGATGGGGGCGGGGGGGGGGGGGGGAGGAAGAAAAAAGCTGAAGCCAACCTGTGCAGTGGTTTATTCTCAGAGCGTAAATCTCCAAAGAATCGATTTTGCTTAATCTTAATCTCTGCTTTCCTTTCTTCTTCAATTTATCTACCATAAAATTTTAAATGGCAGTCTCCTATGAACATTGTTTCATTAAATAAATAACAGAAAATTCAAAATGGAGTCTTAATCCGCAATACCATTACATGAAATTATGTTTTATGAGCACAGTAACCTGATGTGCTTGTAATAATTGTGGCATATTTAAAAATAAAAGCTTTCAAATACAGTATGGAGGGTTGTAAAAAAAATTAAAAATAGAACTATATGATCCAGCAATTCCACTTCTAGGAATATGTCCAAAAACAATAACTTGAAAAGGTATCTGCACCCACCCCATGTTCATAGCAGCATTATTTACAATCCAAGACATGAAAACAATCTAAGTGTTTATAGATTGTTTAATGAATATAAAATGTAATTTGCGACAACATATATGGATCCTAAAGACATTATGGTAGGTAAAATACATCAGACAGAGAAAGACAAATGTTGTATGGTCTCATTTATATGTGGAACATTTAAAAAAAAAAGAATAAGAAATAAAGAAAATGAAAAAGAAAAAAAACTCATGGGATAAAAGATCAGACTGCAGTTACCAGAGGCGAGGGAATTAGAGGAAGGTGGTCAAAAGCTACGATCTTCCAGTGATAAGATAAATAAGTAGGAGGGATGTAATGCACATTGTGGTGATGATAGTTAACACTGCTGTAGGATATGTAGAAAAAATTAAGAGAGTAGATCCTAACAGTTCTTAACACAAGAATGTTTTTCCTTTTTCTTCTTTTCTTTTTATTGTATCTACATGTTAGCTGAACTTATTGTGTTAGTCATTTTACAATATACGTCCATCAAACTATCATGCAGTATACCTTGAACTTATACTATAATTATGTCCAACTTAAATATGGCAATTATTTCTCAATAAAAGTGGGGGAACATTTTCCAATAAAAATTACATACTGTGTTCTTAGGTTATACCTCAATTGTATTTTGTGCTATTTTCCATTTTCATATCTTGTAAAGAACTTGTATAGATTGTGGATTAAATTCCAATTAAAAATAATAATGATTATTTTTCTTTAGTTTCCTAAATAAAGGCATGAAACCACTGCATATATTGCCTTTCAAGTAGAGTTTATTTCTCAGTGCATTACAGATCTCAGTGGTTTGAAACCCAGTGGAAACGACAGATGGAAAAGAAGAGACAGTGCAAGTCCCGGAGAAAAGAAGTAATGAACAGACCTCTATTCACTCCCACAGCACTCAAGCATTTCAAAGTATTTGGCCATATCCCTGAGCAACAGGTACACGTTATACCCACATTGGGGCACAGATTCTCAGAATTATCACTATTATCCCATCTACTACTTCCCTTTCTTTATTTCAGGAAATACCGGACAGGGAAATTTGCGTAACTTGCCTAAGGCCACAGAGTAGCTGAGTTGAATGTGTGATTCCAGGTTCCATGCTAATCCTGCCTTCTGACCACCAGCAGCACTAGCCTTGCTGGTGCCACTTGAAGTTGTGTAGAGCCTGCCTTGCAGTGGTGCCAACAACCAGTTCAAAAACGAAATACTCAATCAACAGTTTGTTTTATCTGCCTATATCCAAAAAACTAATTGACTCACCTGAGTCCATTCAATGGGCTAATTTTTTTAATTAGTGAAACTAAGTAGACTAACATTTTTGGCATTGTAGAGACAAAGTCATAATGAATCATTGGAACATTGGTAAGACAATATTCAAGATGGCAGGTGATCAGAATATTACTGTTTCAAGAGATCCTTGTGATTATACCCTTGTTTCACTGCCAATAGGCTTTATGACTGAAAAGCATAGAGTTTATGGGTTTGAGGAGAATATACTGGAAAGTGATATCTATAAGCAATTGCAGAGAGGTAGTTTGCTACTCATTAGTTTTATTCACTCGTCCATTTACTCATTATTTGTTTTTACTGCATGTGCCAGAAACAGAACAGGATGGAGTATGGTATTTGAAAATAAATAAATATGGTTCCTGCCACCATGGATTTTATAATTTAAAATGAGATATAAATATAAATTAGGCAGGATAAAATAAGGGCTACATGCAGGTGTTTCAAAACCTCTGTATGCATGTGAGATTGTAGAAAGGTGATAGATCCTGACAGTCACTGCTGGGGAGGCTGCAGGAGAAGCTGGCATCTGATCGAGAAGTCCCAGGGAGGGGGGAGGAAGGGAATGTAGGAGCTTGGGACTGCAGACATGAAGATCCTTCTAAGACAGCCAATGCCTACACTAAAGGGCAACCAAAGGAAATATACCCACCGAGGAAACAACCCAAAACAAAGCATTAACTGCAACCTCAACTTCTCTTGTAAGTCAAGAGATTGGGGGAATGGAGGGGAGAAGGATCATATCAGAGTCTTGGATAGAAAAAGTGGGGGAGAGGGGCAAAAACAACATTTTGTTTCTTTACATGTGTAAAGCAATATGCTAGGATCCTCAAAGTTATCTCATCTAGTCTTTGAGAGAACCCTACGAATTATTTGTCTTTATCTCCGCATTACAGACCTCTTCAGTGATTTCCATAGAGCTTTACCAGGGAAGAAGGACTTTCACATATACTGTCATCTTAATCCTCACCTTTTTCAATGAATAGGACAGGAACCCTGCCTCCCCCGTTTATGGAAGAAGACATGGAGGCCTTGGAACTTAAGCAGCTTCCAAGGGCAGAGCCACTACAATTTTTCCATTTTGTTGGTAGCCTTACACAGCTACCAACACTGCACAGTAAGCCTAAGACACTCACTTTCTCCTTAGCTTGAGTTCACCATTTATTATTGTTACTACGTAATCAATCAGTTACCTGAAATCCAGCTGACAGAAACCGAAATTTGTAACAGCTCATGCAAGGTTTGGAAAACTTAAGTGCCATCCCACTGATCTTTTGGGGTGGGTTACTGTGCCCTAACTTGAGAGAAAAGGCTCCATCTGAAAGTCTTGTCGGGTCTGCATAGCCCTAGTGAAGCAGCACAGCCCCAAGAGCTGACCGAATTATTTAGGGAGCATATTGTACATCAGCCTGGAAAAAACCCAAATCATGATTGCCCAAGACTCAACAAAACTTACAAAAAAAAAAAAAAAAAAAAAAAAAAAGCAAGTCTCGCTTGGCAACTCTATGAACACCACACCTTACACGACACATACCTGGGCTTCATCATTCTTGCATAAGGGAGTTTCAGAACGGCCAATAAAACCTTTCAAGATAAAGCTCCTTCGACTTTGAGCACGATTTTAAAAGTCCCCAGGCAAAACAGGCCCTGGATTTCTCCAAACACATAATTTAGCAGCCATGGTGAACAAGCTAGTCTGATAAGCGGCTAACTATTGCCAACAGATATCCCAGGGACACAGTTTTATACTAAATATATTGGCCGCATGAGAATTCACCCATTGAAATTTACCCCATAGTGCTACTACCAGACCAAGAAGCATACAGATGTAAGGAACCTTGAAATACTTTATCATTCATTCCTATCTCTTCATTTAATCGCTTTCTGATTGAAGATCCCTCTTTTTCTCAGCGATGTCCCCAAACCCAAAAGAAGCTTTTAGCTATTGACTCTCTTTTGACAGGCAACTTGTTTAAGTCTCAATAGTATTCAAGTCCAAGCCTATACTATAAACAACTCCCCTGAAAAATAAACACCATCTAAGGCAATAGGCCAAATACTACAAAAAATTCAGTATAAATCTAATGGGGAGAAAAAAGGCAAACAAACTCTGACGTTTCTGTCTCCACATAACTTTACCAAAAAAAGACTGGTCTCCTAGAATAGTGGTCGGCAAACTGCTGCTCGCGAGCCACATGCAGCTCTTTGGCCCCTTGGTTGTGGCTCTTCCACAAAATACCATGGCCTGGGCGAGTCTATTTTGAAGAAGTGGCGTTAGAAGAAGTTTAAGTTTTAAAAATTTGGCTCTCAAAAAAATTTTCGATCATTGTACTGTTGATATTTGCCTCTGTTGACTAATGAGTTTGCCGACCACTGACCTAGAAATTCAAAAGAGCCTAACAAATGAACCAAGAATGCTCATGGCTGTGCGCCAAGCCCACTGCGTACTTATTGAAGTCAATCATTTCATCCCCTTGCACTCCTGTCTCCTCATGTGTAAGACAGGGATAATAATAGCTATGTCCCATGTATTCTACAGCAATGAATGGAAGGTTAGCAAGATACTGTCCATAAAAACACTTGCTCTCCTCTGAGATAGGACATCATGTAAATTTCAAGTGTAGTTATTACCACATGTTAGAACAATGAAACACCTGAATGACCATGGACTGATACAGAACCAGTCTCCTAAGGTCAAAACAGAGAGCAGCACACAGCATGAGGAAAGTGGACATCCAGCTTATGTGTTAGAATGAAAACAGAGGAAATGAAATATTGCTCTTTAAGAGTTCCACAGCCAGAAGTTGTGCGCCCTGAAAAAAACAACTTAAGGAAATAAGTTTGGGAATGCTGAACTTTTTACGGATATATGTGTCAATTTAGCACTCACCAAAATATGGCATTAGAAGAATTTCTGAATGTTTTTCTACAAATAATAAATGTAATCCTAAATTCTACTTTTAATATTTTATTGATTTCAGAGAGGAAGAGAGAAGGGGAGAGAGATAGAAACATCAATGATGAGAGAGTATAGTTCTAAATTCTTAATTCACTAATTTCAAAAACTTTACTCGGTGCTATTATGTCCTGCTCTCTGTGGAGAAAAGCCATTCTTTGTCCTCAAGGAGTTCATGGTGCAATGGGGAAGGCAGGGAAACAATGACCTTGGTTGAGAAATGCTTGGACGCAGGGGAGTACAGGGTATTGCTGGAACAAATAAAGAACGTGTGGCATCACCATCAACGGCGTTTTCATCCAGATCTGAGTGGAAAGGGGGCAATTTTAGGGACAGCTTTCTGGAGAAAGTGACCACTGCCTCCATCAAAGAGTCAGCAAAGCCGCAGGACCAGGAGCTAGTGCTTGGAGAACTGACATATGGCCCACAGGTTGAGTGGTAACAGTTGGGCTGAAGGTGTTAACCCCGGTCAGATAATATCCTTCGCATGGCATGCTTTGAAGATGGGATGCTATCATGAAGACCATGGGAAGCTAGTGAAAGTTTCACAGGAGAGGGACATGGTCAGAATTTCACTGTAGAAATCTCACTCCGGCAACGATTTTGGAGATAATTGAAGTGGACTGAGATGAGAGACAAGGAGACCTTCAGGACATTGCTGGGAAAATCCAGTGTTAAAAAAAAAAAAAAAAAAGATGAGGTTTGAACTAATGCCATTAGAATAGTTCTTCAGATAATATTAACAGAGCTTTATGACCATTTAGAGGTGAATGAGGAGAAATCACAGACAACTGCCAGGTTTCCACTAGGGTAGCAGGGTGACTTTGGTACCATTCGCCAAAATAAGGAAGCACAGTTCCTTCAGTCCACCTGTGGCTCTTTCTGACCTCCAGGCAATCCCATTTCTCATAGCCTCAGCAAGCCTCCGGGTAATTCTACCCCTTTCAGGCAATTTGCATCTGTACCTTCTTTCCTCAGAAGCTGGGGAAATCAGTTTATAACTTCGAGAGGCAGAAATTAATCAATTCACCAAACTGTCATCAAGATGCATTAGCCAGTTTCTACGTTGAAGCATTATGAAACACTCTGACCAAAGGCAGGGTTTCACCACGGAGATATTTGCCCCCATTCTGAGGTGCAAATGTTTACAGAGGTGGGATTCCAAATTCACTAATGGCTCTGCAGAAACAAAGCCAAGTTTGTACCTTTCCATGAGGTATACAGGCAGGGTATATATCATTAGGCGAAAACAGGCCATGAAATAATTTATTCAATGAAAAACTGTATACCCCTTAGAAAGAATGGCATCTCTCACTTAGAGTGGCTTGTGCTATTTGAAAGTACAAACTCTTTTAAGGTTCCCACTCACCAGTTTTTAATATGGTAAGGAATTCTGGCTCCATCTGTATTCATTTTGTTTAAATGTACAGATCCACCTCCTATATTCTGGTTTGGGGATTGTACCTTTGAAATGATGGCCACACCCCACACAAAGGTGAACTGTTGGGGAAAAGCATTACCTGACACCATCACTTCCTTCTCGGTGGGAAGGAAGATTCTAGTACCTGGCTGGCAGCAGCTTTCAGAAAGATTAATGAGTGTTTGTAGAGCCCTCCCAGGCCTAAAGAAAAAAGACAACTTATAAGCACAACGTCTGATTGATGTTTGTTATTTTGAATGTTTCATTAAAGGACTTTTCTTATATAAAAGAATTCATCCAGAAGCTTTGAGAAGGACATAGAATTGGAGAGTCTCAAGTGTGGTCTTCTACCAATCTTTTTTTCTTCATCAGTAATTTCAAACATGGTAATTTCCCAGTGGGTAATGATTATCCTGTAAAGGTAGAATATTGATTTTAGGTGCCTTCATCCTTAGACTGAATCTACAGTCAAAACAACCACTTAATTCCATGTCTTTGGAGTAAATTAAATCCATGGATAAGTAAATAAAACTATTTCCTTTCGATCTATGTTTAAGCAGTGTTAAGCTAGTTTTTGTTTTTCTGATACATTGAAAATAAGTAGGAGGTCAAACATTTAGATCTCAAACTGTGTATTCTGGTTGGCTTGGCTTCATTGTCCAATAAGCTGTTTCAAAAACCAAAGGCTCAAGGAAGAATCAAGTTGGTTCATTTGAGTCCCAAGATGATAGTCACTATTTCACTTAAAATCTTAGTAATAAGTTATCATCCAGTATCCAGCTCACTGTTCCTTCTGGTTGGGAAGAGAGTTCAGTGCTATGACAGACCAGGGCATTAAGGAAATATGCCCTAAATCTAAATGGAGAAGAAATAACCCCTTCTCTGATTATTTGTTTTTCCCATTCCCAAGCAACCTAACAATCTTCCTTCTCTCCTTTCTTCCTTTTCTCCATAGCAATTCATATTATTTCAGACAGAACAAGATATGAACTCAAACTCACCACATCCGCAGTTGGGCCAGTGTGTTAAGTTTCTAAATCAACAGATAAAAATCAAAGGACATTAGTAAGCATAGATTAAATGTTACATCTTCCAGATTTTTTTTTTTTTGATGGTACCAATAAAGAAAGAAGTGGATATGTTCAATAAAGAATGAAACTCGGCCACCATTACCTAGATCTTTTCAAATCTAATTTCACCAAACAGTTCCTAGGCTGGGTCTACTAGAGTTGACCATTTCTAAAGAGAATGTACTTCAGAAAATGTCTCTGAGAAATTCATGACTTTATCTCTCATATCTCTATTTGTCTGAAAAGAAAACATCTGAGGTTTAGTTTGGGCTCATGGCAGACAAATCTCTAAGTCAAAACATAAGGACAAGTCACCTTGTTTGCCATCTGGGTAGATCCGGGCATTTGTGAAGCCCACGGTGCTTTACTTGTTGTTGGAGGCTGAATAAGGATATGAGAAATAGGGTCAAAAGTTTACTTATTGCATTAAAAACCCTCCAAGGCCCTTTCATAAACACAGTCTCCACCTCCACCCCTACCTTCATTCCAGTAATCGAAACATCCCTCAGGCCTTGCCTCTGTTATGTTTATCTCCTACATAACTCCCTCCGGCTTTCTTTTAACAAGATATTACCTTTTAAAAATATATTTGGTGCAGGGAATCTGAGCCCAACACACTTGCCCAAGGCATTTGCACTCCCTCTAAAGATGACCCTGAATCTTGAGCCAGAATTCAGCTCAGGACAAAGTTTTATCCCAAACTGAAGATGAATTGGGGAATATGTGAAGCAGGATACAGCACTTTCTATGTCCAAGCTAGGTTCCCACACACACAAGAGGCATCATGAGCCTGTTTGAGAAGCACAAGCAAATAAAGCTTCATCCTGAAATCAGATTTTTTTTAAATAAAATTAAACTGAGCATCAGAGCAATGATCATCTGTTATAAACTGTGCCAATGACAGTAAAAGCTTTGTTATCAGACATGATGAGCCTGTGGCTCCTGGTCAGCTAAAAGTTCTGGTTAGCTAAGGCTATGTTCATATTGCCCCAGAAGTCTGGCCTCTTATCTCTTCTTTAGTTCTCCCTTTAATACAGTGTATCTTGTTGCCATTTAAAGTCTGTGGAAATGGAGAAATAAATTTTGGTTCATCAAAAGCAGCAGGAATAGTAGATGCCATTCTCTAGTCATCCTCCCCTATGATTCTCCCTATTCTAGCCTGTTTTAGCTGATAACCAAAAGAAAGATGTTGTGTGTGTGTGTGTGTGTGTGTGTGTGTGTATGTTGGGGGAGAGGGGGCATGCAGGGTTACTATATGCAAGCCTTTAAGGTTAATTTCACTACCCATAATAGGATTAACATTTTATTAAATAATCTTAAAGCTGTAGACTGTCAAAAGAAACAAAAATGAAAATGTGAGCCTGAACCATAGATTGAAAGAAAGCCCCGTCTTTTGTTCTCCTCATGGTTCTCCTGTCTTTACCAATTATTTAACTTTTGGATTTGAGCAAGTAACCTAGCTTCATTGGCTCTGAGTTTTCTCATCTATGAAATAAACATATTAGAAAAGGGGACCCTGAAAATCCCTGCAATCTAGAATTCTCAATGAATCTTCAAGAGAAAAAGTGTCTTACTCTAGGTCATCCTCTAGAAGTCTCCAAATAGGTGTTCTGACAAGCCAGACATCTAAAGATCTTAAACAAGTTACCACAGCTAAATCTTCTCAAAAATAAAATTTGTTTTAGGTTAATGTAGTGAAAATTCTTTGGAAAAAAAAATATTGACATTCAAACTGGTTCATCCCAGCTTGAATCCATGAGTTCTCTCCTTTTGAAAGTAAAGCATTCCCCCAATCAAAATTTAGCCTTGGCCTCTTCATTTGAAACCAAGACATGGCATGTTGGAATCAGAACAAATGGAACTGGCATTGTAAACAGGCCACAGATTCATGCCACCCCTATGAGATCCAGATATGAAACCCTGCTCATCAAAACAAGGATCTTCCAGCAAATTCAGGCCACAGTAAAGATACCTATCATGACTGCATGACATAATGGGAGAGGTATTAATGCCAAAAGTCTTGTTTTGAGGCCTAGTTTTTCACTCATAGTGTGACTTTGGGAAATGGCTTAATTTTTCTATATCTGAGCTGCTTTTCATACATCATGATAATTACCTTTTAGAATTATGATAAAAATTCAATAAAAAATATATAAAGTGTACAACGCCTTGTACATGCTAGATACTTTATAAATTGTACCTACTAATATTTCAGTAAGTAAATTGGGGATATAGGGAGGGCTTTCTGAAAATCCAGAGAATGTTGGTGGGAAACCATCTTGCACTGGCTAAGGAGGTGAGTTCAAATTACCTCCCAGGTCTCCTTTCTATGAGTATAGAAAGGAATTTCTCCTCCTCTGGAAACATTATGGAACAGAAGGGGCAAGGTGCTGTTTATCAAGGGCCTAAACTGATCCCTTCCTTCTGGCTAAATGGAAGGGAAGGACCAAGAAGAACTTTAGGAATGAAGGAAATTATGAAGTTGACAAGGCACTTATCCAGGTGCTAATAGTGATAGGGAAGTGGGGGGAGGCATATGCATGTAAGGTTCAAACACCCAAGGATCACCCAAGGAAACAAAACAAAAAAACTTCACTGGAGACTGACCCAGTGACAGTCAGCTCTATAATTGGCTGATGCTTAAACTGCTAAACCAGAAAGGTAATGCCTGTAAGGGACTTCTCATTAATAGTGTCAACCTTCATACACAGCATGCTCCATCTCAGGTAAAGCAACACCTGAAAGAGGAGGAAAAGCCAGAAAGGAAGGTCCATGTCAACTGTCTTCCCAGGGAGTATCCCAGACTTCCCGGCAAGGTCCCACGGAAGACCCATCCTGCTAGGCTCTTGGGGGCTTCACCTTCTGAGAGAAAAGGAAAGCCTCGAGAGCAAACGTCCTCTATTCTTTGGTGCTACCTTATCTCTGTGTGACTGTCTATCATTAAAGATGATGGATTAAAGGACCATATCATTAAACTGAAAAGAGAGGTCATTATTTGTTACATCATATCACTTTAAAGAGAATACTTGGAACCCAGAGCAATGACTAAAAGCAATTAGACTGGGGACTCAACTTCAGTAGACATATTGTTGGTGACTTTATGCTATATTGTACAGTGTCAGACAGACCCGGAGCCAGCTCCCAGAAGGGACAAATAAAACTAATTATTCTATCATCAAAAGCACTAGAGTAGGAGTAAAAAGGACTAATCTCCCAGCTTCATGGAAAATGTCCATGAAACTTAGAAAAAACACTCATTTCTTGGGGCCTTGGAGGCCTCATCTGAACTAAAATGACTCTTCAGATACCAAAGTTAGTGGTGGCCAAGGGGATGGGCTGAGGATCCTGGACCTGAACCTGGGTAAAGTACTGGGTCTGTCCCTTATAGCTGTATGGCCTTGGTAATCTTCTGGAAAGTGAGATAGCAAAAATATCTACCTCATAGGGGATTTTAAGAAAATTAAGTAAGTTCATGCACCAAGCATGTATGTGAGAACCAAGCTGATAAAAATGAGAGAAGGTCCTATATTCAATGGGTTTTCGATCTGTAAGTGGAAGTAGAAATTTTCATTAAAGAAATAAGATACGTATGTGTGTATGTATGTGTGTAATTTGTGTCCACACAGTTTTTTATAAAAACTCAGTATTAAGTAGTAATAGCTATAATGCCCTTAGAAATCACCCATAATGGTCTTTGGCCAGTGTGGCCAGTTGGTTAGGGCATTGTTCCATACACCAAAGGGTCACAGGTTTGATTCCCCCTCAGGGCACATACCTAAGTTGCAGGTTTGGTCCCCATTAAGGGCAACTGATATTTCTCTCTCTCTCCCTCTCCCTCTCGCTCTCCCTCTCCCTCTCCCTCTCTGGCTTCCCCTTTCCTCTCTCTCTAAAATCAATTTTTAAAAATTGCAAAAATTTTTAAATCACCCGAAATGGTTATGCAAAGACATGTATCCAAGCATCTGACATATAGTGGGTCCTGCAATGAGTAGGTAAGAATTTGTACAGTTTAACATATCAGAGATAAGTGTTTAAAAAAGGCAACAATTGCTTAGCCAGCATGGTTCAGTGGCTGAGCATCGACCTATGAACCAGGAGGTCGTGGTTCAATTCCCAGTCAGGGCATATGGCTGGGTTGTGGGCTCAATCCTCAGTGGTGACATGCAGGAGGCAGCCAAGCAATGCTTCTCTCTCATCATTGATGTTTCTATCTCTCCCTCTCCCTTCCTCTCTGAAATCGATAAAAATAATTTTTAAAAAGAAAAGAAAGGCAATGATGGTGTCAGCTTAGGAATACAGGAAGAAAGAGAAATAGAAGAGAAGAAAGATGTCCAACCAAGATACATGAAATTTGGGTGTCCATTTAAGAACTTGGAGATTATGGTTTGATTCCTAAACAGGGCATATGTTTGGGTTGCAGGCACCATCCCCACAGTGGGGTGTACAGGAGGCAGCCAGTCAATGATTCTCTCTCATCACTGATGTTTCTACATCTCTCACCCTCTCCCTTTCTCTCTGAAATCAATAAAAATATTTTTAAAACAACAATAAAAAAAATCTTTGGCTACCAAAACCAAATCTGATTATTCTTCAGATTCAAAGTCAACCCACCTTACCAATGACAAGGAGAAGTCCTGGGCCAGGATTGAACATGGGTGAGAGAAAAGCAAGAGAGAACCATTGCTCTGATAGCTCGTGTTATTATTATGGTCAGTATGAACCTCTGCCCTTGACTTCTTGAGAGCCATCAGAGTTTAGTACATTTGCAAAACAATCTCAAGGTGTTTTTTGTTTTTTAAACATCCTTAGGAATTTCCTGCCTCCAAAACTTACCTAACTTACCTTTGTCCTTCTTTTTTTTTTTTTTTTCTTGGTACATATTTGTGCCTGTGACATCAAACCAGACTAGAAATTTCTTGAGGGCAGAAACTTCTTGTTCCTCTTTCAAGCCCCCTTGGTATTTAGTACCTAGAAAAGGATTTCCTAAACATTGAATGATGAAAGTTGGATCTCATCAACTTGGCCTCTCTTTGTCTGTTCCCGACTGTCTGACTGGCCTTCATTTCCCACTCATGTCCTTGACACCTGCCAGGACATGATAGCATTTCTTGTTCAAGAGAGAGACCAAGCTTCATTTTGCTGATTTCTGGCTAACCAGGAGCTGTCACATGTCACTCACCTGGGGACCTGGTGTTTTGGACACAACTTCTGCCAACATCAAGAGATGAGTCCAATCCCATGGTTAGTCTCCCCAGGGCTGGCTGCCCGATGGTGTGGCCCATTTAATAATAATACTTAACACTGAACTGCCTCTAGGAGCCTCTTCAAAGTCTTTTACAGTCATTAGCTAATTAAGGCACAGCCCTGCCCTGGTGACTACAGTTATACTTCCCACTTTACAGATGGGGAAACTGAGACAGGGTTTAAGTGAGCTGCCACGGGCCAGAGTCAACTTCCAAACCAGAATCAGAAGTTGTAGATACCTAATTCTGTGTTGAAGCCCTCATTCACCACACCCTTCTTATTCTAATTAAATATTTACTGAGTAAGTGGTTGGACAGGCCTCACATGAGGGCCCCAAAGTTTCCACAGTTTTTGAGAATTGAGTGTAATTCAGCCCCAGTTGAGCTTAGCTTCCAACTGGGGTAACAAACAAACAAACAGAAAGAAAAGAAAATGGGCTTTATTTCCCGAAGAACATTTTTCCATGATACATGCTTTTTAAGCATAAATAAAATGCATATGGTGGTTTAGAGTGATTAAATACTATTGCCCATTTCTGGCCTTGTCACCAACTTCCTCCTAGAATGGGATTTAAGAGAGGAAGAAAACAGAGAAAGGAGACGTAAGGAAACTCAAAGCTATGGGAATCATCATTGAAGACAGAAATAATAAGTAGCCACAGTCGAGGTATATAACATAGCATGTAATTAGGAGGATTAATACTTCCGGCCTTAGAGGTTAAGGTGCTAAGTAGGAAACTTTTATTAATTTGTTTGGCAGAAAGATCCGTGACTCAACTATGCACAAGAAAATCCAAGACTTTTAGTGACTGACCACAGCTTCCAACTCCAAGCAGGGAATAAAACCATGCACCTCATTCAATATAGTGTGCGGGGGATCTTTTTTAAACCAGGACTAGAAACGAATATTTGAGATTTTTATTAAAGCGAGTTATCTGCCCCGTGGTCTCAGAAAATAGACGAAATACCACCGCTGAGGGCATCCAGGGAGGAGGACTGACTGTGGTGCGGGCTCCTGAAGGACAGCTCCTGAAGGGCACCGCCTGCTCAGGGTCTGAGGGCTGGCCCTGGGGCTTGGGTCACTGTGAGGGTGTGGTGAGGACATTCCTCACCTAGCACGCAGGAAGACACAGAGATAAGAAGGAGGAAGGAGCCAGGGCCCTGACCTAAAGAAAGGACAAGAGTTGAAGAAAAGGACATTTGTGACTTGTAAATCAGATAATTTTCTGTAGTTCTGAATCACAGCAGCCTCCATACAGGTTTCTTGGAGGAAGAAGGAATCTAAGATCTTAGCCGGCAACGCAACCTGAGCCCAGGGAAGTATGTATTTCTTGTGTTCCAAAGAAACTGTGCAGCAGGAAGCTCTTCAAAATGAACTCTGAGCGCTTACCATTTGCAGTTTACAAATACTTGCATTTCTAAATCCCTGGGAAGTGAAGCCAAACTCATCCTATGCTCATTAGCATATGGCTGAGCCCTCCGAACAGAGAGCATATTCCAGGACAAAATTAAGACCTTTCTTTGTATTAGGGGACAATAACAGTGGTTCCCAAAGCAAATGCCAGGGAGGAAATATCATAAATACTTCACAAATTCCCTCCTCAGGCATAAAGGAGAGATATTCTTGCAGAATAAGGAGTGGAAGAGGGGTTTTCTGTTTGTTTTTTGTTTTGTTTTGTGGATTTAACTACTGGAATTAAAGTAATTAAATGCTATTAGCTTAACAGTTCTTGATTATTATAATGGTCCAGGTAGATTCAGGCAGGGTGTAGATCCTATATATATTTGGCCTTAAACTCTGTTTCATTTCTTGCAGAGGTAAGATGAGCTAAGAAACAAATACTGGGCAACTTGGAAAAGAGAAAGATTCAGCCCTTCTCCAGCTGAAAGAGCACTGGACACAATGTGTGCTTACAGCACCTGCACTTGGCCTTTCTCATCCAAAAGCCCCTGAATAGAAATAAAAGAGGATGAGATCAAAGGTTGGAGAGGATGGGACAGAAGAGAAATATATAAGTACATGTTCCTAGAATTCTCCCTTAAAGAAAGTGACTATCAGGCATAACATGAGAGGTAGGCTGGCTATGAAGAAGTTAAAATTTTATCCATGCTATCTAGGGTTGCCTGGTGAAATACAGAACACCCAGTTAAACTTGAATTTCAGATAATCATTGAATAATCATTCAGGATAAGTATGTCCCATTGCATGAGATGTACTAATCCTAGTAGAGTACTCATCATTTATCTGAAATTCAAATGTAAGTGGACACTCTGTATTTGTGCGTGCTAAATGTGGCAACCCTAGTCACAACACAATGTTCACAACGTATAAAAATAAAAAATCGGGAAGAGGAATATAAGCACTTTGTTTGTAGTTATGAAAGTAACATACACAAGAAACAGCCAGAAGAGTTGAAGCAGTTTCCTCGGGAAACAGGAATTGAGAATGGGGGAAGTTTCTTAAGCCTTAGCAATGGCGTTTGAATTTTTCATCAATGTAGATATAACTTTGACAAACATGTAAATATCATTTTTTAAAAGAAATGGCCACCAATGGTTTTATTTTAACCTTCTTTTTCCCTTCAAAAAAAATGGTATGCCAAGTTGCCGACTTTCAAAGACATATTAGAAAAGGGACAAACAGTTCAAATGAGAAGAGAGACAGAGGAAGTCACCTGGTCTCCCACTCCTCCCTGCCCAGTCAGTACCACTCAGGGTTCTGGGGTTCCCTCCTCCGTGAGTTAGTGGATGCAGACCTCCAGCAGAGAGATTGCCCTGTTGGTAGCACACAGACTGGCAGACCCATAAAGCAAGAAACAGAGTTTTTGTGCTGCAGTAAAAGTTTAAATTAAGAATTTAGCAACAGCTCTGGCCAGTGTTGCTCAACGGTTGGAGCGCCAGCCCATGCAAAGTGTCTCGGATTCAATTCCCGGTCTGGGGCACATACCGGGGTTACAGGTTTGATCTTGTCCCTGATCTGGTGTGATCAGAAGGCCACCATTCAATGTGTCTTTCTCACATTAATGTTTCTCTCCCTCTCCCTCCTTTCCACTCTCTCTGAAAAAGCAATGGAAAAATCCTTGGATGAGGATTAACAAAAAAAGAAAAAAGGGTAATTTAGCTACTAATTATTGAGCGTTTACTAAATGCCAAGCCCTGAGTTCCCAGCTGGACTCCATGGTCACCTCTTGCCATCCCAGCAATCCTGTGAGATGTTGTTATCCTCACTTTCAGTTGCAGAACTGAGGCTGACTACGGTCAAGTGACTTGACAGAGATCACCCAGTGGTGGAGTTGGGATTGGAACCCAAACCTGACTGAAAACCCCTGCCCTAAGCCAAATGGTACATCATTTCCCAGGTGTGATACTTGGCATGAGATTCTGGTAACAGCCCCACCTGGAGTTCAGGAAGCTAACGCTCTCCTGACTACCTACGTCAGGTGCCACAGAGATTGACCAGGCCTCTCCTGGGCACCTGATGGCTTCTCCGTCACCCTCTGTTGGGTGGGAGAGGAGCTGGTCAGGGTTCTGATGGCCTAGGATACTGGCACTTCATCTCACCATCTTCACAATGAGCACACCCAGGTAGAGAACACACACCTGTAACTTTTCCACCAGGCTCTGCTTCCAGACTGGCCTTCTACACTGAATGCCTCCAGCAGTGAATAAAGGAATCTAAGTGTCCCTCACAGAGTTGCATCATCATGGGCCTCTTTAAGACCTGAGATTTTGGAAGATGTTTTCAAGAAGGCACAGCCCCCTATGTGCTTCTTTGTTTCCCACTGCAGGGGTGCGAGGCGGGGGGGGGGGGGTGCGGGGGGCGGGGGGGAGACCAAGAGAGAAGTTATGACCACCACCAGGAAGTGTTTGCCCTCCCAAACCACTCTGTTGCCTCGGAGCCCAGGGTGCAGCTCAAAGCCAGGAGAAAGGAAGGCTGGAGCTTGTAGTTGTGGGCCTGGGTGTGTTCAGGCTTACGCTTCTAGAGCAAACAAGCCTAGGGCAGCCAAAGCTACGGAGACCACCGGGCATCTGAAGGCGGCCACTCCGATTAACACCGTTCCTCCAAGCTTCGATTCCTTTCCGATCGCAACTGGAAACCATAACTGATGCCACTATCTCATCAGATACATGTTTGGGGGAATCATCAAGATTCTGCTCCTTCCTCGAGTTGGTACAGAACCAAGGTTGGAGACAGAAAGAGCAGTATGACTAGGGTGATAGCAGCTGCCATGTGGCTCGCAATATGCAGTTTGCCAAACAAGAGTCTAGGGGGTAAACTCAAAATCCTATTTAACTCATAATTATGATTATTATTATTTGCAAAAAAAAAAAAAAAAAAAAAACAGGTGCACATTCAGCAGTGTTATAAATGCCCAGAACATCATGAGGAATGGCTCCTGGTCATTCTCAGGGAAGTCAGCTGGCTCCTCTCTGCCAGCATCAGATAATGGCTAAGATGATAAGTTTCAGCTACCTGGCTGGAGCCTCTTCCAGTATTTGATCCCAGTTAGGGATCTGATTCCCTCCTCCTGGCAGTTCTCTTTGATGTCTGAGATTCTCCTGAGGATAAGGGAGGTGAGGAGCCTGCCTGCTCCTGGCCTGAGTCAGTCCTGACTTCTTGTGTCCCTTCAGACTTACTCCTGTCCTGGATGCCTCCCACCAGACAGCCTGCTTCCCAGGGTTGGCATGGAAGTTCATAATACCATTTTAAAACACAAACTTCAAGAGAAGGCTTTCCTTTTTCTATGCTAAGGATGTGAGTCTTTAGACATCCAATACGAGTCCATGGTTTTAAGCCAACAGTGAAATATCATTAAGGTTCTGGCTTGCAGGAGCTCTGAGAAGGAGTCCTCACTCTCCCTTGCCATTGAACAGAATTTGGGCATTGTATGGCCTAGGGCAGTGGTCGGCAAACTCATTAGTCAACAGAGCCAAATAACAACAGTACAACGGTTGAAATTTCTTTTGAGAGCCAAAGTTTTTAAACTTAAACTTCTAACGCCACTTCTTCAAAATAGACTCGCCCAGGCTGTGGTATTTTGTAGAAGAGCCAAACTCCAGGGGCCAAAGAGCCACATGTGGCTCACGACACGCAATTTGCCGACCACGAGCCTAGGGGTCAAACTCAATACCCTATTTAATATTTGATCACAAATATTTATGAGTCTGCCAACCCAGAGGCCCCATTTCCCTCCTCTCCTCCCTCCCTGCACACACTCCTCCCCTCCACCCCCTGCCAGGCAGGTGAGAGCTGGCTAACCCTTCTGGGGAAGAGGCTGATCACTCAGAGTTGTGCCTGCTGGCCTGTAGTCATGTTGGTTGAGTCACTGAAAATCCCCAAACCATCTGGGTGAATTGGGAACTGGTGTAAGAAGAAAATAGACTTTAGGGAATGAAGCTGTTCCCTTTTTCTTGACTGGCCTTAGGGGCTGGCCAGCTGCACAGTCCTTGTTGTGGGGTGGAAAAGAGTTTATTCCAAGTTCTCAACTTCTGAACCAGAAAAACATTCCCATTTTTATCAAATTCACATACTCACACATGCCCACCCCAAAGAGCAATCGGCAGCTTGCCTATGAAAAAAAAACAGCAGATCACAGGGTCTGATAAACCCAGGTGGGTAAGTCGCCGGAATGGGTCATTGAACACCAGCACAGATGCCAGCAGGCAACACTGGGCTGTCGTCCCCACAGCAGAACCCGGAAAGCCATCAATCTCGTGACCTGGTTTCTCTCAAGTAGGTGGGTCGCTGCCCTTGGGAAGGTTAGACAGGACAATCTGGACAAATCCTCTGGCTCCTGCTGCTCCTTCTCCCACTAAGAATGATGGCGGGGGGGGGGGGGGGGTAGGGGGGAGAGAACAAGCTAGGCCAGGGGGCAAATTCCAGCAGGTCAGAATCCAACCTTGAGGATGATAGGATGCTTCTGCCCTAACTCCTCCTTCCAGGACAGCATTCTTCCAAGTTCTGAGCCTTCTAAATTAAGGGCAACTCCAATGGCCTAGAAAATTCTGGATAAGGCTCTCCAAGAAATCATCCACCACTCACAGATCTGCTCCCTTCTTCTTTAAACCCTGCAAGCATCTTCCTGTTCCCATCTGTCTCTCCCCTGGGGGTGGCAGGGGACTGGCAGCAGCTCCCCTTCTTCCAAGAGAGAGAGGCAGTCCCAGCAGGTGTCTCTGACTCGCCTTTTCTCCTGGGGCAAGAGGCAAATGCAGGTGCTCCTGCCACTCCCTCTTTCCTCCTAATGGGAGTGGGTGGCTAGGGAGGTGTCCCAGCCACTCCCTCTGGCCCCCTGGGGCTGATGGTTTAAGGAGGGACCTCTGCTACCAACTCCTACTCAGAGTTGGAGCCCATAATGCAAACCTCACACTCCCTCACTCCTCTCACACCAACTGTACCCCCTCCTCATAGCTATTTGTGCTCCTCGTGAATTCTGTTTTGTACAGGATTTTAGCCTCTGACTCAAATCTTCCATCCTTCATTGGTACAGTCCCAGCCAGCCATGAGCCAGCAAATGGGCTGGAGTAACCATTCCCCCACCCACGCCCCCACCGCAACTCCCCCAAAAATGCAGTAGGCAACTTTAGCCTCAAGGGGTTTACAGTCAGCCCCAGGAGCTTGCAATTTGGTTTTGTAGATTTACAACCCAGCCTTAAGCTCTGGCTTGATAAACTCTGAGTCTCTGCTTCTGGATCTCATCTGACCTCTTACAGAACAGCACTTGGGGAGTTCACATCACTTCTCTACTATATCAGTTTCTCACCATGGAAAGGAGGGAGAAGAGAGAATTTTTGAAGGACATGAAGGTCGAGGCTAGAGAATGTCAATGTTCTCCACAGATAGCTTCAAGGCCCAGAATCCACATGTACTGTTATGTCCAAAAGGATAATGGCAAGAATAAGAATAGAAGATAGAAAGCCCTTCTAGGACATGGCCACCATGCATGTACACGGACCCCTGCCTCATCAATGTGTGCAGTCAGAGCTGTAAGAGGAATCACACAGACTGATATCAACCCATTACAGGACGGTCTACCACCCCCAACTCATCCTAGACCCTCCAGAGAAGGTACATTGGGTGGTAAATACAATAAGTTCTCTCATCTGGGAAGGGTTGTGACTCTCTGGAAGGGAGCTATTCTAAGGAAACAAAGAACCCTGAAAATCAAAACTCCCACATTTACCTTCCAGAAGGAATCTTGGAGATATAAGGCAAATGGGAGGGAGAACATGCTCCATGGAAACTACATACAGGCTGGCAGTGATGTGCAGCTAAAATAAAGGGGGACAGAGGGTGAGAAGTGGTCAGTAGTGATGACAAAAGTGACCTCGCTTAGGAAATCTACCCCTAAGAGGTCCTGAGGTTTAAAAATAATTATAATTTTTGACCAAGAAAGTTCATTGTTCTAATCCAGGGATTGGCAACTTTTCCCACCTTAACTGGTGGCAGCAGAGCTAAAACAACCTCAACCTGGGTGCCCAGACACACAAACTTTGTGGAGAAGGAAAAGGAAAGACAAAGAAGCAAAAAAGAAGGCAGCAAATAGGGAGAGAATGAGGTTGGGACAGAAAGTATGACAGAAGAAAAATGGGAAAATAGTGTGCAGGAAATGGGGCAAAGATAGGCATTTTTCCTTTGTTCATTGTTCAACGGGCCTCTCAAAGAGCCTATGTCTATTCCATTCTGGGCAAGGACTAGCACAGACCCTGGTCAGCTAGCCTGAACTTGAGGTGAAATTCCAGAAGTTTCCCAGCTCCTTTCTGCTGAAAATCCAGTTACTAGATGCTTGGGTAAAGAGGATGTTTCCCAGAAGCAATCGACCAGGATTTGGGGACTGCTCCTAGTGACAGTCACTCATAATTAAGCCTCTGGCTTCATTCATTCTTCTAAAGGCTGTCTGCAAAGCAGTGAGAATTCCTACACCATGAATGTGCAATGACTTTAGTCCTTTCTTTTCTTCGGACACATCTTTCTCAGCCCAATACACTTGATTGATCAGTCTTCTCACAAATGTTGTACAAGTCAAGCTGAGAACCAGCATATGCACCATTTTACTGACAGGGAAACTGAAACACTGAAAAGTGAAGGAGAAACCAAGATGGCGTCATAGGTAAACACCTGAAATTGCTGCCTTGCACAACCACTTAAAAAGTACAACTAAAAGACAAAATGGACATTATCCAGAACCACAGAAAGGCTGCCTGAGTGAAAATTCTACAACTAGAAGGAAAGAGAAAAGCACACTGAGATTCACAGGAGCTACAGAAGTAAAGGCAGAGGTACGGAGGCGCACGCTCGTGAGGAGAGGGCTGGCAACTGAGGACATGGTTGTCTTTTTCAATCAGGAGGGAGACAAAAGCTCCCTGCTGTTCTGAACTCCAGTTCCAGGCAATATTCTGGGGACCCAGACTCATATGAGGAGAAACTGGGCTGGCTGGCATTGGTTGGAATTCAAGGGCAGTTTACCAAGGGACACTGAGACCCAGGCTTCTTAGGGCAGGGCTAAGTATCAGCCATAGCTGTTTGCTCTGCCCTGTTGATTCCCTGAGACCCTGCTCCACTCAAGCTGTGCTCAGATGCTTTTGTATATGAATAGCCTGGCTATTAATGTAAAATTACCTAACAAACTTCAGATGGGTCAGAGAGACCCAGAACATCCAAAATAAAGCCAAAGGCCCCACTGCAGCTTGCATTGCTTCACAGCTGGGCCTCATTTGGGCACCTCCAAATGCCAAACAAAGAAGAGGAATCTGCAGATCTTTCTGAGGCTCCTGCCGGGTGACCTCAGGCAGTGGCTAACTTTGCACCTCCTTGGAGATACAAGAGCCAATGTACCCAGTGGTTAGTGTGAGACCATACAGATTACAACTCTTCACATCCATAAGAGACACACTCAGGGGACAGACTCAGTGAGCACCAAAGACCCACTGAAGCAAGTCTTGTCTCATAAGGGTGTCTCTAGCACAGAAGTTCTCCCACTGTAGACACAGCTGGTCCTCACAGCCAGTTGGCCTGGAGGTCAATTCCTCCCAGTGATACCAACAGCAATTAAAGATTATCTACAACAAGAATGTGTTGTAGCCCACAAAGGGGTGCACCAAGAGTATCCACCTCAGGTAATTGGGGAGGCTGAGCCACTGGGCCCTATAGGACATCTAGCACACAAAGCTACTCTATCAACACAGAGAAGCAGCCAAAATGTGGAGACAAAGAAACAGGTCTCAAATAACAGAAATGGAGGAAAGCAAACTACTGGACACAAAGTTTAAAACACAGTTATAAGGTTTTTCAAGAATCTTCTAGAAACCACCAATAAATTTAGTGAGAACCTCCAGGATATGATAAAGGACCAACTAGAAATTAAGTATACACTGACTGAAATAAAGAATAATATACAGAGATCCCACAGCAGACTACAGGATCACAAGAATCTAGTCAAAGATTTGAAATATGAAGAAGCAAAAAACAGCCAACCAGAAAAGCAAAGAGAAAAAAGAATCCAAAAATTTGAAGATAGTATAAGGAGCCTCTGGGACAACTTCAAGCATACCAACATCTGAATTATGTGGGTGCCAGAAGAAGATATGTTTCCTCATATTTCAGATCTTTGGTTTGATTCTTTGGGTCTTTTGATCTACAGTTGAATTTCTATATATTCTTTATTTCAGACAGTGTATGCTTAATTTCTGTCTGGTCCTTTTCCATTTTTTGGCATTCTCATTAAGGCCCTTGTAGGTCTCACTAAGCTCCTCGGAGGTCTCATCAAGTTTCTTGGCAGTTTTTAGAAAATTCTTGAGTAACCTTATAAATGTGGCCCTGAGGGACTTATGTGCATCCATATGAGCATGGCCAATGAATGAAAGACACTGGGGTGGGGAGGGTGGCAGGTGCGGATATGTGCTGGGGGGTAGGGGAGGATGGGGAGGATAATGGGGGGGAGAGGGAAAATACATGTACTAATATTATTTCTAAGTTATACTGCAAAAAAAATTTTTTTAATTAAAAAAATAAATAAATGTGGCCCTGAACTCCATGTCCAGTAGTCTGTTTTCCTCCATTTCTTTCATTTGTGACATGTCTCTTTGTCTCTGCATTTTGCTGCTTTCCTGTGTTGATGGAGTGGGAGAAGTACTGTGCTGGAGACACACCTATGGGGCAGGACTTGCTTCAGTGGGACTTTTGTGCTCCCCAAGTCTGCCTCTTGAATGTGTCACTTAAGGATTTGAGTAGTTGAATGCTGGTGTCATCTCACACTGACTCCTAGATCCACTAGCTTCTGGATCTCCAGTGGGGTGCAGATCAGCTACTGTCTGAGGCATCCCAGCAGGAGCTATAGCGAGAACTACAGTTTTCTTCTCTTTGCTTGGGGATAGGAGGTTTTGGAACAGAGCTGCATTTTGTTAGATTAAACTGCGATAGTGCAGGCCATTTATATGCAAATGCCACTGCACACAGTTCAGATTGTACGGGTTGAGGTCTCAGGGAGTTACTATGCTAGGGCATGGCAAACACCGATGGCTGCCAATCAGCCGTCTCTGCATCTCCGTGTTTCCAGGTCCCCGCATCCTGCACCCCAGCACAATGATTGCTGTATGCACCTCTGCAAGGGAACCACCCTCACTTTCTGACTCGATGGCAGACAGTCCAGCTTCTCCATATAGGAGTCTGGGTCCCCTGTGTATCTCCAGAAACTGGAGTTCAGAGTAATCAGGAGCTTGTTTCTGATTGAAAAATGCAGCGCACCCAGTCGCTCACCACCAGCCCGGTTTGAGCGCCTCCATACCTCAACTTTTCAGCACTTGTGCACATCTCAATGCTCTTTTCTCTTTCCTTGTAGTTGCAGAACTTCCACTCGGCTAGTTTTCCCATGGTTCTGGGTAATAGACGTTTTGTCTTTTAGTTGTACATTTTTGAAATTGTTGTGCAAGGCAGCAGTTTAGGTGTTTACCTATGCCACTATCTTGGTTTCTCAAAAATAAAGATTGTTTTTTTTTACGTGTTGTTCCTTAGGGAAGATGGTGCCATAGCAAAGAAGACCCCAATCTCCAACAGCCTGTGTGTTACCTGGAATCTTCAGAGCCCAGTGCCTGGGGGACAAGTACAGAAAATTTTAGTGTACTGGACAAAAAGCTTTTCCTAAAACATTAACTAAAAAATCTATTAGTAGTTCATCTCACTGTAAAATTGCCTAACATCCAAAGAACCTAAAGCAGTCATATTTGTGTGCAAAAATTAAAATTTAAAATTACCAAGACTGCAATATAAAATTTTCAAAAGCCCTCATTAATCAAAAAAGGGGAGGAGGCAATGGGGTAATATCATGTAAGGAAAAAAATATCGAGTAAGTAAAATACATCTAGAAAATTCTTACTCCAGTAAAGTAAATTCCATTTGTAAAACCAACTGCAGGACACCCATGAAAAAACACACACGGTGTCAAAATAAGCCAAAGGAAAATCATTTAGGCAAAAATTAAAAAGAATCCCAAGTCTATTTTGCATAGAGGATCCTTTTGTTAACTTTTGGTCGAGAAGGTGTTTGTGTGTTTTCAGAGAACAACTCCAAGACCATGTGGGTTCCTGCGACTGTGAGGAACAGACGGATCTGTTCCAGTCACGAGGATGGTCCAGAGATGGGGGGACACTGACGACACCTTGCCATGCTAGCAGTCGGCAGCTGTGCATGTCTGCAGGCAGCCCAGGACCAAACCAGAGAGGATGGATCTTGCATTGCCACGATGTGTCCACCATCTGGATACCATTGCTGACATGTACACATAAAGAATTATTTGACACTGAAACTGGGACTCAGAACAGTTGGACATTGAAACTGAGACTGAAACATTTTTTGTCCTTATACATTTATTTCTAGTATGCAGAGGCAAGATATTTTTGAAGAAAAGAAACAGGGGAGAGTGATTGATATAGAGGCAGGGTGGCCTTGAACAGGCTGTCAAGCTACAGGGGGAAGGCTTGGGTGGATGGGAGGTGGATGCTGGGGGAGATCAACTGAAGGACTTGTATGCATGCATATGAGCATAACCAATGAATGAAAGACACTGGGGCGGGGGGGGGGGGGATATGTGCCGGGGGGTAGGGGAGGCTGGGGGGAGGAGGAAAGGAAAATATGTACTACTATTAATTATAAGTTATACTGCAAAAAAATCAATAAAAATATATTTAAAAAAAACAAAAAAAACAAAGGGTAGACAAGGAAACCTGTCTTATGGTGAAGAATCAATGTTATTAAAAGGCAAATATTCACTAATTCTCAGGGGGAAACCTATATAAGGTCATGGATAGATACAAAAAAGATTGAAGGAAAGTCAAAAATTAAGAAATTAAACTCATTGTAGGAGAGTAATAACCATTTTAGATCTCATATTTGTTTGTGTTTTTTACTGGAAGCAATAAAAAAAAGTAAGAAATTGCTTCAAGGGTAAACTGAGTAGGTCCACTCAGAAAAGAGGATGGCCGGTTTCTGTCTCCCCCAAAGGAATGCAATGAGGAACCAGGGTAAGCTCAAAGGAAGGCTAGCATGCGGGAGCTTGACTGGTGTGCTCTGAGTATTAAAGCAAAGCATGCTCATTGTCGAAATCCGGAAAGTAAAGTTGTAAGAAGTGAGAGCACCAATAATCCCACCTGGAAGATAACCACTGTTAATTTCGGAGCATATTTCTGAAACTCTTTAAAGACATCATTTTCTCCTTTGAAACATTGGGAATGAAGGCTACTCAAGAGCAGGATATTTTACTTTCACATCATAGAACCAACACCATATAAGACTCTGCATTCCATAAAGCAAGATAGCAGAAGCTTAGGGACCTGGAAAATAACAACTCCACACTCCCAGGGCCCCTTCCCCACCTCCCCCAGAGCAGTGGTCGGCAAACCGTGGCTCGAGAGCCCCATGCGGTTCTTTGGCCCCTTGAGTGTGGCTCTTCCACAAAATACCACGGCCTGGGCAAGTCTATTTTGAAGAAGTGGTGTTAGAAGAAGTTGAAGTTAAAAAAATTTGGCTCTCAAAAGAAATTTCAATCGTTGTACTGTTGATATTTGGCTCTATTAACTAATGAGTTTGCCGACCACTGCCCCAACGCAAGTGAGCCTGTGGAGATGCTGTCTGACCCACTCCCCACCTGGCCCTATCCTCACCTGGCACAATCTCCACTTGGCCAGGCTGCAACTCGAGACACCTATTCAGGTGAGGTGGAGCACTCCACATCCTGACAACTGGGAAAGCATAACCCTGGGGCACTTTCTGCTCCTAAATCGAGTTCTCGGTTCAGGGAAAAAAGTAAACCATGAGAGGAATTTTCCACTGCCCCATTAATCACAAGGGCAGCAGCCTGGGAGCAGGAAACACTAGCAGGCATTTCGGGTCTCGGAGCCCACCCAGGCCCGCCCATCTCTAGCAGGGTTGCCCTCCATTGTGTCCACCCTCATGGGGGCTTTTTTGTGGGAACAGTATGTGAATGTTTTTTGCCTAATACATGATATGGGTGGCAGACCAGTAGCCTGATCTCTTTCCAGTTCCAATAGGAGATACAACCTGAAGACTCTTAGAGCTCCTGACCAAATATCTTCTGATCTTGGGTTCACCACAGCTGATACAGCCCTGAGATTCAACTCCTTGAATTAAGCATTTTCCTGCTCCTGTGTTTCTTTCTTGAGACAGCTCAGAACAGTGGCTAAGTGTCACTCCACCACTAACTAGCTGTGTGAACTTAGGCACGTATTTAACCTATCTAACCCTCATTGGTAAAATAATAACAGTATTTCCCTCATAACATTGTTGCAAAGAGGCAATAAGATAACGCATGTACCGAATCTGGTACCTATCTATTTAGGGAATGCTAGTTGTGATCTCCAGCAACTCATTCACTCCACACTTATTGGTAACTGGCATGCCTCCAAGGACATGAGGTTTCTGCCTTCAAGGGAGTCTTCATCCAGGGGAGGTGACAAACATCAAAAACAAATAACTATGACATCACATGATAACTCTGTGAGGTGTGTATTATTCACAAACTATCTCATATAGCTCTCCAATAATGCTACAAGGTAGATATTAGTGTGCCCATCTTACATATGATGAGGCTGAGGCCCAGAGATCACCTGATTAGTTAGTGGATGCTTATGGACTCGAACCCCCCAGGTCTTCTGACTCCAACCCTAGTGTTTTTAATCCAAATTCACCATTCCCTTTTTTCCCCCTCTCTCTTTCTGGGTCTCTCAAAACTTCAGGTGGATTTCCAGAGGGGGTCACTCAGAAGGCCACCTAATGCTGAACACAGCTTTAAATATGAACTTGAGTGCGTTCACCCATTAGGCAATCAACTTCACCACGTTGATGCAAAATTACCGGCAGATTTCTATCAGTCATGGTTCATGTTGTTGCTGCTGCTGCTATTCTTCATCTTTATAGAATTGCAATCCTGAATATCACTCTGAGACATATGGCCCTGGGACTATAAACTGCCTCCAGGCCATTGATGTTGAAGGCTGCCCTTCAATGCCTGACTGACAGTGATGATTAAACATTGCCTATTATAAGAGCCATAAAGAAGGCAGACATCCTACACGGATGAGTAGAGTGGAGTATAAACAATGGGCCAGCTCTTCCTGTCTTTCAGGGGAGTCACTCTATTGTCTTTCATAGGAGAAAAAAATCATGCAATAAGAGTCTGACAGTCACCTACAGGGGGTCCCCAAAAGGGTGTGGACCAGAAAAGGTAGCCTGGGCACAAAGGCCACCTCAATGCTGTAGTGCCCATGGTCCTACCTCCAACTAAGAAGTAGAAAGCAATTTGTTTCTTCTGAAGTCTTATTATCTGCCCTGCTCATTTGCATTACTTACTATGGGGATTAGTCTCAAAAAAGACATCTGGCCTGGCATGCCATGATATCCAATCTCAGTCTAATTCCCTACTCTGTTCTCTAGATTTCTGAAGTTAGGGACTTTGCTGGAGAAAGTCCCTAACTTAACTGGGCCTGCCCTGCTGTTTGGCATGCTTTAGTCATCTCCTGCTGATTCTGTATTAATTCCCCATAGAATTCTCAGGAAATCCCAAAAGGGATCCCTTGCAATCCACAACCTGCCTAGCTCTCCTCCCCTTCTTTGAGACAGCCTGATCTCCTGCCTTACTGGGAAAATGGTCCTTATTATGATATATCTCCAGTCCCAGCCATCGGCCTCAAACAACCTCAACCAAGATGGCTGTGGCCACTGAGAGCAGGAGGGAGGCTTGGGTTTCCCTAGCAACAGAGGAAGCCAAGCTTTCCACCTGCCATTGCCAGCCTAGGCCTCCACTGCTACAAAGTTTCAATTATAGAAGATATATCCCAACAGAAATGATAGCAGCCATGGAGCTGGAGAAAGCAGAGGCTAGGGTTGCCCAGGCGATGGAGGAAGCCAAGCTTCTGCAGCTCTGGCTGGCCTAGGCTTCCACTCTAGGCTACAATGTTTCAATTATAGAAAATAAATGTCCCAACAAAAATGGCTGCCATGACGGAGCGAGCAGAAGGCTTGGCTCTGCTCCAGGCTACAAAGTTTCAATTATAGAAGGTAAATTAATCCCAGATCCCAGGATCTCTACTTGGGTCACTGGGGGGGGGGGGGGGGCGTGGTCTGCCTGCAAACCACCACAGGCCCCTTGCCCAGGCTGCCCCATGCCCCAAAGGAACCCCCACCCTGATCCAGGACACTCTTCAGAGCAACCCAGCCAGTACCCACCCATGCATCAGGTCTCTATCCTATCTAATAAAAGAGTAATTTGCAGATTGACCATCACTCCAATGCCCAAGAGGGCTGCCCCCATGTGGACATAAGATGGCCACCACAAGATGGCTAGCTGGGGAAGGCTTTTGGGAGATTCCAGGCCTGCAAGGGAGGGCAGTTGAGGGGTGATCAGAACAGCACGGGAGGGCAGTTGGGAGGGACTAGGCTAGCAGAGGAGGGAAGTTAGGGGCAAACAGGCTGGCAAGGGAGCAGTTAGACGTCAATTAAGCTGGCAGGGTAGTGGTTAGTGGGTGATCATGCTGGCAGGCAGAAGTGGTTAGGGGCAATCAGGAAGGCAGGCAGGTGAGCAGTTTGGAGCCAACCATCCTGGATTATGAGAAGGATGTCCTGGTAGGATCAGGCCTAAACGGGCAATCAGACATCCCTTGAGGGGTCCCAGATTGGAGAGGGTGCAGGCTGGGCTGAGAGACACCCCCTGCCCCCTGTGCACAAATTTCATGCACTGGGCCTCTATAATAATAATAGTGTAATGTGCTAACTAGAACAGACAGTCAAACAACCTTCTAGACATCATTCTGGATATCCTTCTGGACGAAGCTACTGCAGTGGGGGCTGAGGCAGTTAGGGGAGATCAGATAGTCAGGTGAACAATTAGAGGCAACCAGGCAGGCAGGCAGAGTGGTTAGGGGTGATCAGGCAAGCAGGTAGAGGTGGTTGGGGGCAATGAAGCAGGAATTCAGAGTGGTTAGGAATGATCAGGCAGGCAGGTGAGCAGTTTGGGGTGATCAGGCAAGAGGTGAGGGACAATCAGGCAGGCAGGCAGAGGTGGTTAGGGGCAATCAGGCAGGCAGACAAGCAGTTAGGGGTGATCAGGCAGGCAGGTGAGCGGTTAGGAGCCAGCGGTCCCAGATTGTGAGAGGGATGTCTGCCTGCCGGTTTAGGCCTGATCTCTGCAGGGTCCTGGACTGCAAGAGGGTACAGGCTGAGCTGAGAAAACCACCACCCCATGCACAAATTTCATTTACCGGGCCTCTAGTAATAATTATAATAATCTCCATCTCTTGAATATCTGCTCTATGTCATCACTAGGCTAAATGTTCTACCTATGTTATCGCATCTAATCACAATAGAAACACCCCATTTTAAGGATGAGAAAGTATATTTTCTACAATATAAAAATGTTTGATCTAAGAATTCTGTTCTCATGAGCTCTAGTTAAGCTCTGGGAGGTTGGTGATTAACTGGGACTTAACCTTATTGCCTAATTTTAACAATATCTGAGTTTACGCGGCCACTAATTTTCTTTATGAAGAGCCACTCTATGGAATTTACCACTGCTATTAATTAGCTATAGCCATGAGTCAATAGGATACCAGAGGCAGGAGAAGCAGTCAAACCTGTTTCTCTTAATGTGCCTGAATCATGTCTTTTTCAGTTTTGAAGTTTTGTGCACCTTTCATACCCTTGGATCACTACAGAAGACGTAGCCTTATGTCTTAAACATAGTAGGCACTTAATGCTCTGATCAAAAATTTTGTTTCCTCTTTAGGATGTAATTGAATTATTGTGCATGCATAGCCATTGTAGGTGTTTCTCTCTTTTCCACATCCAGCATGGAAAGAGGGCAGGTCCAGTTTCTGAGTAGAGGAGCTGGGGATTGAGAAATGAAAGAAAGAAACAAGACGCAGAAATAGAATCAAAGCTGGGGCTAGGTGGACCTCTGATCTCTCTGATGGAGAGGCAGGGACCCAGAGCTGACACAGCGTGTTTATTTCAAAATACAAAGGGGTTTCACCAAAAAACTTAGGATCAAAGTAGCTTGGGTGGGCTCAGGTCCTATTCATTCCCTCATTCCTGGATTTACATCTCAAAGCCTGCTTCCTGGGCAAAGTTAAGAGTCAGTACTAATAACACATCCAACCTTCTTGGTGGATGTGTATCCAAGACAGGGCTCTGCCTGTCACCTCAGATTCAGCTGACAATGATTTAAAGAATGCCCATAGGCCTTCCCAGGGGGTCCTCTACAAGCCATAACACATAACCAGACAAGTTTGCCTTGCTTACATGGAAACACATCTTTCAAAAGTGTCAAAAAGAAAAAAATGTGCTTCCTTGACCCTCTAGGATTCTAAAATATTTCCAGATTTGGGAAGAGTCAGAGATCTAGTCCTATATGATGGCTGATTGCCTGAACACTTTAGAAAACTAGTTTAGATAAGAATTCAGGTAGTTGATTGACCCAAGGACTCTTCCCAGCCTCTCTGTGCTCCATGAGAAACACAGGCCAGCAACTACAAACAGAAAGGCTGCACACTCACCATGCCTGCTTCTCCAAGGAAGAACAGGACTTCTGAGTTCTTGTCAAGTTGGTCCCCAATCCAGACATGAGATCATCATGTGGACCTCACTGACCTTTGCAGTGAATTTTGCCCTACATAAAGAGAAGGCTCCCCTGGAAAATAACCTCTTCCCTACCCAAATATTAAGCTTCTGATACCTATTCTGATGGAAAAGTAAAAATATATAGGCATTTTGAGATAATTAATAAACCTAAACTAATATATATATTTGGATTGGAATATCAAGATAGACACATAAACATGTAAACGCTTGCACATCCATGGAGAAACATGTAGACACGCATTCTTTCAGATATAAACACCACTTTTGTGACCATCCTCAATATAACTTACATCAGATCCTATCATTGGAGGCAAAGGTCTCAACAGTGTTACATTTTTTAAACCTTTCCTTTTTTTGAGGCTTCCCCTGAATACATGTGGGGCTGATATTCACACTGCTGATATTTTACTCTGGACACCATGAGTATTTTACATGTTGGGTTAAATGGCACATTGCACTAGAACATGTTTCAATATTGTCCACCTACTTGACCTCAGTGTTGGCTACGCTGCCAACCCTTGGGGGTAACAAAATAGGCCACAATGGAGCTGACAACACATTCTGATTGATACACCCTTCACCCAAGGAACCATACACTATAATTACCATGTATTCCATGGTCTTGAAATGAGGAAATTCTAGCACAAGGAAAGTAAGCCCCTTGTCCGGTATCAGGTAACAAGAGGAAGTTAGGACAAAATCTAGCATTCTGGATATTTTTCATCACTCTCAGTTATAAGCCTCGTGATTCCAAGAGGTAGAAAAAAAAATCTAACCCAAGCCTTTGGCAGACATCCATTTTTCATACTGATGATTTTAGTGCTTGCCTTTTTATAACATTGACAGAGAAAAGTACAAATTAATACCTGAACTGTACTTACCATTGCTATACCAGACCTTAGAATTCTAGGGAATTCTTTAAATGGAATTTCGGATAGACATTTAGAAATTTAACTTTGTTGGCCAATTCCTAAAAAAAGTAACCACCTCCACGTTCCTGTTCAGTGCCTTTGTAAAGCACAGTCTTTCATTGTCCAATAACTGTCTCTTTAAAGTTTAGTAGCACTTCTTGAAAGGCGAGTCATTTTGGTTGTCATTTGCTTTGCGTTCATCATGAGGGCTTCAGTTTGTTCCCCCAGCCCTTGCCGAATACAATCAGTGCTGTGCCGGTGTGCAGCTGCCTAGTCACACGACATGGAATCCTCTGCCTGCTCTGGGCTCAAGAGTAGGGCCAAAGAAGGAACCAATATCCAGCTTCATCTTGGATGTCACAGAGAGCAACTAATCGCCTTTTATAAACCACGCAAAGCATAATGGTTGGCCTCCCTGAGAGGCAAGGACAGTCTCTATTTCAGGCTTCCTGTGTAACTCTTGTGCTCTTAAACATGCCCAGAAACAGAAATGCCCCGAACTGGTCTTCCCCTGTGACGCCATCCCAATTCCGCTGCTTCCTCATATTTTCCTTCCAGTATCTCATCCACTCATCTTCCACGATTCCATCTTCCCATGTGGACTCCAGAAGATCCTCCCGGTCTGGGATGTTCAGCTTGAATAAATTATTTGGGATCATTTTCCAAAACATTGCATTTGGGGTCACTTAGCATCTCACCAACCCACTCCCACCTTTGCCCAGAAATGCTTTCAAGTTCACTGTTCAAGGACCCCTGGAGGGCATGCCAGAGATAGAACAAGATAAATTAGCCCTCCTACTCTTCTCAAAAGATCATTGACCATCTAGGTACTTCTCCTTATGCCCCTGCCATCAACTAATTCTTGCCAGGTAACCCATTGGTAACTAACCTCTGGAAAGACTTCAGCAGTTAAAGGGATAATAATAGTTCTTCAACATTACAGGCTAAATTGGTGACTGGTATAGTTCTCAGGACATTATATACACTATTTCACTTAACTCCTACAATGACTAAATCCCCTCATTACAAATGAAGCAACTGATGTTATTTGCTATTAAGTGACAGAGCCAGAATTTGCATTCAGGCCACCGGGCTCCAGAATCTGTCACACGAAGTCAGTGACAGGGAGACCCAACAGTTTCAGAGAGTCTGGAACCCAGTCCTGAGTGCTTACCACTTCCATTCAATACACGACTTTGGAATGCCCTTCAGGTCCTTGGACAAAGGCTCCAGGATTGTGTCTCCATCTTTATTTTGACCAAGCCAAGGAGCACCATTAATATAAAAAAAATAAAAAATCATGCTTCTTTTTCCGGACTCATACGGGGCAAGTTATATTAATTAGCATTAGCCAGCCACTCTCAGATCTGGGATGAAAGGCAGGAGGCAATGTATAGTGTACCATCATTAATATTATTATTATAATTATATTTTATGGCAGTTTCCTTAACCTCTACGGCTCAACACTGGCTAATTTCTCCATTATAGAAAGTGGGTTATTTTATTGGACTGAATGTTTTGTGATGAGTTTGGTTGCGTTTTACCAGCTGGGACATAATTAAGAGCGGCAAGTCTCCAAGCGGTGCCTGTTACCAACTCCAGTGTTCGGGCAAGCAAGCAATTTGAAAGAAAACAACCACTTTTTACAAGTGTCCAGTAGGCAACCACATCCTCCTTCGTTCTTGAAAGGGGATTTTTAAGCCCAAAGCTTCCACATGGCAGATTGTGCTGGGCTCCAAAGACTGCCGTGACTACCACGTAATAAGTCTAAACACAAACTGCCTCTGCCAAGAACATTCCCCGAGGGACACCGACCCTGAGCCCCTGAAGCTCTGAGCACTCTGGTGTGAGTGTTCGCTTTGCCTGCTGTGAGATGTTGGGTAAGTAACCTCCTTGGAAGAGAAGTTTAAGTGGTCAGGCTGCCTTATAAGGGAGAAACTGCAAGACAGTCGCTCTACCTAAAGAGCCCATGGAAAGCGCTCTCAGAAAAACATGCAAGAGCTGAGGACTAGGACCACAGCATCCTTCCTACAGCTCCTGATTGGGTGGCGAAGGACTGGCCACTCAGAGGAGAGAGAGAACAGAACTGACAACACAGCTCTGGAGTCTGACAAGCTTCTCTAGCTAAGCCTCTCTGATGGAAAATGGGGATGATAAATGATAATCCCTACATGCTAGGGCTGTTGGGATGATTAAGCAAGAAAACACCTGTAAAGCACGTAGTAAGTGCTCAGTGTTCGGGGTGGCCACCAAGTCTAGAAACGCAGGAAACAATGTCAGTGGTTATCGATATTAATTTCCTTACATGATAAAACAATTGCTACACTTCCAGACCTGGTGACCACCTTATGCATTAGCTGATGTTATTATTGAACAAAGTGCACTGAACTCTGTGTTAAGAGACACAGAAAGATCCCTTTGGCCCACATGTTGCATCATCCCCAGTGCCTAGCATTCCCATGAGTGCTCCGTTTGAGGTTTAAGGTGTTAAGGCTTCTTCTACATGCAAAGTTCAACAAAGAAGCCTCCTCTTCCCCATCAACCTGTAGGGAAATAAGCCAGTTTTTAAATGGAAGGCCACACTGTATCCCTCCATGCATGGCAGTCCATTCTGACAGTGACAATCCCATCAGCCCTGGAGGGCTTTCTGCACAGTGCCAAAGAAGCTCTGTTGTCACGGGAAACCGATCTCAGACATGGAAAATGACAACCCTCCCCTCCCTTCACTTAGCCTAACATAAGCTATGGCGTGTTGAGTGTTCCATTTTATTTTATTACTTAAGCCTTCTTTAAACAACCTCCAGAGATGCCAGCCCATGAGGCCTTGCCTACGCTGGCGCTATCAGCAGGGTGGTATCCAACAGGAAGCTGAAGCCATGTTAATTACAGGGCCAAAAGGTTGGCTGAGGGGGGCATGGGGCTTCGGTAGGAGACATTCCATATTTCACGTGGACGAGCTTGATCCTTTAAGCTCTGAAAACACCCAGAGGGCAAACTGTCAGCACCATGCACAAGAATTTTGCCCTGAACAAAATGACCTTTGAGTTCTTAACTGGTTTCATATTCTTTAGGCCTCCGCGTCCATATTCCTCTTCGGCCACTCTCTAACATCTTAAATGAATTTATTTGCTGGTAGGGTTAGCCCTTTCTGGCCAACAGCCACTGATTAACATCTAGTCTGCAAAGCATGTAGAAATGTAATCCTTAACAAAACGGGGAAGTTTGGAGCAAGCCAACACATTGTATTAATTTGCAAATTTCAGCCCATCCTGAGCATCCTTCTCACCAAATTACTGCTCTGTCTTCAGTGAAAATCCACTGAAACTCTAGAGTCAAGCTGGGCCTTTTGCTTGTCACATCTTCACAAACATTAAGTTCAGTGGCTGGAGGGTCAAAGCATGGTTCTAAAACAGGGACTAAAGCATCCACTGACAGGAACGGGACTTTTTAAAGATATGAAATCAAGGTGAGATCTCCTATTCAGGATATCTTTATCTAGAAAGAAAACATCTTTTCCTCAGCAGCATTTCTCTTAAGTTTAGGACTTACGCAGCAGGCTTTTCTATTTTTCACTGCTAATGCTGAGAACAGATCCACCAGCCCTCCACAGTCTAGGACAAGCCCTTGGGGACAGGCCTCTCTGTATCTTTGGATAACTCAGATATGTCCCTGTAGGCTTCAGTTTCCAGGTCGTGACAGAAAGAAGACACACGCCAGCAGGGCACCTTAGAGGACCGCGGGGATGGAAAAAGTGGATTGACACATAACTCTTTCTTTCCTCCTCTCCTTTCACCTTTGTCCAGCCAGCTGGCTACGAGGGCGGACATTCCGCCAGCTCTTCTATCTCTGGTAATGGAAAGCAGAGACACCTAATCCCCAAACTTCATCTTAGACATGCTGTAGTTGGAAACCTCTACCTGCATCGGAGCTGCTGGCGATTAGTAAAGCGGGCCGTACATGCTCCTGCCTTCCCGTGGAACGGATGTGCTAAGGGGCAGAGGAGGGGGGCTGGATCTGGAATCTATGAGGAAAGGTTGCACACAGGACCTGTCCAGTCCACAAGCTGGACAGTCAGCCTCTGATGGAAGTGGGGGTGTGATAAGCCAGCCAGAGCAGCAGCACTGTGAATTCAGCTCCAAATTCCATCCCTTCATACCACCACCAATCACATTTAGGGAGGCCCAGTGGCAGCTCCAGGCCCCTGATCCAGTTGGGAAGGCATGGCCCTCCTGTCATCTCTGTTACATGCATAGAACCTGCTCAGCCAGGGAGCCAGATCTGCATTTACAATTTAGTTGTTGTCAGGCACATCATGTCACTGCAAAAGGATTACAGGCCTCTTTCAGGGCGGGTTGACTTCACACATAGTCAGATTAGATGCTCACTTATTTGGTATAATATGCTGGGAGCTGAGAGAAGGCCAGTTCCTACCCACATGTACCCTGCTCCTCACCCACTAAAGGCTCTGAAATTCCATGCTATCAAACTTTCATGCCAGTGAAATGCTGTCATGGAAACGTCCTCACTCCCACACAGCCAAGAAGGGAAGAATAACATGGGTATGTACCATTTTATTATACTCCACCATTACAGAAAGTAGACAGACACAGAAAGAGAGCTTCCTCCCTGCCCATCTCATCAACATGTCTCAATAAATGCATCTTTAAGATGAACAACATCACACTCCCACCTCACCATGGGGTCCAAAGACCCTGCGTCACCCTGTGAGGTCATGAGTAATATATAAAACTGGCCTAGGTTTAAGAAAGGAATGACTTGCCAAGACCGGTTTGGCTCAGTGGATAGAGTGTCGGACTGTGGACTAAAGGGTCCCGGGTTCGATTCCGGCAAGGGCATGGACCTTGGCTGCGGGCACATCCCCGGGGAAGTGGGGTGGGCGTGCAAGAGGCAGCTGATGGATGTCTCTCTCTCATCGATGTTTCTGACTTTCTATCCCTCTCCCTTCTGCTCTGTAAAAAAATCAATAAAATATATTAAAAAAAAAAAAAAGAAAGGAATGACTCTCTTTCTTTATTTCTTTACCTTCCTGGCAGAAGACACCTGCACAGACAGTGAGGCCAATATCGGTTGATTAATGTCTGATGCAAATAAGGACAAGATCACAGGCCCATCTCTAGTTGGGGCTAGTAAACTATGCAGAGTAGAAAACCTTCCCAGCTTCCTATCACACACCTCACCCCAGAGAGGGAAGGAAGATGATCCTTTCCTCTACTGTCATCTCTAAATCATATCTTTCTCAGGGGCAACAGGGTAGGGGGACGCAAAAAAAAAAAAGCAGAAAACATTCTCCTCCAGAGCCTCTGGAAGCAACCACACCTGCCACACCTTGACCTTGGCCCAGTGAAACTGACTTCAGACTTTGGATCTCCCAAAGTGTCAGAGAATAAATGTGGGCTGTGGTGTGCCACCACATTTGCGGTCATTTGTTACAGCAGTAGTAGGAAACTAATACCGATTTTGGCTTCATCAGGGCAGTGGACTTGACATTTGGAAGAGTTTGTCTTGGAGCTCAGATTTCAGCGTTTCTGGAGATCCTTTACAAAGCCTCTGAGGTACTGCAAACATGTTCTCTGTCTCACATCTACTGCTACCCAACCAGAATGTAGTCAGATTAGAGACCACTACGTCTAATGAGTCGTTCGTGTGTCCAACAAAAGGTTTGGAGTGTCAGGTGCCGCAGGGCTGCCATGCTGAGCACCATAGAGCTGGCTGCTCCTCAAGGGTCAACTTCCACTAAGGGGTGGGCTCCGCACTTCGTTCATTTCAAGTCCCAGCAAATCCACTCACTGATGTGTGACTTTGGGCACCTTACTTACCTTCTCTACCCCATATTTTCTTACCCACAAAACAAGGATAATAAACTTCCCGCTTGACAGGGCTTTCCTGGAAATCAAGTGAGAAAATCAGTTTGCCTTGCACACAGGACAGGCTCAATGGGAACCTTGGCTATCGTTTCTCAGTGGTTTTGATAGGTTATGATCTATGTTTGATAGCCTTTTTGTGCTATATGACTGCCTCTCAGCCCGTTTTTGTTTTTTGTTTTGTTTTGTTTTGTTTTGTTTTTTTGGTTTGTTTGTTTGTTTTGTTTTTTGTGTGTGTGTGTTTTTTTTCAGTCTAATTCCTCTCACCATTCATTTATGAGCCCCAAGGGTCAGGCCGAACAGATGGCCAGTCCCCTGTCCTTCTAGGAAGACCAAGGCTCCAAGTCATTGTCAGGAGTCTTGTGGTCTTCAGAAGAGTGAACTCAATCAGTTGACCACTGAAAATATGGAATTCTCTGAGGGAGGCCCAGCCTGCTGCTACAAGGCACCTCAGGCAATTCTGCTCCACCAAGGGAACCTTGAAGGTGATCAAAGTAAAGAACAGGATGGCTTCATGCATCAAGGGTCAGTTTATGGAAGACAGATCTGCTTACAGGAATGGTTACTTAGAGCAGGGGAGAAGAGAATTTCTGACTCAGTGTTATGGGATGTCAATGGAGGGAAATCCAGACAGCTTCAGCTCAGAGCCGGCAGTTGCCGTGGCTGAGGCTGTGACTGGATCCACCAGTGTGTTCAGAGCTGCCTGGCATCTGTGCTTAAGAGGAACCAGCCATCCTTGCAATAGCTGTGAGAGGCAGTACCAACACAGGGGAGTGAGCCTCCCCAAGCCCTGAGAAGGGAGAGAGCGAACACATTTTGCAAGATGCCTTTAACCTAAAGACCCTTTCTAGTTTACAAAATGGAGTTGTAAAGACCTTCAAAAAGTAAATGCTCTACCCAAGCACTCCCGCCACACCCTCCCTCCAGGGTCATAGGATTTATTAAGACATTCCAGATCAACTGTTCAAAAGACTGGATTGCACACAGCCAATTCAACAGCAACCCAAAAAGTCCTGTTTCTTCTCCTTCTTTCAAAAATATTTTTTGAGTGTGTGTGGAGGGGTACTTTTCAAGTTTGGCCAATAAGTATTAACTAATTTTGTAATCAGAAAAAAGAAAACTCATTTTTTTTTTTGGAAGTTCCTTATGCCCAAAGGCCAAAAAAATAAAAAATCCCCAATTTGAGTTGCTTTCTTAGTTGACTACCTGGTAGTAATTAGGCATTATGCAGACACCAACCAATCCTTCTAATGTGGGACCCCTTTCAGACCAATTCACCAAGTGAGGGCCCAGTTCTGGGAGCAGATTGCCTTGCCTGTCTCCACACTACATCCCTAAGTTGCAAAACGGCTTCCTTAGGAAGACAAACTTTTCTCCAGGTGTTTGCACATGTATGGGCTTCCACTGGAACCAGAGTACAGTGCATGCTTTTTGTTCTATGGGGTCAGGGTCGGGAGGGCAGGACAGGGATGGGCAGGGGGAGTGGGCCTGCTCTCCAAATCCTGGCTCCAATGCCAGCCTGCCAGACTGTGCACCCAGACATGACAGGGGATTGTCAAAATGCACCACAAACAATGTGGCTAATGTACCGAGATCCCCTGCAAAGAAGCTCAAACACAAGTGAGGAAGAGCCAGGAGATATCCGAGTCCACATGGAGTCCTGGAAAAGGAACAGCTTTGGGGAAGTTTGATCTGCTTCCTCCGTTGATCCCCTTCTCCAGAGAAATCAGAGAGAGGGGGCCCAAGAAGAAAGAAAGACTGAACTCTGGCTCTGCCCTGGAATAGCCTGTGAGCAGTTCAGGCAGAATTTCTTTACACAATAGATGAGTGAAATATGAACCACACTGCCAACATCAGCAGGACAAGCAAGCCCTGTGTATTCCACTCAAGAGGGACCTAGACACATTTCAGAAATAGCAGGGACTCTGCAATCTGGGACATTAGCTCCTGTACTGGACTGACAGTCACAAAATACAAGTTAATTTTTGTTTTGCAAGATAATGCTAAGGACAGAGGGGAGTGGGACAATTCGGGCCCCTTCTGGAATCATATGAACCGGTCATAATTCTGACAATTAGAATTAGGGATACCTTCCCTAATCAAGGATGTTCTAAAAAATAATAACCATCATCATCTAATGGGCTCATGGGTCATAAGGCCATCTCATCTAAGTAACAGACAAAGAGCAGACTCCCAGAGAAATCTAACCAAGGGCCTCAGGTCATTCTGTGGCACAAACAGGATCCAAACCCAAGTTCCCAGACTCCTGGGCCCATCACCATCATATGTTCGAATGATCAATGAGTATCTCTGAATTCTGGGGTTCTCCCTTTCCTGGGCTTTTGCAAAGGGTGTGGACAAGTCCCATCTGAGGGTATATTCACACCACTTGAACAAGATGGAATAAACAAAACTAAAAATGTTTTTCCAAAACTTGTTTCATTTTAAAGCACAGGGAAGGAGTTGATGTGTTAGCTGTTTTTGGAGAACGGTTCAAACCTGTGTTCTGTGGCTTTTTATTATATATTTTTATTTTTTGGATATATTTTTATTAATTTCAGAGAGGGAGAGGGAGATAGATAGAAATATTAATAAGGAGTTTTATTGACTGCCTCCTACACACACCCCACTGGGGACCAAGCCCAAAGCCAGGCATATGCTCCTGACCAGAACTGAACCCATGACCCTTCAGTCCGCAGGTCAACGATCCATCCACTGAGCCAAGAGCTGGCCTTTTATTATTTAATTAAAAATTTTAATTCTCTCCTTAGCTTGGAAATTGGAAGGAATTTATCAACAAAGGAGTCGATAATAGCTGTTGTCCAGCAGAGATCACAGTAATGGCACTAGATTTGGGATGGATTTGGGATGGAGGGCAGGTCGAAGAGTACATGGAGCAATAATGCTTCTAAATCTTTGAAATGTAAACAAGACAATTCACCATCGTGAGGAAAGTATCAGAGGCAGACAGTGGATGGCAGTTGAGTTTGGGTGCATTAATTTGTGGACAGGTGTTTTACCCAACTCAGTCAGGCACCCAGTACCTGGGAAGCATCCGCTCCCCTCCGGGAGTCCTAGACTCAGGAAATACTAAAATGAAGTTCTGTAATGAGGAACCAGCTTTTTGAATTATTTTAAAAACAGGAAAGTTTAGAAAATAGACATTGAGCTCAGAAGGCAGGCTCTGGGTGTCCCCATTTCTGTGGCCTACTGTCTGCCTAGCAACCAGCCCAGGGGCCCAAATGGGAATCGCACCACAGTGCATGTAGATTTTGTGAAAGGGGAATAACACATCAATGTCACAAAGTAAGAATAAGACGCTGCAGTCTTGGTTTCTCTATCTCCTGATCTGCTTAAAAAACAAAAAGTGGTTTTAAATGGACTTCAACCTAAACCCTCACTAGGTACTTGTTGAATACATAAAAAGCGCTTAAATTCAAAAATTTTACTTCATAAACTTCACTGTTAGAAATACGAGAGGAGTTCACAAATACCAATGCTGTGCAATAACCACGTAGTATTTTTTTCTATTATGTTGGCTTTTTAAATGTTTTAGAGAAATAACCCAAATGTGTACATATTTCTCAAGTAATCTATGGATGAGCTAATGCAACTATTTCAAAACTGAGGCAAAACAGGTTGAAAGTTAATTAGAGCTATAGTTTACTCAAAAATATTTAAGCAATATTTTAGATCAACGATCTTGCTATGTTTTTCTAGGTGAAACCCTCTCTAGTATTGCTCTCCTAGTGTCTTTTATTTACTTTAATTGAAGAAAAAATAAAACCATTGAAACCATGAAAATATACAACCTTCTAAGAAACTGAATCATTGCTATCATATATATTTTTCAAATCTCTTATATCTTCTGGAAATATCTTAGAATGTTGATTCAATATACAGGATAAAATGACATTTCTCTGAAAAAGGAATTAGATCAAATATGTACCTAACACAAATGGAGCTAGAGTAGTGAGTTTGGGATTTTTTTGTCCCCCCCTCCCCTACCAATCCCCCCACCCTTTCCCACCCTAAGAATGCCAAGAATTTGAACTCCCTGTTCTTAAGGTGAAAGGGCATTCATTAAGTCAGATCTGTTAGTGAAGAAGCGAGGTGGCGAATCCTGAGATATAGGAACCATACCATAAAATCTCCCAAGTTTCAAATGGCAATAGATGATGATTTCCTTCGGTGCCTCGAAGGCAAGTGAAAACAACATCGGAATTGTAGATCATTAATTAGGACCCAGTAAGATCTCCATCTGCATCTCAGTGATTCTTGACTCCTTTATTTCAACATTTAGCTTTAGGTTTAAAATATTTGCTAAGAAAGCAGAAAGGTGATTAACAGAAGTTTTTAAATGTGTGTCATAGTTACACATTCGGTCAACAGAGGAAACGGAAACTATACAGCATACGTTACAAAATGGTTATTTTGTGTTTCGCAAACATTCCAATAAACTCTCCATGTGGTATTATTCGACAGTAGAAAAGCAACGGAAATGACCTCAATAGCCAGCCCAGCTCCTTCAGGGCATGCAGAGAACAGCGAGGAATCCCTCAGCTGCAGTCCGCCTGGGAATCCCTGCAAGGACCATCTTCCGGTTTCTCCTGAAAGAAGACTGGCTACTGATTCAAGATGCACAAGGAAGAGGGAGCTGAAACTCACTGACGGACCTCAGAAGCTACTCCCACCCCCACGTAAATCTTTGGGACTGCATGGAAGGCTCTAAAGAGCCCAGTTTCCCAAAGGAATAAACATGGATGATCTGAGGTTTGCATGATCTCCGAGTGAATAACTTCATGTGTTTGGGTGTTATTTCTTTTTAAACTTCTTTTTCTTAAATTAGCTAGAGATACCAGGTTCTAGAAGAGCGTGGCCACACTTTGATACGATGTTATTGGATTGTTTTAAAATATTTTCACTTTATTTTATATTATTATTCCAACAGATTAAAGGCAGTGATCACTAACACAGAGTACAACAGAGCTAACAATCAGCCAGGCTGCTCCCAGGACCGGGCTGTCCGGCCTAAGGCGCTGACATGCATGTCGGTAGCTCATACACTGCTACCCTCATAGCACAGGCTGCGGGAGGAGTGAGTGAAATGACAGATGCTGCTGTACCCTTAGAAGCTATTTAATAAATATCATCAAAAAACAAACGGGAAAAGAAGCCCTCTGGAGCACAATCACCTTAGGTCAATTGAATATTATCTAGTTTATTCAACCAAAAATTGAGAGAGAAGAAAAATATTAAACAAAAAAAAGCAGATCTTAACACTAGCAGTAAATAAATTTGTACAACGATTCAGTCTGTATAATATGATGAAATAAATCTACATCTTTTCTTATTTTGGTGCTTTGAATTATACATACAAACAACAATTACAGGGACTGGATCACGCAGCATGTAGGCCTGGGAGAAGGCTATCTAAAACCCTCGATGGCAAAATGTGAGTGTTAACACGGATTGCCCAAACTGATACAATTTCCTAAGCAGAGGCCCACAGCTTTGAACAAATGATTCGCCTACTACTTTTTTTGTTTTTTGTTCTTTTGTTCTTTTTTTCTCTTTTTTTTTTTTTTTTTTTTTTTTAATGCAATCAAGCACCTGTGGCCAGTGAAGGGACAAGACTGGCAGTTTGTCCATTTGGACATCAGACCTAGTTTCTTCTTAATTTCCATACTTGATTTCCCCCATCTTCCTTAAAATTCTTGGCATCCTTCATGCCTTCCTTACAGCTACCAGATGCAATAAAGTCTTCTTCAAATGTACAGTATTTCTTACATTATAAGTTATATGCAATGTTCAGCATGTTTTTTTTCACAGCACTAGAGAGACCCTGTTAAATAGGGAACATGAGTCTGAATGGCTTATTCACAAATGGGATCCAGATTCAGTGATTGGGAACGCAGATGCCACAGTGAGCTCCTCAGCAAAAGTGGCAAACATTTTGCCTTCTGCCTTCCAAACAGATATCCATCGGTTCTCGATTCATGATATACTCCTGCAAAAATGCACGTAGAAGGGGCTGGAGGCACTCTTGCCTGGAGGCCTTTAAGCGTCGAGCAGAGAATCTAACCCATGGCGGTGACCATACTGGAAGGGTGGTGAGGTCCAAAGGAGAGGCTGGACGGCGGGTGCATCGGCGTCGGAGTGGTCAGCATGTGGCTGGAGTGGCTGAAGGGCGAAATGTGGCTGAGGGAGGACATGTGTCTGGAGAGGGCGGCTGGGTTGAAGGAGCTGCTCTTGGGGAAGTCCTCCAGTGTGTCATGTACCTTTTTGCACTTTTTGGATTTGCTAGACATTTTTCGGTTTCTGGTCTGGATGCCTTCCTTCTTCATAGTCAGGGGTCTGTTAATCTAAACAAAGATCAATTTTTTTTTTTTTTACTTTGTTGCTGGCTTCAAAATGGTACAGGCTTTCCCACTCCAACAAAGGTCCCTCTGACAGCCCAGCTCAGGAATCTGCTTTCCTGGGGCCCCTTCCCCCCACCCATCCTGCCCCCTGCCCGGGGAACCAAGGGCCCGCAGGTTAGGTCTGGGTGGAGCTCTGACTGTCAGCTTCTATCAGTTTCCAAAACCAAGAGACCATTGGAAAGGTGTTCCAAGCAGAGGTTATTAATCGTGTTCATCCATATCAGTCATTTGGGGGGAAATCTGCCTGTGGGAAACTGTGTGTTCCCAAGGACCACATTCTAGAGACCTACCTAATATAACTGTATTTCTCTAAAATATAATGACTTGTCTTACTTCGTTAGAATTTCCTTAGACTGCCCTCACCAGTTTGGCTCAGTGGATGGAGCATCGGCCTGTGGGCTGAGGGGTCCCAGGTTCGATTCCAGTCAAGGGCATATACCCTGGTTGTGTACACTTCCCCAGAGGGAGGTGTGCAAGAGGCAGCTGATTGATGTTTCTCACCAATGTTTCTAACTCTCTATCCCTCTCCTTTCCTCTCTGTAAAAAAAATCAATAAAATATATATATATTTTTAAAGAATTTCCTTAGACTATTTCATCAGGATGGAGGTATCTTCAAGGGGGAAATAACACTTTGTCTCCTCTCCTGAAATCCGTGTTGGACTTTAAAATCACTGCCGAGGTTGCAGAGGTGTTTATGTGCACCTGCTTCGGGAAACTAGGACTGTACCCCGATTTGAAGTAAATTTTGGCTGCCTCTATTTTACCTGGACTTTGGCAAGGAGAGATGCTGTCAAATCTGCCCCAGGAATTTGTATGTGCTGGGGTCATATTTTAATACAATCTATCTTTTCAAAAGGTCACTTCTTGCCCATGCCATAACAACTGCAATGATTGAAAATTGCAATTTCTACCTAGTTCCGACTCTCCCCTTCTAACTAGACAAACAGCTAAGCCACCTGGAGAATGGAAAGCGCTGTCCTAGCATGAAAGTGCTCTCATCCTAAAAATCAAAAACCAGCAAAGAACTAAAGACAGAGGCAAGCAACTACTCGAAAAGTCACAAGTCTTCAGCCTCTGAGACAGCATACCACCTCACCTCTCTCTTCTCCGTAAGACTCATTGGTTTTCTTTTTAAGATATATTTGCTTTAAGGGGAGGGGGGCAGGCTGAGCCAAGAGAGGGGACATTACAAAGCCACAGAGACCACTCACCATGAGGAGTCAGAATCAAATTAACCGCAATAGCAGTCATCTGTCCCATGCAGCAAGCCACATTTGGCCACGTTTCCCAAGAAATGTGGCAAAGCAACTCAGGAAGGGAAAGTCAGGGTCTAGGTCATTCCCAACTCCGTGGGAGGAAAAACATCCTCAAGGGTGAGGGGGGAAAAAGAAGTTCTCATGGCTCTAGGATCTACCTGTTTGTCCCAAAAGCCAACAAAACGGCAGTTAAGGAAGAAAGAATTCAAACAGCCAAGAGGGATAGGCTGCTGACCAAGATTCTGAGAGCAGCAAACACACAGCTTCCTGAAGCTGAGCTGGGAGAAGTCACGGGGTGAGTGGGGTGGGAGGTGGGAAGCAGCGGGACAGGAAGGGTATGGGGAGGGGCGAAGCAGGGGATGGGGGATACAGAACCTCACACAAGCTGAGACCTGAATTCCCCTTGTGCCAGAAAGGCAGCGTAAGTGATTGCAGAAGAGCTAAAAAGTCGTTGCCAAAAGAACATCTCTGGGTTCCTTCTTCAAAGTTATAATCAAGGTAAAGGTGCTGCCTACAGAGGTGATAGGAATCTACTGTCACATCAAATCTTCCCCCAGATAATGTCCAAACACACAGCTCTTTACCCGGATATCTAGATACACACAGCCAGATATCTAAATATAATATCTAGTTACACCGATAGCCACACAAACCCAGATAACTAGTCCCAACACCACCTAGAGTCACTGATACTGAGATAGGTAGTTATCTAAACACCTAGATAAGCAGAAAGGGAACTAAATTATGGCATACATATGCAGGTATCTCGATGGGCAGAACTAAAAACACCACAAAGAGAATGTTAATTGATTAGTATCTCTTATTGTTAAATACACATAAATAGCCTCCTTTTGTGAAATCTTACTAAACCAGAGAACACAGAAAAGCCACTCTTACTGATGAGCAAGTTTCTCTCCCACAGGAGCCCAGCCATGCAGTCATGAGCTAATCAAGAATATGAGGAGAACGAGCAGCAAAGACAGTTCCTGGACTTTTCTTTGACTTGATGTGAAATTCATAATATTTAGAAGCATTTATCTTAGATTGGACACAAGTGAGATATCTCATCATGGCTAAGGAGTCAAAGAAACTTATACCTGGTTAATTTCCCATATTTCTATGGAAACAGGAAAGAAACATACAAACACACACAATTCATTGCTTTGAACTGAACTCTAAAATGACAAGGCATTGAGTTTCCATTGGTCCCCATCAGTTCTGACGCTCCCCAGGAAAGCCATCTGCTCCTCTGAAATCGTCCTGCCTCTGCCACTTCACCAGCCATGTTCCCTTGCAAAGGTTACTTGTTTCTCTGAGTCATAATTTCTCTAAGTAAACCGGAAATAGAAATAATTTCTGCTCAGTCTGCTGCATGAGACTATTTGAGGCTCCACTGTAATCAAGTAACATGAAAAGTTCTTTGAAAATCATAAATGACAACCCCAAAATAATTTTATAAGTTGTACTAATGACTGGATAGCTCATAAACTCTAATGCCCCAAATCTTCCAGATTTTCATCACAAATCTGTTTCTCTCTACTGCAGTGAGCAAGTAAATTCCCCCGAGGGGAAACGGACTTGGGCTTCAATGCTGATAAATGTATGCAGACACAGTCCATGGGTCTGAGAGAGAAGAACCGACTCTAGGAAGACCCTAGTTCCATCAGTGCTGGCCCTGCTCCGGGTCCGTAGCAAGAGGGTGCCACTGAAGGCAGGGAGGTGAGTTGTACATGCTCTCTGGGAATCTCAGCAACTTATGCCCAAAAGGTAAAAAAAGACAAGGGTGCTGGGGTCACCCTAAGAAGTTCTCTGGTGAGTCAAAAAAATTAACCAGAAACACTTCCTCCCCAATTCTCAGGTATTCCTGAGTAAAAAGAGGTGACTGCCAGAATGGCCGTGAGCAAAAAGCTCTGCCTTTTCCCCATTCTGCCCCCGACTTTGCCAAAGCCAAATAACACCTGACTTAAGGAAAACCAGATGGAGCCGAAGAAGAGAGTGACAGCGAGAGGGAAAAGGCAATTCTGTCTTTGGGACTAAGGCAAACTTCAGGCCTCACTAGGTCATAGCCTTTTAGCCAGAGTTGTTTGGGGGAAGTTTTTTTTAAGGCAAAGACACTGCAACATGGGAGGTCCCCAGATTAAAAGGTTAGAATTCACATAGCTGAACCCAGGTGACTGACTGACGATTACCATTCTGCTAATATGACATATAGAAGGAGAAAGACAGGGTATCGTTTCCCTAGTCTGGTAAGCGCTCTGAGATTCTTCCCTCAGCTTTCCTCAGTTCTCTGCTGATTAGGACAAAGCCCACAGATGAAATCTTTCAGACATTTCATCTCGTGTCTTCCTCACAGAGAATCCGTTTAAAATTCACAGCACAGGGTAAGCCAAGACTTGCCCCTCAGCAACTGAATCTCGGTCCTCTGCGCTTCAGGGATTTCTGTGCCATGCATTACAATTCTAGTTTCTTTCTTCTTTTTTTTTTTTTCTTTTTTTGACAGAAATACAAACACAAGAAAACACCAAAATATAAATGGTGACTTGTTTTTATTTTCCAAGGAGAAGGTCTTTTTTTCCCTTAAAAAACCCAAACCCAAAACCACCACCCATGTTAGACTGCTGCATTACCTGCCGTGTTTTCTGATCATCTCCGCACGTACTAAGGGGGCTGGATTCTGTCCTTACACCCTTCACTCTCAGCAAGGCTACGCGGATAGAGCAGTCCCTACCCTGGTCCTGCTGCACTGGTTATCGGAGGCCTGTTGTTTGGCCCAGAGATCGGCATGCGGATCGGCAAGGGGGGACCTGGGAAAGGTGACGCCGTGCCCTGGGCATCGTCAGCGAGGGAGACGGCTGTGGCTGGCCCCCGTGACACTTACATTGTGCAGCTTGTAGTAGAGCCCGCAGGCGTTGCAGACAGGGTCCCCATTGGCATTCCTTCTCCAGAGCGTGGTAGTGGTGGTTTGACAGTTTGCACAGGACGTTCCTGCCCTTCTTGCTGCCGACTGGGGAGTGGAGAGAGGGGAGGGGGGGGGAAATCAAAACAAATGTTAAATGTGTTTTCAGAACTACAGAGACAGACTTAAAAAAATTATCATTGAAATCAAAACTAGCAAGTGGCCCACATGAAAGTAAGGAAGATCCCCAAAAGCAGCCTCAAAAAGAAAAATATAGAAGATCCACTGGCAGAGGAGCGTGCCAGCCTGCAGCCGCATGGTCAGAATGTAGCCTGCTGTGCTCCTGGATAGAATCTGGGAGGATCAGTAAGCCAATACTACCCCGTGCGTCAATTTTCCCCTTCCCCTATCCCACAAAGTCCACCAGATGTTTCGTTTTTACAGGTGGCCATTCTGAATTAACCAGTAGCCAGCCTCCTTCGCCGGGCCTACAAGAGGTCTTTTTCAAAGGCAACTGCTCAGACAGGACTTCTCAGTGAGGCGCCTGGCCATCCCAATTCCTAACAGCAAAGTAAGCACAGTCCCAAAGCACCAAAAACGCACTTCATAGACGCCAAATGACACAAGGCTGGCTTGTAAAGAACAGAGTGCTAACGGAATGAGAACGTCTGTGCCCGGGTGAGCTTGCATGCATGGGGTGCATAGTTGAGGAAGCACCAAGAGTGAACAAGACCTCGGCAAATTTGCAGCAGTCCTACATTGACACAGCCCACACTCAGACTTTGTCACTCACGGTGACAGCCATCCTCATTCTCTCTAGGCAGCTTTCAGTTAATGAGACAGACGATAAAGAGGGAATTTTGGACTTCAACAGGAACATGGCCCCTCCTCCTGCTCTCATCTCATTCCACCTTCTGGAAATTAGGTATTTCCTAGTTGCTGTTCATGGAGCACAATAGTTGCAGGTCAAATGTCATCCTCAACTTGAATTTTAATTATTTGATTGTGTCACTGCCTTCATTTCTTTTAAAAGAGAAATTTATCTTTCACTTTCTTTTGGCACACATTTTCAAGGGGGCTATTCTTGATGTCCATACTGTCAAAAGGAAAATTAAGCTCAAAAACTTTTGGGGGGGGGAAATGGAGTTGGGTCACTTCTAACATTCACCTCTCAACTCCTCAGCCCCGTCCCCCACAACATAAAAAGAAAATTTTAACCACAAAATTATTCCTGCCCCTGAACTCAAAAATACAACGAAAGGCAAAAGGAGGAGGAAGATTTCAGCTAGCTTGATAAAAAATGAAAAAATTCTTGCATAGTTATAAAAGCATAGGACAAAAGAGACAGAAATTGTGGGGTATTTTTCCATCAATATTTTATCAACGATCTGAAGCTGCCAGGGATGGAAAACCCAGTGGCCATCCTGAGTTAACCAGACTGCTTCCTTTCCTTTCAGAGTCACTAAATTGCTCCACAGACATGCTCCTCCATCCTACAGGCTTAAATAGCAGAGCCTCTTTTTTTTGTAGTAGTACTTATTTTCTGCATTCTAAGGAACTAGAAAACAGCCCTTATCTATCATAATCGAAAAGGTTCTACTTTTTGGACATCTGCTTTAAAAATAATTCAATACAAGCTACCTGCCTCTAACCTCACCTGCCTTTTTAACACTCAAATAACTGGTTCTTCTGTATTCTTGGGAAGACAAAAATATATTAAATCAGTGTTTAATGATTTTGACAATTATGTTATTATGTGATTACTATGATCTTCCTGTACTTTTTTTTTCTCCTTTAAAAGAAATACTCGGATATAGTAGCCTAATATCTACTCAGCCACCGGATTTCCCAGCCCAACAACTTGGAATGTATCATACAAAGCATATCAGGCAAACTGGTAAAATTAAGAGCGCGTCCTTTGCAGCATATTGGCAGTTTCATAAATAGGAGCAGACTCAGAAAACATCTCCAGGTCTACAAACTATGTGAATTTATGCAGAACCTCCCAAAGCCACACTGTTTGATTCACTAGCAGGAGACAAAGTACATTAATAAAGCAAACTACTCAGCTGGTTGTCAGACTGAGGAAAGAATTCTATTGCTCTTCCCTTTGGTCACTTCTCCCATTTCCTGCGTTGTGAGTTTACTCAGTGTTAGATATGCATCTGACGGGGAGCTAGCTACATGTTGGGCTGGCTGGGTGGCCCTCAGGGAATCTGCAACTGTGCAAAACATGAAAATAACAATCTGGAGACACAAAGCTGGGATGGAAGGACAGGAAATATAGGAGGAGAACAAGAAAGGTCTAGGTACTCAGAAGTCAAATGCATCTAAGGGCAAAAAAAAAAAAAATCCCGAATTTGCTCTGAGTGTCTCTCAGGACAGGGCATATGAATTCTATGGAACTAAAAATATAAAACCACCTAGAACAGATGAGTAAAACAGAAAAGACAGCTGAAAATGTGACAGCCAATGAACTCTAGAATTAAAGGTAATTATTACTCAGAGTCTAGCATTGCTTCTGGAAGGTGAATGAAGACAGTTTTATATAAAATGCAAGGAGAGCCTCCTATGCAATCTGCCCAGACAGAAGAAACCCCAAGAAAATGTCAAATGTACTCTTGCTCATCATAGTCTAAGACTTGACTTCCCCTTTTTCCTTCTTTATTTTTACCTTAAAATTAAAAAAAAAAAAAGCTCAATTATAATAGTACCATGACTTATTTTTAACAAGAGGTTTTTGTTGTTAGTTTTTTCTTTTTTTTTTTTTAATGAAGGCCAGGTTTTGAGTGATTCAGAACATTCTTTTGTGGTGTGATCATATTCATTCTGTGCTAACACCTCCAGCCATTTTTTTTTTTTTTCAAACATGTCTTGTTCTGATCCGTTCAAACATCTTGACGTTTAAGTTAGGGAAGCTGAGTTGTTGTTTATGAGTTATCTCCAGTGCTCAGATATCCGGCAGCCTTTTCCTAGGAAGTTAGCTTTGCACATGAGAGAAAGGAAAAAAAAAATACCAAAGTGCATGGGGATCAGGAGGTTGAGAAAGTTGGAGAAAAGGGCAAAGATCAGAAAGAATAAAGCCTAGAGAATTAGGATTGCCAAAAATTAGTCATGTGGGCACTTCCATCCCTAGAAAGTTTTTCCTTCTTCTGAAGAGGATGTGAAAGGTGTTGAATTGCACTAAAATCTGATGGGAAAGACGCATAATTTAAAAAAAAAAATAGAAAGGATTTAGATTTTTTTTCTCCCCTTTAGAATTTGATGGATGCTTCTTCAACATTAATTTGCATGGGGAAAACCCCCTCCTCCTCACTCTACATGATGAATGTCATCACCACAAAAAACATTTTGATTTCTGGACTGTGGTTGTAAAGTTATGCTTTGCCAAGCCTGTTTTTATTTGTCTGTTACATGCACTTGCTATTCAAGCTGGCCTGAGGTTCTGAGGACAAGTTGACAAATGAACTTCTGCTAGTTTTCCTAATAAATGCTTAATAGCGCCAGGGTTACGAAATTTAAGAAAAGAGGGGGGATAAAACCTAGCACCCTAGTGATCGTAATTCAATGGTGGGGTCTAAGACCAAATGCTGGGTGACACTAAGAGGCAATCTGGGAATCACAATTTTTCCCACAAGAATTGCGTGTGGAAAGTCCTCACTTTCTAAGATGAAAAATTCCACTGCATATGATGTCTTCAGCTTGTGAAATCCTGTTACTGGCCCCATTAATCTTAAAGCACTGGCGCATGAGATTCATCCAGCACTGGGGCTGTGATCACTTCTTACCACCTCAGGACCACGTTCCGGGGTGTGCTGGGACATTCTATTCTCATCCTAGGTTTCTCCATCTATCTGTCGTTATCAATGCATCTTAAATCAGTAGTCCTGGTCCTGTTAAAGCACTCCTTCTATTAGCGAATACAATTCAGATTTGATAACCAAAAAGTCAGCACCCTTAACAATTTGATAAGTGGCTGGAAAGGAAAATAATAAGAGAGAAAGCTTTTCTGTCCATCTAATTTGAAAAAAGAAAGGGTGTGAGGGGTACACTATCCCGAGCAAGCTGACACGATTTTGAGCTGTCCTGCCAATTTCCTGCAGAAAGCTCTCCTTGCAGGAGAGAGGAAATTAAAAACATCAAATAGTTAGTATTGGATCAATGCTTCCCCAAGACAACTCACCAGTCTTCGCTTGGGCTTAATCAGGGGTCGGTTCTGTCCATTCATCTTGTGGTAGAGCCCACAGGCATTGCACAGGTAGTGCCCAGTGCCATCTCGTCGCCACAGTGGGGTAGAGGTCGCCCCGCAGTTCACACACTCCCTGCCTTCTAGAAACAAGATCACACATAAGTCACTTATGGAAGAAAAAAAAATGCAGAAAAGCTGATAGTGCACAGAATTAGAGAATGACAGTCAAATAGAGAAGCTTTTTTCTCTCTTCTCCCTCTTTTAGGGAACTTTCCCACCCCATCTCCCTTGAAGGTGGCTGCCATGCTGAAAAGAATTCTTGAATGGCCAGCTTATGGCCTAACGGTTAGTGGTCAGCAAACTAATTAGTCAACAGAGCCGAATATCAACAGTACAACGATTGAAATTTCTTTTGAGAGCCAAAGTTTTTAAACTTAAACTTCTTCTAATGCCACTTCTTCAAAATAGATTCACCCAGACTGTGGTATTTTGTGGAAGAGCCACACTCAAGGGGCCAAAGAGCTGCATGTAGCTGGAGAGCCACAGTCTGCCGACCTACTGACCTAACCCATACACACAGAAGTGGCCCATGAATAAATTGCAGTAGAACCTTGTTCTGAGCCAGATCAATGCTGCGAACCAAGGCAAATTTCAACTTGAAAGAGTTCCCTGAGGAAATTCGGAGCCCCGGACACCCAAAAGCAAACATGCCATTCATTTCCCTCAAAGGAAAACAAAAGTGACCCATTCTCATCAGTAGGTCTGTCTATACAGATTGATTAAGTAATAAAGATTAGGATGGGGAGAAAGGGAAGATGAATCAATGGTAAGATAGGTAAACAGATAGTAAATAGATGAATAGATGGATCAATTGGCTGACTGATCAATGGCGAGGGCTTTTGATTTTACTTCCCATAAAACTGTAAATGTTCCTGGATGGCAAGTAATAGGTGAACACCCTGCAGGTTCCACTCATTTCTACATCTTTTTTCCTCTAGAAAAGGCCAAGGTTTTCCACAGTTTCCTAGACACTGACTGTGACAGGGACTGAAGTGCCATCTTTAGGCAAGAAACCTGGAGATGAGGGGAGGGCAAGGGCCAGGAGAGGAGCAGAGTGAGAGGCAGATCAGAATAGGCCAGTTAGGGAAGGGGGTGGGGGGAGCTCTTGGTCAGCTCATTAACCAAGGCCTGCCTGCAGTTGCTCTTTCTCCAGAAAAAAACAAACAAACAAAATCAACAAAAACCGGCCAGGCGAGGTTTGGGCAGCATTCACTCAGGAGCAGAATAAGCCAGACCCACCTCCGGAGGGAAAGCTCCTGGAGAGAATCCCTCAGAATACCATCTCAGGACACGGGGAGTTTGCTTACTGAATGCTTTTCAACTTTTGCAGGAGGAGGACTGTTTCTGGGTGAACTTGTCTGGTTGTTGGGGGCTGTTCTCCACACCTGGCTGCCCTGAGAAGGCACCCCGAAGGAAGGAACCCCCCTCTATCCCACGGGGCCACTCCCAACCCTGCAGGAGCCAGTGGCTCTGCCAGAATAAGGATGATTTTGCTGTCTTTGGGGTACTGGGAGGGAGATGTTGGGGGATGGGCAAAACAGAGATGAGCTCCTAAAGGTTGTTTTAGGAGATTAGTCAGCTAACTCAAAACCACTGGGAAGATAGGCTGAGCTGGGAGGGCAAGACTGGCCTGGGGACAGGGCCTGTGCTGCCTCTGGAGACCCCAGACCATGTAGGAGGGAAGCAGAGAGCTTACACCTGTGACCCATGCTTTTCTCCAGGGCTGAATTTGAAGAAGGATAAGAACTTTTAGGACATGCAAGAGGGTTTTTATCTCCTTTCACTTTGGAGTCCATGCCAGTGTTAAGTTGTTTTTGTTCACTTTGCTTTTCCAAAAATTAATAAAATACATATATCAAGGAGTTAAGAGAGATTTTATTGTTATTTCTCTTGTTCCAAATTCCAAAAAAAAAGGTTCCTATCTCAGGGTCTTCACAGATCCTTCCGTGATTGTCTACAAAAACGTGGTCCTGGTGTGCCAGGAGCACTTTCTAGGGACCCAGTAACTTCCATCGGGCCGCAGAAAAGACTTTGGAGTGAACTGCATCCACACACCTTTCCCGGTGGGGGCCGAGCCTGCCGCTGCAGCTGCTGGATGCGGGGAGGCATGGAGGAAGGAGGAAGGGGCCGTGAGGAAGGTGCCAGAGGCTGCCAGCGCCAGGAGGCAGACAAGCCCTGCAGGCTCCGGGCCCCAAGTGGGCACTGGGTCAGCCTCATCTGGGGACAGGGATGCTGGCCTGGCCTGGCTGGGGCTGCCTACTCTCCACCCTGCCAAGACAGGGGCCTCTCAGGCTCCCAGCCATTTTGTCCCTTTCCTACTTGGCTGCTGGCAGAGCTGGTGTGAGGTTTCTCTGGCTCCCTGCTCCTAAGCACCCTGGGCTGGGGGATCTCCCAGCCTGACGAGAGAGGCTGACTTCCTTTCCTTTGTCAGGCGGTGGGGAGGATGACAGCTTCCTTTAAGGGACCTTAAGAGTGAGCAGCGGTTGCCTCCTCAGCAGGGCACTGCTCAGTAGAGCAATTTTCTGTCTTGATTCACTCCGAAAGTTTGCGATTGACTTGCGTGGGTTTTACTTATTTTTTTCTCTTCTCCTTGTTGCCTCTAGTCCGTGACTTCCACAAACAACCAAGTTTCCTAATGCAGGCCCTGACCGTCTCCTGCTTTCTCTCTCTCTCTCTCTCTCTCTCTCTCTCTCTCTCTCTCTCTCTCTCTCTCTCCCCTCACTCGCTGCCTGGTGCGAGCAACTCACACAGACACCTCTGTCTTAGATGACAAGAACCACAAAGCTGCGTGGCCTCTTGACATTCAACAGCCATTTTCAAACACCCCTTCGCCTCGACTGAAATCCAGAAACTGGGCTGAAGGACGGGGGCTGGAAGCAGGGGAGGAGGTTGTGAAGAGGAAGGTGGAGTAAGATGCCCACGAGAGGTGGGGAGCTAAGAAGTGGCCATTTGCAGAAAGGCTTTGTCTTTTGTTTGCAAAGAGCTATCCCAGAGCCAGCCCTCATTAGAAAATCAATAGGGGCCCTAACCACAGCTCAACGGTCTCTCCAAAATTCGACAACCCTCTCTTCTCAGTCTCTTCATTGGCAAGTGCAAGGAAGAGGTTAAAAAAAAAAAAAAAAAGCAACCACTAAAACCAAAAGACTCCCCTTCTCAAGTATGCCCACCACTTCCACCGCCTTTACACAGAAAATGTCTAGAAACTTCCCCTTCCCCGATCCCACACTCCCAAAAGTCCCAGCTCCCTCGATGCCCAGGTGTGCTAACCTTGCTTTTTTGTGCTTTTTTTTTTTAACTGTGAGAAAGGAATAAGAGGAAGAAGTAAAAAAAAGCCACATTTCAATTGGCTCCTTATCTCTCCCCCTACACACACACACACAGAATAAAATAGGTATATAGGTACCCCTGATTCTGGTTTAGAGAAACCGCAGCTCTCCCCACCTCCCTAATGTTCATGTTCATATTCAGAGTCTTAAGGAAAAAGATGAGAGAAAGAAAAGACTAAACTGAGGGGCGAAGGTATGCACAACACAGGGTGAGAAATCAAACATGGAAATGAGGGCAGAGAAACCAGAGGCTTTTGGAAAAGGTACTCTGTCCCCTCCCCCATACACAAACCACCACACGGGCCACAGATACCACGATCTTCCCCCAAAACTTTTAGCCCTACCAGAAAAGAGAACTTAAAAAACAAAATCCCGTCACTACCTCAAAATGCACAGGTCTGCTTTCTTTGCAATCAGACCTTAAGCCTTTGATCTACTCCCAGGTCTTCCGCAGAAAACTGCACCCCATTTCTCTCAGACCCTCCACTCAGCCAGTGCCAAGCCCAGCCCCTGAACCAGGCAGCCAGGCCAGTCTCCCGTTCCGCTCTCCCTCTTGCTTTCTCTCTGACTCCACCAGCAGCCTACCTCCCTCTCCCTCTGCCGACTTTCATGTACTGAACATGCAGGTCTGAGTTTTTCTGTCAGCCTAACCGCATCCGGACTCTATTAAAGTTCCTGGCTCGGGATAAACAATGCAACTGTCGCGTGCAGCAGTCTGAAAATAATTGGATTAGCTAAAACATATCAACTGAAAAGAGACAGTCCTACCCAGGCAATCGGAGTGAGTGTCACCCTGGAGAAAACCCTGAGAACTGATCGCAGGGCCACTGGGTGCCCAGAACCCTCCCTCTCAAGTTTTCTAAACCGGGGTTTTGCCAGCTCTGTTTCAGGACTGCTCATCTCGCCCATAAAAAAACAAGTGGTTTTCACCACTTCTTTGTGCATAGAAACTCCACAGACGGAGGACAGAGGCCAGACAGCAGGAATGGACCGGGACAGTCACCCACCCTGCAACGGACACACCCACCACACAACAGTCTTCACAGAATCATCTCTGAAAACATAACTGAATCTCATCTCAGCGATGCCCAAACTTTCTGATTCAACTGCTTTGGTTAGAAATAAAATTGGTGGTGAATTCTCCCTTTTCTTTTCTTTTTTTTTATTATTTTGTGTGGGTTGGGAGGTGGTAGACATTAACACAAGTGTTTACACCAAGAGAATAAGTAAATAGTATGCTGGTAAGACAGGGTGTGTGCTTTTTGGAGAGAGGGTGAGCAGAGGAAGCACAGACACACCTGGGATCTGTTGCAGTCCTTCCTTCCCACCGCCTCTGGCTTCAGCTCCATCGCGGACTGTGTCCTGAGACACCTCCCTGTCCCTGCTGGGGCTGCAGGGACCTGGCCCTGTCTACTTTTTATTTTCATGCAGCCGCTTCCTAGGACAGAGCTTGCCTTGCTGACCCAAAAGTTACCATGAGAACCCCCTTTTCACACAAAGAATATGTGGCTGCTCTTGCAGCGTCACGCCCAGGGCAAAAAAAAGAGATATATACACTTTATTTACTCATGTCTGTAGAAAGGACTGTCCTCTGTTGACTGAATGACCCCGGTAGAGCTGGGCGGAGAGGAACAGTCAAAGAACTCAGAGGCCAGGCAGGGTCAGAGGAGGGACCTGTGTTTGTTTAGGTTTCAGGAGGTTTCATTTTAGCATTAAACACTAAAGAGTTATTCCCTCGCCTTCCATTTGGTCTCGGAAACTGACTGAAGGTTACAGGCACCGTCCATACCCCCCCACCCCCCACCCCCAGCAGGCTGGCAGAGGAGGGTTTATGTTTGTGTTTGTCTCTTTCTCAGCCCATTGGGGGGTTTAATTAGATCCCACTGCCACTCTGCCCTGAAGACAGGGCTGAGAGGGGACACACCTCATTCTTTGAGGCTGTTAGAATAGAAAGAAATCAAATCTCAGAGGGGTCTGGAGCCGCACCCAGGGGAGCCAGACTGGGCTCTCCTTTCCCGACCCCGGATTTAGGAGAAGGAAGAGCCAGAGGAGGAGGAGCAACCCCAGGGCAGAGCAGGCGCCTACCTGTGCTGGATCGCGCCTTGGGCCTCGACTTGCACCCAAAGCCGGTGGGAGAACCCCCCAGCAGGGTGCTGGGAGGGAAGAGTCCGGAGCTGTAGTCTGGGACGTAGGGCGGGTAGGTGGTGATGGGGTGGTGCGCGGAGGATGCCGTCCCTCCCAGAGTGGTCATGCTGCCCCGCGAGTGTGAGGACTCCAGCTTCATGCTGTCGGGCAACGGCACCTGGTACTTGATACACTCCTTCTCCTCCTGCCGGCCTGAGCCCGCCGAGCCGGGTGTGGACAGGGACGGGTCCGGAGAGACGTCCTTCGGCGGGGTGGGCGGGAAAGTGAAGAGGTGCGGGCTGGAGTGGCCCGCCGACAGGGAGGAGGACGAGGCTGGGGGATAGACGGAGAGAGGCCCCGGAGAGCCGTGGTGGATGGACGTCTTGGAGAAAGGGCTGAGGTTCCAGGGCGAAGCGGTGTGGTGGCTGCCCAGGGCTTTGCCACCGTCCAGCCAGGGCAGGGATCCGTGCAGCAGCGGCGGGCGACACACCTGGCTCCCTGCGGGAAAGGGCAGGAGGCAGACAGGCTGGTGAGAACAGCCCAGAGGCCCTCAGGTTGCCCTCCACCCCAGTCTCCCTGACAGGAAAATCCCAAACACAGACCTGGCCGGGGTGCAGGCCCACTCTCTCTAATCCAGGTGGTGCCCTAGGTACCTCGGGCAGCACACACTTCACCCCTCCCTCCCACACAAATGTCCCATCAAAGCCCAAAGAATGAAGGGCCTGTGTCTGACACCCAGGAGGTGCGGAGATGGAGTGAAGAAGGGCCCCTTGGCTTATGGGCCTCTCCAGATACACTTTCTAAATCACATCCCCTGAGGTCCCTCTCTAGAACCTGACTTGATTTATTGGCTTCCTTCAATGGCCGGGGTCCCCCATCCTAGACCTAATCCAGCCAGCCTGATAAGAGTCAGCTGTGAGTGATGAGGCCTGAAGGGGTGAGCCTGGACTCACAGCACTCGACACCAGCAAAGTCCACTGGCCCAGAGAGAGGCCAGCAGCAGTGTCCAGCTCCCCGTGGCCAGAGCAGGAAGGAAAGGGCTGGGAAGAGAGCAGAGGGGAGCTTCTTAGGGTTACTTGCAAGTAACCCCACTTCAGTGCTTGTTCATAATTGGCAAGGCCTGATATGGGATTTGCAGGGAGATTGTAATTGTTGAGACTGCCGGAGAAAGTTCTCAAGACTGTACCCTGGGATGCCTTTCACCCTCCCCGCTCCTAGAGAAGAAAATGCATTAAGGCCCAAGTTGTCCTTCCTCCAGTGTGATATGAGAATTTTCACCTGAGCTCCTGATACACACAATTCCAGTTCATGTGTAGGTTTCACTCACACACGGTTGAAGGTAGCCTTCACCCAGACAAGCCCATACATACACTCTGAGAGGGGGAAGTTTAAACTGCAAGTTCAAATCCACACACACCTTGATCTTTTAATCCAGTGCCTGCCTCGGCGTTTGACGTTCTATTTCAACCATTAAGAACAATACTGAAACTAAAATCTTAAGAGAGAGGAAGGGGAGGAGAGAGGAAGGGAAGGAGACTTCTCTGAACACCAAGGGTCAAGATTCAGATTATGCAGGAAGTAGTATAGTAAATAATATGAAGTCTGCATCCACGCATTTCCACTTAACTGCTGATCTGCACAGAACAAGGGCAAAGAGCGCCCCATCCGCAGAAACTATTGTTTCAATGCGGTGACAGCAGGGCGGAGGACGCCTGCTGCCCGAGGGGCTCTGTCATCTCAGCCAACCCGGGCATGGGAGAGCCGCTCGCTTTGAAACTTTGCTATTTCTTCTTTTAAAAACACCCTTACTGCTGAGAAGCGTTCAGCCCTCCCCCCCCCCCCCTTCCCCAACGACACAGGGCTGGGTTTCCTTTTAGCATTTCAGAACTCCCAAACTCCTCAAGGTGAAAGAGAAAGGAACAACAAAGTTAAAGCAACTGTAATCGCTTCTCCATAAAAAAAGAAACCCTGGTGGATCCTCCACCTTCTTTGGGAGCCTCCTGGACTGCCGCAGGCCCGGGCAGACGGTCAGGCCAGCGTTGCGGGGGGCAGCAATGAGGCCACCTACAAGCCGAGCCGCAGTGAAATTCTGTGCAGCCGGGAACCTAGGGAACTGCAAATGTCTCCACCTTAGGAGAGTCGTCTTTCCACCAAAACCCCTGGAAGCACCGGAATTCCATTCCTCCCAGCCCAGACGTGGCTAGACCTGCCTGCAAACCTAATGTCCGAGCTGTGCGGGAACAGTCCACATCAGGGATGTGAAGAAAGACGGCTCTCGGGCCTTTCTGGAAACGTGTTCGCTGGCAGAAGGAACTACGAGATAACCAGAGGAGCGGAGCCCTTTGGAAGAACCGAGTCTGGGCCGCTTTGGGCCAGCGCCGGTGCCGGCGGGGAGCCGTGGCCGCAGAGGCAGAGCCTGGCCCCGGGCGCCTGGGCCCTCAGAGGCCCCCCGACCTGCGGCCCCGCGCGGGGAGACGGGGCTGCAGCCCCGCGCCTGCCAGGTGAGCGCCAGGCCGCGGGGACCCCGGCCGCGCAGAGGCGCCTCTAGGACTGCTGTGAAAAACACACCCTCCGGACGGTGGAGACGGCTTCCTCGTCCATTTCCGGGCCCCCGGTTTTTAAAATGAAGCACGACCGGCGCTCGGAGCTTTGGCGGCGTCTCCCTACCCCCGGGTCGTCCCCCCCTCCCCCCCTCGGCCTCCCCGAGCTGGGGCGGCGGGGTCTCCTCCACACCAGGGCGGACTCACCGTGATGGGTCGGCGGGTACCTCTGCACCGTGGCCCTCACCGAGTTTCCGTAGTAGGACGGGACGTGGTTGCCTTGACCGTCGATGTTGAAAAGTACATCCACCTCCTCCGGCAGAGGGTACTGCGTTGGGTCCATGTAGGAGTGGCCGAGGCCCGGGTGGTGCGTGTCGGGGTGCTGCCCGTTGAGGACCGCGGGGTGGTGGTGGCTCACCCAGCGCGGCTGGTCTGCCGACACCTCCATGGCCCCGGCTGCGCTGGCGCCCTCTCGCCGGGCCCGGAACCCGCGGGTGGAGAGGGAGGGCGGGCGGTCTGGGATGTCAGGGGGTGGGGGCTCCGAGGATCTGCAGGTGAGCTTGCCGTCGGAGGAGCGGGAGTCGTTTAATGACTTGTTTTCAGTATGGGAATGGGAAAGGTGGGCAGGAAAGATGAGCAAGTGAGATTTTCAAAATATATATATATATATCTTTGAGTGGTAGTTTAGCAAAGAAAAGAGGAAAAAAGAAATTAAAAAAAAAAAACAGGTACAGTAGGATAAAGGGGCCCCAGGTTGCAAAGGGGGGCGAGGACGGCTGGAATTCTGCAAGTGAGGCTCTTCCACAGCCGGCTCCGAAGCGGAGGCCCTCCTCGAGTCACCTGCAAGAGAGAGAAGGGGAGACCTGGATGAGCTCTTAAGTTCTTTGGCACCTGAGTTTATGAAGTGGCACCACCTGCCCTCGAGCGGCAGGCCCGCGCCCCGGGACACGCACACACGCGCACACGCGCGCACCTTCTACGGAGCTGGGCAAACCCGGACGCAGCCCGGGAGGGAAAGCTCCCAGAGGACATCCCACAGCCTGGCGCTCCGAGAGCCCGGGGCCGACTGAGCCCTTCCAGCTCGGACGGCACCCCCTCCCTCCGGGGGACACCGGTCCCAGGACCTTCCTTCCAGCCTCTAGAAACTCTCCAAAAGAGGAGGGTTGAGTTTAAATGTTGTACAGTTTTCCCAAATGCGCGGGGGGGGGGGGGGGCAAACTTTTTTTTTAAAAAAAAGTCGCCGGTACCAACCTGGTTAGCGAGGAGCAGAGAGGAGGAGGAGGAGGAGGCGTGTGACCTGAAGAGCAGAGAGTGCTCCGTCAGATTGCGTGGCTTGCTCTGTCTTGCGCTCTCTCCGTCTCTCTCTCTTTTCCTCTCTCTCCCTCTCTCAGTATTTTTTTTTTTTTTTACAGGGAATGCATTCTTTCTGAAAGTATCAAGACGGCGCCAGGCAGCTCAGTGTTCGCAGACAGCTGTGGCGCGACGCAACTTAAGGAGGTTCTAGTGTCATCTGCGAGAGAGGGAGGAGCCTGGCGCTGGCGAGGAGGGGACAGCCTCCCCCGCGCAAGGAAACTGCAACCCAAACCCGCTCCAGGGCTTCACCCCCAACCCCTCCTCTCGCCCCTCCACTGACCGGAAAGGGGCGCCTCGCGGGGCTGCCAGGGCCGGGAGCCCGGGGGCGGCGGGTGGGCGAAGCGGCCAGGGGCGGGGGGGGGGGGGGGGGGGGGCAGGAGGGAATTCGCGCTCTGGCCCTTTAAATGTGGCTCCAGCTCCTGCCAATTCTTTCCGGCTGGGTGGATTATTCCTTGCCGGTGAAACCGGCCTGCTCCATTCATAAACTTAATTTCTGCAGGCAGAGTTGCTTTTTCAGACTTTCTAAATGAGCAATTTTTTTATTCATTCTGGGGAGTACAGAGAAGTTCACTGACTTGGTGCTATGAGCATGTAAAACTGATCAGAAAAAAAAAAAAATTAACGTCCAAGTACTTTGAGATTTGCCTCTGGAGAGAAATGTCTGCAAATTGAGAAATCGGGCAAGAGACATAGACCTTTGATTGAAACTCCGCGTCACTTTTGGAGTCGCTGTCAATATGTCCCCTGTCTTTCGAATGTTTCAGCTGTTGCAGCTGTCCTTGCAAACCTAACATTTGTGATCGAACTGTGCTTTTGACTTCAGTGGCAAAAGTGGGTGGGATGGAGGAAAAGGAAAGAGGGAGAAAGACTCCAAAGAGTTCCAACTGCAGCGAGGGATTGGTAAAATGGAACTCGGGTCTTCACTCCAGTTACCCAACTTTTCCTAACTTACTCCGGTTCCCAGCGTATTTCCCCAGCCTCCTTCACCGGCCGCGGGACAGACCGCGGCTACCGCCCCGAGCTCGGGACTCGGGCCGCGGAGCCCCAAACCCCGGGCGGAGGGAGCGCAGCTCGGAGACGCCCCACAAGGGCGGGGCGGAGCGGGGCGGGGCTGAAAAGGAGCCAATCAGCGGGCGAGGCTATGGCCGGGCCGCGATTGGCCGGCCCCGCGGCCTCCAACCTCCGCTGCCCGTCCTGGTGCTTTGAGCCACTGCATCCCCTAGTGGCGCTCAGTCTCTGCAGCCGCGCAGCCCGAAAAGGTGGCCGGGGCGCGCAGGGGTCAGGCGGAAGACTCAGGTTCCAGCCTCTGTTCACCCAGCAGAGTGTGAGATGGGAGAGAGTTCTCCCACGGACGGTACCAAGAGTTTGATGTGGGTTCTATTTGAATTGAAGACAGTATTCCCTTTTCGCTCCTCCACCCCATAAAATGCCGTCAAATACAAAAATTGGAGCTGGAGGATTCCTTTCATGCAAAAACATCGATAGTCAAATTCAGCCTTAACTTGGTGAGGGGAAGTTGGTTTAATAGACTATCCTTCTAGAAAAATAAGTAAAATTTATTTTTAATAAATAGTGAAAACGTGGATTTCCCGGGTCTTGGATTTGTAGTTTCTCTTGAGTCTCCTCCATCTTCTTAAACCTGGTGTTTGTTAGAAACCAGTGGAACAGGAGGAATATCCCTAAATTATGCACCACTACCACCAACCAACCACCCCCTTTCTCCTGAGCCCAGTTCGTCCCCGGTTGTCAGGGCGGCCCAGGAAAGGAGCATCGATTTTCCTTTCCCTCCGACCGCTGCCCTCCGGGGCCAGCAAAGCTGCAGCCTCTGCTGCTCGCCGCGCTCTCCAAACCTTTTAATTATTTAGCTTCTAACATTCACCGGAAGCCGCTCCACAAACGGGGACAGACGACCGCACTCACACACACATTTGCTAAAAGTCCCGAGATTAAGATGGAGAATGGAAGCAGGAAAAAAAATGAGCAGCGCTTCTCCGAGCGCCAGTCTGGCACCGGGACGCATGCTCGCCTGACCCCTGTGCAGAGCCACCCCAGACCTGGAAGCCGGGAAGGATCAAGGAGGCCTTTCCCGCAGAGAGAAGGGCTGCCCGCGCCACAACTTGAAAACGTTAACTACTGCGGCAGAGAAGGATTTTTCAAAGACAAAGAGAAAAGATGTGTGAGGAGGCCTTCCGGTGCGGCGGCGCCTCTCTGATAGCCCACCAAACCGGGGCTGGGAGGGGGCGGGGGCATTATTCGTTAGTTAAATCACAAGCACCAAGTCCGGCTGCCCCGGGAGGGAGAACCCCCACCCCGACCACCCTGCACAAATGAGAGACCTTGAAGGCCCCTCCGGGTCTGGGTGGCTGGGGGCTGCGGCTGGACCCCGGGGTAATGGAGCCGGCCCGCAGGGGGTATTTAACATTTAATTCCCCGCCGGGCCGCCCCGGTTCCCGGACTGACAGTGGGTAATTGGGAAAGAGGACGTTGCTCTTTTGATGGCCCGCGCCGGCCAGTCTCGCCGACGCCACACTGTGTTTGACGTCACGGGCCCAGCCCCAGAGCCGGGAGCACAGAGCAGGGGGGTCGGGGGGGGGGGAGGGAAGGAGGAAAAGGGAGAGGAGAAGGGTACCGGGGAGGGTGGGCCGAGGTCGGCCTCGGGACCCACGGGGAGGAAGGGGGAAGGGAGCGCGGCTGGAGAGAGGCTACAGCGCTTGGCCTGAGGCGAAGAGCCCGGCTGCGGGGGTCCAGGCTGGGCCAGGCGCCGGCTAGACCCGCCTCGCCGGCAAATGCAGACTGGGCTTCCTCCTCCGGGGGAGGGCGGGGGAGGGGAGGGGAAGGGAGGGCGCTCGAGGCCGGGGGGAAGGGGGAAAGGTGGTCCTGACTCCCCTCTGCCATAGCCCGCAGAGCTGATCCCGGCCTCCAGCGGAGACGCTCAGCGCCCTTCCGCAGACCTGACAGCCCCTTCCCCGAGCACCTCTGCTTGTCTTGTCTACGAGGCCCCCTTTCCCCGGCAGCAGCGGGAGGAGGAGAAGGCGAAAAGACCGAGGAGGATGCTGTCGCCCCGGGCTCCAGTAGGGCGCCAGGCCTCCCGCACCGGGGTAAGGGGCAGGCGAATGGCTTGGATGCCCGGGACCCTGGAGGCAAGCATGCCGAAGCCAAGCAGATTGCTGCGCAACCACCGCCCACCTACCCCTGCCCCCACCCCCAGGAGCCGAGTCCGAGCGAGGGGCGGCCGGAGCCGGGGTGGCCTGTTTGCAAGGCCAAGCCTCCCGGCGGCTGCTTTAGGCGTCAAGTTGAGTGAGGTGTGTGTGCCCTCTTGGGGAAAGGGTAAGAAATGGAGCCTCACTTTCTCTCCTTGGTTGGGCTACACTGGGACCCACCCCCAGCCCCCAAGCACATGCGTCCCACCCACCCGCCCTTCCGGGTGCGTAGAGACTCCGTGGAGACACAAGTGGGGAACCCAGCCCCACCAAGGAACCGGGGCCCCGCAGCGCAGAGGGGAGGGGCGTGCCCCCCCCCCCCCCGAGGCTCACCCCGGGACTCAGGGATCGGAGATCCACGCGGGAGCGTTACCCACCCGAGCCTGGCGCCGGGCGCGTGCAGGCGAGCTCCGCGGGGCCGAGGTCCTGGGAGCTGCGGCCCCGGCCTCCGCGCTGTCCGCGGATGGTAACGAGGAAAGCGGAGCCTCGGGGTCCGAGTCACAAAGTTACTAATCCCGCGCCGGGGAGCGGGCGCGCCTCGGGCCGCCCCGGGCGGTCATTTGAGCGTGTTTACTTAAGGACTTTGCAAGCGGAGCGCGCGCGAAACAGTCGGATTTCCAGCGAGGCAGCAAATATTTGCAGGCGGGAGAGAGGAGCGGAGCCGGGCCGCGCCGCCGGGTCCCTCCCCCCGGAGCCGCGGCGCCGGCCTGGGCGGACCCGGCCTCACAGCTCAAGACTGAAATGCAGCCGGGAACCTGCGGGACTGGTGGGGGCTGGGAGGGCGTAGAGCGACAGCAAAGGCCAGAAATCGGAGCGCAGCCCCGAGGCCCAGGCCAGCCGCGGCTGGGGGAGGAGAAATCCCTGCCCATTCCAGCTCCATCAATCTTCGTTGCCTGCGCTCGGTCCATAAAAATGGTGTGAACGGGCCGCGGTCGCTGAGAGGAGATGGAGGCCCGAGGTGCCGAGGCCGGCGCCGGCCCCGCACCAGCTGGGTTCGCACCCTGGCGGCCAGCAAGCCTCGGGCCGGAGGCCAGTTGGTCACGGGAAGCGCGGCGCAGCCCCGCGGGACATTTAATTGGGCATCTCCACGGTGAGAGTGGCCATTGTTAGAGCAATTAGCGAGAGAAAATGACCTCCAAGAGGCGGGTACACTCGATTCCCTTCGCCGGCTGCAGCCGAGACCCGGGCGCCCGGGAAAAAGAGCCTGGTCCGGGGGGAAAGATGTGCTGGAGTGTCGGCTCCCTTCCTTTCGGGTTTTGTCTTAGGTGTGGGAGTTCCAGTGGGGCAAGTTAAAACGGGGAGAGAGATGCCGCGTCCTCGCCCTGGAATGCCCTTGCTGGGCCTCGCTAGCTCCGCGGGGCGCCGCGGGACCTCCGCGCCTGCTGGCGGCAAGCGTCTGAGCCGTGGCTAAGCTCGGGTCCCCGGAGCCTGGAGAGTGAGAAGCAGGAAAGACAGGGGCGTGGACGCCGGCCTCCTTCCTCCGTAGCCCGGGGTCCCCCACCTCGATCACGCGAACCGCATCCCCATTTCTTTCTCCACTGGGAGAAGGGACAAAGCAGAGAACCCCTTTCTGGCGCGCACACACACCTCCCTCTCGACTGAGCCAACCCCGTTGCCCCCTCCTCTGCCTCGTCCCTAGTATTGGGTTACCGCGGCCAGCGGAGATTTTCACTGACTGCGAGAATAGCACAGGTAAAGCTGTATAAACAGCTCGCCGGCTGCCGGGCCGGAGGGTTACGCTGGGGACACGGCCCCAGGCTGGCCTTGGGGGAGCCGGCTGCGGCGCACAGGTTAAACACATACCAAATCTGCAGTCCCCACCAAGCCCCTTCTCTTCCCCGCGTGAACTGAAATGCAGAGCGGCGAGATCGCAAGGCGCTGAGAAAGAAGCCGGCATGTGTGGGCTGTGCGGCTGTTCTCTTCAAATGAAACAGCGAGCAGGGGACCCGGGCAACGCAGAGGAAAAGGGGACCCCAAAACACTGGCGATGGGAAGATGCCGGAGGTGGAAACGTCAAAGGGGAAATCCGTGGGAACTCAGGCGATAAGAGGTCCGCGGGCGCAGCCATCCTCCCGGCTCCCACGCCCAGCCGCGCCAGGCCTAGAGGTCCACCTGTCCTGGGAAATGAGCCATCACTTGGGGGGTAGTGTGTGGTTTTATTTACTTTCTTTGTTTCTTTGTTTGTTTATCATCTATGACCGGTTAAAATTCGGAAAGAAACCCGCCCAGCCCGGGAGGAGCGGCGAGAGTTGTGGATGTCGAGCGGCAACGGGAGAGGGGAGGCCCTCTGAGATTGCCCCCTCCCCTGCGCCCCTGCCGCAGGCCGGGCCCCCCAGCCTGCGGGGGATCCTGGCCCTCCGTCAGCCGTTGGCTGCTTCTCCAGAGTTGAGAAAAACCCTGATTGTAGCGAGATAAAAAGGGGGCAGGTAGGGGTGTAGCGGAAAGGGGGAGGAAGGAGGGAGAGAGCAGGGGATTTCTGCTTTTTAGTTTGACAGTGCAGAGGTCTGAGGGTCTGGCACAGCGGGGAGCCCCGGGGCTGGGTAAAAGAGAAAGATTTCCCCTCGTGGGTGAGTGGGAAGGAATGCAAGTCACCTCAGAGGACGGCGCACCTCCCCACTCTGCCTCCCTCCTGGCCTCTGCGGGCTGGCTGGGGGGACAGGTGGGAGGGCTTCAGCAGGTTCACGCAGCGCTTCCGGGGCCCCTGGCCGCTGATCCGCTTCCTCCCCTCCCTCCCATGGCTCTTTGGAAGGGGCTCGCTAATCTAGACCCTCCTCCTATGGTGTCCTCGGGCTGCTCCGCTGAAGCAACTGGAACTCCCATGGAAGTGGCCAGCATGCGGGAGGATGGCTTCCTCTCCCGTTTTTCAGGCGCTGAGGCCTGCAGGTGGGCACCCGCTTCACTCCCGTGGCCTTCCCGCCTCACCGCCACCCCACCGCGTCCCCAGACCCGTGGCCTGCCCTAACCTGGTCCCAGCCAGGAGTCCCCAGCGTTTACCTCCTGGCGACTCTCCTCCGGCCACTTCCAGGTGGCAATTCCGGAGGAGGGCTTTATCTTGGGGCTATTGCGTGTTCACGTCTCCAAATGAGCCAGAAAACCGGGGTGTGCATTTTGCTGGGAAATCAACCACAGGCTGCAAAGGAAGGGGGAGTTCACCCTCGGGAGAGGGCAGATCGGGGAAGGTGATTGCGTTCAGATCGGGAGACAGTTGAGGAGAGTTTCTAAAAGCACGAATTGTTCAAGTCTTCCTTTGGACACGCTGGAGACCCCCCCCCCCCCCCCCTAACCTGTGCGCGCGCCCTGCCCAGGTGGACAGACGCCATCCTGCGTGCAACCCGTCGCCTTTCTTCCCGAGAAGGATGCGCCTCGCCGGCCGCCTCTCCCCGCCAGGCCCCCCGCTGGCGCTGGACTCTCCGCCGCCTGCCACTTGGTGGGACCCAAGCAATTTGTTATATAAAACAAAACAGCAACCACACACGTGTGCCGGCAGACCCGCAGCGACGGACACCCAGGGAGACTCGCCCCAGCGCCTGGACAAGGTTTTTTTCTTTCTGGTCCTTCCAACGCCCGCACCTACCGTCACTACCGCCAGCCCCTTCTGTCCAGTGGCCAGAAGCAAAGGGGGGTTCGGACTCCAGCTTGGAGGCTGCCTTGGCCCAGGCATGGCTGTTGCTAAACCTCTCTCTGGTTACTCCAAGCATTAAGAAAAAGAGATGATCAAGAATACTTGGTCGGCACACAAAGACACGGCGAAGAGAATGCACATTGATGTTCAAAAGGGCTCAGATGTGGAAAATGAGGCAACACCTCAGTGCAGGCCAGAAATGGTTAGAATAACCCATGCTAGAGAATACTGGCTTTATTATTATTATTATTATTATTATTATTATTATTATTATTTTCCCCTAACACCTTGTCAGGGTCCCTGATACCCTGCCACTTACCACAGTTCCCAGCCACAAATTGCCTTAACCTCCAGAAGATGGGTTCTCAGCCACCCAGCTCCCACATACCTGCCTCTCCCCAGGCTCTCTGTGTGGTCCTGGGCTGCTGGGCATCCCAACAAAGAAGTTCCACCACAGTACTCAGGAGCACCCACTCCTGGGCCCTCACTGTGCTCCCAATTACCCCCACTTCTGGAAAAAGGCAGGATGGAATTATGAAATAAAGGAAAATACAGCTTCTACTGTCTCTGGGCTTTTGGCTGCATAGACAAGCCAACCCGGAGTCCCTGGAGTTAGGGGAGAGCTCTTGTGTAGAACGGAGGGGTGAGCCTGCAGGTCCAGGTGGTTGGGTTTGTGTGCCCAGTGCCATTCCCCGGTGTCCTCAGACTCCGTCTGGCTCCTAAAGCCAGGGACCTCAGGCCGTGCAGGGCCACCGCGGAAAGCTGGAAGCTTAGCCTCCTGCTTGGTCCCATGCGGGAATTGATAAGGGGACCCAAAACCCACCTGGATCTTGGTCAGTCTAACCTGGACATCCTACCTTGCCCAGGATTCAAATAGACAGAAAACAATTTCTTTCCTAAAAATCCCGCAAACATTTAAAAGGGTTGCCGATAAGCCCCCTCCCGCAAACAGCCATTTAGGCCCTGCAAGCATCAAATACCCAGGTCCACTCTACCAGCCTCACTGGGACTCCCTTCCCAAGCCTGTCACAGGACCAACAGCCCCTCTCACACACACCTTTTCTGCCAGAGCAGCTCAAGGATAGAAGCATTGCAAATGCTACTTTATTGCTGTCTCTTTCAATTTTGTAATCTGTCATCCACAGTCCCTGAGTCAATGTGGCTGACAGAGGAGGAGAGAAGTAGGAAACATGGGACCCAAACAGAGGGGAGTTCCTGCCGGTTGGAGTCATTTTCATCCTCTGCCCTGGACAGAATGGCCCCATGTCAGTTTCCTTACACCTTCCCTGTCTGAGAGGAGGCAAAGATATCTGAAAGAAACTCTCCTGCCTAGATTCACTCAGTCTCCCTTGCATTTCATCTGTTTGGGTTGGGAACCTCTGATGGAATGACTTTTGGGAGTCTGTTAGTCCAGTGTCCCAGGAGAAAGTAAAATACTTGTCTCCTCTTCCTCTCCTGCTCCCCACAATCCTAGGCACCCTCTCTCCCAGGCAGTGGTTTTCTTACTTGCCTCGGGGTGCTTCTGGAAGCACAGGTACTTCCAAGCCATCAGCACCCTCTCCCCCCTCCCATTTCCATGTCAGATGCCCACACAGCTGGGCTGCAACTTTTATCTCACAGCACACAGCTGCTTCTTTAATTATATGCAGAGACAATGAGCCTAAACACACACTTGTAAGCAAAGGGAAATAAACATGAAATTGACACTGGGACCCTGCAGCCACCTTGAAAGAAGACTGAACTGCTCCTCCCTAAATAGGTTCTTTTCCCCAGTGCTCTGCCCTGTCCAAGTGGAAAATGTGTGCCCAGCCCTTCTCAAGCATTTCTGCCGGCTCTTATTTTTCTGTTTAGTTTTTCTTCACCCACTTCGTTCTATTAGCTCTTTTCGCCAAACAAGGACATACACACATGCACATACCATGCTCGCCCAAGGTCATTGCAGAAAGCCCAAGATTCCCAGTGACCAGAACGAACAATGAGACTGAGGTCTACTTCACTTTTCCCCAGAGGCAGCTATCCCTTTGGAGCCCTTTTAATTCTCTCCACGTGGAGCCGGGGGAGCCGGGGGAGCCAGTGCAGAGTTAGAGGGAGAAGATAGCGATATTCACTGACCTGGGTAGCTTGCTCCTGCTGCCGGCCAGCTGTTTTTTATTATTTCCTGACTTGCCAGAGATTTGAAGGCAGAAATGACAGACAGACTTAGCCACTGTTGTCGCCGCTGCGGTCCTTACTGCCCCGGCTGCTTACGGCATCTCACGCAGGCTTCCAGCAAGAAGTAAAACCTGGGTGATGTGCATCCTTCCTAGGAACCCCCTCCCTCCTGCCCTCCCTCCCTCCGCCTTCTCCTGCTCACTGTACTGAGCGAGCGCTTCCGGGTTGCAAAGGGGGAAAGGGAGGGAGGGCTGAAGACTGAGCGAGGAATGACACACACCCCCCCCCCCCCTTTGCAAACACGCAAACTGGGCACAAGGGATGGTCGAAGCTGGCAGGGTTGGGGGGATGGGGAAAATCGCCTCAAACATGATCAGCCCCTAGAGCCAACAAAGCCCACTGTATCCGGCAGGGTCGGGATTCGCATTGTAACTGTCATCCGCAGTGTTGACTGGGTCGTTACCTACCATAGATATAAAAGCTTTCCTGGAGTTTTTCTCCCCTTTTGGAGAAGTGGGAACCCAGTGGGAGTTTCTAGAGATACAACTGGTGGCCAGCACTAGCAAGGCCTGCACCCCACAGGGCTTTCCCTCTCCTTTCTGACTGTTCCTCCTGCTTCTGTTTATGCTAGCACCTCAAAAACTGCAGGCACTCTCCAGCCACATCTATCTTTAGCCGCAGCCGGCAAGTAAAAGTTAGGAAAAGCAGGACGCCGGGTGAGGGGCTCTAGGCCTCCTGTTACTCTTGGGCCCTCCTCCTGGTGGGCACTGAAAACGCTCAGAGGCAGAGGTATCCATGCACCCCCAAAGTAGAGGTTTGGGGAGGAGGATCTCTAGGGGTCCCAACTCTTTTCATAAATACTTCTGGGGGAGGTTTCCCTTTTAGGAGAGTGAGATAAGGGAGCAAGAAGCAGAAGTTGCTCTGAAGATAAAATGTCTAAGGAAAATGGTCCTATTTGTCTACCCACCCACCCAGACACTCCAGCCCTCCCCTTGAAAGCCCTCCCCTCCTGTATCAAACCTACTTTTGCTGGTGGAAGATCAAAATAGCCCACGGAGGGGTCTGTCCTGAATAAATTTCTGCAAGGGTAAAATGAAACTCCATAAACATTGGGGTAGAAAGGTCAGGGTCCATTTGTTTTGACAGGTAGAGTTTTGCCTTCACAATATTTATACAAAAAGACTATGGAGACTGACTTTAAAAATAAATAAATCTTTGGGGAGAAATAAAACAAAAAGTGTCCATTGCCAGGCCAGGAAGTCACGAAGTTTCTTGTGCTGGAACCAGGGCGGTGGGGAGGAACTGCCCAGCTTAAGGGTGCAGAGTTCAGCGGTGGCTGCTGGGCTGCAGGGAGGCCAAGGCCATTGGTCCTCAAGGTCAGAACAAGTGGGGCAGAGGTGGGGCGGTGACCCAAGGCGGGCGGGGGGGGGGGGGGGGGGGGGGGTTAGGGAGAGTCAAGGAGTGCGGCCTGAGAGTAAGACTTTTCGGGCAGTGAGTTGTCTGCAGAGCAGGTACAGAGCGATGCCCAGGCCGGGCACCAGGTGGGGGGGGGGGGGGGGGAAGGGGGCGGGGGAGGGGGGAGATCCCGGAGTGCGGCTGCAGCCTCCAGCCCCTGGAATCAGACATCCCACACCTGCCTGTGCCCTCGACTCCCACAGTCCCTCGGGATTTCGGGTCTAAGCTGAGAGTAGGGTACAGGGGATTCTCTCTTGCTAATCCAACCAGGAGAAGAGAAGGGGGTTCCCTGCCATTGAGAGAACCCCAAAGCCCACTTCAATCACGAGTTCAGCCCCTCCTCCCCCTCCTGCCCTCTGTCGCCCTCCTTCCGCCACCAAGTGGCAGAACCAAATTCCCTGGCGCCAGGGTTCGGAGTCGGCCGGGCTGCGCGTTTTGAGGACTCTGGGGGGCAAGGTCACTCCGCTGACAAGCTTTCACCAACTTGTTGCCCTGGCGCATCCCGTGGGGCTGTGCGGACGGTGCCAGCGAGGCCGCGCAGGGTCAGGCCGCGGTCGGTGGCGAGAAGAGGATGGCGGGGACTCCGGAGCCCTTTTAGGGTCCTGAGCCCCCCTCGATTCTGCCCGCGCACAACCTCCTGGGGACCGGACTGCGGGCTCCTGGAGGAGACGTCCATCCCCTAGACGGCCACAGCTGTCTCTTCAGCCTTGGTGTTCGCTACAACCCACCCACCCAACCCGCCGTCCACCAAGCTGTGGGCTCTTCGTGTCTTTCTCCAAAGTCCCCTCCCCACTCTGGTCCGTGTTGTGGGTCCCAGTCTCCCCCGCATCCCTTTCCTCTCTCCCCCCCCCCCCCCCCCCACCCCCCCAGGCACACACACATTCGCATCCAAGTGGAAAGCCCTGGTGCCTTCCCTTAGCCTCAGGACCCAAACCCCCTGGAACCCAAGGCCGGCTCCGGCTCCGGCTCCTCCAGGCCCTCTCGGCCACCCCGCGCGCGCGCCCCTCGCCACCCGGCCCACGCGCGCGCCCGCGGGTTCCGGCGGCCCCTCGCCGCGCTCCTGTTCTGCTGACGCGGGCACTTGCTCGCCTCCAAGTCTAAAGTGACTGGCGAGGGACTGAGAAATGCGATCGCATACACGCGCCCCCCCAATTCCACCTCAGCCAAGGAAGGCTTCATTTGAGGAAAGTCGGCTGCCGAAGACACTCGGACTTTAAAAAAAAAAAAAAAAGGATCTAATGAAAATATAACTGATTTTCATTGTCATGGTTATGGAGGGGCAAGACGCAGAGAAGAAATGCCAGCCGAGCGTGTCTTGTCTTAGTAGACCTAGAGGCGGACACTGCTGCTTAATTGGGGACACACGAGCGTGTTGTTGCAGGAGGGTTGGGGGCGAGTTGACGGTGAGATGGTGAGGAGCAAGTGGGGTGGAGAAAGGAGAGAATTCACTCGGAGACGTAAACAAAGTGAAGCCGGGGCTCCGGTCGCTTAGTGAGACCGCGGAAGATTTATTCGCCATTTGTAGACATCGCCTCTTTTCCCCCCCTCCCCCCCGCGCACCGTAAAGATGTTGCTTTAATGAAGCTACAAGTCGCTTTCTGAATTTTAAAAGCCCCTGCCCTGGCTCACTGGTTCGTGGCTCGGGTCTCTGTGAGTATGCGTATATGCTTGCGCACCAGAGGGCAGACGGCCCTCGGGTATTCTGGGGCGACTGTCCGTGCTAAAGGCTGAGGCTCAACGGGTCTCAGGGTGACCGATGCAAACGAGTCAGAGGGGACAGGGTGGCTTCACTCCCGAGATTTCAGGACGTTTTGGTGGAAGAAAGAAGGCGGGGACCCAGTGCTCTGCCACACACAGGCTGACTCACTCAGGTGCTCCTCGCCTCTAGTTGCTGCTGCCCCTGCGCACACAGCTTGCTGCTGGCCTCGCTGGATCCTCTTCCCTCACTGGAGCGCCCACCGCCCGGCCTTTTAACCCCTTAACCCTGGTGAGGCCATCATCTCTCCTGGGCTTGGGTTCAGAGGCCGAACCAGGTAGAGAACTGTTCTTTCGAGGCTCCTGGGCCTCAGTACAGAGCTTGGTTTGGGTTCTTTTTGGAGGCAATTGTGCGGCCTAATTGACACCAGCATCTACTACTTTAAATCCTGTGGTGCGTTGGGCGACAATCCTACAACCTCAGGCATTTGATTGGATTTTAAGCGTAAGGGAAGTCACCAGGCATGTGGAGGTAGAAGATAGATCAGTAAATGACTAATAGATAATAGAAACATTGTGTCCCAGATCTCTGCGATGGCTACATAGATATGAAGTTCACCTGTTGGATAAAGAAAAAGGAGACCCTGTAGGAAGAAATAATCGCTGACAAAATCTCCAGTCTTTCTAAGAATGTGTGGCCACTCAGAGTTGTTCTATTCAGGGTTGGAGGAACCATATATTTATTCTTTCAGGTTTCCAACATCCCGTTTCTTTTCCCTAAAACACAGGTAACATTTTTCTGGCTGCCTATCCTTCATCAGCATCAACCCTCTTGTCAATGTCTACCTTTCTATATACACCCTCAGATTGGTTTAGTTCTTTCAAGCGCTCACTCTGCCAGATCAAAACACACACTCAATATTAGCCTTGGTTTAAAAGTTCTAATCTTTCAATGCCATTCATTGAGATTTAATTTATTACAAATGTGTAGGATAGGGGGGAGGGGGGTTGGGAGGGTATAACCGGTGTCTGGGGTGGGGACAACCAGTTCTTTCATTTTTCTTCTCTTTTTCCTAAAAGAGCATTTTTATTAAACTCAACTTTCAGGTTTATGACTTTGCAGGTTTCCCGTAGGAGAACTGCAGGCTGGTTGGGGTGGGTGGGTGGTGCAGGACTGTGCAGTGGGGGCTGGGTTGTGTGGAACCATGGACATCTCAAATGAAAGTTTCACAAAGCAGGGACTGGAATTTTTTTTTTTTAATCAGACCTATTCCACCCAGACGCCCTAAATAAATAGCCCCGTTTGCAAATTCCTATCAATTATTACGTGATGGGAAAAATCCTATCTGAAAATAAAGCACGTGGACGCGGAGAATTTTAATTAAATCTTACTGTGGATATAATAACATGGAAGTGATTTTTCATTCGGCGCTTGCCTGCTCACCAGTGTTTTATGGCGTTTTCTTGCCTCTGACTTTATTTTAAAATATTAGACGAGGTGGAGAATTATAAACGACTCTTTCCTTATCTGTACTGCTCACATATCCAGGATCAGAGGAGCTGATTAAGAAAGAAGTCAGAGGCAACGTTGGATTCATAATGATTTGGAATAATGAATCCTTATCTCTGCTTTCCAGATTATCTGCCTTTCAGCTCCCAATGTTTTGTTACATGGGATAATTTATTGCATCTAATACATCACAATGAATCTGATGGTAGAAAGTGATGGCCAACGTTGTGAAAAGGGGGCCCTTATTTTTTATCCTGGGGCAATGAAACTGCTTTTGCAGTTTTTAATTGGGAAAATATAAGGTAGATCTGATTTAAAAAAAAAAAAAGAACTGGGTATAATCTTGCCTGCTCCTGCTTTACCATGCTGCTCTTTAATTAGTGTGTCAATTTCAGGCTGAAATTAACAAGATCGACCTGAAACCAGTGCTTAGTTTCTCCCCAGCACCAAGATCCTAATTTTTAACATGATTTATTTTTATGAAAAGGGAGATAATTAATCATAAACATTGACTAAAGCGCAGAGCCAAGTTAAGATAAAATGCCATTTGCATCTTTATATACAAAGGTACCAATGATGTTAATTTTTCTGAGATTTCTCCTCCCCTCACCACCTCCTGGCCACACAGCTGCCAACCTGACTGCTGCTCACTCCAGTCCCATTCCAAGTAAACAAACAAACATTCCGTTTCCTTTCTGTGTGTGTGTGTGTGTGTGTGTGTGTGTGCATATATATATATATATATATATATATATATATACACAGCTTTTCTGGCTTTGTCTGTTAACACATGCAGAGTGTGCAAGGGCTTCCTTCTCCCAAATCGGAGGGGTAGGTGGATCCTCCTGTTCTTCCAGACCACTCCCCTCCACCTCCACTCATCCTCTTCCCCTGCTTTAGAGTTAGAGAGAAGAGGACACACATCTCATTTAATGCTTAATTAGTTACAATAATTGGCATTTTTGTTTCTTTTGTCTTTTGCCCCAACACCAAAGGCACAAAAGCCATTTAACGCAACAGGCTTTACTCTCTGCCTCTTTTAGGACACATTTCAGAATACAAGGCTGTGCCCAGCATACTCCACCCCTACCCCCATCCCCCACTGACAACGCTAGCAACCTCCCGGCTTCAGGAAGTCAAAGGGGCAGGAGTCACTGGTAATTTGCTCTTTAAGCTTTTTGGGCCTGTTGATTACTTTCTGGTTGCTTGGATTAAACAATCTTTCCAAATATGCAAACCAATGAGAGGAGATTCATACATATTCGCTCTCCAATTGTTCCTCCCGACGTCAGATGATCATAATTTCTTCATAATTGGATGCCTCGCACCTGAATAAATGCTCATCTGAAATGCTCCAGATTTCTCTATATGCAGTAGATTTTGTACTGGGAGATGGGAGGAGGACTTGATTTTTTTTCTTTAAGGATTCCTTTCTGGTCCCCATAGTTTCTATTGTCTTTTCCCCACCCCTACTTTTAAGAACATTTATTTCTGAAATGTAAGCAATCGGAGCTTGTTTCCTGGGAATGTAATTTTTCAGACAGTTCCAGAGTAGACTGAAGAATGGTGAATAGGGACTGATAAAAATAGAGGAAATGGTGGTGCCTTTGGGGCAGAAGCAAAGATGAGGGTCCATGGAGCTAAGTCTACTTTCTTCCCACTGCTTAGATCTACCAAAGAGTCCTGGTCATCGCCTCTCCTCACCATTTACATTTTCTCTCCAGAGATTACTCTAGGATTCCCAGCCAGCTAGAGTTCAAGTCTCAATTCCTGATTCTGTCCCATACCCTCAAGCAGACTGAGCAGCCCCATAACCATAGATTTTAAAAACTTGAATCTTGATGGTAAAGATATTTCAAGTTTTAGTGGGAGAGACAGAGAGACAGACAGACCTGATTTTCTGTGATATTTTCCCTTTATTAGCCTTAGTGGACTTCAGATGTCTAGCTCCAATTTAGCATTAAATATTGTGACTTTTCACCTATTCTCTCTCCTTCTCTTCACCCCTCACCCATCACCCCTCCCCCTTCTCTCTTCCTCTCTTCCTTCTCTTTTGGACACATCACTCCAAGAATTTCAAGTATCAATTATAAGTAATATTAATTTCTCAGTCCCAACCAATGCAGTGCAGATGATCTGATGGGAGGATAAAACCAGTGCTTCCCTGGATGAAACAGACCAGTGCAGCCTGCTGGGCCGTTCCCCATGCCCAGATGAACATTCAATTTCCCGGCATTATCTCCGCACTTAAACTCGCTTTCTCCATTTCTGTGCCAAGATAAATTTGCATAATATTTGCAGCTGTAATTAGCTGATGCGCATCTCCCAGTTTCCCCCTTTTGTTTCTCTCCGCGTTTGGTCTTCCATTGATGCCACATGTGATCTTTAATATTACAGGATGCCCGATAGAGGATTGCATATCTTATCTTCCTGGCTCCAAAATTTTTTAAAAAGGAGGGAGGAAGGGAGAAAGTGGGTTTGAGAGGAGGGGCTGGGAAGAGAGTGAGTGCGGAGAATGAAGCTTCACTAATCAGACTTTGAAAAGGTTAGGTTGGAATAAGGTATAGATAGTGACAGAGCAACTAAAATAAATGGAAAATTATGGTGGGGTGGGGTGGCGGGGAGGGTGGGGCAAGCCTCTCAGAATGGGAGGGTCTGGAATAAATGAGTTATTGCTTATAGAATTCAGGGGTAGGGTGTGGAGCTTATGCTGATACTGAGAACTAGGACAGGGGTGAGCTGGAGGGAGTGTGGTTAGCAACTGTGTGGCCCTTCCTCCTTTTCTGGAAAAACGTAACTGCGGGGGCCTGGAGTAAGACATTCTGCCGGGTGCTTTCCGCAAGCAAAAACACTGGAACTTCTGAAACCAGGCGACTTGCTTATCTGCCCATCTGTTTGTCTCTGGTCCATAGAGAACACAGCAGTCCTGAATTTCTCATATGCTACTGACACTTCTCATTCTTTTCTGCACCGGTTAAAATAAATACCCCCACCCCCACCCCGGGGGAAAAAAGAAAGGGAAATCAGAAAAAGAAAAAAGGACAAAAGAAATAAGGGACTAGGGAAAGGGAAAGGGAGAGGGGAGCGGCTCCCAGCGAATAGAGTTGCCTCCAGAAGTGGAGCAGAACCAGCTCAGTCCCCCGGCCCGGGCTCGGCCGTCCTGGTTCGGTTAGTTTTCTGACTTGGGTGGCAGCAGAGTGGGAGGGGGGCGGATTAGAGGAGCCACTGGTTGAATCGGTATTTGTGGGAATCCGGAGGGGCAGAGAGAGAAAGGAAAGGGAAGAGGGAGCAGGAGGAAAAAAAGAAGACGAGAAAGAGTCGACTTTCATGCCAATCATTGAACAAATAGCTAACATTTAACGTTTACACCCGCACTGGCGGCGCCCTGGCGCTCCGCGGACCTGGAGCCGGGCTAAAATGTCCCGAAAGCCTTTGGAGAAACGAGTTTCCAGCTATCAGGTTCTCCCCATCTCCCCCTTTCAGAAGGCTTCGGTTTCAGGCTGGACTTGTCCAATGTCTGCGTTGCTGCTGCGAGCTCCTAAATGAGTGTCAAGGAGGCAAATATCAAATAGCGCCAGGGTCAAGGCGATTTAGTTAACCGTGCGGGGCGCTCAGGACTTGGAACTTGTGTGGGACTCGCGGGGGAGTGAGGCTGGCGGAGGCAGGGCGAATGAATGAGTGAATGAAGACTCAGACACGGGTGGGCAGAGGGGCCTTTACACTCCTCCTCCTCCTCCCCCTCCGCCCCCCCCCCCCCGCAAAGTAAGGCACTCTGTTTGAGAACAGTTCCTGAAAACTTTTTTCCTCAATGAGGCCAATTTTCTAAAGTGAAGTAAAGAAATTGGGCTCTTGTCCAGGCCCTGTCAGTGTGTACCTTTAATATTTGTATTACCTCACGGCCTCAGTTTCCCCATATGCTATGTGATGGGGCTGGAGCAGGTGATGGCCGAGGTCCCTTCCTGCTGGGGCCTGGGGGCAGGCTGTGGGCACAGGAGGTTATAGTGTGCCGAGATGAGGGACATGGGGACCCTGTCACCTCTCCCCTCAACCTGGCCCTCAGGTGCTAGAGAAAGCCTCAGCTTCCTCAGCGGGAGCGCTAAGGGTCCCCCAACCCCAGCGCTCTGTGGCCAGAAGCAATGGCCACTATTCTGGGGTCACTGTCTGGGGAAACCCAGCGTCCCTTACCCCAGCCCACCAAGTTCCTCCTGCGCGCTCTCGCGGGTCTGGTGCCTCTTAAGAGTTTCCAAAAGACTTTTTTGCCGGGGAGGGGGGGGGGGTCTGAGGTTTCTTTCAAAATTCCTAATTCAAGTGCCTGAGCGGAAGTCTCCGCAGACCCGGCCTTGGGACCCGGAGCGGTAGTTCGTGGCTCCGCGCTCCCCATGAGTTAGGAATGGATTAACGAACGCTTTTTTTGAGTGGTCGGTCCTTTTTGTTGTTTGTTTTTCAGATCCAGATTTCTGTGCTGGGGGTGATGGGAAGTGGGGACGTCCGCGCGTGCGTGCGTGCGTGTTTCAGCGGCGTTGGGGGGTCTCAGAGGCGGGTGTGGGGCGGTGTGCGCCAGGCTCTACACTCATTTCGGGAGCCCTGGTTCGAAGACTGAGTCGAGGCCGTAGGCAGCAGGCGAGAGACTGCGTCAAAGGCTGCTGCCCAGGCCCCAGGGCTGCCCCCCCCCCCATCACCCCCTATCCCCCGCAGCTCTGGGTCCGGCCCAGGCCAGTGCCTGTGAGCCCGAGGCGTGGGGGGCTGTGCTGGAGGCAGCAGGGGAGCGGCGCTGGGGGGCAGAGGGGAGACACAACAGAGAGGTCCCCGGAGTGCGGGGTGGGCAGCGGTTCTGTCTCCTTCAATAACCCTGCTTCTCAGGAGCCTTTCCCTCCCGTGTAACTTCTCAATGATGGTCATGAAGACGAATCATGATGCTACTCCCCCCCTTCTTTCAGACAGAGAGAGAGAGAGCGCGCGGGGGGGGGGGGGGGCGGGGGCGGGGAGAGAATACGCACACGCACCCTACTCCACTGGCGTTGGTTCCGGAGAAATTCTCAAATAGAGCAGTGTAATTTCTCAGTTGATTTTGATTGACACACTGTCCCTGGGATCATGTGTTAATCCCTTCTTCACTCAAGCCTTTTCATAACTCATTTCTCTCTTGCGAGATGGGGACTCTGATGGTTACCGAGGCAACGATGATAGCACTAAGCTATTTCCCTCTCTGCAAGGAGACCATTATTCCGCATGCATAGGCCATTTGCAGCAGAGGTCGTCACAAAGTCATTCACAACACAGCACACGTTTATTAAACTTTTATTCTCCTTTTCCCCCAACGCGGAAACTAGTTTGCACTTGTACCCGGGGGTACCATTGTCCTGCTCTGCGCGGCAGGGACTGCACCGGGCGGCGTGGGCCCCGCATGCCCGCACGCAGTCCCCGCGCCGGGCCGGAGGTCTCTCCGCGTCCCCACCTGCCCTCGCGGTCTCCCCAGACCCCGCTGCTGTGACCTTGAGGATCAGAAGAGGCGGTGACGGCATCTAGGAGTGGACGGGCCGGCTTCCCAGGCCATGCCATCCCTCCCGGGGACGCGGCTAACGGAGGCGGCTGCCCGGGCGTAGCTCCCGTCCCTCCTCGGACCCTCCCAGGGCGGCGTCCTGTCTCCTCTCCCCTCAGCCCAGCTCCTCCGGGGCCAGCGGGCGCCGCCGGGTCGCGCTGGCGGCTCTGGCTCCGGAGAAGCCACCTGCCGGGAGCGCATGGGTCTTGGGTTTCGTGCCCAGTTTGGCCAGGAAAAGGCGCTGCTGGGGGTGCGGGCTCCTGGCCCGGCCTCCTATACGTCGGGGCGCTGGGAATGGGGGCATTTAGTCCCTAGTCTTGTCCCTGGGGTGGTCTGGGCCTGGGGCCGATGGAGGGAAGTCTGGGGCAGTTAGTCAAGGTCAGATTGGCCATCTACCTCCAAGCCACCGTGGCGCACACCTGTGCTCCAGACCTGCAGGCCGCCGGGACCGCGGGGCAGTTAGGAAGACTTTGATGGCCGCGGCCTCTCTTTCCCTCCATCTCCTCCCAGCTCGTCCCTCCCGGCCTCCTTCCGGAGTCTCCTTTTCCTTCCCTGCACCGCTCCCAGGCTTTGTTTGTGACGGGAGCGGTGGACTCCCTGGGGCCCTCGGCCTTCGTCTCCGGCTGCAGTGCGGCCTCGGTGAACTTGACCTGGGAAGACCCGGATCCCACCAGCCGGGGCCCCAGCAACTGCCCAGGCGGACCCGCAGCCTGGGCGCCCGGCTCGTGCACCGTTCGCGGAGGCGCGCCTGCTGCACCCGCAGCCGGCAGCGCGTCCCAGCCGAGCACAGTCAGTGGCCAGCACCCCAGCCAGGAGCGGGCCGCAGAGCTGGCTCACGCTCTGCAGACTCCAGCGGGGACAGACATGCGGTGGGGTGAAGGGTGAGGGCCCAGGCTGGAATGTGCTCCCTTTCCAAGCCCGGGATTGCCCCACTTCCTACCCCGACCCTGCAGGTGCACGTGGCATTGTCACACACAGGGGGTGCGGTTTGCACGATGACACCCCCCTCCATCCCGTCCCTGTGCGAGAATGCTCAGCCCAACCACAGGGGTGACAACGCCTGGCTTGGGCTGGGGTACGGGGACAGAAGAGGTGGTTCCCCATAGCCCCCTCACGGGGTCCCCACACCAAGGACAGTGAGGACCCTAGTGCAAGGGAGGTCCAGGGGAGAAAGGGAGGGAACCCTGGCCCCAAGAAACCAGCAGGGGATTCCTGGGTCTCTCCTTCCCACATCTACAAATGCCCAGAAGAAAATAATCTAGAGAAAGGAACCTCAGACCAGCTCACCTTTCTGCAAGGCCTTCCCAAAGGGGTGATGGGATCCTGGCATCTAGAGCATCCAGCTGGTGGAGCTGAGAAGGGCCATGAATGTGAGGTGGACTGCAATGGCCTGAGCAGAGGTTACAAGAAGTGGGAAGCTGACCTGGCCTTTTAAGGAGACTCCAAGTCCCAGCAGTGCAGGCTGAGGGCTGGAAGAGGCGCCAGGAGGAAGCAGACTGAGCTCCTGTGTGGGCTCTGCCCTGCCTGGGTTCAAAGGGTCTCAGCAAGGTCATATTTGACTGTTCTTGGGTGTTGGTGGAGAAGGTGGAGACCTGGTCTTTGAGTGTTGGAGCCAGGCATTTGAGGGGGTAGAAGGGAAAGGCTACAGATCTGTGGGTGTCAGGAATGTGTCCACATGTGCTGTCAGGCTGGAGACCAGCTTACAGGTAAGTGTAGGTGCATTTGGCTAAGGATAGTGATCTGATGGCCACAGGATGTCTTTACTGAGGGTCAGTCTTAGGTCTGACTAGTCTGGGACTCATGTGTTTTAAGGAACCACATGACACAAGACTCATCACCCTTCTGAGTTTTTTTGGGGGGACACCAAACTGATGGGGACTCTGTCCTAGGAAAATGTTCATCCAGATGCCTGGAAGCTTAAGCACTGGTACCACAGGCCATAAAAATATTATATAACAATAACCACATCCCGCACAGGTTACTAGATAATGCTCATTAAATACTCAGAACATCCTATAAGATAGAGTCATCCCTTTTTGACCCAGTCTGTCTTACAGAAATGCCAGCTCTCCTCACTGCTCCGTGGACCTCCCTCTTTCCTTCTGGGAAATCTCAGGACATGCTGAGGAATAGCAGTAGAAGGATAAGCATTTATATTCATTCTTCACTTGACACTGTGTCCCCCAATGGGCAGCCTGCTAAGCTCTAAGACTACGAAGTAAGAAACTTTATCAGCCCCCAGGGCGTGGGGGTAGGGAGAAAGACAGCAAATAAATCATCATAGACGCAATAAATAAATAAATAATCAAAAGCATGACAATGATGGTGTGTGAGCCCAGAGGACAGAATGCCCGGGAGGGCCGCGTATGTGTACCTCCGTGGCTCTCCGGGGATGTTTAGGGCCTGACGGAGCAGAGCAGGGGCAAAGGGTGTTCCAGAGGGTATGGGCGAGTTCAAGGTTGGAAAAGAGCCGGGTGAGTCCAATGAACATGAGAAAATGTGATGTGTCCTGATGGGCAGAAGCGAGAGAGGTTGGGACACAGGTTAGTGTGGAGCCTTGGAAGTTAAGCTAAATGGCACTGGGGAACCAGCGTGGCCTTTAAGGAGAGGAGCAGCGGAGATCAGAAGGTGTTAACTTACAGAAACAAGATGCCATTCTGGTGACTAGCTTCCCCCTTCTCTCAGCCACACACCCAGAACTAAAGTGTTTGCCTTAATGTTTTCAGTTGTATAAAGTAAGTGGGGAATCACATTATATATATATTTTGTTGTTGTTTTTGCAAAATGCTTAGGCAAAGGCAACATTTATACCGAGGCTCATGTCTCTGTTTTTTCGATGCTGCTGTGGGGGACCCCGGCCCGTGCACTTGTATTTGTTAAGAAGAGCAGCCCTTTCAGAGTCCCGGCTCTGCCAGGACCGAAGGCGACTCTGACAGTTTAACTGCTGCAACAGATGAGCCACAGCCCAGGAGGTGAGCAGTGACACCACTCGCAAAACCACACTGCGACATGTGTGATGGAGAGAGACGAGAGAGGAGCATTCTCGTGAATATATGGCAGGTATCTACAAATCCTCACGCTAATTGATGGGCTCTCTATATATCATCCCAGATAAAGGGCCCCTGTGCAGTAAATGCTGATGGTTAGAACATCCTGATAGGGCTTTGTTAACAAGAAGATAACAGAAGAGAGAGATATGTTTGTTTAGCTGCCTATAGATAAACCCAATAGGTCTTTGTTAACTTTTCATGACTGATGGCAACCACTAACCATGATAAATAATCCTGCAAAAGGGAACTTTATTTAAAGTGCCAGAAATGGGGCCTAAATTTTTAGTTCTTTTGAATGAGGAGGAAATATTCTTGTGTGTGAATACACATATATCATAGTATGTCAGTACCTGAGTTTCTCTAAATAATTTTAAACCATCAGCCAAACGCCTGAACCAAGTTGACCCTTCATTCTTTTCCAGGGCGTGCTATGTTTTAATCACATGAAAGTGGAGCAAGTCTGAGGAACTGGATTTCACAGACAAGTTTTCAAAACAGTGGCAGAACCTTAAGAAATTGATGCAAGGGTCTTTGTAGTAACTACAGTCAGATAAAAACATGCTTTTCAATACTTGAAAGGAATATAGTGGCCAGAGATGCACATCCCTACAACACGCTGGAAGTTGCAAAGTCTTTTCCAAAATGCATGACCAAATAAGGATTTCTTTTTAGAATTAATGATGAGAGAGAATCACTGATCGGCTGTGTCCTGCACACCCCATGCTGGGATCTAGCCCGAAACCCAGACATGCACCCCTACTGGGAATCAAGCCTTGACCTCCCAGTTCATAGTCAACATTCAAATACTGAGCCACGTCCGCTGGGCTTTCTATAGTTTTAAAATAATGTCTTGCCTATTCGGCACATCATTTCTTGAACTAGATGAAGCCATAATAATGCTATGCCCTAAATTCACCCAAAATGAAATTAACCCCAAAGTATGTTAAATCCAGGTACAAAGAGACCAGACTTTACTCTGTTATCTTTAATGCAATCTCTTAAAAGAAAGCAATTATTTTTCTTAGAAACATCATTTGAATTTTATCTTTGCTAGAACACCAGGGAGGAGGGGAGCAGTTGACCTGACCATATAATCTCCCCTAACCTTCAGAGTAATCAATTTTGATGGAAGAAGTGATACTGAGTCTCCAAAGTGAACCAGATTTGCCACCAGCAAATGGAGGTCCCAGGTGCAATGATGTTTCAGTTAATAAAAAGAATATTAAAAGGAATTAATTCTTAATGCAGAAAAGTTGCTCTTTGCAAAGGCCATTGGTTAAATATGTCCTAAAGTACTGGGGAAAGCTTTCTTTTCTTTTTTTCTTTTCCGTTTTCCCCAGGGGGACACAAATAAGAAAGAGCTATTGTAATTCAGGTCCCTTTTAGGTCCTAAGAGAAAACTGTTGGATTCACTCTATGGGGCAGCTCAGTCCTCAAAGCATCAGATTTGATTCCCTAGACTCCTTGGAACCACAAGTTCACATCCCAGAGGGGTTGGGCTCAACCCTTCCTCCTTCCTAGGCAATAAATAGCATGGAAACCAGGTTATCTATGTGGCCAACTTTCAGGAAAGACCTTGAAAACAGAGCTGGGGTGGACCTGGGCAACCACGTGGTGCTTTCCATTATGGGGTGGGTGGGGGAGCACAGGGTGGCTGAACCCACTGGGGCCAGCCGGCAACTAAACGCCATGCTGATCCCAGGAGATACTTCAACTGGGTTTTTAATAGAAGTCCATTTAAAAGCCTGCGATAGACAGCAGAGGGAGCCGGCTCCACTTACCCTTGTGTGAGCATTGGGTGGCTCCATCAGATTAGGTGGGAGAGGGGTAGGGAGTTTGGAATGTTTACTTTCATGTTCACTATTCGTCGGCATTTCTATAGCGCCTCAATATCTTAGCACCATATTTTGTATTCCTGATTAGTGGGTTGGCTTAGGTACAACACGATTAATGTTTCTTTCTTTCTTTCTTTCTTTTTTTGGCTCAGAGAGCTGGTGCCTTCACCTGAGTCTAAACAATCAAGTTACTGAAATTCTAGCACACTTTTTAAACCTTGTGCCGCTTCTTTACATAAGATGTACTGTTTCCACTCGCCTTCACACACACTATTTGTCCAATTTCTGACACTACTCCACGTAATATGAAAAAAAAAACAACAACAAAAGTTTTCTAATGGGGAAAAAAATCAGACAATGTCAGCAAGGACCAACAAATGGCCAACAAATGGCCGTGTTAAGCTTGTTTGTTTCAGTGGCAGGACTGTCCTCATGCCTGAGCAATGCCGGGGGAGGGGAAAGCTCACCTGCACCTTTCCTTACTGTTGTTCCTAAACTTTTGCTTTTCTTTTGATCTTTGGGCACTAATGAAACATGATTAACACCTTAATGAAAAATGGGAACTTGCAAACTCTTATTAACCATACTCTTGTTTCCAAGTGCATTATACATATTAAAGATGATAGCTATTGAATGTGACTTTTGTGTTTATAACAGCATAATTGCAAAAATTATACAAGGATATCTAAGTATAAAGTGTTGTGAACTGTATATAGTAATTACATGATGTGTTTTTGTACAAATGTCCTTCAGATGAGTCTATATACACTCATTTTGATAGGCTTTCTTTTCAGACACATAGTGGGCAGCTCTCTGACATCAACGTTACCCAGCTGCTTGGGAAAGGAGGAGAACACAGCCGCCTATGGCAGAAATACCATCTTTTGAGTTGGGTCAGGATTTCCGCTGCATTAAATTTCTGTATTGTCTGTGACTACACACAGAAACAGGGCTAGCTTGGTTTTGGTAGGCTGGTAATTTGAAGCCCACAAATAGGGCTTGGTATTTTGTAATCAATATTTGACCTTCTCTATTGTTTTTAGTGATTTGAAACAAAGTTCAGTGACAATGGTTTGTACATAAAAACATTTAAGAAAATAACTAGCCACCCAAGAAATGAAATCGATATAGGAAAGGCTTGTATTATGTCTTAGATGCTAGCAACCTCATGGAAGTAGTTCCAATGTCCATAGACTCAGTGCATGTATATCCCATAGTCATGTTAATAGCATGGAAAATTTTCACTAAAATCTTACAGAAACTGTTGATATTTTGTACCCAGGGGCTGACTCCTGGATACATAAAATACGTATTTAATGAAAATTATTAGTTTAAGTTGAAAACATCAAATTCTGTCCACTTGCCTTCTTTCCCTTTATTGACAATAAAGCATTGGAAATGCCCCTGTATGTTTTATCCTGTTGTAGTTAAAGATACACGCCTGAGTGGGAAACGTCAGTGAATGCACTCTCTCAGCAGCAGCCCGGCTCTCCACGCCCTCCCCGCGGCAGCCATTCCGCCTGCTGGAGCAAGTCCCTCTGTGGGCCTTCGGAAATGTTCTCTTGCAACCAATCTGAAAAGGATGGCCCCTGTGTCAGCTCTCTGTATCCTAATTTTGCTTCTTTATTTTGCGTTAAGCTTATTCTTCATGCTATTTTGAATCAAACAGACACTTTAAAAGTATTGAGGAAAAGTCATTTCTGATTGGGTTCCATTCACACAACACACATATCCCTTCACCTATGGATTTGACATCAAAAAAGGTATATGTCACCTTTTATTTCATTTTTTAAAAAATGTTTTTATTGATTTTTAGAGAGAGGAAAGGAGAGGGATAGAAAGATAGAAACATCGACCGGCTGCCTCTTGCAGGCCCACTACTGGGGATCAAGCCTGCAACCCAGGCATGTGCCCTGACTGGTAATCAAACCAGTGACCTCTTGTTTCCTGAGTTGATGCTCAACCGCTGAGCCACACCGGCTGGGCTAGATGTCACTTTTTATTATTTATGTATTTATCTATTATTTTTTATTTTTGGCGGAATTTAATCTTTATTTCAGGAGACTGCAAGATATAAAATTCCACAGAGAAATAAGAAACTCACTGAGAGTATGAACAGTTTGGATCTGTTCAAGTATAGAGTCATTGTAGAAAGTGCTACAATAACAAACCATATTTAAAAAGAGTTCTTAATAGAGAAACAGTAAGAAATACTCATACCAAACATAGTATACAACAAACAACTTTGTGCCTCAGTTGTACAATCTAAAAGTTGAAGGTCCCAGAAGTGCCATCTTGAACTTGGAATGTATAACCTTCAGAAGTAGTTTCTGGCACAGCATTTTATTTACTCTTCCTCCTTTTAGTGAAACTTTGTACACAGACTCATTTTCATGGTTTTGTAGAGCTTCAATTTTGTTCAAACTTCCACATTCTTTAGTCATTAGACTTCATTTCTCAGCAGCCTGAAAGATATTTGAAATGGAATCTAGAATAACCAGAATAATGTTGTTATCTTTTGCAGTTAAGAGGTTAATCAGTGGTTCTATTATGCCACAATGAATGAGGTATACCTTTTGTTCTACTGTTCCACCACTTGTATAGTTGGTTACAGCTTCCTTTTGTGTCTTAAAGTCTGCCTTAGAAATAACAACAATGAAGAATGGGACTAATCCATGATCCATAACTTGCCATATCTGGTCCTAGCAGCCAGCTGTGATGTTTGACATTGTCCATGTAGTTTCCTTCTGACATTAGTTTTGAAGTTCATTAGCAGGCTGGGAAAGACGGCCAGTGCTCCCGCATCTATTAAACCTGCATCTGTTCATCTGTCCCAGCGACAATATTTCTTAGTGCAGGAGTCACAATTGGCAATTCAGTAGCTCCTAGGTGCTTCACAAGATGGTTCAGTTTTCCGAGGCCTGGTTATCAAGTGCGGTGCAGTGGACCCACTGTTGGTTCTTCTTGCAGTTCCTGACATGTCATCGTTAGCATGTGGTTCCTTATGTAATGTGACCTGGACACTGTCAAACCTTTGTCGCAACAAGAATCCTGTAGCTCCATTAGGTGCTTTTGAGCAGATTCTTCCTACTTTGGGCCATTTCCTGCATCGTGATGACCTAGAAGTATGAGCAGGTAGCTGCTGGGCCATTTTCTACTTTACTGGTGGTCCAAACGAACAGATTGAAATGGTAGATGTCACCTTTTAAACAGAACTTATTTATTTTTTACTTTTCAAGTCGCAAACACAGAATGAGAGTGCCAAAAGAGCACAGAGATCTCATGCAGCCTCTTTGTTTCAACACGAAAGGGCTGAGGCCCTTGGAAGAGTCAGGGCGTATGGTTAGTGAAGAAGTGTGCTTCTCACACAACCTTCTTACACAGTCCTTACTGGCCACATGGAAGAACAGGATTGCGAGGAAGTAGCATGGAATCTATATAATAAAAGCCTATGTGACCATTATGGTGGAACAACAGGTCCCTGTGATGCGCACTGACCAACAGGGGGAGACACTCAGTGCAGGAGCTGCCCCCCGTGGTCAGTGTGCTCCCACAGGGGGAGTGGCCACTCAGCCAGAAGCTGGGTGCACAGCTGGTGAGTGCAGCGGCAGAGGTGGGAGCATCTCCTGCCTCCAAAGCAGCACTAAGAAGCAACAAGCCAAGAGGTTAGGAGTGAGCAGGGGGGCAGTAAGGAGGGAGGGATCCTGGATTGCAAGGGGGATGTCTCCTGAGGGCACAGGCCAGGCTGAGGGATACTCCTGACCCCAGTGCATGAATTTCATGCACCAGGTCTCTAGTATTTACACAAGTGGATTGTCTAGCACCACAGTGTGCAATGTGGTACCTACTAGCCATCTGTGGTTATTTTAATTAGTTAAAATAAGATGAAATTTAAAATTCATTTTCGTAGTTGCAGTAGCCACATTTCAAGCTCTATTGCTCATGTGGCCATGGCTACTGTATTGGATGGTGAAGAATTTATAGAGATTTTCCATCATCACAGAAAGTTCTATTGAACAGCCTGAGACTGAGATAGTGATGAAAGAATACAAATATTTGTGTATTGAACAGATTCTTCAAGGCAGAGAGCTGCACCTCTTCCACTAGGGGGTGCTCTAACAATTAGTGAGTCCCTACAGCTGGACTGAATTTAGAACTGGCAGAGAAATCTCTCCTCATTTTAAGTATAATATAGGTTTCCTTACTTTATCTGATACATTTACTGCACGAGGGCCTGTGGCTGTTGAAGAATGGATGTGCAATCATGGACCTGCTGAACATAGGTGAAGCTGAACTATGATTTCCTGTTCTGTTTAGTTCTCTGATATTGTTTAGTGTAATAATTAGCAAATGCCAGTGCCAGCCAAATTGACTGAATTTTTAGTTGCTCCATATTAGCATTAATTATAGAGTCCTGCTAATGGATGTACTTAGGTCTGGGACAGTGACATATTTCTCCTTCTACTCTCCACCTGTGTTTGCCATATAGACATGTGCAGATCTGAACTGGATGCCCAGTCTGGAGAAGGCAATGGGAGGAAGCCTCTCTCTCTTGGTGACTTTCTGTGTCCAATATAAAATTATTTGATAAGAACATTGCCTCGTTAATGTACTGTCCAACATTTCAAGCCTTGACTATATAATCAAGAGTACTCTTTTGGGAGAGAGAGCATTATGATAAGCAAAATAAGCCCAGAGAAAGATAAATTCCACACGATCTCACTCATTTATGGACTATAATGAACAACATAAACTGATGGACAAAAACAGATCCAGAGACAGAGAAGCATCGATCAGACCGTCAAACCTCAGAGGGAAGACAGGAGAGGGTGGGGGTAAGGGGGAGAGACCAATCAAAGGACTTGTATGCATTCATATAAGCCTAACCAATGGACAGGAACTCTAAGGGGTTGAGGGCATGACTGGGGGGTGAGAGTGGGCAATGGGGGTATAAGGACACATATGTAATACTTTAATCAATAATAAAAAAAGAAGAAGAAAAAGATTACTCTTTGAAGGAGTATTGAGACTCAAAATCTGAGACTCATAGAAAATCCAGAATTCATGGAACACTGAACATTTTTTGAAAGAGCAAGTTCATATATATTAATGGATTAAGCTAAAAAATATATCTATAAGCCACAATAGATACTATAGATACCCTCCTTTGAGCCTGCTTTATATATGATTTCATTTAACTTTCCCAATGATCTAAGCAGATGTTCTCATTCTCCATTTAAGAGAAGAAAATTGAGATTTAGAAAAATTATTTATTCAAGTTCGTTTAGAAGTTGAGAAACAGTGCCAGGATTCAAATTCAGGTTCTGACTAGATTCCTTGAAATTCAGTTGATAATCTAAACCCAATTTGAAAAGAAGATATGTAAAGCAGAAAGTATCAATTTAATGCATGAAGCTCATCAAAACCCCTGTAAGCATCTTAATGGGGTATAGGTCTTGCCAATTCAACTTGATTTCTTAAATTTGGTAAACATATGGTAAGCCAAGAATATATTTCACCAAACTTCCAACGGTATTTGATTTGAAGCATACTTCCTAGAAAAGTGCTCGGAGGTGCCCTGTCCCTGTGACTCAGGCAGGGAAGCTGGTACACTGGAGGCGGTGTGCCCAGGTAAAGTTCTCAAATTCAAATTTCTACAGCTCTGGGCTTCACTCTCCCCAGAGCAAAACGAACTAAACACCAACCTATTGTGGGCCTGATTCCGTCTGGGGCTCGGGGTGAAGAGCATTATTTGAAGGGGTGTCGCTGAGCTTCTAGAAGGCGGCATTCTGAGCTGCCTCCCTCGAAGGCTTTGGTTGCAGCTGGCTCACTAATTCTTCAGTTTAAAAAAAAAATGGTGTTCCTCATGTATTTGTCTAAACTCTGCAGGTGTTTCTTAATGTGTTCTCTCCCCTTACCTTACTTCATTGGTGAAAATTTACCTTATTGTTCCTTTAAGTAAACTCTCCTTTGACTTTTGGCTTGTCAGGATTTAGAAAAGAAATTTCTTTCCAGCATCCAAAATCTTTTTAATAACAAGGTAGGATCTGGGCTTAGTTTTTGTAGCCGCTGCTGGCCCGCGGGCCTCCTGCGCGCTGGAACTTGTGTGGCCGTGAGGGGGTCCCAGGGCCTCCCCGAATGGCCAGGCACCTCTGGGCCCTGGCGAGGGCTGGAGAGCAGGACAGAGCTGCAGCCTGGGGGCCCAGGGCCAGCTGTCCCAGGGGAGGGTCTTCCTCGGCCTTGAGGAGGCGGCTCCATCGCGGCTGCTCACACCTTCCGTTTGAGTGCCTCCTGGAAACGCAGAGTCATCGGCTCTAGTCCCACAGCCACAGAGGGTGAGGGTTGGCCCTCCAGGCGGGGAGTTTCAACTCCAGGATCATCCGGGAAAGGGACCCGGCGGCCGGTTGGGGCAACTCAGGAACAGCCTCTTCAGCTCCACGTGGTTGAAGGTGCAGTTGGTTCTTCTGGCCAGAAACCTGTCCACCTTAGCCAACAGCCTCAGGCAGAGGTCCTGCTCTCGGTCTCCTTGCCGGAACCTTTTGGTCTCTGCTGTGGCAGGTGTGGGATGCGACTCCCATGATGGCGCCTAATGTTCTACCAGGTCCTGACAGGATTTACACATTTTTGACTTAGGTATGTATTAGGGATACATTTATGTCAGTAGATTGATTTTTATCTCTCTAAAGAGGACCATTTTTAAAATTTTATTCAGTTTCAGATCCAAGACTTCTTCCTGGGAAGGTTATAATTTGGTCAACTTCCTCCCCCCCCCTCCCCCCCCCGCATCGCGATTTTTTTTTTAATTGTAGGAGATAGCAAGCACAAAAACAGCTAAAACTTACATATGCAGTTTTAATAAATATAGTGGTATTTGTATAGCCATCTCTGAGATGGAGAAATAAGACGGTACCTGTACCCCAGAAGCAGCCCCAGCTTGCTTATGCTTAGCTCCCCCTGCACCTGCAGAGGAAGCTGCCATCTTGACTTAAATATATATAATTGATTTTTTTTTTACAGAGAGGAAGGGAGAGGGCCAGAGAGTTAGAAAGATCGACCAGCTGCCTCCTGCACACCTCCAACTGAGGCTGTGCCCGCAATCAAGGTACATGCCCTTGACTGGAATCAAACTTAGGACCCTTCCAGTCTGCAGGCCAACACTATCCACTGAGATAAACCAATTAGGGCCCATCTTGACTTTTTAAAAAATAGGTTTTTATTGATTTTAGAGAGAGGAAGATAGAGGGAGAGACAGAAGAAATATTGATAGGAGAAACATGGATCTGCTGCCTCCTGCTCACTCCCTGCTGGGGATCAAGCTGCAACCCCAGGCATGTGCTCTGACAGGGGATGGAAGATGTGTGCGCATGTCTGATAGGTACATGGGAGGACACGCAACCAACTGAACCTCATTGGCCAGGGCTTATTGCTTATTAGACCCTTACCTTGCTTTCGGAACCTTGTATTCCTCTGTAAGCACAGAACATATTTCCCTCTTTTTGGACTTTATATACAAGGAGAATTCATGTATAAATATTCCATGTCTCTATTGGTTTACAACATTTTCTGGCAGGATGTTCCTTAGTCTCATGGACCTAAAATTTAAAATTGGTCAGAAGTGACTGTCTTTCTCCATGAATATCTCCTCTGGATCCATTTTTTGAGGTGTGTACCATGTTTCTGTTATAGGGGTCTACAACACAGGAGACATGCCTCATTTTATCTTTTTTTTTTTTTTTTTACTTTTATTCCTTTATTTTTAAAATTCTTCATTGTTGAAAGTTTTACATATGTCTCCTTTTCCCCCCATTGATCTCATTTTATTTTTTGTATCCCCACAGTGGATGATGTACTTTGCCTAGAGTAATGACTAATGATTTATTTGAGAAATTTATGGATATGGCTCAGTGCATGATATTCTGGGCTTACTATACACTGAGTGGTCAAATTATTATGACCTCTGAATGCATAATAATCTGGCCACTCAGTGTATATCCTATATAATAAAAGAGTAGTATGCAAATTGACCTTACCTCCACTACACCCACAAGCCATGCCCACCAGCCAATCAGGAGCAAGTATGCAAATTAACCCAAACCAAGATGGCTGCGGCCATGGAGAGAGTAGGAGGTTGGCTTGGGTTTCCCTGGCAATGGAGGAAACCAAGCTTTCTGCACACCCTGGCTGGCCCAGGCCTCCACTCAATGCTACAAATTATAAAAGATAAATCCAAACAGAAATGGCTGCAGCCTCAAAGCGAGCAGGCTTGGTTACGCTCCAGGCTACAAAGTTTCAATTTCAGAAGGTAAATAAATCCCAGATACCAGAGCCTCTGCTTGGGTCACCAGGGGGGTGTGGCCAGCCTGCAAACTACCACAGGCCCCTCGCCCAGGCCACCCCATGCCCCAAGAGAACCCACACCCTGACCCGGGATACCCTTCAGGGCAAACCAGCTGGCCCCCATCCATTCACCAGGCCTCTATGCTACCTAATAAGAGTAATATGCAGATTGACCATCACTCCAACACACAAGGGCTGTCCCCATTGGTCAAAGATCCTTCCCCCATGTGGACACAAGATGGTCACCACAAGATGGCCAGCAGGGAAGGGCAGTTGGGAGGGACCAGGTCTGCAAGGGAGGGCAGTTGGGGGTGATCAAGCCTGCAGGGGAGGGCAGTTAGGGGTGACCAGGCCAGCAGAGAAGGGCAGTTGGGAGGGATCAGGCCTGAAGGGGAGGGCAGTTAGGGGCAAGCAGGCTGGCAGGGGAGCAGTTAGGCATCAATCAGGCTGGCAGGAAAGTGGTTAGGGAGTGATCAAGTTGGCAGGCAGAAGTGGTTATGGGCAATCAGGAAGGCAGGCAGGTGAGCAGTTGGGAGCCAGCCATCCTGGATTGTGAGAGGGATCCCAGATTGGAGAGGGTGCAGGCTGGGCTGAGGAACACCCCCCACCTCTCATGCACAAATTTTGTGAACCAGGCCTCTAGTATATATATTAGAGGCCTGGTGCATGAATTTGTGCATGGGTGGGGTCCAGCCAGGGGGAGAGTACATGAGCAGTTGGCCGGCCTGTCTGCTGGTCAAACTCCTGGTTGAGGGAACAATTTGCATATTAGCCTTTTATTATATAGGTCATACACTGAGTGGCCAGATTATTTTGTGTTCAGAGATCATAATAATCTGGCCACTCAGTGTATGTTTCTGTGACTACTGTAAATAGCCATGTCCAAATTAATAGAATGAAGATGGAGAATTGGTTAGTTAGAAATCCACTTATAGCGAATTCACCTTCTAAAATCTAGCAAACTTCTAGCCCTAGATTTTAGAATAAAATTCCTCACACTTGACTGATGTACCAAAAAAATGTTTCCAAAAAGTGAAAGTTGTAAGTTATCTCAAGTTTAGACTAGGTTAAGGTTCCAAGTGACATGAGAATTCAGTACAAAGGTATTAACTATGGAATATAGTTCTCACAGGTGTATTTTCAGTTTAAACCCAATAGTTACAACATTTTTTTAATAACTGTATAAACAGCCTTTAAAAATGTAAGAGACAAGTCCATGTTGTAGTCTTAATTAAAATGAGAATCCTACAGTTGGATTTTGTATCAGATATCTGTTTGGAGTTTCAAGGCCATTGTATTAAATACTATATATAGCAAGGAAAAGGTTCTTTTTACTTTTAATCCCTTTGATCAATATGGCTTTTTTCCAGATTGGCTAATAATGGATCAAAATGAAACCTGTAAATGTGAAGTTATTGAACTTATTACTTGTTTTTTTGCTAGAATGTAATAAATATCAATGTGGGAGATAATAGTAAATAAAATAAAATAAAATCTAGCAAACTTTAATCAAGCCTTCGCCAGGGTGGCTCAGTTGGTTGGAGCACTGTCCCAGACAGCAAAAGGTTGTGGGCTCAATTCCAGGTTAGGCATATACCCAGGTTGCAGGTTTGATTCCAGGTTCAGGCATACACAGAAGGTAACTCACCAATGTTTCTCTCCTATGGATGTTTCTCTCTTTCTCTCATCAATGTTTCTCCTCTCTCTCTCTCTCTCTCTCTCTCTCTCTCTCTCTCTCTCTCCCTTTCCTCTCTTTAAACATGTCCTTAGGTGGGGAATAAAATATAAAAGTAATACAAGGAAAGATTCTCTATTGGAAAATAGAAAAAGGACAGGTTTGAAAGAGGCTTCAGCATCAATGAAATACATTTAAATACACAGTATACTGCAGAAACAACAGTAAAACCATGGAGAAAGAGAAGCACTATAAACCAGATTAGAAAATTGCATGTGTCTAGTACATCTTGCCATTTCCATGAAATGTGCCCAGCAAACGTCAGGTGAACAAACCACAGTATTTAAAACTGTTTTACAGCCCAACCAGCATGGCTTAGTTATTGAGTGTTGACCTTTGAACCAGAAGGTCAAGGTTCAACTCCCAGTCAGGGCACATGCCAGGGTTTCAGGCTCAACCCCCAGTAAGGGGGCATGCAGGTGGCAGCCGATCAATGATTCTCTCTCATCATTGATGTTTCTTTCTCTCTCTCCCTTCCTCTCTGAAATATATATATATATATATATATATATATATATATATATATATATATATAAGTTTTGCCCTAATTGGTTTGGCTCAGTGGCTAGAGCATCGGCCTGTGGACTCAGGGGTCCCAGGTTCAATTCCAGTCAAGGGCATGTACCTTGGTTGCAGGCACATGCCCAGTGGGGAGTGTGCAGGAGGCAGCTGATTGATGTTTCTAACTCTCTATCCCTCTCCCTTTCTCTCTATAAAAAATAAAAAAATATATATATATTAAAAAAGAAATGTTTTACAAACTAAAAACTGAGTTGTCCAGAATAAAAAAGGTAACTAACTAGCAGTTGTTTTAATAACTTTTATGTAAACTAAATGTTATTTTTAAACTAGGGACCCAGTGCATGAATTCATGCACCTTGCAAAGAACTGTGAGCTGAGAGGCTGCAGTGGGCACAGGGCAGGTCTCAGCCCATTTTCCACGTCCCTGCCTCGTCCCTCCCACTGCGGCCTCTGGTCCCCTGTCTGCCAACAGCCCCACTCCCGCCACTGTTGCTCCCACATTCGGATGGCGCTGGCCCCGCTCATACCCACTGACAGTGTGGAGCGAATGGGGTCGGCGCCATTAGTGGGTGTGAGCAGTGGCTGCTGCCCGATCACCCCTTAGGAGCAGGAGGAGGTGGAGAAGCCCTCAGGGGCCATTGGGGCTGGCAGCTGCCACTTGGACCCACTGAACCCACTGATGGCGCTGAGCAATTGGGGCCAGTGCTGGACGCCGGTAGCACGTGCAAGTGGGGCCAGCGAAGGCAGCAGGTGTGTGTCTGGCAGGAGCAAAGAGTTTTCAGTAACCACTAGAGGCTTGCTCCAATGACAGCAACAGATGCCCCACCTTGGTCTGGTCCCTCGCCCACCTGCTCCACCATCCCGTGGCCGATACCCGCTGTTTCATGCTCTGCTGCCTGCTACCAATGCCTGCCATGTTCTGCGTGTGCCCCCTGGTGGTCAGCGTATGCCATAGTGACCGGTTGTTTGGCCATTTGGTCTATATGTGTATTAGGGTTTTAAATATATAGATATTAGGAATAAATTATTCAGTTCAGCTAAATATCAAATTTTGGGTGTCATCTAGTAGCCTGCATGTATGGATTAATAATCGCTTTATACTTTCTAGGCTGCAACTAATGCAACAGTCTCAAAGAAATCGTCTCCTAACAGAATGACTGATACTATTGTGGAAAGAGACATTATTGAGAACATTGTCTATTTCATTTTTAAGTCAAGACAACTCATCTACTTTAGACTTCAACTTCTAAAGACTGCTGTGATCTACAGAGTTTGGCCATAGAACTATTTGTATTAAAAAGTTAGCCAGCATGCCTTCAGTGAACTTCATTCATTAGTATTAAGTCTTGGCAAGATTTCCATATCTCAGGGTTCATTTTATACTTTAATTTGGTTAGTAGGTCTTTGTTTAATCGTCCTGATGAAAGAAGAACAAAGGCGGTTTAGGCGATCCAAGAGAGTAATAGACTGTATTTTCTCTCTGAAAAAAGTTGGACAAAGCCAGTATGCTGATACTTCTGATTTTCTTTAGGACATTTGGAACCAAAAATCAGCTGGAGGAAAAAAGATCCTCACTGTACTTAACTGCAGACACTATCAGAAGAGAAACACAGTGTCAGTCATAGAAATTACGTTTTGCCAGCTACACAGGAGTTGGGAAGCAGATTACCTCACTGGAAGAGTTTCTGTTTCCTGGGAGGGAGGGTGTCTGTTTCTTAAATGCCACCTCCTACAATAAAATCACCAGCCAGGCCAGTTTTTCCCCTAACTACGTCTCTTTATGAAGTATTGATGCTAAGGTCAGGCGATGGTGCTGGTGTAAATGAAAATAAATAGTCTGCAGGTTTATCGACAACTGGACGTCTACAGCTCCAAAGGGAAACACTTTCCATTCCTTTGCATCAAATTTTCTCAGTCACAGTAGTTCCTCAAGTTCCTGCTGCTCTGTGGTTTCTTTTTCCCTCAAAAGCCAAAACCCATTTTCTTCTTATTGCTTGGGTCCCCTGAAATTTTTCTACTCATGAAGTCATCTTTCATAATATACCATTCTCCCCTCATCCAATACAGGCCTTTTCATTCCTGTTTTGACTTCACTAAGGAAAGTGAGTCCTGTCTATTCTCTCTCATGCTTGTGGCATTGGTAAGCTACTCTTTTTCTCCTATTACTTTGTGAAGAAAGACTATGCCCAAGTTTTTCACTTTGCTTTATAACACAAGTATTTTATTTTTGAATCTACATTTCTTTTGGCAGCTTCTTGAACTTCCTTCAGTTGGTGCACAGACAGCCATCCAGTGGAGACTAGGGCCACCAGTCCATTTTACACAGGCCACTGAACAGTCAGAAGATGGTAACGACACTGGGTCTCTAGTGACCTGGGCTGGATTCAGCTCACTGACCTGGAGGTGAACGGCTCTGTATTCCATTACTAATCCCTCGAGCTATCCAGCCCCCTGAAAATGATTCTTTGGTTTTATTATTGCAAAGGCCATTTATAAAATCATGAACTGGATTTAGGAAAGCAACCATGAAATAGCAAGGGACAAACTGATTGAAATTCCTTCAATGTAGTAAGGGCTGAAGCCTCTCAGTAGGATTGGGAGAAAAGTTAAATATAGGCACCTCCATTCTTATTTCAAACCAGCTCACTTAAACGTGGCAACTTTAGACCCACTGACCATGCCTCAAGGAACTAAATCCTAAATAAAGAAAATGGAAAAGCAAACTATGAAATAGCCAATAATCTTTATTTTGCACTTCCCCACCCCTCTTCACTTTCCAAAAAGCACTAACGGGTATATTTGTGCATGTGAAAATATTGTATCAAGTATTTAGAATGATCTCAAATTAATAAAACAAAAACATGTATCTCAACATAGATGCTTTGTTTTGTAGTTCTGGTAGGGGTAGGAAAAGTTGGCTTCTAGAACAAGGACGGCAATGAAATACTGTACTCTTAAAAGGGCTACTCCATTTCCACTGACTTGCAATTTAACATTCATGGCAGAAAACCTCATTTCTCTAACCACATAATAGGTCTTAAAATATGACTAATTCATACACTAATATCAATTTACTTGGCATTAAAAAAATCACAATTTCTATTAATATATTTGTATTAGGCTCAATGCCCATATTCTAGCATTTAAGATATCCATTACACTGGCCCAAATTGGGATTATTTCAAAATCAAGTAGAAGTCCATATTTATTCCAAAGTTGCTAAAATATGTTAATAAAATTTGATGTTTTACATTAAAAATAAAATATTTGGTTTATATCTCAGATATCTATAACATATAATAAATAGTGGGCAGTATAGTAATATAATAAAGTTTTGTGATACCCTGAAATTTGATGAGTTTTCTTTAAAAATTCTTAATATTCTTCATTACAGCCTTAAACCACAACATTAATGAACAGATTTGCAGAAATAAAACAATATAAACACAAAATGCTACAGAATATATATATATTTTTTTACTTTTGAGGCATCTACATGTCCTTTAATAAAAGTCAAAGAAATTTACAGAAACAAACCAGATAACAAACCAATTTCAAATAATGAACTACAGGTCTAAGTTGCCATGCTTTCCTTCTGACCGCGAGGGCCCTTTCCCACTGTGTGGTGGGCACTGTGCAGGCTCAGCTCATGGTAGACAACTCTCAGCTATGGCTCTGTCCTCTAGCCTTCTCTGCTTATGTACAGCAGTAATTACAGACATGGCTGAAATCACAGTGGACTACAGATAAAGCCAGAATTAAACACGATAAAAATTTAAAAAATAACTGCTTCATAAATATTTATTATTTACACGAGGGGAGATCTTCTAGTCTGAAGAGTTTTTATACAAGTTGATGAAATGTATAAGCAGTGAGAAGAACGCCTGCAGTTTAAAGAAGGGCAAAGTTAGAACGCAACAAAGACAGAAAATGTGAGTTAACAAAAATAATTTGCATGAAAGCAAACAGGACATGATAGAAACCTTTTTCTTAAAAAATATAAGGTATTTCACAAAATCCTGAACATTTTACATGTTAATACTAAAAATGGGGGGAGGGGACGCTTCATAAACTTTTATCACAAAAATATTTACCAATACTCCAACTGGAGTTTTCATTTATGTTATTATGATTATCTTACTATAGGGGGAAAGAAGTTGAAAACTGTATACAGCCTAATGATGTCATCCCTAATTTACAGCCACGGTGGTTTACACATCATCTTCTCATCTAATACCTTCATGAAAAGGCCTTGGAGAGAATAAAGAAAATCAGAAGGGAAGATTATGGTCTTTTTATTAATACTTGTCACTGGTAATAGAAAAATGAAGGCCCGGCAGTCCTGTGCCACACCTGTACTTGAGTTTCCTTCCGTCACACCATCATGCGGCCACAGGCCCGTCTGTTCCAGAGGGAAGCATCCGGAGATGCTTCCGCTGCGGTTCTCTGTCCTCCGTCTCCCGATTCCTCATCCACAGGAGCTTAGCGGTCGATGGGACACAGAATTTCATGGACCCCATCTGAAGTGGTAGGACAGAAGCCCGAGGTCACGCCACTGGTCCGCGTTGCAGAGACGTCAATGTGCCCGATGCTTTCTCTTTTTGTGCTTCTTATCCTTCTTCTTGTTGGCACACTTGGAGCAGAACCACTGCATTTCTTCTGGTGGAGCGGCCATTATTCCAACACAGGGCCTACATGTTCAGAAAAAAGATTTTGGATAAAGAAGTTATACATATACATGTTCTATATCTCTCTCTTTCTATGTTCTTAAATATATTTATTAAATACATTTAAATAACTAAATGAAATTTTAAGTCTATGGTATATTCACCAGAAATCCAAGCCAAAGAGCTCTAATTTATGTAGCACTATTGTTGGACAAAAGGATGATTATATTACATTAATGCCCCTTTTATAGGCCCCACTGGAGAAATTAATTAGCCCATTTATCCTTTCAGCTACAACTAGTATAATTCTTCTGAGCAATGGTTTTGTTTTTATCTTATACCTATCATATATCATGTGACTGAATGGATTTCTATCTTTTTGTATCTGATATTTTAAAGATGAGATGAGATTATCTGCATACGTTTTGGTAGCATTTCTTTGGTAGAGGGGAGCAATAGTAGAGAAGTAAAAAAACAGATAAGTTGTCCTTTTATTTCTGCAGTTTATGATATGTTTACAAAAGGGTTATCTCAATGGTACTGAGAAGCTTGGCAGCTCTTTACAGAAAATTACTAGAAGGAAAGGAAAGGGGGATCCCTATAACTCCTTTCTTTTCCATTAGAATGGTATTTAAGCTAAGCAAAATATTCAGAATTTAGGTTGAATAACAATAGTCTAAAGACTTGATTTTTAAAATTAATTACATCTTATTGACTCAGTGATTTGTGCCCTGTACATGATTCTGAGGATAGCACCTGAAGGGGAGAAAATCCAAGATGGACCAGAATCACTAATCTGCTCTGCAGAGTGTCACCCGCCAGGGAGTGACCGGCACTCGTTGATGCCTGGAGCACTCACCAGTGGTACCAGTCATCGCAGCCGTCACAGCCGATCATGGGACTCCCATCGTCAGGCTTGTTGCATCCAGGACAGATCCAGATCTGATTGCCCCACTCATCTCGGATCTGACGTTTTAATGGCGTTGAGGGGGGGGTGAGCGCAAACAGAGATGAAATGGGGAAAAAGAACCAAAAAGAGGGGAGGATAAGAGTTATTACTTTATACTGTGAATCTAATACACCGACATTTTAAACTAAAAAAAAAAAAAGTGGTTAACAATTTATTAAAGTCATGATCATCACCATTCTGGGATCATTTCTAATGAATATTTTAAACTCTTTTATTTAAGTCATTAAAAAAGCATTTTATAATAACTTCTGTGAACAATACATTCTACAGCCATCTTTATCTAAAAAATACTGTAAACACAGAAGTTCTTAATAATTAGGTCTTTATGGCAATAACAATTGATAGTTTTGAACTACAGAGCTCAACCGTATGTATTTCCTCAGTCACATTCACAGGCATGGAATTCATATGTACAGCCAATAGTGCATGTATCGCCTTATTACTTATTAGCCAAACCCTTCTCCTGAACTAGCTGATAAGATCAAGGATATAAAAGAGTTGTTACTAAGTAACTTTCCATTCCTTTTATGACATTTTCAGCAAAGTACAATCACTAAAGGGCAAATGAAATAAGGAACTCATGAAGCCAAAGAACTACACATTTAAATATTATTTTTCTACAAAGAACTGGTAGTTAACTTACCAGTTCTAAATAAGACACATCCCTAATTGTTCCACTTCCTCAAATTCCACATTAACCAACCCAATTTGAAAGAAACATTCTATGACAGTCATTCAAAAAAGGCAACAACTAAACACTAGTTTTCACAACAACACAGCATATAATTTCATTCAGTTTATTTTGTAAAGTATGGTTCCTTCACTTTCAAATATAATAGACTAGATATGCAAAAAAAAAAAGGGGGGGTGCTTTCTTTGTGTGTAATGGGTATATTGGGGGCATAGCTGTTTTATTCTACTGATGTGCTATTTAAGGCCTGCCATGTTTTAAAAAGTCTCTATAAAGATAGTCGTGTTCATAGGAAAGCTTCCTAAAGAAAGCTGTGGGCAGCTATAGCTCTGACTCAGCCCTCTCTAATTTCAAGGGGAGAGAACCACCAGTTACCACAGGCCGGCTGTCTAGGATTAAGACCAGGCCAGAGCCGATGCCCTGAAGCTGCCATGCATGGCCAGTCCTGCTGCTAGCCAACCTTTCTTGAAATTAGAAGGCCATGACTCTGTTGCTACAAGAGGAATTTGCCATAGCATCCCGAATAACTAACACTAACCACTTGACAGCTTACTAAGTTCTTCCAAACATCTGCTTCATCTAATCATCGTAAAACAACCCTTGGATAGGTTAAGAATGAGGAAACTGGAGCTATGGAGCTAGTTCCAAAAGTCACACTATTGCACAATGACAAAATCAGCTACTTTGCTCTACAGCCTGTATCTTTCCTCCAAATCAGACTTCTTGTTCTCAGTCTAAAAAAATGTCTTTTAGGAAACAGAAGGGTTTTCATCCACTATGTCTATGTAAATCTGATCCATCTTCAAGGAGTTAGCCTCAAAAGTCCACTGGAGAACCAGAAATTTTAGGGCTAGAACAAACTATAGTGATAATCTAGTCTAACATAAACCCCTTAATTACAGATGAAGAAATGGAGGTTAAACATAAAATCTTTCCTGATCAACCTGCCTTGTGCTTAAACACCTATAACAATTGGTACTTGAATGGACCAATATTTTACAGTATGTCTTTATTGATTTCGGAGAGGAAGGGAGATAGAAACATCAATGATGAGAGAGAATCATCGATTGGCTGCCTTCTGCACACTCCCCACTGGGGTTCAAGCCCACAGCCCGGGCACGGGCCTGACCAGGAATTGAACCTTGGCCTCCTGAGCCATGCCGGCAAATGGACCAATTTGATGATCACAGATTTCTGCATCACATCTTCCATTTTTGTCTTAAATAGCCAATTTAATGCTTTTCTGTTAATTTTTCAGGTCTTTATATCCTCTCTCAATACTCTCGAGATTTTTGTCCTCGGAATCATTATAGTGTCTCCAACAAGTAATGATTTGTTAAAATTTCCTTCCCAAATGCCTTAAAATATAATATTTGCATGATTTATAACAACTGTCATGAATCCTACCATACCACTTTTCAATCACATCTTCTTGAAAAGATTCGAGCCATCACTAGGCTTATAGTCACAGTCTATATATAGAGTATTTGGTGGTCAAGGCCATGTCATTGCTGAACTCACCCAACAAGGTGAGTTTTGCCATCTGAAGACACACTGTATACTCAGAGAGCTCTGTGGTTTGGGAGTTCATTTTCATTTATTATACAAGTCTGGTATATTCTGGACCTTAGCCAATGACATACTATAATTAGTGCTGTTACTTAGAAACAGCAGCTGGCCCATAAGATCTGTACATATTACATAAATTATACTCTTAAGTTAATAATTTAATTGCTTGATCAGAAGTTCAGTGTGCAATTGAAATATCACTATTATTCTCTATATTTAGACACTGATGTTGTATATATGTATATAATCATATTCTAAAACAATATAAAGAAAAACAATGCTTTGACATTATTTATGAAGACTAAATATGCGAACATTGAAATACAATACTTTTCTGCCAAGAGCTTGAAAATGCAATGAAAATATCTTTCCAGTCATAAAGAATTGCCTCTGAAATTCAATAATGATACATATGACACTGCTTTTTAATTGAAAACACTTTCATGATAAAAAGTAAGCTTTTAAGTGACTTAAAAAAAAAAAAAAAAAAACACTGCAAAATAAATGCTGCGTACCACGTAAGTGCTGACGGTTTCCGTTACCACACTCCGGACAGGAGCTTTTGAACTTCCGGCTCCAGAGATGGCAGGGGACGGGGATGGCATCAAAGCAGGGGACGAGGTGGACTGTGCAAGGAGTGGCAAAGGCACTGGGGCAGGAGTGACATGCACTGGCACAGAGGCTGGGACTGACACTGGTGGCGGGGTCTTGGGTCTATTCAGAGAAGGAACTGGCTTAGCCTCGGGGGCTGGAACCACTTTGCTGATGACACTGTCAACAAAAGAGAAAGGGAAAAGTCAAAACAGAACAGTTGAATCATACTAAATATTTTTAAAACAATATTAAAAAGTAACTTTCTTCTTCTAGCAGCAAAATACTTTTCTGAAGAGTGCAGAGATAGCTACCGACCTGAGTTCAAGGCCTTTCACCCATTCACCTCTCAACTTATTCGAGTCACATATGTTCGCTGGGGGTTGGGGGGAGAAAAGCAGTTCTAGCCCTTGTCCTAGTGATGTTACCAACTAATAGCTAGAGTTGTGCAATGAGGATCTATCTCTTCATTAACAATATCTTAGTCACAGAACTCATGCAGTGGAAGGAGCACTGGACTCAGTCATGATGTCTACATCCAAATTCTAGGTCTGACACAGGCTATGAGACCTGGGTAAGTTATTTAAAAATATGATGTATTCAGTGCCTATAAGAAGTTAGATATTATACTAAGCACTTTATATATATAATCTCATCTAGTCCTCACAACAGCTTCAGAGAAGTTATAGTGATCCTATTTTATAGATGAGGAAACAAAATTAAAGATAGAAAGGAACTAGGTAAATGGGTGGCAGGCTTTGAATCATGGTCTTTTGATTCCACAGCTTTCTTCTTTTTTCTTTTTTACAAGTTCTTTTACTTGAAAAAAAAATATATAAATCATTTCAAGCCCAGAGAAAACAGAGAGCTTAGTTAGACGTTAGCCCTCTGCCTTATTTGCTCAGGTCTCTCTCCCTTGCTCCTCCAGAAGTAAACACTCTCCTCAGGCTGGCAGACCTGTTTTTGTAAATTTGTTCTTTGTATCTTTTCTGCCTTTGTGGGTACTCATAAACAATACACACTATACTACTGGTTTATGTGCTTCAACTACATAAACAATATCAAACTATATTTATTTCTTGCAACTAGCTTTTCTCACTTAGTTTTTTTGTGTGAGATATAATTGACATGTAACTTTGTGTAAGTAGGAAGTGTACAATGTGTTGGTTTGATACATTAGTATACTGTAACATGATTAGTACAGTGGCATTAGTCGCACTAGCTAATATCTTTACCATGCCACATAATTATCAGTTCTTTTTGTGTTCAGAACAATTAAGATCTAGACTTAGTAAAAAGGCCAAAGTGCTAATTCCAATGTAACCCTGATGTTTGGGGGTGGGGGCTAGCAATCTGAATCTATGCCAGCAAACTAATGTATATTCTTGATAATCTATAACTAAGTCACTGCCCCTTTCTCCACAATCTGGTCTTCAAGACCTGTTTATCTAAAGTACTACTCCCATTTTAGAGAGGCCGTAAACCATGAACAATACACAGCCCCCGGTGGAAGTTATCAGCACTGGCGCCAGGCCAGGCTTAGATATGGCCTCATGGCCCCATCCTAACGGGCTTTTTGCAAAACCCACGAAAGGTCCAGAAGTCCTGCCCATATTTGGGGGACAAAGAAATCAAAGGGGATAAAAGAAGAGATTCCACCATATTGGTTGGCTCAGACTTTGGGGGCAACTCCGCTGAGATAGCCGGTGTATGTAATAAAGCTGTGTAACTCCATTTCTCTAATCGTCGCTTGGGTTTCTTTGGTCTTCTACAACATCAGCAATTCTGATGTGTATAATCCAGGAATGTTGAAGATAATTGCTATGCTGTGCCTTAGATCTACAGAATTTATTTATCTACTAGTTGCCCACTTAGTTTTAAGTCTCTTGATTTATCCATATTGATACATATGATCAATATTAATTACTGTACTTGTTAAATGGCATTCCATGGTATGGGTAAGTCAAGGGACTTTTGTTCATTGCCCTACTGAGTGTAGGACATATTGCCTTGTACATGTTATATGCTAACTGTAAATACATTCAAGAATTTCCCAAGGCTGCAGTCCTAGATAAAGCTACGGGTTATAGAATGCACCTTTTACCTTGACTAGGAATCCCAAGCTGTTTTTTAAAATAACTGCACCAAATTATCTCTTCCCACTGTTCCATAATTATCTAGGCCTTGCTTTTTTTTTTTTTTTAATCAACAAAGTGAAAATAAATATAGCTGGTTCTGAGAGTTTTGGTGAGAACCTGAACATAGAGAAACATGTCAAATACTATGTACAAATCTAAGTGTTAGCACCAGCAATATACTCATGGTTCTTGTGCATGACAACCATCATTACCATCCTGCATAGTTCCATTTTCTCAAACCACCTCCACTAAAAAGCATGATTTTTTGCTATTCTGATCAGAATATTTTAAGACAATAAAGTATTTCAAAAAATACCATCGTTATGGAAGCAAATAACTAACGCTGTTTAATTGCTCTCCCCTTGTTTCATGCAAGTGTGTGATACCTTTTGAACTTAAATATAGTCAAAGACCATAAAATTTAACATACTCTGTTTATGCAGGAGACACTCAATAAATGGGTAGCATAAATAATAGTGAATATTTATTGAACACTTACTAAGTATCCAACTGTTCTAAGCACTTGAAAGCCAACTGCATACCAGGAACTATGCTAAATGTTTATTTGCCTTATCTTACTTGATCCTCATAACAACCACATAAGATAAGCACTGTCATTACTTTTGTCTTGCAGGTGCAGAAATCTAGGCACTGAGAGATTAGTAGACTACTGTGTGGCAGAGCCAAAATTTAAACCCAGGCTGTCTGAGTTCAGAACCTGTGATCTTAACTAATACACCACTGACTCTTGATGCTTACTGAATGACTGTTGCTTATATATAAGACTAGGAGCCCTGTGCATGAATCCATAAGCCAGTAGCTCTTTGCGAGGCCTGGCTGCTCCGTGCCCGCTGCCCAGAGGCCTATTCGTGCCCCAGCCTGGCCAGAGGCCCATCTGCAGCTGGGCGAGGAATGCTTGCCTAGTCACCGCGGTGACGAAGCAAGCATTCTGCCAGGCCGCTCATGCTGTCTGCTCTCAGTGGCCACCCCCTCCCTCTACCTGGGACTGGGGGAACTCCAGCTGGGCTGAGAGGACTGGTCACCACCATCTTGTGGTGGAGTGACAGTTAATTTGCATATTATCCTATTAGAAAGGATGGGAGTCTAAAGTTATTACTATATTTATTGCATTTATATCTATAGGGCAAACACTATTTTTATAGTTAGGCTAAAAATTTAAAACACACTATTTGCGGAGGCAACTTCCCATAATAGTTTAAACATGGGTTCTGGAAACAAAACTAAAGAAAATGCAGGAACCCTGAGGTAAGTAGAACACAGATGTTTTGCCTGAGGGTATTTGCTCATAAAACAAATTTGATCTTTGGTTTTGATAAACAGGATAGGTTCCAAAGCCCAGGGACTGCCAAAGTGTACAGTCTAAGAGAACTCCTCCCCACATTAAGGACTCCCAACAGGCTATACCAATTAGGTTAGGATGAATGAGAATTTCATGAATTCTCAGCTCTGGTGGTCCAGGGCACTCTATGTAATATTTTAAGTCATTTGGACTCATAATGTGCCCAGATACCCAACACAAATCATCCTGAGAGGAAATATTATTAATATTATTACCATAGATAATTAAGAAAAAAAGCACAGATAATGAAAGATAACCAGACATACAAGGAGGCAAGGCAGCCTCAGGGAGAAGCAGAAACAATAATAGACAATATAAAGAAACTCATAATGATCATAGATACCAGAACTATCAACTACAAAACCACTGTACTTATGATGCTTACAAAATAAAAGGCAAAGATTGAAACTATTGGCAGGTAATAGGATGCTATAAATTATTGGCAAGTAATAGGATGCTAGTAGATTTGAAAAGAACAGACTTTATAGAAGTGACAAATGTCGTAAATGAAGTGTAAAAATCAATGGATGGGAGAATTAGAAACTGAATAGTAAGACAGAAGAAATAATGTAGAACTTATCCTGGAGAGGCAAAGAGAATTAAAAAGTACAATTAAAAAGTCTAATTAGTACAAGTTTAATCATAATGCTAGCTAAAGAGAAAGGGGCAAAGAATATCTAAGACTTTTACAGAACTGATGCAAGATACCAATCCATAGACGTAAGATGCTAACAAACCCCAGGCAAGATAAATACAGGCAGTTCTCGGGTTATGTGGGACTCGACATACGTCATTTTGTGGTCACACCCCCATTTCCCATTTATTTATATTAAAAAAGTTCCATCATTTTGACGTATGTACATATGTGCTTTATGTTTTTTATTATTTATTTACCACAGTAAAGGTTAGGAATTGTTAACTTTCTTTAAAATTTTTTTACTGTTTCACTTCATTACTGTAGTATATGTGCTCCATGTGAGTGATGTAGGTGCTTATGTAGGTGGGTTCCAATTTACGGTGAAATTCGAGTTAAGTTGCGCTGTAGGGATGAATCTCTGACATAACCCGAGGACCTATTGTAGACATATCAGAGTAAAACTATAAAAGAACACAAAAAGAAAAGTCTGAAAAACAGCCAGAGGGAAAAAAAGAACAATTACTTTCTTTTTTCTTTTTGTCAATCTTCATCCCTGGATATTTTTTTCCACTGAGTTTTATAGAGAGAGTGGAAGGGAAGGGAAGAGACGGAGAGAGAAACATAGATGTGAGAGAAACACATCTATTGGTTGCCTCCTACATGTACCTCAACCAGGACCGGGTATTGAGCCTGCAACTGAGGTAAATGCCCTTGACAGGAACTGAATCCAGGACCCTTCAGTCTGTGGGTTTACACTCTAAGAACAAGTAACTTTCAAAGAAGAAATATATTTCAGCTGACTTCTCAGCAGCAATGATGAATTTAGAAAACAGGGAATACATGTTCAATGTGCTGAAAAAATAAATAAATTTTGTCTTTGGAAACATCTTTCAAGAATAAGGATAAAATAAAGACATTTCAGGCAAGCAAAACCCAAGGATTTGACACCAGTAGTCTCTTATTAAAAAAAATTCTAAAGTAGCAATCTCAGTATTTTTTTTTTTTTACATTTTTACATTCTTAAAAACTGAGAAACCTAAGTAACTTTTATGTACATTTTATTTTATTTTAATTTAAAAATTTTTTGTTTCAATTACAGTTTACATTCAATATTATTTTGTATTAATTTCAGTTCTACAGCATAGTGGCTAGACAATCATACACTTTACAAAATGTTCTCCCGATATTTCAAGTACCCACCTGGCACCACACATCCTATCTAATAAAAGAGTAATATGCAAATTGACTGTACCTCCAATTAAGCCACACCTACCAGCTAATCAGGAGCTAGGGCGGAGCCAGCCAGCAAGCGCGTGGCCCCTGGGGCCAGGCGATCGCTGGCCAGGGCAAGGCCAGGGCTGGGGCAGATCCAGCCATCGGCCCCATTGCAGGGCAGGCCGGGGGTAAGTGGTCAGTAGTACATCCCCTGAGGGCTCCCAGTATGTGAGGGGGCCAGTTGGGTTGAGGGACCACCCACCCCTAGTGCATGAATTTCGTGCACCGGGCCCCTAGTATTGAATAATATTGTTATTACAAAATTATCAACTATATTTGCTGTGCTATACTTTACAACCCTGCGACAATTTTGTAGCTACCAATTTCTACTTCTTTTTAAAAATTTTTCTTTTCTTTTCTTTTTTAAGGAATTACAAATAGTAGTACATATGTTTCTTCCCTGTGTACCTCAACTACCTCCCCCACTGACCTTTCTCTGGCCTCCCTGACACTTGCTTCTGTTGGTTGTGCTTGTATGCATACAAGTCCTTCAGTTGATTTCTACCCCCCTTCCCAATCCTCCCCTACCTTCCTGCTATAGTTTGACAGTCTGTTGCATGCTTCTTTGTCTCTGTCTATTTTTGTTCAACAGTTTGTAATGTTCTTTAGTACCCATAAATGAGTGAGATCATGTAATATTTTTCTTTCACTGACTGGCTTTTTCACTTAGCATAATGCTCTCCAGATCCAGCCATGCTGTTGCAAATGGCAAGAATTCCTTCTTTTTTATAGCAGCATAGTATTCCATTGTGTAGATGTACCACTTTTTTTATAATCCATTCATCTGCTGATGGGCATTTAGGCTGTTTCCAAATCTTAGCTATTGCAAATTGTGCTATGAACATAGGGGTGCATATACCATTTTTGATAAGTGTTTCTGTTTTCTAGGCATATATATTCCTAGAAACGGTACTACTGGGTAAAATTGGAGTTCCATTTTTAATTTTTGAGGAAATGCCATACTCTTTCCCACAGTGGCTGCACCAGTCTGCATTCCCACCAGCAATAAAGAAGGGTTCCTTTTTCTCTGCATGCTCTCCAGCACTTGTAATTTGTTGATGATAGCCATTCTGACAGGTGTGAGATTGTACCTTATTGTTGTTTTGATTTACATCTCTCAGATGATTAGTGACTTTGAGCATGTTTTCATATATCTCTTGGCTTTCTGAATGTCCTCTTTCAAAAAGTGTCTATTTAGGTCCTTTGACCATTTTTTTTTTATTGGACTGTCTTCCTTTTGTTAAGTTGAATGAGTTCCTTGTAAATGTTGGAGATTAAACTCTTATTGGAGATAACATTGGAAAATATGTTCTCCCATGCAGTGGGCTTTCTTGTTGTTTTATTGATGAATCCTTTTGCTGTTCAGAAGCTTTTTATTTTATTTTATTTTTTAATTTTTTTGGCTTTGCTATTCCTTTTATTAAGATTGTGGGATACATCCATATCCTTTAGGCAGGAAATTCCAATAATAACCAATAAGCAAGAATTTACATAAGACTAATAGGTGGAGCTGCTTCAACTACCAGTCTCAACTAAACAATGAGTGATTAGTTTTGACCTTTCAGAGAGATTAAGGTTGACCAGCCTTCCAGGTTTCCTGTCCACATCTCTCTATTAGTGAAACAATGATCGGTTTCTGGCATTCCCCCCCCCCACCCCCGTTAATTTCCTTTAAAATACCTTGCATCCGCAGAGTAGAAATGAACATATAAGAACAAAAAATGTTTGAGTCCTAATTTTAATGTCAAACAGTTCTGAGTCCCAGTTTCAATGTCAAAGAGTTCCTTATGTGTTCATGTCAGCAGTGATATCTGGATTGTGGACAAATGGTGGCAATGCAGGTTCGACCCTCACTGGTTTGGTCCTGGGCAATCTGCAGCGACGCACAGCTGCTGACTGCTAGTATGGCAATGCGTCGTCAGCGTCTTCCATCTCTGGACTGTTTCTCCTCTTGTCTTTGTGGTAGGAGCAGACCTGTCAATCCCTCTCTGTTGCAGGAATCCACATGGTCTTGGAGTTGTTTTCTTTTTCTCGGTGAATTTTCCACACCTTTTCTCGGTGCATTTTTCCTCCTTCACTCTAGGCAAAAAATATCATCTCCAGATGTTCTGAGTTTGGGCACCAGATGTGGGAACCCCTTTCATGTCCTGAGTGGTTCAGGGTTCCAGTTCAGGGTTCGGGTTCTGGAGAAGGCCGCACACAAAGGAAAAAAAACTAGAAAAGCATTAATTTGGGAATATTGGGGGCCAGGTAGGAGTCCACCTCTAGGGGGAGGACTACCAGAAGCTTTTTATTTTGATGCAGTCCCATTTGTTTACTTTCTCTTTAGTTTCCATTGCCCTAGGAGCTGTATTGGTAAAGATACTGTTACAGCAAATGCCTGCTATTTTGTTGCCTATGGCTTCTTCTAAGATTCTTATGATTTTCCCTTTTGCATTTAAGTCCTTTATCCATTTTGAGTTTATTTTTATGTAAGATGTAAATTGGTGGTCTAGTTTCATTTTTTTGCAAGTATTTGTCCAATTTTCCCAACACCATTTATTGAAGAGACTGTCTTGTCTCCATTGTACACTCTTGCCTCCTTTGTCAAATATTAATTGAGCATACTGGCTTGTGTTGATCTTAGGTTCTCTGTTCTTTCCATTGGTCTATATGTCTGCTCTTATGCCAGTACCAGGCAGTTTTGAGAACAGTGGCTTTGTAGTATAGCTTGATATCTGATATTGTAATCCCTCCAACATTGTTCTTCCTTCTCAAGATTGTTGCAGCTATTCAGGATCATTTTTTATTCCAGATAAATTTTTGGAGAATTTGTTCTAGGTCTTTGAAGTATGTTGTTGGTATTTTAATGGGGATTGCGTTGAATTTACAGATTGCTTTGGGTAGTATGGACATTTTAATGATGATGATTCTACCAATCCATGAACATGGTATGTTCTTCCATTTGTTCATGTCTTCCTCTATCTCTTTTTTTAGCATCTTGAAATTTTGAATACAGATTCTTTGTCTCCTTGGTTAAGTTTATTCCTAGTTATCTTAGATTGCTTTTTAAATTTCTCTGTGATTTCATTATTGATGTATAGAAAAGCCATAGACTTCTGGGTGTTAATTTTGTATTCTACTACATTGTCGAATTCAGTTAGTAAGTCTAGTTGTTTTTTGATGGAGTCTTTCGGGTTTTTTATGTACAATATCGTGTCATCTGCGAATAAGGGCAGTTTTACTTCTTCTTTTCCCATTTGAATGCCTTTTATTTCTTTTTCTTATCTAGTCCCAATGGCTAGTACTTCCAGTACTATGTTGAAGAAGAGTGGGAAAAGTGGATATCCCTGTCTTGTTCCTGTTCTTAGGGGAAATTGTTTTAGTTTTTGCCCATTGAGTATGATGTTGGCTGTGGGTTTGTCAAATATGGCTTTTATTATGTTGAGGAATGATCCTTCTATTCCTTCCTTGCTGAGAGTTTTTATCAAGAAAGTATGTTGGATTTTGTCAAATGCTTTTTCTGCATCATTGGATATGGTTATATGGTTTTTATCTTTCAGTTTGTTTATGTGGTGGATCACAATTATTGATTTGCGGATGTTGTACTATCCTTGCATCCCCGAGATAAATCCCACTTGATCAAGGTGTATGATTTTCTAATGTATTGCTGGATTTGATTTGCTAGAATTTTGTTGAGGATTTTGGCATCTATGTTCATGTGGGATAATGGCCTGTAATTCTCTTTCATTGTGTTGTCTTTATCTGGTTTTGGGATTAGGGTAATGCTGGCTTTGTAGAAAGAGCTTGGAAGTGCTCCTTCCTTTTGAATTTTAGTCTGAGGAAGATAGGTTTTATTTTTTCTTTGAATGTTTGATAAAACTCCCCTGTGAAGCTGTCTGCTTCAGGGCTTTTGTTTGTTGGAAGTTTTTTTATTACTGCTTCAATTTCCTCCATAGTTATCGGCCTATTCAGATTTTTTTTATTCCTCCTGGTTGAGTATTGGAAGGTCATATTTTTTTTAGAAATGTGTCCATTTCTTCTAGGTTGACCAGTTTGTTGGAGTAGAATTGCTCATAGTATTTTTTTATGATCCTTCATATTTCTGTGGGGTATTTTGTTATTTTACCTCTTTCATTTCTGATTTTGTTTATTTGGGTCCTCTCTCTTTGCTTCTTGGTGAGCCTGGCTAGAAGTTCATCAATCTTGTTTATCCTTTCAAAGAAGCAGCTCTTGGAGAACCAAGATGGCGGCATAGGTAAAACACCTATCTTGCTATCATACACAGCAATTTTAAAACTACAACTTAACGAAAGAACAAACACTGTCCAGAATCACCAGAAAGCTGGCCGAGTGAAAATTCCACAAATAAAAGTGACGATAAGACACTGTGACTTGGAGGAGCAGCAGCAGACAGCTTTGAAGATTCGCGGGGAGAGAGGTTTGGAGCGCACGCCAGCGGATAGGGTGGGTGGCTGAAAACCGGCCAGTTTTCTTGAAGTGGGGAGACAAAGACGTCCCACTGGACTGATTCTCCAGCTCTGGGCGAAGTCCAGGGAACCCACTATCACACGGGGTAAAAACTGGACAGTGGGAGGGCACACTGAAGCTCGGGTGCTGCAGGGGTCTGCTGGCTTGTGGAGAAGGCAAGCTTGCACATGAACTTGGGAACAGCGCAGCTGCATGACTGCGCAGAGAGCGCTCGCAACTTGCTCTCTCATTCGGGAAACCGTCAGACTGATTTGTTTTACGACCCTGGGTGAGACGTTGGGTGTGCAGACGCATTTGGGGGGGGGTCTGAATTCCCCGGCAGCCGGTGGAGCTCGGCAGCGGCTCTCTCTCAGAGGTGCTGGCGGCCATTGCCCCTGGCACAGAGTCCCTGGGGCCGCATAGGGCGGAGCTAATGCTGTCTGCTTGGCCCGGAGACTCCGCCCATCCAACCTGAGCACAGCTGAGCTTCACAGACAATTGGCCTGGAGGTCAACCCCTCCAAGTGCTAACAACAATTAACCTGAGCTTAACTTCAGCAAGACTGTGCAACCCATATCCACCTCAGGTAACTGGGGAGGCTGAGCCACTGTCCCTAGTAGGATATCTACCACAAAAAGCTAATTGGCCAACTCAGGGAAGCAGCCACCATGCAGAGACATGGAATTCAAAACCATGGTTATAGGGCTTCTCAAGAGGCTCCTACAAAAGGTGGAGACCTGTAAGGAAATAAGCAAGACTGACAAGGAAATGAATGAGTCCTACAAGGAAATGAACGAGACCCTCAAGGATATGAACGAGACCTGCAAGGAAATGATCAAGACCAATGTGGAAATGAATGAGACCCTCAAGGATATGAAGGAGACTCTCAAGGATATGAAAAAGGACCAACCAGAAATTAAGCATACACTGACTGAAATAAAAAATATTATACAAAGACCTAAAAGTGCTCTGGAGCACCCCAAGAACTAAGTTAAAGATTTGAAATACAAAGAGGGAAAATCCACTCAGCTGAAAAAGCAAGAAACCAAAAGAATCCAAAAAATTGAAGATAGTGTAAGGGGCCTCTGGGACAACCTCAAGCATACCAACATCCAAATTATAGGGGTGCCAGAAAAAGAGAGAGAGCAAGACAATGAAAACCTATTTGAAGAAATAGTGACCGAAAACTTCCCACACCTGGTGAAAGAAATAGACTTAGGAGTCCAAGAAGCGCACCAAACCCCAATATACAGGAACCCTAAGAGGACCACACCAAGGCACATCATAATTAAAATGCCAAGAGCAAAAGACAAAGCGTGAATATTAAAAGCAGCAAGAGAAAAACAGTTACCTATAAGGGAGCACCCATACGATTGTCAGCAGATTTCTCAACAGAAATGATGCAGGCCAGACGGGAGTGGCAAGAAATATTCAAAGTGATGAACAGCAAGAATCTATAACCAAGATTACTCTATGCAGCAAAGCTATCATGCAGAATTGAAGGTCAGATAAAGTGCTTCGCAGATGAGAAAAAGCTAAAGGAGTTCATCACCACCAAACCAATATTATACAAAATGCTGAAAGATATTCTTTAAGAAGAGGAAGAAGAAAAAGATAAAAGTGTAAATTAGGAACAACAAATACACATCTATCAACAAATGAACCTAAAAATCAAGTGAATTAATAAGCTGATGAACAGGATAAACTGGTGAATGTAACAGAATCACAGACATAGAGAGGGAATGGACTGATAATTCTTGGGGAGAAAAGGGGTGTGGGAAGTGCAGCAAGAGACTGGACAAAAATCATGCAACTATGGGAGAGGACAGTGGAGGGGGGTGAGGGCGGAGGGTGGAATGGGTACCAGGTGGAGGGGGGCTATGGGGGGGGGAGGGAACAATGTAATTAATAAACTGAACAATAAAGATTAAAAAAAGAAAATTATGCAAAACATGATAATGAGTTCAGTCCCTATTATATAATGACTAGAAGCCTGGTGCATGAAATTCATGCACTGAGGGTGGGTGGGGGTTCCTCAGCCCAGCCTGTGTCCTCTCACAATCTGGGATCCCTTGGGGGATGTTGGGCCTAAACTAGCAGTCAGATATCCCTCTGGTAATCCGGGATACTGAATACACCAACGAATATACTTTTTATACAGGTGAAAGGTATCTTGCTGTTGTATGGGCAGCTACATTTTTTTGCACTGATTATAAAAAATAGTACATAACAAGATTCTTCTGAGGCAGTTGTAAGTTTCCATCTTATGGGTGGAAAAACTGAAGGAGAGAGAAGTTAAGTAATTGGCTTTGTTATACAGTTATGTGTCAGAATTAGGGCTGAGCACAAAATGTGCAAGCCAGTGTCCATTCATGTCATTGCTGCATTATCCTGTTTTTTAGTGTTAGAGTAGGGTAAGAAATTTTATTTATTAATCTAGAGGGTTTTTTCAAATTGATTTTTTAGAGAGAGAGAGGAAGGGAGAGGGAAAGAGAGAGAAGAAACATTGATGTGAGAAGAAACACTGATCAATTGCCTCCTGTACACTCTCTGACTGGGGATCAAACTCACAATCTAGGTATTTGCCCTGACTGGAAATTGAACCTTTCGATGGAAGGGAAGACAATCCAATAAGCAGGGCCACACTGGCCAGGGCTAAAGAACATTATTTGTAGTATTGTTTATAATTGCAAAAACCCCCCAAATTAGAATGACCATAATTATTTAAAATATCCCAAAACAGGAGAAGAAAATACTATGTTGTATTTGAAGAGGTAATACACACAACACACAGACACACACACACCAAATATACACACAAAATGGTTATGGATAGTATATATAAGAGGGTCCAATTTTGTAAGGAAAAAGAAAAAGCAAACAAGAATGTGTGAATATGTACTTAGAAAAGTTAAAAAAAATACACCAAAAAATGCCCAGAAATTGGCTCTATAAGTGTTTTTTCCCTTTTGGCTTATCTATAATTAACCACAACAACCAAAGAATAAATTAAAAACACTTGTCACAAGTGTCACACATCTTACATGTTGAAAATTTTCAAACAATGGGTTGAGTTGTCCATTTATAATTTGTTCACTTTTCTGTATGTACATATGTAATAATTTAACAAATTACTAGGAAAATATCATGACTTGGCTAAAGTCTTCCAGACAAATGTTGATCATAGCCTAGCTGAAAACTTGTGAAATAAAAGTCCCAAGCTAAATAAAAAACCTGCTCGATTAGTATAGCTAAACTGAGTGTATCATCACTAGTAGAGATCAATAAGAAAAGAGTCAAGTGAGGAAAACCAAATAAAACTATGCTAGTTTTGTACATAAATGAAATAATTTGAACAGCCTTTAGATATTAAGGTTGGTTCAGAATCTTGAGTCTTTTCAAAGAATATAACATCCATGGTTGCAATGTACTCTAATTATGTGCATATCTGTCACTATCTTCCACATTAGGTAGTACATTTCTTAGAAGTACGGTGTTTATCTTATTGGTCTTTGAATTATTTGCAGTTTTTTTTAAAAAAAGCCGAGCTTTCCTCATACCCTGGCCAGCCCTGAACTCCACTCAAGGCTACAAAGTTTCAATTATAGAAGCTAAATAAACCCCAACAAAAATGGCAGCAGCCACGGAGCTGGAGAGAGCAGGAGGCTTGGGTTGGCTCCGGTGAATGAGGAAGCCAAGCACCCACAGCCCTGGCCTCCTTTCAAAGTTTCAATTATGGAAGATAAATAAATCCCAACAAAAATGACTGCAGCCAGGGAATAAGCAGGAGGCTTGGCTCTACTCAAGGGTACAAGGTTTCAATTGTATAAGATAAAAAAATCCCAGATACCAGGGCCTCTGCTCGGGTCACCAGGAGGCACGGCCAGTCTGCAAAGCACCACAGGCCCCTGGCCCAGGCCACCCCACACTCCAAGGGAACACCCATCCTGATCCGGGACACCCTTCAAGGTTAACCAGCCGGCCCCCACAGGTATACCAGGCTTTATCCTAGCTAATAAAAGAGTACTATGCAAACTGATCATCACTCCAACACACAAGATGGCTACCCCCATGTGGACACAAGATGGTCACAAACAAGATGGCCAGCAGGGGAGGGAAGTTGGGAGGGACCAGGTCTACAAGGAGGGCAGTTGGGGGCAATCAAGCCGGCAGGGACAGGCAGTTAGAGGTGACCAGGCTGGCAGAGGAGGGAAATTGGGGGCAACCAGGCTTGCAGGGAAGGGCAGTTGGGGGGGACCCAGGCCTGCAGGGGAGAGCAGTTGGGGGTGTCCAAACCTGCAGGGGAGGGCAGTTAGGGGCAAAAAGGCTGGAAGGGGAATGGTTAGAGGGTGATAAGGCTGGCAGGCAGAAGCAGTTAGGGGCAATCAGGGAGGCAGGCAGGCGAGCAGTTGGGAGCCAGCAGTCCTGGATTGTGAGAGGGATGTCTGACTGCCCATTTAGGTCCAATCCTATTACTAATATAAAAATATTTGACTTTTAAGTATTTTTTGTCTATTTTAAAATGTTTCAAAATGGGCTATTCTTCCCTTCCCCTATTCTTTCCTTCCTGTCTACCTTCTTCCCACACTACTTAATTAATGGGTTCCAAGACCACTGAGCTTTCTGTTTACTAGCATGAATTCTAATTCCTCATCCATCTATTGATTCCTAGAGCAAGAATAATTACCACACCAATGAAAGGTATAAGTACATCATGAAGATTTCATCCTAATTGTTGTCTGGAAATGCTTTTAAATTGTTTTAGCTATACTGGACACATAATGCATATTATTTGCCTTACCTGACTCTTTTCCAATCCCCTTTTATTTTCTTTCTATTTTTCTTAGATTTCTCCCTCATTTATAAAGCCTGGGAATGATACCTTTGAGAATGGCTTAGCATTAGCAATAGCCAATGTATATAAACAGACTGTTGAGTTATTTTATGGACAAATCTGAAATACCAGACATATCTACTTGTATATATCTTATTTTTCAATTTAGAGAAATGACATTTGGATGAAAATAACTTATAATAAAAAGAATTCTTCCAAAATGCCAAATATTCTCCAATTCCATTAAATTACCCCTTACAAGTATATATTTGTCATTCAAATTTTCTGAATAGCAAAAGGCTAAACATTAAAGTGGGTACACAGTGTTGATGAGACAAAACAAGTCCTAATTTTCTGTTGCCCAGAGACTATTAGACTGGTATCATGTCGGCACTCAAGTAGCCAACTCTTGAATTTCATGAGAAAATTTATTAGAGTTTAAAACTTTTTTATTTTAGCTGCTAAGTTACTTCTGCGGTAAGTAGATGCACAGTTTTATGAATAATTCTTTTATCTCCTCAATTTTGAATATTACAAAAAAACATATAAACAGTACAAGATGATATAATTCTTCATCACTTATGAGATAAACTAAAAGTAATTTTGGATTCTTTATTGGCCTTTCTTGCCAAGTTTTATGGTTGCATTCTTCTAAACAGTGTTTTGCTTGTCCATATTTTCCCACCTGAAGTATCAATTTTTCCCTCCTATTTAACTGCATAATAAGTTCTCCTGCAGTACTTTCTGTTGAAGAAGGAAAGTCTCACAGAGTAACCAACACCGCCCACAGCTGTGTTCCACAATGGCTTCATGCTGCTAACATTACATCTTTTGGAGGATTTGATCAGAGTTCCCCAACTGCTATAAACACTGGCGTTATTCATAAAACATGCAGAAGGAAGGATTTTCAGCAGGATTTCTTTACCTGTTTCCCCACCACAAAACAGTGAAATAAACAGAATGGGTCATGAGCTGCTTGGCCTGTAATGCAAACTCAGAGTGACAAGTCAATAAAGAGCCAATCTTCACCTCTCCAGCCACACAGAGCCTCTGAGGTTAGAGGCAAACACAATGTGGATATGTCTGCACGGGGAGTTTAATGCTCCTCATAATCCAGCTATTGTGTGCAAACACTATGAAGCCAGTAATCTAAATCATCAGAGTCTAACAACTGGCTACTAAACTGCACACAAAGTTCAAAAGTTCCCTCACAATGGCTTACTTATTTACCCTTAAAGGTGAACAGCCATTTTTCAGTGGCAACAAACGACACGATAACTAAAAACATGTAATTACCTCCATGAATTTTAATAAACTTCTGATGGGGGAAGTTCCTCAGTGTTTGGGAGATAAAACAAACAAACAACACTGATAAAAAAAAAATATGTACCTTAATCCATAACTCACTCTTCTCCTTCTGATTTAAAATTTTAATCAACTTTAGAAATAGCTTGCACTTTTGAAATACCATATAGCCCTAGTGGGTTTAGCTCAGTGGATAGCACGTTGGCCTGTGGACTGAAGGGTCCCAGTTTGATTCCAGTCAAGGGTATGTACCTCAGTTGCAGCCTCGATCCCCAGCCCAAGTCAGGGTGAGTGCAGGAGGCAACCAACTGATGTGTCTCTCTTGTATCAATGCTTCTCTTTCTGTCTTCCCCCATCCCTTCCACTCTCCCTAAAAATCAACGGAAAAATATCCTCGGATAGGATTCAAAACAAAAAACCAAAAACAAAACAAAATGAAATACCATATTAAAACAGAGTCCCATGATGTATTTTAAACTAACTCCTTCTTACCACAAACAAAACAAGATCTCTAAGATTTCACTATATAATATTACCCTAAAATCGCATAGTTGAGCCAACTTTCTTATTTTCACTTTTAAAGTCTCAAAAATACTAAGCCTAAATGTAGTAGTTAGCTTCTGGTGGTCCTGCTTTCCAGTCTTCCCAAACTGGTGTAGTCCCCTCACAGCATGGGTAGGCTGACTTATGTGACTAACAGGATACCGTGAAAACAGGACCCAAGTGAGGTCATAAGAGACAGTGCTGTCGTTAAGGTGGGCTTTGGGGGAAGTTAGCTGGTACATCATGAGGACATCAAAGCTGCCTTAGGAAGAGGCCCATATGACCAGCAATTGGGGCCCCTTCTCAACAGCCAGTGAGGAACCGAGGCCTCCTGCCAACAGCCAGGGTGTGAGCTCACAGCACATTCTTCAGCCCTGAACTTTTAAAAACTAACCCTGGGCAGCAGCTTGACTAGTCAACCAAATTTCTAAGCCACAAGAAGCAAGAAACAATAAAAGTTTATTGCTTTAAGAAGTTGAGGGTTATTTGTTATGTCGAAACAGAAGATATACCAAGTATTTATCTCAGGCATAAAAATAAATATTCAGAATTTAGGAGAAATATTTTACAGATATCAGTACTTAAAATAACAAATTGTAACAGTCATTTTCACATTTCACATTTGATTAAAAGGAACAAATACCTAAAGTCAATTATGAGAATCAGTTGTATATTGATTCTTCAAATCAATAAGTACTTCTCATTCTTGATCCTTATAGCTCAACTTTTGACATTCATTACAATACAGCTGTACCAGTAAATGGATTGAATTACTCAAGATCACATGGCTTGCCTCTTGAATATTTACATCATCTCACAAAATATTTTATCTTGTCACATATCAAGTACATATCAAGTAAAAACATTTTATCTTTAAATGCAGGAGGACCTATTTAAAAATCAGAACAAACTGCATGAAGTACTGGAAAATATAGCTTTTGTAGAATCTTCATTTCCAAAAGACTCCAACCCAAATGACTATACTTCTATTGTCTAATGTTCAAAATTTGTACAATATTCTTTTTTTCTTTTTTGCAAAAGCATAAATAAACATATGCAAAAGGAGATGTATTTTATTATAAAATTATTATTTTATTTAGAAAAAGTATTCAAAACACACAATAGCAAATAAATAAGGTTAAAAATAGGACTGAAGCCCTGACTGGTTTGGCTCAGGGGTTGAGCATCCATCCGTGAAACCAGTGGGTCTCAGTTAGATTCACAGTCAGGATACATGCTCAGGTTGTAGGCTGGATCATTAGTAGGAGGCATGCAGGATATACCCCATCAGTAATTCTCTTTCATTATTGATATCTCTCTCTCTCCCTCTTCTTCTCCAGGAAAGATAAGTTCACAGTTCTCTTGCATCACATTCAGGTACAAATGTCTCTGATCCTCATCAAGGAGGCTCCATTGCTCCCTAGAGAAGTACAGGGCAACGTCCTCAAAGGTCATGCCAACCTCAGCTGAGCACCTGAGCAAGGCCATCGCCATTGGAGGCTGTGCGCGGGTCTAGGCCGGAGAGGCGGGAGAGGCAGGTAAGAAGCAGGGGCAGCGGAAGGGGTGGAGGTGAAGGGTCTTCTGTTCCCTCACGGACGTGGGTAACCCGGTGGCCTCAGCGAATTTCACTCCCACGTGCAAGCTGAGCGTACAAGGACTCGGACCTTCTCCCTCCCAGTACCTGCCACCGCCGCCCGCCTGGAGCCTACCATCTTGTACAGGAGGGGATCCAAAATTTGTACAATATTCTAAAAGAGCATTCATACTCAGATAAATAATATTGCACATTTCTTTATATTTACAAGAAGATATACTAGAATAAAAAAAGAAACAAAAATGGTAACCTACAGGGAAAGAAGTGTAAAGATAGAAGGACAGGGATGGAAGCAAGACTTATACGATACTCTTTCAACTTTGGAGTTAAGTTTTACATATTCAGAAAATTAAATTTCTAAAATTAGCTGCATGTTGAAAATAAATGGAAATGAATAAAACTCAAGGTATATCATGCTAGTGACATAACTACACTGGGAAAAAAAAAGTCATTTCAGGTGACATTAGGAGGACAGCATTTGTCAGACATGCACAGTGGGCTAACTTTATGAATAAACAGATTGAGAAAAATCTAATCTTTAACTTCATTAAATAGTTTTATCAATTGGAAATATGAGTATAAACTCATAATTTGTTTCTTTACAAAAATAATTATTTCCTAGTTCTGGCCATTGTAAAGGACTAGCAATGACTTCCCAGTAGCAATGGGAACCTCCAGAAGCAGGGATTCCTAAAAACCCTTCTTTACAAAAGGGAACCAAGTTTCCCTGAAGGAATGATCAATTCCAGGTCTGTAGGAGAGAATAAATAGGATAAACTGGGAATATTTATACCAGAAAGTAAGAAAGCTATCAAAGATGAATGAGAATGTGTTAAAATCCAGAAGACAAGAGGAAGGAGTGCCCATTGGCCAAGATGGGACACACTGAATATTAAAAAGAATAAGGGAAAGAGATAGAGGATAGAGAGGGGGAGGGAGAGACAGATCTTTCCAAAATCAAAACTCAACACTCACTAACTTTGTATACTGCAGTTTGGCAACCAATCAATGTTTCTCTCTCTCCCTCTCCCTTCTCTTTCTCTAAAATCAATTAAAAAACATATTTTTAAAAAGGCACTAAGAGATAGGGGAGGAACCAAGATGGTGGCATAAGTAAACACTTATGTTGCTGCCCCACACAACAATTTCAAAACTACAACTTAACGACAGAACGAACATCATCCAGAATCACTGGAAAGCTGGCTGAGTGAAAATTCCACAAATAAAAGTAAAGATAGGACACTGTGACTCAGAGGAGCAGCAGAGGGCAGAGTTGAGGATACGCGTGGAGTCAGAGGTTCAGAGCCGTGCACACGTGAGTGGAAAGGGCGGGCGACTGCAAACCCGACTGGTTTTCTCAAATGGGGAGGAAGACAAAGGTGTCCCACTGCACTGATTCTCCAGGTCCAGGCAAGGTCCGGGGAACCCACACTCATATGGGTTGAAACTGGACAGTAAAGAGGAAGCACGCTGAAACTCGGGTGCTGCAGAGGTCCGCGAACTTGTGGAGAGGGTGCATAAACTTGGGAACTGCAGAAGTGTCCGAGCATGCAGAGAGGACTCGTGACTTGCTCTCTTGTTTGGGAGAAAAAAAAAAAAAAAAAGAAAGAAAGAAGGGAAACCACTGCACTGCATTGTTTTACAACCCTGGGTGAGACTTTGGGTGTGTAGACTCATTTGGGGAGAGGCTGAATTGTTCGGCAGCAGGAGCTTGGAGGCAGCTTTCTCTCAGAGGTGCGTGCAGCCATTACCACCAGGCACAGAGACCCAAGTGCTGCATAGGGTGGAGCTGACAGGACATCAAGGCTACCTGCTCAGCCCGGAGACTCCGCTCATCCAACCTGAACACAGTTTCCTTGCACAGCAATTGGCCTGGAGGTCAAACCCTCCTAGGGCTAACAACAATAATCTAGGCTTAACTACAGCACTGTGTAACCCATAAAGGGCTGCACCAAGAGTATCCACCTGAGGTAACTGGGGAGGCTGAGCCACTATCCCCTAAAGGACACCTATAACCCAAAGCTAATCGACCAACTCAGGGAAGCAGCCAAAATGCAGAGACATGGAAAGAAATCACCTGTGAAAGAAATGGAGGAAAAAAACAACAACTGGACATAGAGTTCAAAACCACAGTTATAAGGTTTTTCAAGAGGCTCCTAGGAAAGGCTAGTGAACTTAATGAAACCTTCGAGGATATGAACAAGACCCTCAAGGATATGAAAAAGGACCAACTAGAAATTAAGCATACACTGACTGAAATAAAATATATTATACAAAAACCTAAAAGCAGTCTAGAGGACCGCATGAACCAAGTCAAAGATTTGAAATACAAAGAAGCAAAATCCACTCAGCTAGAAAACCAAGAAGCAAAAAGAATCCAAAAAATTGACAACAGTGTAAGGAGCCTCTCAGATAACCTCAAACATACCAACATCTGAATTATAGGGGGGCCAGAAAAAGAGAGAGTAAGATAATGGAAACCTATTTGAAGAGATAGTGGCCAAAAACTTCCCCTACCTGGTGAAAGAAATTGACTTAAAAGTCCAAGAAGTGCACAGAACCCCAAACTATAGGAATCCAAAGAGGACCACACTAAGACACATCATAATTAAAATGCCAAGAGCAAAAGACAAAGAGAGAATATTAAAAGCAGCAAGAGAAAAACAGTTACCTATAAGGGAGCACCCATACGACTGTCAGCGGATTTCTCAACAGAAACTATGCAGGCCAGAGGGGAGTGGCAAGAAATATTCAAAGTGATAAATACCAAGATTACTCTACCCAGGAAAGCTATCATTCAGAATTGAAGGTCAGATAAAGAGCTTCACAGATAAGAAAAAGCTACAGGAGTTCATCACCACCAAACCAATATTATATGAAATGCTGAAAGGTATTCTTTAAGAAGAAGAAGAAGAAAAAGATAAAAATAAAAATTATGAACAACAAATACACATCAATCAACAAATGAATCTAAAAATCAAGTGAATTAAAAATCTGATGAACAGGATAAACTGGTGAATATAACAGAATCATGGGCATAGAGAGGTAATGGGCTGATAATTCTTGGGGAGAAAAGGGGTGTGGGAAGTGCAGCAAGAGACTGGACAAAAATCATACACCTATGGAAGAGGACAGTGGGGGGATGGGTACCAGGTGGAGGGGAGCTATAAGCGAAAAAAAGGGGAACATTGTAATTAATAAATTGAACAATGAAGATTAAAATAAAATAAAAAGGCACCAAGAGACATAAGTATTTGAACTCTGATTCAAACAAACTAGCGGGCATAAGATCTTACTCAGACAAATGGAGAAATCTTAACATGAACTGAGAATGAAATAATAGAAAATATGTTCACATATTTAATGTAGATAGTGGCACTGTGATTATACAAGAAAATTAACATATTTTTAGAGCTGCATACTAAAGTAAACAGAGGTAAAATGACATTAGGCTGAATTTACTTGGAAATGCCCTACTGAGAAAAATAGAAGAAAAAAGATTAGATCAAGAAGTAGGGCAAAATTAAATCTTCAGGTGCTAAATCTATAAGGCAGTGAAAGTTTATTAATTTATTATGTTATGTTTTGAATTCTCATAATCAGTATTTTAAAAATATTTTATTGATTTTAGAGAGGAAGGGAGAGAGAAAGAAAGATAGAAACAACAATAAGAGAGAATCAATAATAGGCTGCCTCCTGCACTCTCTCTACTGGGGACTGAGCCCACAACCTGGGCATGTGCCCTGACTGGGAATCAAGCCATTACCTCCTGGTTCGTATATTGATGCTCAACCAACGAGCTATGCCAGTTGGGCCATAATCAAGTACTTTTAAAAAACGTTTGTAACATACATCTTATCCAGAATGATTTAGGACGATAAAACACAGTCAGCATTAACAAGAAGAAAACATACAGCATTTATTGAAAATGGAGGCTCTTATCTCATCATTAAGATAATAAACACGAGAAGTAGAATAAGGTTGAAGAAATAATGGTGTGTTCAGTTACAGAAATGCTGTTTGAGGTACCACGCCTAGTCCATCCAGTCAGAACTTTCTAGCAGATAACTGAGCAGACTATTCTGCATCTGAGAGGATATCTGTAAACTGGAAATACATATTTGGTAATTATCAGTTTATAATTTTGAAATCGAAAAGTGTGAATGAGAATATTTACAGAGAAAGAACAGAGTAGTGGGCCGACGATAAGAAGAGAAAGTAAAAGAAATCCTTAAAACAAAAACAAAAGTAATGATAAGAGAGAATCCCTCGAGTGTAGTATCAATGGAAATGGAACAGAAAATTTCCAACATGTCCAATACACAGAGGATGACCATCACCAGGGCTGCAGCACGGTCGCTCGGTGCATTTCAGGATCTTAATGAGAAGCTTCAGAAAAGTTTCCAGCACAGAAGCTAGAATGCAGTGAGTTTAAGAATAACAACTAGAAGTACAAATGAACAATAAGTTTTGAGAAGTCAGAATGAGAAGTTATATAACCTTCTTTTCATGGGCAGGGAGTGGGGAAGGAGATGTGGTAAAGGTTAGGATGAAGGAAGGCACAAGGTGGGGAGCTGATCCTGAAAATAAGGAGGAACACTGTGCTTCTTGGAGCCTGGAGGGCAAGCTATGAGGACATATCCAGTTTTGGAACTCCAAAGAGTAAATCCCAACAGACAGGGGTCACACACCTAGACAGTGGCTCATGGTGACATATGCTTCAACCCATGTGCTGAGCCTTTGGCAACCACATTTTTTAAAGCTGCAATACTCTAAATCACAGAGGTCCTGCAGTGATAAGAACATCCATTTTATAAGCTACGAAGGCAAGAGTGGGAACAGAGAAGAAGAAACATTACACTGCATCTCCAAAGTGTCTATGTGTGTTAAAATTCTGTAGCCCCATAAAATGATAAAAGGCAAAGAATTCAAAATTTCCATGTGGTTGTTAGTAAGAGTGCCTAAGTGTTTCTAGTAGGTACTTATTCTTTTTAAACACTAAAGAAGTGAATAGTTTGATCTTCAGGGAAAATTATAGTCAGAAAATATCCAAAAGGTTACCATGATATAGTTAAATTATCTCTACCTATCATAGGTTAAAGAATATTTAAATTCTGGAAGTTCAGGGTCAGCTTTTCTAGATAACAAATCTTAAGTACCTTCCTATAGTCACTCAATTAGTGATCTTGGGCCTTGATAACACTGCAGAGAGAAACTTTACAACTATCATTCAAATCATATCTAAAAAGGTGGTCATAAATATTTTAAAACCTAAGTGAACTAATAAGACCTAGACCCATTAAGGATAAGATCTTTTACAACAAATTAAATAAAACAATTTATTGAAGTCTGGACTCAAGATAAGCTAGATTTACTAGCTGACCTTTTATTCATTTAAAGAACAAAATTAGCTCTAATTGCATTAGAATGGAATCCAGTAAATTTTCCCAAGTCTTCTAATGTGGCATCCGTGTAAGAACTGCAGTAATTGTTTACAAGTAAGATGGAAATGCTTTGATTATAATCTTTCCCACTTGTTTTACTATGTAGTAAAAGCATTTCCCAAAACTTAAAGACGGTTCTTCTGATAGTATACTATTTTTTCTCTTAAATTCACTGTATCTTTTTGTTAATGAACAAACTACAATGTGCCAAGAGAAGAAATTATACTTGGAAATTTCATCATAATTTTAGGTCAGTAAAAATGAGAGAGTAAGATAAGAAGGTCAACACTTTCTTGTCTATAATAATCAGAAAAGGGCTAAAGAACTGAATAAGAACATTTTAAATATCTGCTTCCTCTTGGAATTATAACTGAGACATACAGGTTTGGATCTGTTAAATTTTAAGTGCAATAAAGTTGTAAAAATAGTAGATACAATCCACAACTTGTACTCTAGCTGTTCAGCTGCTAGAAAATTTCATTCGTAATGTAATCATCTTTCACTACCATTAAAAATAGCCATAAACTTTAAATACAGTCATTCTTAAGATTTATTGGTCATATTTTTGTTATTTAGCTTCTATCATTGAAAAAAATACCTATGAAGTGTTTCAGTATCAGTGGCAAGTCAACCAGGTCAAAACAAAGCTAACAACACTTTTCAATCTTCTCCCCCCCTTAAATCAAAAGCAGTTTTACTGAAAACAAATTAAAAACAGAAAAGTGAAAAGCCTTCCTTTTGTGACAGGATAATGCTCTGAAATGTTCCTTAACTTTACTTATAAGGATCATCCTTTTTAAACCGACTAGTTTCTTTGCTCTGCTTCTCTAGCACAGCTTTCATAAAAATAGGAAATTTTTGCGTTTTCCCAAAAGAAAATAAAGTACAAAAAAAAAAAAAAATTTCAGGTTTTTTTTTTTTTTTTTTGCCTGCCTCTCATCCCTTAATGTGCTGTGAGTCCTCCTTTCCTTCTGGAACCCACCATTCTCTTCTTCTGACAGGCTGTCTGCCCTATCACAGGGGCTAATAAACTAGGCTGGCCAGCTGGAGTCTTTGATGGGGACCGAGAATGGATTCTGCGAAAGAAGGGGGGCCACTGGGGATATTGAGCACTAAGAACTATATGATCCTCAAGTGATTTGGACCATCTTTTCCATCACACAGAAGCAGGATAGGGAAAAAGAAAGTAAACGGAATCCTAATGACACTTTTTGAACCTTGGATAATAATATTGTTCTCAAAAAGGCATCACTAATGATTCCATGTCACTTGATTAAATATACTATTATATATTAAGTGGAAAAATGACTGAGCATTATTGCATGTTTGGAGGATCCCAGTTAATCACCCTGCCTCTGGTGAGATCATGGCATAAGCGCAGCAATGTCCCGAGAGCAGAACCAGCTCACCAGTCTAACACCCCTGGCAAAAGCCACTCTGCCCAAGGAGGAAAGGGAGGGAGTACCTGGACAAAAAGAGCTTCCTCCAGGACCAGCAAGAAGACAGATTAAAGAGACATCTGAGAAATGTGAGGGGGTGGGGAGAATGCTTAATGCCCTAATTGTTACTATTCACCCTAAAATGCTTATACTTTACCAAAATTAAAATTTATCTTTTTAAAATGAAAAGCTCCTTTAACAGAATTTTGAGCTTTTATAATATAGCCCCAAATCAACTTAGAAGAGTTCTGTTCTACCGTGCTGACAAACCTATCTGACTAGATCCTGCCCCTAAAATACTCCATCACTTTATTTTGCTCTATTTTCTTCACAGAAATGAATAAATGAATGCTGTAAGTTAGCCCACTTGTTCTAGACTAAATCAATAAAATGAGAAGATAGGGATGACAAATAATATGGTAACTGTGTTGCCACTCTCCCCCACCATAACAGCAGATTGGAGACTCAATTTACTTTGTCACCAAGTCCAACTGGGACTTCAGAATTCTGATCAATATAACCCCAGGCAGCTCTTCCTTAGCAAACTGGTCTATTTGATTGGAGACCAGACTCGGATATTTTAGAAATTTGAATGTGTTGTTCCTTCAATTCATATTTCTCTAACAAACTTTATAGGTGTTGAGATTGTGATTTCAGGATTAGTATTTTAGTTTCATCTTCAACCCAGACTAAGGGGAACTCTGGATACCCATTTCTGGGGGACATGTTATAGGAATTTGAGGTCCTTACAAAGTCATCTTGAATTTTAACACCACCTGGAGGAGGTACTGGACTCATCACAGATCCTTTAGAATACAGTTTCCAGACATGTTAGTTCAAGGTAAAAATAAGGGTCCCAACCTGTTTCAAGGAACAATAATGGAGAATACAGAAAATATCTAACCTCAAAGTACTTTCCTGGATCAATGGCAGAAGATCTAACTTCTTTATTTAAGAAGAATTAGAAACTTAATATTATCTTAGAGATCTTTTAATGAGAGGGTATAATTCGAATCCTGCAAAGCTTTTTTCTTTTTCCTACAATTTCAAATCCCTGCCTGTTTTTCAACAATAAACAACTCCCCCCACTCCTGCTATTCAAACCTCCCTTTTTGAACCCCAGTCTGCTCATTAATTTTACTTCAAAAGAATATCTATCAAGTGCATACAAACTGAGTATAAGTAAAGGCACATTTATGTGAATCTATTACCTATTTTCCATTATTACTGCCAAAAAAATAACCCATGTATCCTTATGCTACAACAATAAGATTATTTTTAATTTCATATAATTTTCATGTGTCGTAAAATATTATTCTTTTAATTTTTTCAACTATTCTTAGCTTGCTAACCATACAAAAGCAGGCAGTGAAATGAATTTGGCTTATGAGACATAGTTTGCTGATCCATGATTTAGATTAAAAAAAAAAAAAAAAAAACTCTGCTGATTGTTACATAACATCCTATTACTATGTGACTTGTGCCTCTTTTTCCTCTGTCTTTTTAAATTTATAATATATTTCACTTAATATATTCTCATAGGTACTTCAGTTAGACTTTAGTTAAATGATTATATAGGAGTTTTATTTACCTAAATGTCTGGAAGTTCATATGTTAGATAATGTTATACTTTCATAGACATTTGTCTAGAATGTTAGCGAGATTATAATTTCCCTAACACTGGAAACAGAATTTTATTTATCATGTCTTCCAATATCTTAGACATTATGAGTGATTTATTGAGAAAAGAAAAATAGTCAATAAGGATGGATGAGACAATTATTATTAATGCTTTTTTACAAACCTTCTTTCTCTAAAGGGAATGCACAAGCCAAACTTTCATGTGGAAGTAAAGATTAAGTAATGGTGAGTTACTGAGAAAATAGGCATAAATATGAACTGGTAGAAGTGAAATAATAATAATATCTTTCCCCAAAAGAAATGAGCCCAAATTCAGAATTTCAAGAAGAAAGTATGAACAAGTTACTTTGGTTGTGTCTCCTTGCTAATCAGCCACCTGTCCTCTACTGGTTGAAGGACAGGAATAAGTTTATTTAAATTTTTGTAAGTAAGATTGAGGGCATCAGGTATATCAGTGGCTAGTTAAAAAGAACTGAATCTATAGTATTTTTCTTACATTGTCTATAAGCTTGTCAACAATAATACCATCCACTCATTGTCTAGATTTCTACTGACACAACCATAAAGAGGAACGTGGAATTACGTAGATAATTTAGTAAAGAAAAGAATGAACTATTTTCAGAAGACCATGGTCCTAGAAGACCATGTTATTATTTATCATCACGATATTGAACTTTTTTCAATACATTAAATATGGAATTAACAAAAGCAACAGCATAAAAAAACAACAACTTTAAGATGGGATGAACCACTGAGAACACAAGACATATTTTCTGTTATCTATTCTACCCACTAAATAAACTCATAAGTTCTACTTTCATTTTTATTCTAATACTGAGTAAAAATGAAATGCTTTGTAAGCCTATTTTATACACAGTATAAATGAATTGAATTTATAAATGAATTCACTTTCTGGCTTACTTGTAAAAAGCAAGGTTGTAAACTTGTACATTTAGCTTGTGAAACTCATTTAAATGAGATCTGATTTTAGAATAAAATGATTTCAACATGATTTACAAAAAATAAAAATCAATGTTTTATCACCTTATCATCCATCATATAGGCCTCAATTCATACACCAAAAATAATGAAAGAAACATAGACAACTAATTTACTTTTAAAAAGGGTGGGTTGATATGATGATTCTGTGAAAATTAAGACAAATAAACAGCACACATGGGGCTTATATTTCCAGTTCTCTTACAAAAAAAAAAAAAAAAAAGCAGCAGTTGTTACTACTATATACTGTCTCACCAGGCTTTTGGCAGTATCTTTGTTTTATAGGCACAGAATAAAGCCATGTGCCATCTGAGCAAGCAGGGAATCTCGTTCTTTGTTATAGTGATAGAGAATATATACTTGAGAAGGTGTAACATTACATCCTTCTGAGTGTAACATGGTGGTTAGTCTATTCAATACACAGTTACATATTTTTCAGATATCCAGAACCTTTAAAACTAGGTAGAATCAATGTCATATGCTAGTCTTTAAAAAAGAAAAAAGAGCAAGAAAAACAAAAGAATCCTATATGTTAAATAAAACAATATGCATTTACTCTGAGAAAGACAGAAATAAAAATTTGAAAATGAAGAATCTCAAAATAAAGCTTGACCTCACAAGTTCATACTTGGTAAAGGTTTGCAGAGTTCTAAATCCACTAGGAAAGAGTAGAGAAGATTTAGCTGAAATTATTTCACTCTAATTCAAAATGCTTTTACTTACATCTTGTCTTGGCCAGCACCAACTCGGAGAGTCAATCTGGGGATGACTGGACTTGGAGCTGGGACAACTGGCTCCACTTTTATCTGTTGAAGTTAGGACATTCAGTGTTAATATATATATCCAATATAATAAAAGGTTAATATGCAAATTGATCAAATGCCTGAACAACCAGTCACTATGATGTGCACTGACCACTAGGGGGCAGATGCTCAACGCAGGTCAGTGCACTTCCCACAGGGGGAGCACTGCTCAGCCAGAAGCCCTGAACCAGGCTCACAGCTGGTGAGCGCAGTGGCAGTGGCAGGACCCTCTCCCATCTCCGTGGCAGCACTAAGAATGTCTGAGAGATCCTGGACTGCAAGAGGGCGCAGGCTGGGCTGAGGGACCAACACCACGCCTCCATCCCCCAAGTGCACAAATTTCTTGCACCGGGCCTCTAGTGCGTGTGCGTGTGTGTATTCTGCCCCCCTCCCCCACCAACAGAAGTACCTCTTACCTCTTCTCCTACTTTCCCATCTCCACAAACTTGACAAGTAGGCGTAAGTCTTAAATGTGGCTCATGCCAGATATAAAGATAATCTGGGCTATTCAGTGTTTTAGTTCTCAACAACTAAAGGCTACCTGGCATCATGAGAAATACTACAAACTTTAATCACTTTAGGTAAATGTGAGAGTTAAACTCTGCATTTTCTTAGTTCATTTCTTGGATTACCCTATTAAAATTATTTAAACAAAACTTATCATCTACCATTTGATAGAGCATTTAAGTAGTCTCCAGGCCTACCAAGACTAGAAAAAACAAACAATGATTTTGCCACTGTAAGATAAAAGTCATTTGTCTATGGAACTTCAAAAACATTAAACTCATCTTAAGTTTGTATTGTCATATAGGAAAATTGAAACACCAAGTGTAATTTATAGCATTAAACCGTTCAATTTTTTTGGCCAGTAGTACAAAGACCTGAAATACTGTAACATAAAAAAAAATATTTTTACAAAAGATTTTTGGTGAAGGCAGCTGCTGAAGAAGTTAAAAGATCTCACAAGTTTTGAAATTATTCTTTCTCACTAATAGAAAGGTAATACGAATACAAATTAAATATGATGTTAGCCCTAACTGGTTTGGCTCAATGGATACAGCATTGGCCTGCAGACTGATGGGTCCCAGGTTCGATTCTGGTTGGGGGCATGTGCCTTGGTTGTAGGCACATCCCCAGTGTGGGGCGTGCAGGAGGCAGTTGATCGATGTTTCTCTCATTGATGCTTCTAGCTCTCTCCCTCTCCCTTTCTCTCTGTAAGAAAATCAATAAAATATCTTTAAATACACACACACACACACACACACACACACACACACACACACACACATATATATATATATATATATATATATTTAAAAAATAAAAACAAAAACATGATGTTAAAAGGGCTCTTTATACCCTAACCCAGTGGTTGGCAAACTGCGGCTCCCGAGCCATATGCAGCTCATTGGCCCCTTGAGTGTGGCTCTTCCACAAAATACCATGGCCTGGGTGAGTCTATTTTGAAGAAGTGGCATTAGAAGTTTAAATTTAAAAAATTTGGCTCTCAAAAGAAATTTCAATCATTATACTGTTGATATTTGGCTCTGCTGACTAATGAGTTTGCCGACCACTGGCCTAGAGCCACAAAGTTAGTAACCAAATAATCTAAATCTAGGTTTCTGACACCAATTCATTCCCTACTCTACTATACAGCTCCTTGACTCTTTGCCATACACTTTGAGTTCTTTTTTGTGGTAATGCTATGATGTCTTGCATGAAGCTGTTCACGTTCTCTGTCAGTCTTTTAAAATATATATATATATATTTTATTGATTTTTTACAGAGAAGAAGGGAGAGGGACAAAGAGTTAGAAATGTCAATCAGCTGCTTCCTGCACATCCCCTATTGGGGATGTGCCTGCAACCAAGGTACATGACCTTGACTGGAGGCCGATCGACGCTCTGTCCACTGAACCAAACCAGTTAGGGCTGTCAATGTTGTTTTTGATGAATGTACTTGTGAGATGGCAAGGCTTGGTTGTAAAATATTTCTTTTCTCTAAGTAAGGCTAACTAGTTTATATGAAATTGAGATTAACTTTGGCTTTACTCACATTCAACTAAAGTGAATGCATTTTTGATGTTGTCTTAAATGGTGTGGCAGGGCAAAAGAATCCAGACATGGTTTATTTATGATCTACTATAAAAAGAAAAGTTAAATGATACTGTATGTAAAAAAATTAGCAAACAAAAATGGAGATACATTTTGTAAGTAAAATTAAAAATGGTAAAAATGTGCGCTGAAGACGACAGCTATTTAGTAAACCTGTTGGGTTGATGAATGACTTAGAACCTACTACCTTAGCTAAGTTTTAGTTATAATGAGGATGAAGACATCATCCAAACAGAAACACATTTGAGAGAGAAAGTGGGCACTATATCACATAACAGGTGTAAATTGGACTGTCCCAGGCAAACCAGAACATCTGGTTACCCTACTTAAAAATACTTACAGACCTTAATTTCATTCTTAAAGAAGCTAAATCAGATTAACCTAAATATAAAATTCAAGCAAGTGTTGAGAAAGATTAATAAGGATTCTAATAATATATAGAAAATACAATTTCTAAATAAAAATTTCTTGCTAGACTTTTGTTTACAATAACTTGATCCAAATGCCTACCAAAATAAGAGACATTTCCTACAATAGTAAAATTATTTCTCATGTGTTCTTCTCAGGAATCAGCAAACTAATTGGTAACTACTTCAGTTATTTAAACAATATGACTAATGCAATCTTATAATGACTGGAAGCCAAAAATGTGGGAAAACATGAGCAGCTAGGGTTAAAATAAAAGAACAGCCCTTTAGAGTGATGCTGAGAATTGGGGCACGCAGAAGAGCATTTACAGTGGATTACTAAGCTTCCCAATTCACCAAAGAGGCAAAGTCCAGTAATATAAGACTCCTTTGTAGCTAACTAAAAATACATTGTCAGTGGATTTGTCCAGTTTTATGTATAAGCAATACTTCTTTCACCTGAACTAATACTAGTAGACATATAAGCCCCTTATTGCCATGTGCTGCATTTTTTTTGCTAATCTTCAAGGATTTAGCTTCTTTGCCACATACCTCAGGGCACCAACTGATAAAGCTCTAACTCTCCATTTTTCCAGGACACCAGCAGTGCGGCCTTGCAAAAAATGAAAATCGCTCAAGAGATTTAAAGGGAAAATTTATTTTTAAAATCCTGACTTGAAGCAAAGAGGTAGATTTTTAAAAAGCTTATCTATAAAGAATCAGTTTAAATTTAAATTCTATCTTGGAACTCTTTCATGCATTCCAGCTTTAAAGTTTATCTTCTGACAGGGACTTTCTGCAAAGGTAATGGACAGCTTTGTCAATATAATCTGGCCAACTTTTTATTTTCCACTTTTTTTTAATGTTAAATTTCTTTCATTAACCCCCCCCCCCCCCCCCCCCACACACACACACACATATATGAGTGCTAGGCAGGGTGGTAACAAGTTCAGCTAATACTAATTCAGATTCCCATCTATGCTAGTATGTCAGAAAAATACCCAGAAATCGTAGTGATAAAAGCCAAATTTAATAACCTAACATTTTGGATGCTAAACTATGACACCAGTAACCATCTTCTTGTCTTCTTAGCAATTAAAATCTTTGCATTATTTCCATTTGGAAACACACTTCAACTACACATTGTTACCCTATTTAAAATATTAAAAAGACAGTCAGAAGGAGATCTACCATTGTGGCCAAGTATAACAAGTGGAATCCAGCAAGGACAAATGAAACAGAACTCAGGCTATCATTAAGCACTCAGAGTTCATTCATATGAAGACTTGGAGATGACCTTTGATAAATTTCTATAAATTCAAACGTTAGTTACTGGATTCCTCTAGGAACAGACTTTTGTAAGAAACAGAAAGGGAATGTTTCCCCTTTTTACTGTGTTATTTTATTTGCCAAAACCCTTCAATAGTTATGAGAGTTGATGAGAAAAAGACTGGAAATGAGGTAGTACTTTAATAGAAAGAAAAATGGTGACAACTGTTGGTTAAACTCCAGGTAGAGGCCCCTAACAACGCCCCCTCTCAGCTGAAAGTAGCCCCCGCAACTGGTGGGCGGAGTTATGATGTAATTGACATCTGCCACAGAGACATTGAGCCACCAATCAAGCACATACCAGAGTGCCCTGTGTCCCACCCCTTCCCATTCTGCCCTGGGCCCAACCCCTGCCTGTTCTGGCCCTTAAAGTGCGACACGTGGCACCTTTTCTCCCGAGCTGTTCTCCCAGGCAGTCTGGGAGGTGGTCTGGCTGGGTCTCCTCTTCTCCTCTTCCCCTAGTTTCTCTGCCTTCACCCCGCACGTGAGCTCTTTCTCCCTTGGGAAGGGTCTCCTCAATAAAGTCTGTGTCCTGGTACCCTGCTCTCTCTCTCTCTCTCTCTCTCTCTCTGGTCCTTCTGTTTCATCTTTCAGTATCAAGTAACTCAACCTTCCTGTTTTTCTCAACTATAAAACAAGAGCAACAGTACCAAACCCTCAGAGCTCTTGGAGAATTAATTAATTAAATCTGGCCAGGTCTGGCAAGTACCAAGTGTATGCACTCAAGTAAGTAGCAGCTGCTAGTAGCATTTACTAGCTGGGTTAGTTCATTCAATAGCTGATATTAGCTCAAAAAAACAAAACAAAACAAAACACCTCAAACCAAAAAACATACAATTCATTAATTGATAGGATAAAATTTTTGGAGAGTGCTTTAAAAATTTTGGATGGGCTTTTCATTATAAACAAATTCAATCACCTGTTATCAACATTATTGGTTAGTTGTAAGAAAATTAAGAATTGTCACAGTCATCTACTTAACCTAAATGACACAAATTAGTCTTGTTTCCTCTGAGAAGGCAGAGAAGAAGGCCTTTCAAGCCAAAATATGCTTAGAGAAGGTATGAAACTATTGTTTTTAAGCAGAGGTAAATCATACTTTATGACGCTGCTGTCTTTTCCCAGTATTGAACAGGAGGAAGGACACGGAGAGAAGGACACAGAGGATCAGAGATGAGAGGAGAGACTGGTAAATAACTAATAAGTGGTATCTGCCAAGTCAGCCTGTCCTGAAGCCCATGTTCTATGTGGGCCAGCACTGGGCCTATTTATTTACAGACTATGAAACTCTACCATGACTTTTGGGGTGGTGGTGAAACTTTACCATGACTTTTTAGATCATCTTATCTAATAAAAGAGTAATATGCAAATTTGACCATACCTTCACCATACCCACAAGCCACACCCACAGTCACGCCCACCAACCAATCAGGAGCAGATTATAACCCCCAACCAAGATGGCTGCTGCCACTGAGAGCAGGAGGAAGGCTTGGGTTTCCCCAGCAACAGAGGAAGCCAAGTTTTCCACCTGCCGTTGCCTACCTAGGTCTCCACTCAATGTTACAAAGTTTCAATTATAAAAGATACAGCAATGGCGGCAGCCACTGAGCTGGAGAGAACAGAGGCTTGGGTTTCCCTGGCAATGGAGGAAGCCAAGCTTTTTGCCTGCCATTGCCAGCCTAGGCCTCCACTCTAGGCTACAAAGTTTCAAACAAAAATGGCTGCCACCCTGGAGTGAGCAGAAGGCTTGGCTCTGTTCCAGGCTACAAAGTTTCAATTGTAGACATAGATTAATCCCAGATGTCAGGGCCTCTGCTTGGGTCGCTGGGGGGCATGGCTGGCCTGCAAGCCCCCACAGGCCCCTCGCTCAGGCCACCCCTCACCCCAAGGGAACCCCACCCTGATCTGGGACACTCTTCAGGGCAAACCAGCTGCCCCCTCCCATGTATCAGGCCTCTATCCTATCTAATAAAAGAGTAATTTGCAGATTGACCATCATTCCAACACACAAGATGGCTGCCCCCATGTGGTCAAAGATCCTGCCCCCATGTGGACACAAGATGGCCAGCAGGGGAGGGCTGTTGGGAGGTTCCAGGCTGCAAAGGAAGGCAGTTGTGGGCCATCAGGCCAGCGGGGGAGGGCAGTTGGGGGCAATGAAACCTGCAGAGGAGGGCAGTTAGGGGTGACCAGGTTGGCAGAGGAGGGAAGTTGGGGGCAAGCAGACTGGCAGGGGAGCAGTTAGACATCAAGTAGGCTGGCAAGGTAGTGGTTAGCAGGTGATCAGGCTGGTAGGCAGAAGCGGTTAGGGGCAATCAGGGAGGTAGGCAGGTGAGCAGTTTGGAGGTAGCAATCCTGGATTGTGAGAAGGATGTCCGAATGCCCATTTAGGCCCGATCCTACTGGGATCGGGCCTAAATGGGGCAATCAGACATCCCTCGAGGGGGTCCCATATAGGAGAGGGTGCAGGCTGGGCTAAGGGACACCTTCCATGCACAAATTTCATACACCAGGCTTCTAGTATTCAAATAAGAGCATAAAAACATATTTACAAGCGTGACAAATTTTGGCTTATCTTCTATATAAGGTGATATGTACAACTATTTAATTTCACTAATATAAAAGAATGAGCCATTTTATTTTTTATAGTGATCCCCCTTAAAAAGAAAATACTTACACAATACATACACCAATACAAATTGAAACAAAATTTTTAAATTGCTCTAAAATCTACTGTTAGGTTTATCACTGCTAAAGCCATTGTGGCTATGTTTGTGACTGCTCAACTTAACTGCTCTTAATATGTTTTCCACAAAACATCAGTTTGATTCTATTGTAAAAAGGTGAAAGACTACATTAGTAACCTTGACTAATGCATATTACTGCCTATAAAGGGGAATTGAAAGATTGTACATAAATCACCACTTTGTATTATTACCACTGCTAGAAAAACCATTTTTCTGTTAGTGTGCCACTTAATCAGGTGACTTGCATATATTATTTCACTTAATCCATTTGTGTTTTTTTAAAAATATATTTTATTGATTTTTTACAGAGCGGAAGGGAGAGGGATAGAAAGTCATAAACATCGATGAGAGAGAGACATCGATCAGTCGCCTCTTGCACGCCCCCTACTGGGGATGTGCCCGCAGCCAAGGTACATGCCCTTGCGGGAATCGAACCTGGGACCCTTCAGTCCACAGTCCGACGCTCTATCCACTGAGCCAAACCGGTCTCGGCACTTAATCCATTTGTAATTCAATTAGGAGAGTATAGTGGTTAAGAACATCAATTATAGCACCCAATGCCCTGGGTTGAAATTGTGGCTCCTTTTAAATCACTTACTATATGTGTGATCTTGGGCAGGTTTACTAACCTCTCTAAGTTCTAACCAACTGAGCTACCTGTCCAGGGCTCTGTTTCTCATCTTAAAGTGATAACTATAGTAACTATCTTACAGAGTCGTGTTAAGGAATTAAACATACATAGTGTTTAGCGTATAATTACTCCAATTTTAACTACTGCTGTTTTTAAAAAAGTGTGATTATCATATTCTTACTTTAAAGATGAAATACCTAAGGATTAAAGAAACTACAAAACTTATCCTGGCTCTTCTCTCAAATCTGCTGGATTCCAAAGCCCATAGCACCTTCTACCTACTATGCAGATCCCTGATTAATCCATGGTATCTTTATTGTTCTTGTATTGATGACCATGTGGGTATGGATGGTAAAAACTTTACAGGTAGGTAAAATAACTATATAAAAGATCATTTTCTTTATTAAAACAATGCCCTTGCTTGCTGCTCTGGGTCAATGTCTGTGAGAGTTGCTCCTATGAGTTGGTTGGGGTGAGAAAGAAAAATTAGATTACTGTCCCTCATTCTTTTGACAAGACATTTCCTTGGGGCAGTTTAGATATCCCTCATTTTTATTTACCCTGGTTGTCTTTCTTTTATGGGTATATAAGAGATTTCTTAGACCATATGTAATGCAATTACAGGTCTACTTTCATTAACGCATATGGCTTGTGGGGGAATTAAGTGAAGTTGAAAAAGAAGTCAATGTTTAAGTTAATATCTCAATTTCTACTTGTCAATGGAATTTCCATGGGCTGTACTAGCTTTTTTTCTTTACTATCAGCATAAAGAGCTAAAATAAAAAAACTTGCCCAGAAAGCAGAATAAATGTTATAGCCATAGCTGACTCAGCCTATCATGCTTAAATTAGCTCATGCAGTCCAATGAGTGGCAAACTCTATATTTCTATTTTTTTGTGATTGATTCAAAATGGAATAATAACACTCACCACCACAATTACCTTCATGTCCCATTTACTGAGCACTTATGTGCCAGATACAGCACTAAGCACATCTCAGTTGTTATTTCATTTAATCTTAACAAAAGCAACTTGCCTAATTTCACACAGCTAAAAAGTCAAAATTTCAACTCAGGTTTAACTCTAGAGACAATACTGTTTATTACTTTTAAAGACCAAATATAAATTTCTTATATTTGGCACTTACCTGATTCATTCCGATCAAAACTCCTACAAGGATTGGGAGAGTTCTGTTAGGTGAGATCTGTGCAACTCGTAACTGAGCCTTTGCCTCCAACCAAGCTCTCTGAGGGACGTTTCCTTTCTAAAGCCAGGCAGATGCTGAGGAAAGGCACAGACTACTACTGCAAACCTAACCTGATGGGCTAGACTCAAATTCCACTGAAACAACTCCACTGACTTTTCAAAGTTAAGATGGGGATGAAAGCAACAGTATCCTATTTGATTTGCTGAGGGTTCAGGTGCCAAGTTATTAGGTATATGATGGTAAGTGACTAATGGCTGCCAGGCAAGATCTCTATTAGTAAATAGTTGGAAAGATGAGGTGTATCTTCATGTACTTGGTACATAACCTGGCTCTTAATGGTTGTGTAACTGTGACTTGGGCAAGTCACTCTCTCAGTTTCTCATTGGTAAATGTTTGATAGCAATACCTGCTGAACTTATGTCACAGGTGTATTAGGAGAAAAAAATAAGTATGTGGAAGTGCCAGGTACTACACAAAATAACATAATGATAAAATGATTTTTAAAATGGAAAGAAAAGTTGAATTTCTGTGCTTTGTTAAATTGCTAATGTTCAATTATTATCAGAATGTCCACTCTATTTCTTTATATTTTACTAGTGCCCTAGTGCACAGATTTATGCACACTGAAAGGAAATTAATTAGAAGGTGGCCGGTGGGGTGGGACTGGGTGAGATAGGCCCTGGAGCCAAACTCCTGGGTTCCCTCCCCAGCTGGCCAGCCGCCCCTGGGGTGGTGCCATAGCGTGAAGGGTGTCTGCAGAATGATGTCCTTTGAGGTCCCTCCAGCAGGTGGGGTCCCTCAGCCTGCCATGCGACAATCAGGCTGAAAATGGCTCTCTGACATCTTCCGAGGGGTCCCGGATTACAAGAGGGTGGGGTTCTATGGTGATGTACCCTGGAATCAGGCTCCCTCCTTTCTGGTTCCCAGGTACGTCATTCGAGAACCACCACTGCCAAGTCACTGCAGCTTGGCAGCTTCTGCAATGGATATCTGCCCCCTGCTGTTCATTGTGCATTATAGCTACGGTTGGACAGTCAGACAGCTGCTTAGCCTTTTATATATATAAATAATAACCAAGGATTATTTATTAAAGAAAAAATAAAGGTAGGCAGAAAAATGTGAGTTCCCACTTCATGCTAGCTAAACTAATTTTCCTAGGTAACTTTGAAGTTTAAAATATTGCAAAAGTGTTAGTAATAGATCAAATACATCATATTTTATTATGTGGAAAAAAATCACTATGTATTATTTTGTAGTCAACCTCAAGAAGGATTGCTTCCAGAAGTCAGGGAAATGATCTCTGAGGATCTGCATGTATGGTACCATAAATACTTGAATACTTTTTAAGAAAGTTAAAGAAATTTTTTTCCCTATCAACCAACTATTGTAATCCAAACAACCATGGGCTAAAAAGCAAAGCCATTAAAGGTCACATTCTGAGCCCAAAAAATTGAGAACCTAGTTTTTACAAAATTGTAGGCTGTATATCAGTTTCTTTGGCTGTACTCTATGAAAGATTGATTTACTTACATCATAAAATATTTGGAATTATTTTCTGCCCACCATCCAGGCTGCTAGATAGCCTTGATGCTAAGAAACATGTCCTAATCTTATTAAAGCAGAAAACAGAAGGATAGTAGATATTACAGAAAGTAGTGGGCAGCCATAACCTTAAATACTTGTATGAATGGCCCGTAAGAAAGGACTCCTCAGGCCTTGCTATCCTCTTAAAATAGCGCCATAGTTTCTCATGCTCTTAGAAAAACGAATGCTGAGTGTTTCTGTTTTTTGTTTTCCCTTGGTATCTAATTTTTGGGTACAATATAGTATGTAGTAGACTTGATAATTACAAAAATATTATTCACAGTTTAAGATTACAGATTTTTCTTAAAAACTGCCCGAGAATAGTAAATAGAGTTTATACTCTGTAATTAGAATCCTTTTAGGCTATGAATTTTTAACACTTTCGAATGCACAGGAAGCTTGATTACAAGTTTATGGGTTTTAAAATCAAACATAAATTTTGTAACCCCATTACAAACATATTTCCAGTTAAGTTATGGGTGATTTGCATCCAAATTACAGATAAAATGGCTGGCTTTGTTTACCTGTGTTTTTCAATAGGACTTTGTTCAGACAGTGCTGAAAATGAGAAACAGCTTACTTTTTCATGCTTGTGTTTCTCCTTTTCCTTTTCTCTCTTCTCTCTCTCTCTCTTCTCTTTTTCCCTTTCCTTCTCTTTCTTCTCCTTTTCCTTCTCTTTTTCTTTCTCTTTCTTTTTCTTCTTCTCCTTTTTGTCCCTTTTCCTTTCTTTCTCCTTAGGCTTCTCTTTTTCTTCAAACAATTTTTCAGGAAGCATGGGCGACAAAGAGGGCAGCATGGCTGGGATCCTCACGGCCCCAGTGGGGCTGAACAAGGACAGAGCCAAGTCCTTGGGTGGGAGTACCAGGGGGGCTGGTGCCACTTTCACTTTCTCCTCACGACCTTTATCTTTAACTTTGTCTTTGTCTCGCTTGTCTTTATCTTTTTTGCCCTTTTCCCTATCTTTCTTCTTATCTTTATGCTTCTCTTTCTCCTTTCTCACAAGTCCATCTTTCAATCTCACTTTGGAGTCAATCTCTTCAAATTCTCTTATTTTAAACTTATAGGGATCTGACTCTTCATCTTTCAGGAATTCCTTCCATGGATACTTGGCTTCCTTATTGGCCTCCTTTTCTTTCTCTTTCTCTTTAATTTTATCCTTCTCTTTACTCTTGTCCTTGCTTTTATCTCTTTCCCGTTCCCTATCTCTCTGCTTCTCTTTCTTTTTCATTTTTGTCCTCAGTTCTTTTTTCAACTTCTTTTTGATGTCCACTGAGGAAGGCAGTTTGGTTTTCTCCTCATACAGCTTGTGCAGAGGTTCAGGTGTGGGAGGAGAGACTGAGGGAGAGGAGAGGTAAGGAAAGCTGGGGGGCACATTGGAAGCTGTTCCCATTTTTGCTTTCCGTACAACCTCATCGATGGAGGCGTCCATTGTCCAAGAATTATCAGAACTTGATGTTCCACCGGAAAGAGGCAGAGGAGTGGATCCTAACTTAGTGAAATTGTTCAAGGAAGTGGAAGCTTTTGGAGTTGTACATTCCGAACTTGAAATTCGCTTAGGGCTGGTAAAAATGTCTCCTTCTGATTCTGATCCCGAAGAAAACTCAAAAGGATCTGGCTCTCGTTCAGCACAAGCTCGTGCAATCACAGCATCAATAGAGTCATCAATCGTTTTGTCGATCACAACAGCTTTTCTTGGCAGATTCTCATTGGTCAGCTTCCCAGCCTCAGGAGGTGTTTGTATTTGTTTTACCTGAAGGGTCTCTTTATTAATTTTTTCACTTATTGTAGTTGAAGGAGTCCTATTTGGTGTTTCAGGTCTGACTGGTGTTTGGGGAATATTAGTTATAACCTTGGGACTCTTGGGGCTTTTGGGGCTCTTAGAACGTCCAGGAGATTTCTTTTCTTTGGATACAGTTTTTGGTGACCGAATAGGACTTCCAACCATTGCTGGTGACTGAGTCATTTTAGGTGATTTAGTCTTCTGTCCTGGAGAACTAGTTTTAGTCTTTGTTTTGGGTGTAAACGACTTTGTTTCTAAGGGTTTTGTGGTTGGCATTTGTGATTTTGCAACTGGAGCTAACATTGGTGGCTCTGGCGATGGAGGTGCGAGGTCTGTGCTATCCTGTACATGGACTGGAGAAAGCATCGGTGGAATCTTTTGGGTATTGATTGAGCTGAGTGGTTCTCGAGCTTCTAATAACACTACATCCAGGGTGTCTCCTTTAGTGCTTATTAGTCGTGGTCGCTTCATGGCAGGCATTTCTTCAACTTCAGGGCTGTCTAATGGTCTCTTACCCAAGAAATTCTCATCATTAATAATTTCCTCCTCCTCAAGGTCATCGTCTTCTTCCAAGGGAACTTGCATGGCTTCTGCTGATGTCCCCCCATCAGTGGGCACTTGCTCTTCTTCTTCTTCTGGTAAAGGAAGAGAAAAAAAAGTGTTATTGGAATATTTAAAAAGAAAACCAACCTGTAACAAATAAAAGTAATGATTTCTAGGCAAAAATAAACATGATTTGAAGAAAAATTTTTGACTGTTTTGAGAGTAAAGTGATTACGTTTCCAAGGATCTTCCAAACTTCCATGCCGTCATTCTTTGAAGAGTGGAAATCAGTGATAGCAGATACGAACAGTTGTTTTCCTTCAAATGGTTTGGTCTACTTTGCTAAGTATTTCCTGTTTGTTATCTGCACCCTTTTATTAATTCTTTTCCTAACTTGAGTAAATGCTGTTTCTCTAATTTTCCCTCCCCCTTGTGTACACGTATACCTACACATATAGAGAAATGTACATACACATGCACACAAAAACAAACATGTATTAACACTTCTAAAAATCCAGATACTGGTTATTATATGACTACTATCCTCATAAATGATAAAAATGCATACATTTTTTAGGACTTTTATAACAAAGTTTAATTCTTGGATTTTGGAAAGCAATCCTCCAACTTGGACAGAATGCATATACTATTTATGTCTTCTAGTTTGCTTGCTTAATGCTAGCCACCTTGAGAGGCAGGGTGGTACAGTGAAATACATATTGGCTGTGGTATCAGAAAAATGGTGTATCAGCTGGTGGTCTGACACTACAGAGCAACAGGCCTTAGGCAATCTCTTAACCTCTTTGAGCCTGTTTCCTGACCTTTTAAAAGGGGCTAATGTTACTTGCCCTGACTACTTGACTTAGCTGCTGTAAAATCGGATTCTTTCTTTCTATACCTACTGATTAAGGATATACCACGCATACATAATACACAATTATAAGAGCTACTGGAATAAGTAAAAAATAAATCATAACCTAAGAGAGCTTGTAGTTTAGCAGGGAGACACAGTATATGTGTAGAGCACATAAGTGAGTAGTACCACAAGACAATTAAGTGCTACAGTAGTTCAAAGGAGAAATGTCAAAAATGTCAAAGATCTGGGGAAGACTCAACTAATTAATTAAGCAGCATTTCGGATTTCTGGCTATTGGGAATGATGAAGTACAAAACAGATGACAAAGAGATGGAAGTGAACATAGGAACTGTGTGGGAACAATTTGTCTGGTAAGTAGGGTGCAAGATGGAGAATAATAGAAAATAAGTTTACTGAGGTTTTATCTAGATCCCAGAAGTTTTGAATTCTATGGAAAATGAACAAAATCTTTATCCTACTGGTAGCTTGGACTTAATGAAGATTTTTAGATAAGGAAGAAAAATAATCAGGGTACCTGTTTGCAAAATTATTTTGGCAGAAACATATATGATGGATGGGAAGTAACAGACAGTAATGGAGAAATGACAAGTTAGGGATTACTGAAATGATATAGGTAAGTGACAATAAGGGTCTGATATAAAATAGTGGTAATGAATAGGAAGCAGTAGAGGCAGATGATATTTTGAATATGGAATGAATAGAATCTGATAAATGATTAGGTGTAAGAGTGTAGGAAGAATTTAAACACAATTTCAAGGTTTGAGCCCTGGTGAGTGAGAAATGCAGTCCTTAACAAAAACAGGGAAGGAAGGAGGAAGGTTTCAATAGGCAGCATAACAGACCTTCAGAATATGTTAGAGTGCATCTTGTTCCTCTCACTCTGGAGGCTAATCTGGATCAAGATCTCCCTGGTCAATGCCGTGGGAGAGCAAAAGGAAACTGCTCTAATAGAAGCAGTCCCTTGAAAGTGATCTCCTGGAATAGTAAGACGATGCTAGGTCTACTAGATGGAATGTCTGTTTTATAGGTAGGACAACTTGAAAATCTGAGTTTTCTACACAGCATATTATTTAATCTTACTAGTGTAAGATTCTTTTAAATTGAAACTGGCAAGATGACCACCAGATGGGCATTAGAACTGAAGAAGGTATGTAGGTGGGATTAGGAAAAACTGTATCCCTTTCTTGCAAATATTTCAGAAAACAGAGGTTCACTTGGAATTTGGAGTTAACATACTTCAAAAAATAGAATGGTGGTTGTTCTTATTTAAGTGAAAAAAGAAAGTTGAAACAAAAACATAAAGCTTGATTCAAAGTGGGTCTCTATCAGCTAGGAAGTTGTTATTCTGTTTCTGTTATTTTTATTGTTCTTTTCATTTTTCGTTTATTTCAAGTCCTTGCTGCTAACTTATATGTATCTATAAGCTTCACAGGTTAGAAGAATATAAATAAATTATAAAGCTAAACTATTACAAGTGCTGATTTTAGAAATACCTAACATACAAATATTTCTTATTTTGATTAGTTTAACTTACAATTACTTTTATGTTTGAAGATTTTATAAGAAAGGTTCAATTATAGCATCAAAATTCACCAAAATGAAAAGAATAATTGTGCTGGAAGAGAAAGCCTTAAACTTTAATAAAAACAGGAAAGGTATGGAGATATTTACAACAAATTTCTGAATTAGAAATTATCTGATATATACCAGACAGTATAAGTAATGTACATGAAAGGCATACATCATAACAATGAATGGACACCTGTGATGTTGCCACTTTGTAAACAGAACAGAAGCAATGTCATTGAAACTCTTTTGGTTTCTGATTCACCCTTTGCTCTCTCCACTCTCACAAATAACTACTGACCTGATTTTAATACTCATCATTCCCTTGTTCCTTTACATATTTGTATCTAGTTTGTGTCTTTTTGAACTCTTTATAAGTGGTATCTATTACAATGTTCGTTAGCTTTTTTTCACCTAATATATGTTTCTAAGATTCATCCATGTTGATGCAGGTAGCTGTAGTTATTCATGTTCACCGTTGTAAAGTTGTCTTATCCTTATTAACTCATTCTCTTGGTAAGAAAGTTTTTCATTTGAATGAATTTATTTTAATTTTTAAAATACCACAAAATTCCAACAAATGAATACAACTCTGCTCAAAAACAGACTTAATTGGTGATTATACAAATGGCTTTCTGGCTTTTCATTACATGAATAATTTTAATTCTATGTTCTAAGTTTGGGATAAGATAAATATATGATGGCTATTGAATGATTTATCCTTTATGGTCACCCAATCACCAACTGGAATGTTAGTTTCAGTTTGATAACAGTTTACTATTCTTTTTAACTAGGATAGTAAAGCATTCTCTTTTTTATTTTTTTAAAAAAATATATTTTATTGATTTTTTTTTTACAGAGAGGAAGGGAGAAGGATAGAAAGTTAGAAACATTAATGAAAGAGAAACATCGATCAGCTGCCTCCTGCATACCCCCTACTGGGGATGTGCCCACAACTAAGGTACAAGCCCTTGACCGGAATCGATCCCGGGACCTTTCAGTCCGCAGGCTAATGCTCTATCCACTGAGCCAAACCGGTTTCAGCAGTAAAGCATTCTTTGTGTGAATATGAATGATAATAAACACCATTTACCAATAATCTGTAAAATATCCTAAAAATGTTTTAAAATTCTCCTATACTCATTCATGAAAAGAGCTTTACTATAAAAGAGCACAAAATTTGGTTAACAGAAGTTTAATATTATAAGATATTTGATCTTGATAGATTATTACATAAAGGTAGCTTGGTTGGTTGGTGTGCCAGGGTTGTAGTTTAATCCACAGTCAGGGAATATATAAGAATTAACCAATGAATGCATAAATAAGTGGAACAACGAATCGATATCTGTCTCTCAAATCCGTAAAAAAAAATTTTTTAAAAGGAAAGAAAATATGTGTTGGTGGTCAATGGGAAAAACAATAACAATATGAACAACAAAAAACCCAAAGGGGACATCTGTAATACTTTCAATAATAAAGACAAATTTTTTAAAAAATACCAAAAAAAGAAAATGAGTCATAAACTCTTTCTAATTTAACACAATATAGATATGAGTATAAAAGCTGTATTCCAAAGTCAGAAATGTGACATTCTTATATGAGTATTTTAAAGGTGTTTATTTCCATAGAACTAACTCATTGACTATGATTTTAATATTTGGGAACTGGAAGGAAAAGATCCTCTGTATTGATGCCATAAACAAATATTGGGGGAAAAACAAGTTCAAGAAAAACTACTGGGAGATTTTAAACAAGTGTCTCAAATTCTTAGTGCTTTACTTCATTGATCTAGATGATGAGCACATTAGCATCACTTACCTTGAAAGTACAGTGAAAACTGATTATTAGAGTTCAACAATATTTTAAATACAATATTTAAAGTATTCAAACTACTAAATAACTAGAGGCCTGGTGCACAAAATGTCTTCTATAACTGAAACTTTGTAGCCTTGAGTGGAGGCCTGGGCCCGCCAGGATGTGAGGAAAGCTTGGCTTCCTCCATCGCTGGGGAAACCCAAGCCTCCCTACAGCTCACTCTGTGGCTGCAGCCATCTTGGTTGGTGTTACTTTGCATACTCACTCCTGATTGGCTGGTGGGTGTGGCTTGTGGTTGTAGCGAAGTGTGGTTAATTTGCATAGTACTGTTTTATTAGATAGGATAGTTACTATAGCCAATTCTTTGAAGCAAATCAATACTACTAATGCTCATTCATTCACTCCTCACTCATTCACCCATCCATCCATTTATCCATCCATTTATCCACCCATTTATCCAGCCATCCATCCATCCATCCATCCACCCACCCACGCGAGTGTCTTCTGAATACCACTGTGGCAAGCACTATGTTAGATTTTGAGAAAATAAAGTTGAATGAGATATGATTTACTATCCTTAAGAATTAACCACATGTTGTGGCTATCAGTTTTAGTGCTGTGGCAGGAATAGGTACAAGGTACATATGTGGCTATTTCCAGGGACATGTAAGACAGAAATCACAATGTCAACTAGAAAAGGAGCTGTACTGAAACTTCATTTAAGCTCTGCTACCAGTTCCATGATGCAACCTAGCACAGCCCACTTCTCTCCCAGACTTAAGTTTTCTCATCTGTAACATATAAGTATTGACATCTGATCTACTTCTAAGAGCTGAAGATCTTCACTATTAGGGCCATCTCTACATGCAGTTGACCATGCATGTGGGATGTCCCAAAGCACCTGATGGAGCTATTTCTCCTCCTCAATATCTCACTGACCACATGCAACAATGCTTGGCATTCTGACCACTTGATTTATGTCTTGGATAAAGATACATCTTAAAAAGTCTGCCACCAAAATATATTTAAGACCATAAAGCTAAAAAACAAATGACACTTTCCTACTTTTTGAGGAAGGAAACTATAAGAAAATGAAACATAATTTGAAGGAATGCTAAGGATTAAAGGGTTTGGAACATAGGGTACTGCTAGGAAGGTAATACTCAGGTGGGAAGTTGCTGTGAGGAGGGAAGGTCTAGGGCAGGTAGAGGATAGGCAGACACTGTATGCCTGGAAAAGACAGGAATGAGAACAATATAAAAACAACCTTAATCCATTTCAACATTTAATCTCTGAGTTCCAAATGAGGCTAAAATTTTTAAAATCCCATCTATGTTCCCTCATAAAATATACTTTAAATCATCCTGTCTATAATGTAACAATAATTAGGCCCTTAAAACACAATTCAATGTGCAAAAGTGATTAGGTATTTTTTAAACAAACCCATTTACTTAAAAAAAAAAAAAAGAAATTACTAGCAAAGACATGACAATTAGGCAATGACAATCCATACAGTACAAGAAATCAGTAACACAATAAATTAATAGCAGAATGAAGATGTGTTATAATACTTACACACACACTGACCTGTAAAAAAGCACTACGTCACTAACATTCTGCACAATAACAAAACTAAAATACTAACCAACCTGAAATGACACCTCGTATTATAAATGGCCTAATCTATATGTTAATACTGTTGTATCACATAACTGCAGCAAGAGTAAGATAACAATATGACTTTGGGGTTTCTATGGCTACATCCTGGTCTAACGTGCCTGAAAGGGCCGGCTGCTGACACCACACAAGCATTCTGAGTGCTTCTTTTTGGTTATTTATGATATGATTTATGATAACGACAACATCTTCTATTTTCTCTCCTCCTCAGATACAATAAATTGCTATCGTTAATCACCCTTCTCAGTTCAACTATGATTACAATAGTATAATAGGGCCAGGCTATGGTAATACTGTGGATTTTTAAAAAAAGAAATAAATACAAGTACAAGAAGATCTCGTCAGACAACGTCAATATCTCTAATATTTTAATCATCTTCCTTTAAACCTTTCAGGATAAATTCGATTACAACTAAGATTCCACATCCAGGATGTAAGCTCTTTGTGAAAACCAAATTCATAATAAAGTACTACAAACTCACAAATCACTATTACTATGATTTTCTTAAACTTACTAATACAACAGTAAGACTTTGCATAAGATGTGAGTTCTTTTCTAAGAGACAATGGAAGTTGTGTCTTTTCTATAGTAATGAAACTAATCTTATTGCTGTTGTTTCTTTTTGTTCCCAGAATGAGACAAATTAGGCAAATTAGCCATTCATCTATCAGAAGGCAAAATAATAGAGAAAAAATAAAAACTTTGTAATCACACAGACACGTGTGACCTGCCTTTACTGGCTATGCAGATGCTTAATCTTTCTGAACTTCAATTTCCTTTATGCCTCTTTGTTTTTTGAATAGCAGTAAGGCAAACGATGTAAAGAATTCAGCAAAGTGCTTAATGAATGAGTTAGACCGTACAAAAAGAAAAAAATTCTTCCCCTCCCTGCACCTATGCCTTGCTGTGGGCTACTCTTAGAGATGAGCCTACTTGCACTTAGGTGACCCGGTATGTGATGGGTCAGTGTTGGTGAACGTGACATAAGCAGAGGCTTGAAAACCACTTGCACCCTGGGGCTTGCCCTCTTGCTGCTTTGGAGCAACTTGCAACTACCCTCCTATGAATGAGCCAAGCGAACCTACTGGATGATGAGAAGTGCATGGCTTAGAGCCCCAGCCAAATCATCAGACATAGGAGTGAGGCCACCGATCAGCAGCTGATCACAAATGTATAACCAAGCCCAGCCATGTCCAGCAAAAGAATTGCACAGCTGAGCCAATCTAAAATGCCAACTCACAGAATTGTGAGCTAACAGTTGCTGTTTTAAGCCACTAAATTTTTAGATGGGTGGCTACACAGCAATGTATTAATGATCCACTCATACCATAAACATGTATAGTGGGATTCATGTTATTTGTGATGGTTATGTCCTTACAAAATTACCACAAAATTAAATTAGTGAAAATGGAACCATTGTGTCTAAGGGAAAGGTTCCTATGAAGCTTTGATCAAACTTTTTTGTTAGCAGATCAATACATAACATTTTATGTGTGTTTCTGTTTAAAGACATCTCATTTAATATACACTGATGATTAATTAGCACAGAACTCAAAAACACTATATCATGCCAGAATGACCAACAGCACTATACCATGTCAGTATGAAGCTTATCTAATACACATTTTCTCTGTACGGCACCTTTCAGCCTTCCTACACTTAGGAACATTAGTCAGCACTTACGCATTGTGCTTGGGGGTCATTTTAAACAGCACAATCACCAACAAAAAGCAAAAAATATGAAAAATGTGGCACTAAATAGATCTTGAAAATGACACTTGTTTACAATATGAGAGTTGAAATAACAAGGCAGAGGGCCACCTTATTCGAACTCAGAGCAAACATGTATGTGTGTACCTCTAATTTTCTGTCACTTGGAATGACAGTGAAAGTGATTTTGAAGTTACACATACATTTTAGCAAGTAGGTAAAATTGTAAACACTGAATCCATGCATAATGAGGATCAACTGTATATAATTATGTGGCTATAACTTCATCAACATCAAATACTTTTATGGAGTACTGATTTAAAATAAAATAATTTTGCTTGAAAGTAATTCTAGTCCTCAGAAGGCATTTAATGAAAAGATTAAATGTGCCTTATGAACTTTAACACTGTGGCCATCCATACCTGGCAAGACATTCTTCTAACCCCAAACTGGGAGATATTTTAGTTTAAATTCAAAGAGCTAGCTATATGCAGAACACTGGTCAAGCTACATGATCATTCTTTGAATTTCTGGAATACATCAAGTTCTTCCTTCCTCAGGGTATTTTTACAGATTCTGCTCTTCTCTGCTGGGAACACTCTTTAATAATTCCCATGCTTGCCTCTCTCTTACCTTGTAAGTCTTAAGTTTGATTATTGTCTTCTCAAAGAAGTATTCTCTTGTCATTCCCTCCTTCCAAAAATAAAGTAAGTTTGATGGTTAATGCATTTCTTATTTGTGTCCCCAACTAAGCTTCACTACGAGAGGAACCACTTTTGTCTTTAGCTGCTAAGCAATCATCAATAGGCTGATAATAAATATTTTACTATTAGAAAAATAATAAAAATTATTTTATCATATTTCATTGATTCTAATGGTATTAAAATGTGCAACTTTGAAACTGATGTGTTTTATAATCAAAGGCATCTTCTTGTCTCTATTACTTGAATAAGTGACAGTGATGTAGCAGTTAAGGCCTGCACATGGGTGAACTTGTCATTCTTGGTAGAGTGACTGGACATTGCAACTCTTCAATGTTTCAGTCAACAAACCATTCAAAAAATCTGAAGAAGAAATATTTGTTCTATGCAGTTACAAAGAAACATTTTGTCTAATAAGAAAGAATTGGTTCATAGTCTATTGACACTGTGTGGTTTTGCTTTTTCCTTAGTGGTACATAAAAGAATGGTGCTTCTTATGATTGATGGTGTGTCAGAATCAATGAAATATGACAGTTGTCTAAATTATTATTAAATACTTGCTATGGTCCTTTTATCTAATACTGAGAAATTCTTTTAACTATTAAAATAACATTACATTGGACATCCTTAAAGTCAAGGGTGCGGAAGGGGACAACTTTGTTGTTGCCCCATGTTGTCCATTTTCTTTTCCTTCTTGTGCCCACTTATATAAGATATCCCACTCACCAATTAGCTCTTGATTACAATCCTTTCTACTACACTAACTTGCCTCATGGCCTCTGGGTTTTGGATTAGTGTTTAAAAGCATACTCCTTATCCCAAACCATACTTTATTATGAAGGCAGCATTTCTTTACAATGGAAACAGTGATGGACTAGAAGATGACGCTGATTTATAGAACCAGCCCTTTACCATTAATCTGTATTGATGAGCACAAGATTCTTTATCTGTACACACACAAAATAATGTTGACCCTACTTACTTCATAGGACTATCAGGTATAGTAAGTAAACACACAATGTGTAATCATTTTGAAAACTGTTCAAATAATAGAAGTCAATGTCAGTAGTAGTGACAGCAGCACATGCTTTCATTGCCATCATTTTCCTAGCACCTATCAAGAGCCAGCCCATGTAGGAGCTGTTTCCACACATTCTCTTTTTCCTCTTTCTCCCAACTATGCATGTCTACTCCCAGAGGTTTTAGCAAAAACAATTAAAACATAGAAGTTCAGTATATTTATACAATGGCTGTTAAAAAGCAAGATTACAAAGAAGACCAATAAGGAAGGATACATATGTAACACCTTAATAGAGAAATTTAAAAAAGAAGACCAAATTGATATGACTCTAGTTTGAAACGGTAAGAGAAACATTAGTTCAGTGCCAAATTATAAATTTGATAGAAAGAAAGAAAAATTGGTATTTAAACTTTTTGACTTTTATGTATCTATCCTTGTCTCATACTATCAATTCCAAACATCCTTATATTTACTAGTAGCAGATAAAATCTGCTGCTGGTCTCTTAAAATTTGATGACTCAAAACACAAACAAAACCCTCTAAGAAACCATCCAGATATAAGCCACAAAACAAGAAATTCACAATGGTATAAAAATTACTAGAAAAATGCTATGAAATTATAATCAACTCTTTCCTGGCACAGAAGAGAAGAGGGGGTGGTGGTGGTGGGGAACAGAGAGGGTAATCATCTATGCAATAATAAGTTACTACATACATCAAATACAGATAAAAAAGATTCTTTAAAAAGTACTATTTAGCCTGGCTGGTTATGGCTGGGTGGTTGCACATGCCAGGTTGTGGGCTTGATCCCCAGTGTGGAGTGTGCAGGAGGCAGCAGGTCAACGATTCTCTCTCATCACTGATGTTTCTCTCTCTCTCTTTTCTTCCTCTCTGAAATCAATAAAAATATATGAGAAACATCAGTGATGAGAATCACTGACTCACTGCCTTTTGCACACCACACTGAGAATGGAGCCCACAACCTGGGCATGCGCTGTGACTGAGAATCAAACTACAACTTCCTGTTCCATAGGTCCATGCTCAACCACTGAGTAATGGCCTGCCAGGCAATTTTTTTTTTTAAGTACTGTTTTTAACTCTAAAATTAACTGGAACTTCATTTAAATTTTCAGGAAAGGTATGTCAGGAAGTCACAATATTTCAGGGATGAATGTCACTTATATTCAGTTTGTATGACATGGCAAATAAATAGTTTTGACAAAGAGAAGGGTAAATATGACTGCTCCTATTAAAGCCATGTGATAAATAACACTGGAATTGATTCTCTCCAATTTCAAATGCTAAATGAGATAATTTCCCTGCTCAAAGGCTTCCTGTCACAATTAGAATAAAATCCCAAATTCTTGCTTACAGCTCTTTTCAAATTTGTCCAACAGGTCTTCCGGCTTTTATCGCAAGGGCCTTTATCAAAAGACCCTAAAAAATATCAAAATTTAAAAAAAATCCAACCTCTTACTATAACCTATGAAATCGTCTTCTCACAGCACACTGGACGTTTTAATTTTCCTCGAACTTGCCAAGCTGATTCCCAGTACTCTTCAATGACCTGAAATACTCTCCCTCCCTCCAGCACTTATATGGCTTATTCTCTCATTTTCTGTAGACCTTCCATGCCACTTCTTCAGAGATGTCCTCTGTGATCAACAGCACGTTATCTACTTGCCTCCTTGTCACTTTCATGCCATTTTATCTACACTGCATTCATTCTTACCTATCATTATATTATTTACTATAGGGCCAATGCTCGAAATTTGTACAAGAGTAGGACTTCCTTCACCTGGTTGCTGGCACCGGCTTCCTTCTGGCACGCAGGACCCAGGTTTCCCTCCCTCCAGCTGCCGGCAGGCACCTGGGACCTGGGCTTCCCTCAAAGCTCCAGTTTTGTCCAGAAGGTCTTCCGGTCTAATAACCACAATATGCTTTTACTATTATAGATTTGATTAGGTTGTTTTTTGGGGTTTTTTTTTGCCTCCCCAACTAAAATGTAAGCTTTCTGAGGTCCAGGACTTTATCATCTAGACTGTATTTCCAGTATCTAAAACAGCAGCTAACCTACAGGATATCCTTACCATTTGTTGAGCAAAAGCTCTTTTTTTTAAAAAAAAATCTTTATTGTTCTGATTATTACAGATGTTCCTCTTTTTTTCCCCCCATAGTTCTCCTCTACCCAGTTCCCACGCCTCCAGGCCTTCCCTCCTCCCCGACTGACCTCGTTCATAGGTGTCAATCTGCTCCCTTTCCAGGCCCCTGATTTTATTACATTTCCCAGTTTGTTCTGTTCATCAGATTTTTTACTCATTTGATTCTTAGATTCACTTGTTGGTAGACATGTATTTGTTGTCATTTTGTTGTTTATAATTTTTTACCTTTACCTTTTTCTTCCTTTTCCTTTTCTTAAAGAATACCCTTCAGCATTTCATATAATACTGGTTTGGTGGTGATGAACTCCTTTAGCTTTCTCTTGTCTGTGAAGCTCTTCATCTGACCTTCAATTCTAAGTGATAGCTTTGCTGGGTAATCTTGGTTGTAGGTTCTTGCTTTGAATATTTCTTGCCACTCCCTCCTGGCCTGCATAGTTTCTGTTGAGAAATCAGCTGACAGTCATATGGGTGCTCCTTTGTAGGTAACTAACTGTTTTTCTCTTGCTACTTTTAAGATTCTGTCTTTTGCCCTTGGCATTTTAATTATGATGTGTCTTGGTGTGGTCCTCTTTGGATTCCTCTTGTTTGGGGTTCTCTGTGCTTCCTGGACTTGTAAGTCTATTTTTTTCACCAGTTAGGGAAAGTTTTCTGTCATTATTTCTTCAAACAGGTTTTCAGTATCTTGCTCTCTCCTGCTGGCACCCCCATAATTCTGATGTTGTACGCTTGAAGTTATCCCAGAGGCTCCTTACACTATCTTCATATTTTTGGATTCTTTTTACTTTTCTGGTTGGGTGTTTTTTGCTTCTTCATATTTCCAATCTTTGACTGGATTCTTGGGATCCTCTAGTCTGCTGTTGGATCTATGTATATTATTCTTTATTTCAGCCAGTGCATGCTTAATTTCTGATTGGTCCTTTTTAATATCCTTGAGGGTTTCACTAAATTTCTCAGAGGTTTCTAGAAGATTCTTGAGCAACCTTGTAACTGTAGTTTTGAATTCTATATCTAGTATTTGCTTTCATCCATTTCTTTCAATTGTGACTTCTTTTCTCCGCATTTTGGCTGCTTCCCTGTGTTTGTTTCTATGTACTGGGTAGCTACTAAGTCTCCTTGAGTTGATAGAATGGCCTTGTGTGATAGGTATCCTATAGGGCCCAGTGGCTCAGCCTCCCCAGTCATATGTGGTGGATGCTCTTGGTGCACCCTTTTGTGGGCTGTTTGCACAGTCTTGTTGTAGTTAACCTTGGATTGCTATTAGTATCACTGGGAGGAAATGACCTCCAGGCCAATTGGCTGTGATGACCAGCTATGTCTACACTGAGAGACCTATTGTGCAGGAGACACCCTTATGGGACAGGACTTGCTTCAGTGGGGCTTTGGTGCTTACTGAGTCTGCCCCTTGAGTGTGTCTCTTATGGATGTGAAGAGCTGTAATCTGGTATGGTCTCACTCTGACCAATGGGTACCCTGGCTCTTGGATCTCCAAGGAGGTGCAAGGTCAGCCACCGTCTGGGGCCATCCCGCAGGAGCTACAGAGAGATCTGCAAATTCCTCCTCTTTGTATCAAGTTTGGAAGTGCCCAGACGAGGTCCACCTGTGAAGCAAGGCAGGCTGCTGCTGCCAGGCCTTGGACCTTCTTTTGGAAGCTCTGGGGCTCTCTGACCCAGCTACAGTTTGACAGTTTTTGGAGAAGAAAAGACAGGCCATTCACATGCAAAAGCTGATGCACACAGTTTGGGTAAGGTTGTAAATTGGGAGGGGTGGGGTCTCAGGGGATCACCAGGGTGGGATAAACAGCAATGGCTACCAGTCAGCCCTGCACTGGAGAGGTCCCCAGGTCTCCGGGGCTCTGAGTCCTGCGCCCCCATGCAGGAACAATGATCGCTGTGAGCACCTCTGAGAGAAAGCCACCCTCGTGTTCCCTTCCCGATGCCAGACAGTAGTTTCTCCCCATATGTGTCTGGATCCTCCAGAGTCTTGCCCGGAACTGGAGTTCAGAGCAAGTGGGAGCTTGTATCTCCCTCTTGATTAAAAGAGCAGTACATCCAGGTGTCAGCAATTTCTGCACCTGCACACCTCTTACCTGTGCCTCCTTCACCTCTCTAGTTGTGGAACTTCCACTCAGCCAGCTTTCTGGTAGTTACAGAATAGTCTCAGGGATGCAAAGTACAGCATAGGAAATACAGTCATTAATATCATAATAACTACGTATGGTGTAAGATGGGTACTAGATTTATGGGGATGATCATTTAGTAAGTTATATAATGTCCAATCACTGGGTAATACACTTGAGATATATAATATTGTATGTCAACAGTAATTAAAAAAATTTAAAAAATCAAAAGAAAAGAAGTAGGAAGGTAGGAGCAACAACTTCTTAGAGTGAAGAAACTATCTGAACCCTAATTAATTATGCAGAGATCTGAATAATTAGGATAGCTGGTCAGAGACAAACTAGGAGAACCATATTCTCCACTCATGGAACAGCATGTGAAACAGCCACATAATATAATGAGTTTGCATGTTTAGGGCACTGAAAGGATTCCAGTGTGGCAAGAGCAAAGCAAGTGAGGGAAAGAAAACAAGATAAACTGGATAGGTATACAGGGCTTCATGGGTCATGGTCAGGAGTTAAGATATTATTTAAAGGTTAATGGGAAGTCACTGAATTTTTAAAAAGAGTTTGATATGTTTTTAAAAAAGATTACCCCAGCAACTGTGTAAAGTGGTGATCTGAGTGAACAGCTTAAGTCTAGTGGTGGAGACAGAAGCTGGAGAGTAAGGATAAAAAATGTACACAAAATAAAGACAAAGATTCTCTCTCTCTCTCTCTCTCTCTCACACACACACACACACACACACACACACACACACACACACACACACCAAATATTTATTACGATCTATATACAACAGGCAATACAGATTTAAGTAAAGAACAGACAAGGTTTCTTGTCTCATGGATTTTAAATGCTGGGAGAGCACATAGGGAATAAATAATACAAAAGATAATTCATAGTGATGAAGTGCTAGGAAGATCATAAAACAGGATGACACATTTGGGAAGGGAAAGGGCTGCTTTAGAGGGAACAATCATTGAGGAAGTGATGTTTCAGCTGAGAACAGATTTATGAGAAAACTATAGCCAGAGAATGATCTTTTGAATAAGCATTTCAGTGAAAAGAGAACAGGACCAAGGTCCTGCCGTGGGAATAGCCTTGTAGAGTTGGTGAAAGGAGGAAAGGCTGGTTAAGAGAAGGTGGTGAGTGGCATGCATGTTGGAGCTGGCCTTTATCTTCAATGCTGTGCCCAAAGGTCTACAGTGTGTCTGAGCACTCACTCAATGGGAAACCACTAGTGAGTTTTAAGCAGGGAAGCTTGTTAGAAGAAAGGGAAAGATTGAGGAAGGTAGGTAAGAAAGCTAAGGAAAGGTCTCAAAATGCTCACTGTGCACATAAAGAAGTAAACTATTAGATAAAAGAAGTTGTTTATTCCACTAAGGAGAAGAAGAAAATATCTGTAGCCCAGCTGCTGTGGCTCAGTGGTTGAGTGTTGACCCATAAACACAGGACGTTTTGGTCCCATTCCCAGTCAAAGCACATGCCCAGGTTATGGGATCGATCCCCAGTAGGGGGAGTGCAGGAGGCAGCCAATGGATGAATCTCTCTTATCATTAATGTTTTTTTTTCTCTCTCTCCCTCTCCCTTCCTTTCTCTGAAATCAATTAAAAGATTTTTAAAGTAATATGAAGCTTAAAATGACTGTCCAGATTTTAAGACAATCATACCCAATAGGAATTCAATTATTATAAACATGACATAAAATTTATTATAATAAATAAAAATTAAAAAATCACTACACATACATGATCAGCATTATTATCCAACTTTTACACACTGAAGCAAACAAGCCAGACAAAGGCCACTGTACTTAGAAAAGTAGGTTGAACAGGCTGTTAATCGTTGGATAATATCATATTCTATTTTGCACCGTCACTACTATAAAAATAAAGTAATAAAATTACAAGTACATTTAAGTGGTGGATACTATATTTTCATATTGCTCATACTCCTAGATACAGAGTAATATGTACTCCTAACCAAACCTTTATTCTATTGCAAGGCTGTCCCAGTGCTCTAAATGACCTTGACAAAATTCTGGAAAAAACTATCTCAAGACCTGGGGTTCTAAAGCTATTTTAGAATTAGCGCTGAATAATTGTCCTACAATATGAGTTTTTTGATTAATTGCTTAAGATAAGGTCTCCTTTTCCTTGCTGGCCTCCAGTGGCTCCCTCTAGTTCCCATAATCACTTTTGTCTCATTCTTCTAAACCCTGGAAGGCTAAGAAAAAAAAAATCAGAGAGATACCAATTCCATTACTTGAGGATTAGCTAAAAGATAACCCTTTGTATTCCATTACTGACCATTATTTGAGTAATTATTCAATAACTATCCTACATTTGAAAGATGCACTAATTGTTTTCCGTGGCTCACTCCTTCTTTATGTCAGACAAGTTATGAATGTTAGTTATTTAACATTGCAAATCAATACTTGGGCCACATGAGAAATACAACTAGTAATTTTTTACTAATTTCATTTTTCTTTGATTTCTTTTACTACATAAAAATGAAAGCTGAAACATGAATAGTCTGTTGAAGGTCTTACTGACTAACTAGAAAATTAGGACTCTATTTTTTACCAGATTTATGTCTTACAAGAGTCAAATTTCTGCATAATTTAGAAAGGAAATTGGCAGGAGATGGCTGTTGCATCTAATTTCAGCAAAATTAGCATTCAGCCACCTAAATTTTTGGCAGTATTCCAGTATGTTTATCCAAAGCAATAAGTAGACAGAAAATAAAAGAAAATTGATAATCATTCCTAAATAAGTTTCTCTCTCTCTTTCACACACACACACACACAACTTAAAAAATGAGTGATTACTTTTTAAAGTGTATTTCATGAATGGAATCATGGTTTGTATTCTCCCCTTAATATGAATTGCAGATAGAACAGAAAACTCACCCTATTTTCAAAGTACCAAAAACCTTATAATATTAGGGTGATTTAAAAATGGTTGACAGAGGAGTAATTTTGATTTATTACACCAATTCTTTTTTTTTTTAATGTCTTTATTGATTTTTTTTTTTTAGAGAGAGGAAGGGAAAGAGATAGAAATATAGAAAAATTGATGAGAGAGAAACATCATCCATAGGCTGCCTCCTGCATACCCCCTACTGGGGATTGAGCCTGCACCCCCGGCATGTGCCCTGAGCGGGAATCGAACTAGTGACCTCTTTGTTAATGGGTCAATGCTCAACTACCGAGCCACACTGGTACACTGGGGATGTGCCCACAACCAAGATACACCAGTTCTTAACTATCTCTGTTAATAGGTGGAAATGATAGAGACATTTATTCCAAATTCATTAGTAATTGCTTTGGAATGCATTCTAGCAGAAAGCTGAAAATCCACATAACTAATTTTTGCTTACCATTAGTCCTCCTAGAACTCTCACTGGCACAGAAGAAAAAAAGCCAAGAGGCTCAAATTTTGCATTTAATATTTACTGATCACCTACATCTGTAGTTCTTCTTCAAGGCCATATTAACTTTGTGTCTGGTAGTGTCCCAGTTTGGTGGCTCTCAGACACTCCTGGCAGCTAGGAAATGGCAGTAACAGTGAAGAATGGTATAGGGTTTAGAAGCCATGTGAAAAAGGTCAGCAAAAGAGGGGCTTGGCTCAGTGGATAGAGCATCAGCCTGCGGGCTAAAGGGTCCTAGGTTGGATTCCGGTCAAGGGCATGTACCTTGGTTGCGGGCACATCCCCGGTGGGGGTGTGCAGGAGGCAGCTGATCGATGTTTCTCTCTCATCAATGTTTCTAACTCTATCCCTCTCCCTTCCTCTCTGTAAAAAAATCAATAAAAAATATATTTTTTTTTTTAAAAAGAGGGGCTTCCATTCAGTGAGTTTTTGCTTTGCACCTGCTATGTACTAGGCATCAGGTGCTAAAAACTGAAATAAGTAAAAGACTCTCAAAATGCTTACAAGAAAAGTACAAACTGAGAAACAATAAATTTAGGCTGTTATTACCATTCTGTACAAGGGCTTCCCTTTCTTGCTTATTTCATTATCCTTCAAATGCAACTTAATAAAGAGAAGACAAGCCACAGACTGAGAAGAAATATTTGCAAAAGATATATCTAATAAAGGACTGTTAACCAAAATATACCGAGAACCCTTAAAAATCAACAATAAGAAAACAACCTGATTTAACAATGTCTATTTTTAAAAACAATGAGTGGACTACTGAGATTTGGTGTTTAATACCAACTATTACTTCTGAAAATTTACCATAATGCTTTTTAATATTAAAAAGTAGGAGATGGAGACACTTATATAAGGAGAGAATAACTACTATATTGCTTTGAATGTAAGATGCCATATTTAAAGTGCCATTAAGGAAAAAAATCTGGCAATGAATTAATGAGAATGCATTTTTATCACTTAGAAACTTTATTTCAGACTAACTGAACAAGCTGTTCTAGACCCAGATGTTAATATATCACCCATAAATTAAAAAGAAGTTAAGTAAATTTGTTAATAGTCCTAAAACATTTTACTTTCAGTGTCTAATTCTTCTGAATTATTTTTCAACCCTGAGTTGTAAAAACCCATGCTTTAACACATAACATCAATCTTTATGCATTAAGAGTGTTACACACGGTAGTCTGTGTTCAGTGAGCACCTCTGACACTTATTCTGCAAGTTTAGTGCGCATGTGCAGGCAGTGACAACTATGTCAGGACAGCTGCCAGGCAGTGACCATAGAGGCTTCTGATTTCAGAAATGCTAAATATGGAAAAATGAGCATTTTAGAATCTAGAAAACATGTATTTTTTCTAATATATAATAGAAAAGAAATATGCTTGTTTTCCATAATTTTATATGTAGTCTGTATTATATGTTTGTTTTATGTATGATCGTTTACCCCCCACCCCATTAAGAAGTAGAACAGAAAGGATCATCTCTACAAACCTATAATAGACCACTGATGTGTGTGTGCACATGTATGTGCATGTGTGCGTGGGCACGTGGTGTGTGTTCATACCTTTGTGAGAATGCCTAGGAAGTTTTTGCTATCACTTTATCCCTGTGAATAGTGTCCTACTTTTCTTTCTATTTGGATTTAGGGAGGTAGGGGAGGAGGAAAGAGGACAAGATAAAGGAGAGAAAGGGGACCAGCACAGAAATTCCCCTTGTAGATGTTATCACTATGGGCAAAGTTATTTTCAGTAATAGATCTGCTCTCCAACGACACAAGTGAGGTTTCATTAAAGGCTGCATCAGAGCGTACAATACAGCACTTGGCTCTACACTGGGTATTTCCACACCTTAGGTGAGTTCCATAAAGCCATGGCATGAAAAAATTTATAACGTGAGCATAAATGATGAGATAAACTATTTCCATTGTGTATCCTGATCTGGAATTTATTTCACGTAACCTCTTATATTTTTCAATGAACTGACATTTTAAAAAGCAAAATGCCATAGCGTTTGTGTTCTTAGAGTGAATGTATGTTTTAAGTAACAGTATTTTAATAACATGAAATACACAACAGATGAAAGAAATACTGAAGAGAATATACCTACTCATTTTAGAGTAACCAACTATTTTTGGGTTTACTTCTGAAACCTCCCACCCCCTATTTTTAGCAGAAAGGCTGTCAAACTCAAACTATAAGGAGTTAAGCAGAACTGAGTTTCATTTTAATCTTGTTCACTTAGTATTATGTTTAACAAACCAATGCCGGTTAAACATTTGTATTATAGGCTAAGAATTAGGTTAACACAACTGGTCTCTACATTTGGGATTACTTTACGTTAGAGAAAGTTTTATTGGTGATTCTAGTTGCTCATTTATATTCTAGTTCCATAAATTATCAATCAGTGTCTGTCTTAACTTTTGGATATTTGCTGCAGGAAACATTTCACCGTTAGTTCCGGGGTTTGTATTATCCAATGGAATACTGACTAACTGAGACGCCATTCTCTCTTCTGGACTGAATGTAAACTTGCCTGACATACCCTGCATTCAATGAGCTTTTGTGTTTTCTAAGAGGGGAGAAAGACAGAGAATTATCAGCCCAGATGAAAAGTGATACCTCTTTAGTGAACAGATCGAACCCCTTACTATTTTAAGCAAGATAGAGTGACACAATGACTGATATAGGTGACTTTTTCTTTCTAAGAATGTAAGGAAATGGTGGGAAGGGAAAAACAGAAAATGTGTGGTCAAGAGAAAATGAGATCAATAACATAAACAAGTAAGAATTGGGTTAACATTGCATTTAATTGCATGCTTATCTTGTTTTACTTTTTAAAAAATTGACCACTCCCAATATTGAATATGGCTCTAGTTAAATTTCTAAGACTCATTCCCACACACACACCGGATAATATAGTAATTTTTTTGAAAAACTATGCTATCTAATAAAAAAGTAATATGCAAATTGACCTCTGATCAAGCCACACCCACAGCCATGCCCACCAGCCAATCAGGATCAAATTATGCAAATAAACCCCAACCAACATGGTTGCCACCACTGAGAGCAGGAGGGAGGCTTGGGTTTCCCCAGCAATGGAGGAAGCCAAGCTTTCTGCCTGTCATTGCAGGCCCAGGCCTCCACTCAATGCTACAAAGTTTCAAATATAGAAGATACATAATCCCAACGGAAATGGTGGCAGCCACAGAGCTGGAGAGAGAAAAGGCTAGAGTTGCCTGGGCAATGGAGGAAGTCAAACTTCTGCAGCCTTAGCCTAGGCCTCCACTGTAGGCTACAAAGTTTCAAACAGAAATGGCTGTCACCACAGAGCAAGCAGAAGGCTTGGCTCCACTCCAGGCTACAAAGTTTCAATTGTAGAACATAAATTAATTCCAGATCCCAGGGCCTCCACTTGGGTCACTGGGAGTGTGTGGCCGGCCTGAAAACCACCATAAGCCCCCAGCTCAGGCTGCCCCATACCCCAAGGAAACCCCCACCCTGATCCAGGACCCTCTTCAGGGCAAACCAGTCGGTCCCCACCCATGCACCAGGCCTCTATCCTATCTAATAAAAGAGTAATACACAGATTGACCATCACTCCAATACACAAGAGGGCTGCCCCCTTGTGGTCGAAGATCCTGCCCCCATGTGGACACAAGATGGTCACCACAAGATGGCCAGCAGGGGAGGACAGTGGGAGATTCCAGGCCTGCAAGGCAGGGCAGCTGTAGGCCAGCAAGGGAGGGCTGTTGGGAGGGACCAGGCCTGCAAGGGAGGGCAGTTGGGGGCAATCAAGCCTGCAGGGGAGGGCAGTTAGAGAAGAGAAGTTGGGGGCAAACAGGCTGGCAGGGGAGCAGTCAGACATCAATTAGGATATCAGGAGAGTAGTTAGGGGTTGATCAGGCTGGCAGACAAAAGTGGTTAGGGGCAATCAGGGAGGCAGGCAGGTGAGCAGTTTGGAGCTAGCAGTCCTGGATTGTGAGAAGGATGTCCAACTGCCCGTTTAGGCCCGATCCCAACAGGCAGTCAGACATCCCTCAAGTGATCCCAGATTGGAGAGGGTGCAGGCTGGGCTGAGGGACTACCCCTCCTGCTCCCGAATTTTGTGCACCAGGCCTCTAGTTATATTATAACATGAAAAATATATTCTGGCAGAATGACATATTCATAGCACCTTGCACTCCTCAAATACCCAGTGCATTTCTGTTATTTCACCTACCACACTGTATGATAAACAATTAATTTATAAATTTGTTTTACTCATAAGGCCAAAGACAATACAGAGAAGGTAGGAACTATCATAATCATTTCTGTGTATCCAGTACCTAGCATACAGCAACTGCCTCTAAGTGTTTGTTAAACAAAGGAAATCTGCTCTCAATATCAGTACTTGCTGCCTGATTGTCTAGAATGAATTTACACAATTAAACTGCAGTACATACAATGTTATCACAAGCTAAGATTTTATGGGCTTTTTAATTTCCATTTTGCAATCTTCAAGCTATAATTACCATCTTCTTGCATTTTAGAAACTTCATGAAAATTTGTATCCTCTCAGTATCCATGGAATTAAAACCTTGAACCTTTGGTGCACAGGCCAAAGCTCTAACCACCAAGCCCTACGGGCCAGGGCAGTTATGTTATACTTTTATCTAAATAGCACTGAATATAAAAACACTTATGCTCTAGCCCTGTCCTATGAGGCTCAGGTGGTTGAGCATGGTCCCATGCACTGAGAGGTTGCTGGTTGAATTTCAGATCAGGGCACATGCCCCAGTTGTGGGCTTGATCCCCAGTAGGGGACATGTAGGAGGTAACCAATCAATGTTCTCCTCCCAAATGGATGTTTCTCTCTTCTCCCTTTCTCTCTCTCTAAAACAACAGACTAGTCTTTAAAAACAAAACAAAACAGCAGAGATCCGTTTGGCTCAGTGGATAGAGCATCGGACTGCAGACTGAAGGGTCCTGGGTTCGATTCCGGCAAGGGCATGTACCTTGGCTGCGGGCACATCCCCAGTAGGGGGCGTGCAAGAGGCAGCTGATCGATGTCTCTCTCTCATCGATGTTTCTGACTTTCTATCCTTCTCCCTTCCACTCTGTAAAAAATCAACAAAATATATAAAAAACAAAACAAAAAAACACCATGCCCCCTGGTGTTTATTATTAATAATCACGCTGTGATATGTAGTGTCTTGGGGATTTGAGTATTATATTATTTTAAATTAGATACCGAGGCATCTGTTTGATATTTGGAGTTTGACTAGATTATCATCTACATTTTACAGAAGAGGAAAGAGAGGTTTGGAGAAATTAAGGGGTGGGATTAAGATTCTACAAATAGAGGAGAATGAAGATGGTGATATAGGTAAATGCTTGTACTTGCTGCCTCTCACAAGCACATAAAAATTATTTAAATGCAGAACAACTATCATCCAGAACCACAGAAAAGCTGGCTAAGTGGAAGTACTACAACTAGAGAAGTAAAGAAGAAAGCACACTGAGACTTGTAGGAGGTGCAGAACAGGCCGGTCTGGTACCCAAGTGTGCTGCTTTTTTAATTGGGAAGGAGATCGCCTCTGAGGAGGCTGCCTGGAGGAGTGAGGGGTCCAAGTCCCACACCAGAACCCCAGCCCAGAGTTCCAGAGGTGGGGAAAGAAGTCACTTTGGGCAGTAAGAACTATGGACTGTAAAAACCAGTGCAGATAGGGGCTGAGTGACATGCAGGCTGCTGGAGACCCAGCTGCTCCTCTTAATAGGCTGGCACCACAAACTGAATTTACAAGCTCCCACTTCCTCTGAGCTCCAGTGCCTGTTGAGGCTCTGGGGGACCCAAACCCATACGAGGAGAAACTGGACTGTCTGGTTTTGCGACAGGAACTCGGGTGCGGATTTCTTCCAGACAGAGGTACTCACAGCGGTCATTGTTCCTTTGCTGGGACCTCTTTGGTGCAGGGCTTACTGGCAGCCATTTCTGTTTGCTCCACCCTGGTGATTCCTTGAGACGCTGCTCCACCCAATTTACAACCCCTAACCAAGCTGTGCACAGTCGCTTTTGAATATGAATGGTCTGTTCTTTCTCAGGCTAAAAATCTGTCAAGCTGTAGCTGCAATCTATCAATAAAAGGCCCAAGACCAGCACCAGCACCAGCCTGCCTTGCTTCACAGCTGGTCTCATCTGGTCACTTCCAAACTTGATACAAGAGGAGGAATCTGCAGATCTCTCTGTAGTTCCTGCTGGGTGGCCCCAGGCAGTGGCTGACTTTGCATCTCCCTGGAGACTCAAGAGCCAGTGTAACCAGTGATCAGTATGAGACCATACCAGATTACAACTCTTCACATCCATAACAGACACACTCAAGGGGCACATCAGTGTGCACCAAAGCCCCACTGAAGCAAGTCCTGCTCCATAAGGGTGTCTATTGCACAGCAGCTCTCTCACCGTAGTGGCAGCTAGTCCCCACAGCCAATTGGCTTGGAGATCAATTCCTCCCAGTGACACCAACAGTAATTAAGGCTCAACTACAACAAAACTGTGCACAAAGCCCACAAAGGGAAGCACTAAGAGTGTCCACCTCAGGTGATTGGGGAGGCTGAGCTAAAGGGCCCTATAGGACACCTACTACGACAAGGCCACTCTATCAACTCCAGGAGACTTAGCAGCTACCCAATAGAAACAAACACAGGGAAGCAGCCAAAATGTGGAGATAAAGAAACATGTCACAAATGAAAGAAATGGAAAAAAGCAAACTACTGGATATAAAGTTCAAAACCACAGTTATAAGGTTACTCAAGAATCTTCTATAAATCTCTGAGGAGATTAGTGAGACTTTCAAGGATCTTAGTGAGATGAAAGAAAAAAAAAAAAGGAAAAGAACCTGTCAGAAATTAAGTTTACACTGACTGAAATAAAGAATAATATACATAGATCCAACAGCAGACTAGAGGATCCCAAGAATACAGTCAAAGATTGGAAATGTGAAGAGGCAAAAAACACCCAACTGGAAAAGCAAAAAAGAAAAAAGAATTCAAAAATATGAAGATAGTGTAAGGAGCCTCTGGGATAACTTCAAGCGTACAACATCAGAATTATGGGGGTGCCAGCAGGAGAGAGAGAGCAAGATACTGAAAACCTATTTGAAGAAATAATGACAGAAAACCTTTTCTACCTGGTAAAAGAAATAGACTTACAAGTCCAGGAAGCACAGAGAACCCCAAACAAGAGGAATCCAAAGAGGACCACACCAAGACACATCATAATTAAAATGCCAAGGGCAAAAGACAGAGAGAAGCTTAAAAGCAGCAAGAGAAAAACAGTTAGTTATCTACAAGGGAGCACCCATACGACTGTCAGCTCATTTCTCAACAGAAACTATGCAGGCCAGAAGGGAGTGGCAAGAAAGATACAAAGTGATGAATAGCAAGAACCTACAACCAAGATTACTCTACCCAGCAAAGCTATCACTTAGAATTGAAGGTCAGATGAAGAGCTTCACAGACAAGAAAAAGCTAAAGGAGTTCATCACCACCAAACCAGTATTATATGAAATGCTGAAGGGTATTCTTTAAGGAAAGGAAGAGGAAGAAAAAGGTAAAGATAAAAAATTATGAACAACAAAGTGACAACAAATACATATCTATCAACAAGTGAACCTAAAAATCAAATGAATAAAAAATGAACAGAATAAACTGGTGAATGAAATAGAATCAGAAGCATGAAAATGGAACAGACTGTGATTCTCAGAGGGAATGGGGTGTGGGAGCTGTGGGAAGAGATTAGACAAAGATCTTACATGTATGTAAGGGTTATCTATGGACACAAACAAATAGGGTGGTGAGGGCCTGGGGTGGTGTGGGAACTGGGAGGAGGGGAGCTACAGGGGGATATTTGTAATAATCTCAAAAATAAAGATTAAGAAAAAAAAAGGTTTTACAAATATCATAATGGGAAAATCCCACAAGTTTAAAACTCACATATTGATCCTCCCCTGAGTTCAGAAAAAGCAATAAAGATATCCACAATATTAGAACCCAAATACAAACTTAAACTAAAACCTTTTAAGAATGAACATTAATGGGGAAATATCTCTAATACTATCAACAATATACTACATATATTTTAAAAAATTACATTAGCTCAATGATAATTTAGTAGCAGAAAAAACTCAAGTGGAAGAAGTACTTAATTATAGCTTTGAGAAATATGGTAATTCCAGATGCAGAAACTTCTAAAAATTCCTGAGTTTGAATAATAAGAGATTAATTTATTAAGTAAATAGAGAAAAAAATTATTAAAAAGAAAAAAAATTCAGAGGCCTGACAAAAATTTGTAATTTCTTGGAGATGGAAAATTGTACCTTATATAGTTAAATATATCAATTAATTAGCATGAGATCCTTAATAAAGGTATCTGGTTTTTTGTTGTTATTATTTTTAATTAAAAGAAGCATAATTTTGGCCCTGGCCTGGTAGCTCAACTGATTAGAGTGTTGTCCCGCTATGCCAAGGTTGTGGGTTCTATTCCCAGTCAGGGTACATATAAAAATCAACCAATGAATGCATAAATAAGTAAAACAACAAACTGATGCTTCTCTTTCTCTGTCTCTTCCTTTCTCTGAAATCAATAAAAGAAAATGAAAAGAAGCATGATTTTTGTTTAGCTCTGGCATTTTACCTTTTGATTATATGATACTTTTAGAAAGTAAAAATTACTTTTAAAATTATACTTAAAATTATCAGTCATTTAACTTTCTGTAAAACATTCAAACATTAAAATCTTGAAAGCTCAAGATTTTAAAATGTAAACTTATAAAAAAGAATATAAAACCTTAACCTTAAATACTCTTTATGTAGTGATAGTTTTCAAACTTTGATGGTGACCCACAGTAAAAAATACTTTAGATTTTTCACACTTACATATGGACACACACACACACACACACACACACACATACGTACAACAAAAGTGTCATGAAATAGTACCTACCCTTACTATGAGCAATGCATTTTACTTAAATTTTAAATTATGATTTCAACCCTACTAAGCTGTTTTAACAACCATTAATGGGTTATGATCTAAATTTGAAAAAAAAATTGCTCAGTACATCTCAGGAAAAAAAAAAAGTTTAAGGGGGCAGGGGTGTCAAAGTGAGTTAATATAGTCTTTTAGTTTACTTCTGATTTAAATAGTTTGAATAAGTAATGGAATACGAAGAATTTTTAAAATAACTTAAGCTCAGTAGTCTGAATGCTACATATTTTTAGCAATGAAAATGATAGAATTACCAAATAAAACTATCCTTACTTCCTTTTTCAAAGTAATTATGTCTTTTACTAATTAGATTTCCAAGAGAAATCACATGAACTATTAAGAAGACCAAGGACGAATTAAGAAATATATAATGTCTACGACAGCTTCTGACCCTAGAAAGAGCTCCTGCAAATTACTTAGGGATTAAAACTTTACTCAAACAGAACACCACTAATATCCTCCAGACTGGTCCAACCCCATGCCATTTCAAGAAAATGTTTACATTGCAGCTGGGTTCAAATGCAAGGTCAGTTAGCTTTAAAATTTGGGAAACCAGTAACAGCTTGTCACCTCTGATCTGAATAACTGTTACCATAATTTTTAACTTTTTAAATTAACAAAAACAGTTTCACTCTACTTCAGTGCTACCAAATTTTCTTAAAATATTTGGCAAAAAGGTAAGCTTTATTTCAAATAGTTTTTACCTGCAAATCAAAAAGCTTTTCACATTTAGCCACACTATGTTAAAGAAGAACAACAATTAACTGAGATTTTTATCTCTGTCCTGACTTCAAAAATGCCTGTTTATATCAAGTAAACAAGATAAGGCATTTATATTGTACAAATACAAACTTGTTCTTTCAAAATTGTTTCTGTAAATAATACAGAATAGAGCATTAGGAGATTATTTTCTATTCAATTCTATGCTACACAAAAATCAATATGACTTTATTTGGGATAAGATGGCTTGAAATACATTTTATCACCTATCTCTCAGAACAATATGAACAGCATGAAAAGCTCAACATTATAAATAAGGGTTGGAAACACATAATTCACCCATACCATTCATCTAGGGAGGAAAATCCAACAAATGAACTAAGCATATTATATATATATATATATATATATATATATATATATATACACACACACACACACACACACACACACACACACACACACACACTAGGGGCCTGGTGCACAAAATTTGTGCACTGGGGGTAGGTAGTCCCTCAGCCCAACCTGCCCCCTCTCACATACTGGGAGGGCTCAGGGGATGTCCTACTGATGGCTTACCCACAGCCTGCCCAAGGCTGAAAGCCTCTGGCTGAGGCTTTCATCCTTGGGTAGGAGACCTTGGCCAGGGGACCCCAGCCAGCGATTGCCCTGCAATCCAGCCGATTGCTGGCTGGCTCCATCCCAGCCTGGCCCAGCCTGCCCAAGGCCAGAAAAAGCCTCTTGGCGAGGCTTTTCCTGGTCTTGTTGGGCACCTAGCGATCACCCTATGATGGGGCCCATCGCTGGCTGGCTTTGCCCCAGCCCCAGCCTGCCATGGTTGGGTGTTAATTTGCATACCACTCCTGATTAGCTTTGTGGGAGTGGCTTATTGGGTGCAGCGAAGGTACGGTCAATTTGCATATTACTCTTTTATTAGATAGGACAAGAGACCCAATGCACAAATTCATGCGTGGGTGGGTTCTAGCTGGCCTGGCCCCAATTAGGGTGGATTGGGGCCAGTCCTGTTCAGAGACGGAGACAGGGCTGATCAGGGCCAGGCCAGCTGGGGGAGGGGCCGTGGGCAATTGAGCTGCTGGCCCCACCCCTGAATGGGGCCATGAGAGGTTGGCTGGCCGGCCCTGACCCAGATCGGTCCGGTTCACTGGCTGCAGTGGGCATCATGGTGACTGGTCATTCCAGTCATTATGGCGTTCTGGTTGCTGGCTTTTATATATGTAGACTAGAGGCCTGATGCACAAAATTTGTGCAAGAGTAGGCCTTCCTTCCCCCAGCTACCAGCACCAGCTTCCCTTTGCGTCTGGTACCTGGACTTCCCTCTGGCCACCAGTAGACACCGGGGACCCTGGTTTCCCTCTGGCTGCTGGCAGGCATCTGGGACTGGGGCTTCCCTCGCAGCCCCAGCTTTGTCCGGAAGGTCACTTGAAAGGACATCTGTTCTTATTAACATACTAGAGACCTGTTGCAGGAAGGCTCCTGCAAGAATAGAGCCTGAGCAAAGTTCCCTCCCGTCTCTGCTGCCTTGCTCCCTTCTCCACCGCCTCGCTCCCTTCTCTGCTGCCTCGCTTCCTTCTCTGCTGCCTCGCTTCCTTCTCTGCTGTCTACCTTCCTCTAGTCTCCTCTGCCTTGCTCCCTCTCTCTTCTTCCCTGCAGTGCTTGGCTTATTTCTCCGCAGCTTTGCTCCCTCCTGCAATGCTTGTCTTCCTTCTACACAGGCCCTCTTCTGTGTACAGATATGCAAATTAACTGCCATCTTGGTTGGGTTAATTTGCATACTTGCTGATTGAATTTGTTGGTGTGGCTTGTGGATGTAGTGAAGGCATGGTCAATTTGCATATTACTCTTTTATTAGATAGGATTATGCTTTTATTATAGACTAGAGGCTCAGTGCACGAATTCATGCACCAGTGGGGTCCCTCGGCCTAGCTGGTGATCAGAGCCGATTGGGGCTATCTCAGGGAGGGATCACAGAAGGTTGGCAGGCCAGCCAGGGAGGGAGGGACCACAGAAGGGCTCCAGGTGTGTCTGTCCCTCTCACCCAGTCCCAATCAGCCAGACCCCAGCAGCAAGCTAACCTACTGGTCAGAGCCTCTGCTCCCTGGTGGTCAGTGCACATCATAGCAACTGGTCAAGTGGTTGGGCAAATGGTCGATTGGTCAGACACTTACTAGTAGCATATTATGCTTTTATTATATAGGAATACTGCCCTGGTGCACAGATTTGTGAAAATTGAAAGGAAATTAATTAGAAGGTGGCTGGCGGAGTGGGATGAGGTGAGACAGGCCGGACATGCCCTAGAGCCAACCTCCTGCAGATCCTCCCCAACCAGCCAGCTGCACTTGGGGCGGTGCTGCAGCTCAAAGGATGTCTGGGGAGTGAGCGGTGGCTCTCTGGCACGGTCTGCAGAGATCGGGCCGACACTGACTCTCCTCATGACCTCCCCTGAGAAGTCTTGGATTGAGAGAGGGTGGTTCTTGGGTGACACACACCAGAATCAGGCTCCTTCCTCTCTGGTTCCAGGGTGCATCACCCAAGAATCACTGTGGCCAGTCTCTGCAGCTTGGCAGCTCCTGTGTTAAGTGCCTGCCCCATGATGGTCAGTTGGCGTCATACCTACTGGCCTGTGGACAGTCGCTTAGCCTTTTATATATATATATATATATATATAAAAAAATATATGTGCATGTATGTGTGTGTGCATGTATGTGTGTGTGCATGTATATTTTGATAACAAATGAACAAATCATTAAAGAATATGACTAGGAATGTATAAAATAGTTTTCTATGTACATGCATGGGGGAAATGTCAGTCAGCATCTATTATGTAAAGTCCCTCTTGTAGTTCTATATACACATTAACTCTAAACCTTAGATATTTGCAACACTGGACTTCTCTCCATTTATAAGTGAAAACACTGAGGTTTGAGAAGGCCATACAACTTGCTCAATGTACAGTTAATCTAAGTAACACCAGTATAACACACTCTGCAAGATGGAAGCTAAGTTCTTGGTAGGACCATACCTCCCTTACTCAATACTGTACTTCACTGACACAAACTGTGAAACAGACCAAACCCCAGAAGGGACCTATCATAAAGCAGATTATCACCTCCTTCTAAGAGAAAATCAACACCAATAAATATTTGATGTCCCTATTAACTCAGTCACCTGTCATCCCAGAAGCTAAATCTCTCAGTCTGTCCATCCATTATCACCTGGATTCTGATGCCTGAGTGACTTTCCAGGCCCTATCTCACATCCTTTCTGGACTCAGTGCCCTCCAAAACTCATGATTATCCATTAGCAGAATCTCCTGTGTCCAGGGTCTTCTCTATTATACTTCCTTCACCTTTCTGTTAAATTTCTGAGGATATGTTTATCCAGCCTCTTCAACTGGTGGCATTTTTTCTCCCCATATACTATAGACTAAATTGTATGTGGCATATAGTGAGGTAAGTCCCCCCTTCTTCCTCATTTTGCTTCTAGACCATCACCCCTTACCCCTCCTACCTAGTTCCTCTGAAGCACATGCCATTAGGTAACAACATCTGCTACTCTTTACTTGGGACTCAGGAGTTAGTGCTCTTCATTTTTGGAAGATTTCAGTACCTGGTTTAGTAGTGGACATGAGGCTTTATCTCCCTGTGCTGCTGGCTCCTCACGTGTAGCAGGAGGATAATCAGACTCAACTACATATTCAGTACCCAGTACCCCTCTCATGTTCTTAGCTCCCTCTTTTCCAAGGTAGACACCATGACCAAACTCAAATCACTCTTGCAGTCTCTCAACTCTCTTGTTCCTCTTTCCCATCATCATACCGACTTGGCAAATATGAATCCTGGTTAAATCCAACTTCTCACTAGCTCTAGGCCTCTACTTAGCCTAAGTAAGCACAGAAATACTTTTTCTCTCCTATTGCTCCTGAAGAATATTTCATACCTTCTCTCTGTATGCAAACTTTCAACACCCTACCTCTCCCTTCCTCACTCTCAATCCTTCAGTTCCTCTTATTTCACTAGTAGATGCAACCTGAACTACTACTTTTCCCCAAATCTGCCAATTAACTCAAGGACTTTGCTACTCCACTTACCATGTCTTAAGCGTTAATAGCCTTTACTCAACCAGATCTTTTTCATTAGCATATAAACATGTTATACCTCCAATCCTATAAACAAAACAAAAAAACCTTCCTTGACCTGGCTACTTTCTCCTGTGCCTACTGTTAAGTGTAAAATTGCCTCTGCTAGTCTCTACTTCCTCACCTCCTGTCCTCTCTTTAACCTCTGCCAATTAGACTTTCATCTCCAACCCTCCACCAAAATTGCTCCAGTCAAGGTCAACAATGGCCTCTATCTTGCCAAATCCAATGGTCTATTTGCAGTCTTTATGTTATCTAACATTTCCAAAGTATTTCTTTCTTTTAATTGCTTTTTTCCTCATTGGCTTCCAAGTCTTTCCTTTTCCTTACACCTAGCATGTCCACTTGTCCTCTCCTACTGCCACTCTGTAGCGCACACCAACGTTCCCACTCACTTGACTCCTACCTTCTAGTCTCCAAATAGCAGACAGGATGAGCTTGTTAAAACATAAATCAGATCATGGCACTCCCTTGCTCAAAATTCTAGATTAGAACAAATCCAAAATGTATCTTATACAATGATCCACAGGCCCTCTATGAACTCGTCTCTGCCTGCCGCTCAAATTGATCTACCTCTGTACTTTATTCGCTATTTGCTCTGGTTTCTGTTCTGCCACAGACTATCCTCTTATCCTGGAAAATGCAAAACTGTTTCTGTGGGAAAGCATGTGTACTTGCCGAACCCTCTGCTTGAACTAGTTTTACCTCAGATATCCACAAGGTTGAGGGGGGAAAATATCCACTTGGATTTCTTCATCAGGTTTGCTCCAATGACATCACAACCACTTCATCAAAGTAATACCTCTCCTAACCCCCATCCTCACTCTTTCCCTGCTTGCTTTATTTTTCTCATAGTACTTATCAATACCTGAAATTTTATCAAATGTTTACTTAGTTATTTTTATATTATCTGTTTCCACAATTAAAATGTGGCACTACAAGAGGGGAAAAACTTTTTTTATTTATTGATGTATTTCCCACATTAAAAAAAAGTGCTGAAATGCGTTGAGTACATAGTAGGTACTCAATAAATATCGGTTGAATGAATGAACTTAGTAAGTAGTGAAGAGGCTTCAAGGCTTCAAACCGAGATCCCTATCATTCCAAAGCTCCTCCCGGCTTATTTTTTTTTTTTTGATCAACATAATGCCTGTATTGCTCAAGAAAATTACATAAATGAGTATAAACCCAATTAAGTTACTTTTTGTCAATTAACTTGCTTCAAAAATATTTATTATGTTTTTAAGTAGTTAACAGAAGTAGCCTCAAGTAGTTAACAAAAGAGAAAAACACCAATGTTGAAAGAAGCAAACTATCTACACACCTGGGTTCATTTAAGCCTTAAACTTTAAGGCAATAAAATACAAAACAGGTCAAATTTATAAATACATATACATAAATTAACTTCTAAAAGATTTATTTAAATAAAAAGTTGCACTAGAGCAGCTGTGAAATGATCTAGAAATTAAATCCCCATATTTAATTTTCAAGATTTCATCTGTTATAAAAAACATGCCTTTTACAAGTTTAGCTCTCTTGAGTTATGTTAACTAGAAAATTGTGTAACAGATGTGGTGTTAGTTATTAAAACAAACTCTATTAAAATAGAGATATATGTGGATATATCAACAGATATACTGACACATTCTTATATTATTTTAATTTTATTGTTGAAAGTATTACATACTCCCTTTTTTCCCCCCATTGATCCTTTAGAGCCCACTCCAGTCTCCTACCCCAGGCCTTCAACTCTCTATTGTCTGTGTCCCTGAATTACGCCTATATGCATACTAGTTTTTTGGTTGATCTCTTTCCAGCCTCCCACCCACCCACTCACCCCAGTTCTTATATCCTTAAGGTTAATTGGCTCCTCATATTTATTCCGTTTTACAGCTAAGATCTACATATGAAGCTGGCGAGTTAAAGATGAGTAATGGTTACATAAAGTTAATTATGTTATTCTACTTTTGTGTAAGACTAAAATGTTCTATTAACAAAAAAATTTTTTCAAAAATTTTGAATATTCCATATTTTAGTTTTTATGTGTGTACGCAACTTAAAAACATGGTCAAAATAACAATACCTACATTAATTACCTGAAGAAAATTAAGACAAAGACACAATATAATAATCCACTAACAAAAAAGGCTATCAGCTGACTGAAAGCAAGGTTTCATTCTGTATAGTACTTTAACAATCAAATAATGGGTAGCTTTCAAACTAAACACTTTTGGATTAAGTGAAAGAACTACACTGAAACAATTTACAAACCATTCACTCATTTTGACACAACAGATACAATAAACCACTTAAACTCTTAAGGAGGCTGGGGCTTTAAAAGCTACATGGCATTAATAAGCTTAGGGTGACATAGTTTTTTAGGAGCCTAAAAAGTCCTCATCCTAACTGCTAACAAGAATTCATTCTCCTGTAGGAAAGTAAGAGCAAAGGTAAAAATAGGTTTTTCAGGAAAGCATTGGGAAGCAGGAAATGTGTGTACATGTTGTTAAATATATGTTTATTTAATTTAAGAAAAGGCTTGATGGATCAATGATTTAACAACAAAGTTTTACTCTACCTTCAATACTAACAACAAAGTACCAGCTATTAAAGAAACCACTATTTAAAATGTTAAACCGTTCTTTTCTAAATATTAGGAGCTCTACATCATAAGTAAAATATAATTTAGGTCAGATACTATTTGTTCCAGTTTTGTTTTTATTTAACAACTTAAGAAAATATGCATTATTTCTGGTTTCAACTTACTGATATACTTTTTAAAAATTCTGCCCTGGTTCATGATTACATATGCAAATAAATATTTAAATTCAGTTCAAAATTCACCAAGTTATTTCTAGCTTTTGGTTAGCAGTTAGGCTAATGTCTCTGAAAAAAACTTTAGCTTAATACTCAGAATTAAACGCGTAAAATTTATAAGGTAAATAATTCATTTCAAAGGCTCTGATATATTTAGGAATTGTTAGGCTGCAGTTGTTAGTGTTGCCTATGTACAACACACATCACACACCATAAAGTAGGAAAAACCCAGTGTTTACAAATTTAAAGTGCCTAACATAAGGAAGAGAGTGATGGACTGTGAGAGTTCTGGGCAATAACTATGACCACAGAGGGGAAAAAACATTGGTTTCAGTGTCAGACATGGGTTCAAATCCTGACTGTGCCAATCCCTAGTGGATTCTGATTATGTAGATGAAGATATGTTTATATATTTTGCAGTGGTAATTCTGTTGTTACAAGAATTACATGGGGCCTAATAAAGTACCTGGCATATGTTAAACTATTAAACAATGTGGGCCTGGCTGGCGTGGCTCAGGGGTTGAGCGTAGACCTGTGAACCAATTCGATTCCATGTCAGGGCACATGCCCAGGCTGCAGGCTCAATCTCCAGCAGGGATACGGTATGCAGGAGGCAGCCAATCAATGATTCTCTCTCATCACTGATGTTTCTATCTCTCTCTCCCTTCCTTTCTAAAATAAAAAGTATATACATATTTTTAAAATGTTAGTTTCCGTTTGGCCTAGATTTGTGGTTAACCACAAAAAAATATTTTAAAAACTTAATTCAGCATCCTGTTTACATAATTGGTTTGTCCTCCCATATTCTCATTTTCTATAACTTGAATCACTTTGACATTAAAGTTGCTAACTGATCCAGCAGTTTACACAATGATACCAGTACAGTGAGGGCCAGAGAAGCTTCTGGTACAATTAAGGCCTTTCATTTAGCCAGAATGCTGTTCTGAGGTGTAGAAAGTGGTGGAGGTAAAATCCTGATGGTGATAAATACTAGAATAGTTCTATCTACGGAGTGTTTTTTAAGATATCCCCAACTTCTGAGTGGGTTCATCAGTTTTTAAAACAAACTGTAACATGTAAAACATTCAACCAGAAACCTTCTGAAAACAGATCCTGGGTGCCCAGGAGATTCTGGTGCACTATCTCTGAATTGGGGCCCATAAACTTGAATTTACAAAAGCCCCAGGTGATGCTGATGCTGCTTGTCAGTGGATCTCGCTTTGTCTAGATTGCCAAACATATTCCAGACAACAGGCCTCCAAGGAAGAAGAAATGGCCATACATTAGCTGAGAAGACGCCTCCCAGGGTTCTTTTCCTTTCAAAGCAAGTTTCTTGATATAAATGTAACCTCTAAGCACCATTGTGCTCAGTTGTGGTGCCTCAGGAGCAGCAGCAGCAAGAACAGCAGCATCATATGGGCACTTACTAGAAATGAAAATTCTTGGGTCCTTTCCAGACCTCTGATCAGAAACCATGAGATGAGGGACCAGAAATTTATGCTATAATAAATCATTTAAGTGATTCTTTTTTAAAAAAATATATATTTTTACTTATTTTTTACAGAGAGGGAGAGGTATAAAGAGTTAAAAACATTGATGAGAGAGAAACATCGATCAGCTGCCTCCTGTACATCCCCCACTGGGCATGTGTCCGCATCCAAGGTACATGCCCTTGACCAGAATCGAACCTGGGACCCTTCAGTCCACAGGCCGATACTTTATCCACTGAGCCAAATGGGTCAGGGCTCATTTAAGTGATTCTGATGCAAGCTAAAGTTGCAGAATCACTGCTCTATTTAGTGCACCCATAACCATTTCAAATAGAGCAGATCCAAATTAATCTTTCCTCCATATCAGGTTCCCATGTAAGCAGTTGTTGAAGAGAGGGTTCTGTGGCTTGAAAAATGTTAGACATTAGCTTCTGTCTCATTATGTGCTTTATGACTCTGGCAGTATGGAGTAACTGGATGCTTAATAGAGAGAAAGCTTTGTATGGGGTTTTTTCTTCAGCAACTGTCAGTAATTCACTCTTATTTCACTCACTCATTCATTTATTCATTTGTGTTAATCCTCACCCAAAGATATTTTCCCACTGATTTTTAGAGAGAGTGGAAGGGAGAGGGAAAGACAGAGAGAAACATTGACATGAGAAAGACACATAGACTGGTTGGTTGCCTGCTGTATGTTTCCTGACCAGGGCCAGGGATCGAGCCTACAACCAAGGTACATGCACTTGACCAGAATCGAATCAAAGGCCCTTCAGTCTGAAGGGCGACATTCCAACCACTGAGCCAAGCTGACTAGGGCTCATTGGTTGATTTTTGTTATGTGCCCTGACTGGGAATCGAACCCACAATCTTGGCTTATCAGGGCAATATTCTAATCAACTAAGCTACCCAGTCAGGGCCATTGACTCAAATTTAGAGGAAGAGAGAAAGACATGGGTATGGATGAAGACAGTGATAATATTACATAATGACAGATGACATTCATAAAGTGTTAAGTACTATTCTAAGAACTTTTTATTTATTAAACCATTTAATCTTCATAGCCACCCTATGAAATAGCTATTGTTAAAATTTAACACTTTTTAAGTTACCAACATTTCAAAATCAGGAGTTTCAAGTAATAACTTGAATTTTTGATTTCTATTTTTAAAAGTGAAAAACCTAGCAACAGAGAGCTTGCATTCCTGTCTGGGGCATAATCAGTTGAGCTAAGCAGTAGCCACATACTTTAGACAGGAAATGCACTTTCTAGTTCAAAGATCTAGATTCACCGCCTGACCCCTTAAACATGTCCATTCCTGGTTCTGGAAGGCATGAGTTTGTAGTCCCTGCTTTAAAAAAAAATACACACACACACACATATCCATATACAGAGGGAACTGGAACAGGGAAGAAAGGGAACAGTGGAATTTAAGCAGGTTGAAAATGCAGAGTAAATGCTTTGATGGGTATAGGGCAAACTCTACAGATTATACTGTAAATTACTAGTATTTCTAACTTCTACATATCTCTAGAACTGACCACTTCTCTTTTTCCTGCTGCTACTCACTTATTTTAAATCTTCATCAATCTTTGCTGATCATTACAGAATTCACTTTACCTGTTCCTTTCCTAGTCTTTTCCAGCTTCAATCCAACTTCTACACTGTCTTAAGACTGTTATTTCTAAAACCCGAATCTAATCACATAAACTCTCCTGCCAAAAATGTTCCATGGTTCCATATTAGAGTAGCAGTTTTCAAACTAAGACAAAGAGCCTTCTCTTTAATGAAAAGGCAAAACCTGGGAGACAAACATATTAAAAATATGAACATGGAACTGCTTTGGTTGTCCAGCTAGAGATTACACTTGTGGCCTTCCTTGATGCTAGGTATGGCCATGTAAATAAGTAGGGCACCTGTGGGTATGAAAGGCAGCATGTTACTTGTGAATTATCTCCATGTTAAATTAGCCTCTTTGGATTTGCGGACACACAGCTGGAAGTAACTCAGCTTACACCATGTAGGCTAGGACAATTCTCTTAGAAGACTGCTAAGCAAGATGATGCGAAGACCCGAGTCCCTGGAAGACAGCTGTTCTGCAAGCTGCTACCAGCCATATTGTTAACCAGGGAATTAAACTCTTGTCTTATTTAAGCCATCATTTTAAAAAGCAATGTAGTGATAAACTAAAGGTCTTAAATTCTAGGAAAATTCTAATGCTTCCCAAAATAAAAAAAAAATGAAAATAACCACCCATGTACTCAAACTAACAAAATAATGAACATATTGAATATTCACGGGGTGAAGTGGAGGAGAAAGCAGGTAAAAGTTGGTAGAAAAAAGATATTTGTAAGAACTCTCCTTCCCAAATGCTAGGGGTAAGGCTGGTAGCAATATTTTCTAATTTTAAAAAGTAGAGCAAAGCAGATTACAACAACCTGTGGCACAGAAAACTATATTCCTTTTATGAACAGAAATAGAAGGAAATCTGATAGCTTGCCTAAAAGAGCAGCATCCTGAAAACAACAGGCAGTAAGTACTAAGTGACTTAACTGTATATTTTTTTTCCTGAGGTATAAACAGTAGATAAAAGGCAATGTGATAGAAGGGACAGGATACAATGTATATGGCACAATAAGGCTCTACTACAAACCACCTACTTAACTTTGGGAAAGCCATTTACTTTTATTTTTTCTTCCTATGGTTCAACTAAGTTAATATTTCCCATACAACTGGTCTTTATAATTTTTTGCAATATTGGCATAGGAAAATATATTATCCCTTTATTTCTCTTAAAATTCAGTTAATTTCTATTTTATATGTCAACTTTATCCTTGTTATAAGCAATTATACCTATGAAATCACTAGATCCTTCTGTTATTTATATTTTTCTAATAAAATGTGAAAGACGAAAGAATAAACCTAAATACTGGTCTGTTTGTCACATGATGTCACCTAACTCACCAGCAGGGACATATACCTCACACTCTGGAATGCAATGTAAACAATCTCACTAGAAATTACAATTCTATTACAATTCAAATTACAATTTGAATCTAGTCTCCACGAGAAAACTCCTAAAGGGCTGCTGGTTCTATGGTGCTCCAAAACTCTAAGGTGACAGACAACACAACAAATGGAGACATAAATATGAGTAGGCTTTTAATTCTAGAGATTCTGTGTGCTGTGGTGTTGTCCATGTGTGCCATAACCTGGGTTTTAATTCTATAAAAATTGCTAAAAGTTACTTAAGCTATTCAAGTCTACAGTAAGCTAAGCCAGTTGACCCCATTAACACTGTTCACCCAATGACAGTCACCTAAATTTCAGCCCGAAGTGCAAAAAGTAAAGTCATGGAGAGACTAGACTTCACATGCACAGTGCTGAATAAGAAACAATAAGTTAGGGATGTCAAGAATTACAAGAGATCACAAAAGAATAAGGTGTCTTTGTCAATACCATATTGGGTCCACAAAGCAGGTTAACAGCAACTTTAGCAGAAATCTGTAATTTGTTCCTAAAACAGTATAAAAGATTTCACCTTTTGAAATCTATCTAGATTTTACTGTTGTTTTTTTCAAAGTTTACCTCTGAAAGAAAAAGAAAGCTTCAGAGTAATAATCTTAATCAGCAAATTGACCCCTTCTCTCATCAGACATCAGGTTTTTCCTTTGAATAAGAACCATGTAGCTGTAGTTACCACCTGTTTCTGAAAGCTCTGTCAGAATGGGTATTGAATAATCTAAACCGGCTCTCTTTAAATGTAGGCATTATCAGATATCTTATTTGTTTTACTTCTTGGCTAGGATGATGTGCCAATAACTGAGAGGAATGTTACCACCCAATATTCAAATTAAAATATAAGACACTATAAAATATTGATTTCAGTAGGAAAAATGAAAGGAAAGGTAGGAGTTATGAGGAATTAGACAAGAGGAGGAACATCACCTGTATATTCTAAAGTACTCAAGTAGCAAAAACAGAAGTTTTCCTCAGACAATTAACTTCTGTTCTAGGAGCATTTTTAATTATCCCCATGAAATTCATTAAATCACATTGTACTAAATTTCCATTTGCCTGATTGGCAACTGCAAAAAAAATTTTGAAACACAACTTTTTTCTTAAAATTGTGCATTTACCACATATTTTTAAAAGCAAAAACTATATAAAGCAGAATCTTTTACCAATTTTAAGCTTTTAAAGGAAGATATTGTCTTCCAATATCTTCACCCCTTGAGCTGTAAATTTCATGAAAATACTAAAAAAAAAAAAATAGAGATAGGTATATCTACCTATCTGAACTCTTTCTAATTGGACTCAAAACGCAAATGAATTTGGATCACAAAGAATATTTACATTTTCATACATATGAAAATAAACAGATTCTGTCTTTTAAAAAAGAGAAAGTAATCAACAATTTATTTGAATTAAAATTAGGAAAAACTGTCAAAATCATTGTCTCATTTCTAAACCACATGCCTCTCTTGATTCTCCAATTTCTCTTAGAGGCAACATTTGTTACGCGTACTCGGACACTAAGACTCATGTTTTCTCTTCCTGTCTACTACTTCATCTAACGCTTGTCAGTTTCCCTACAGTCTACCATAAGATCTCAAACGCTAATGCTTTCAGGTGGTAGACAGGGTTTGTTTTGGAAACAGCCCCTTGGTGTGTATTCTTTCAATATAGACACATTTTATTGCATATTAAAGACTAAGAATACTTTTCACACTTATTTTCTAAAAAACAAGTGTTTTCCACTTTTAAAAGAGACATGGACATAAGAAACATTTCATTTTCTCTCTTACTTCTACAAAAAAAAAAAAAAAGGAAAGCACAGGAAAAGGACAGTGTGAGCAAGATGATAAATAGCAACTGATAGCCTCTTAGAGGAGTAGTGGGAAGGGGGGGAAACTGGGAGGACTGAAGCTTACATGTCCAACCCAAAGTGAGGAAAGCCAGGTGCTACTTAATTCATGTCCAGGATTGCCAGATCTACCAGTTATTCAAGAGGAACCAGAAAAATCCCAAATTTCAAATGCAGGCAACTATTTCAAATTTCTTTAAAAAAAAAAAAAAAAAGACACACACCCACAATGGCCAACAGTTTGTGCAAACGAAACACATTCAGCCTACCATCTGTCAGCTGCAACTTCTGCTTGGGCCTCTTTAACATTTCTATTCAAGATAGAAGTTTATTCCAACTTTTCCTATTACTACTATCTGCACAATTAGTTCATCCATCTAAGTTTTTATTTGTTCTTTTACTCACTTTATAATTCATTCGAATATTCAAATGTAAGATACATGCTTACTGTGCCAGACACTATGCCAATCATTAATAAGACAGAGAAGGTCATTCCTCATGGCATTTACATATAATATAATGGGGGAGACAGACATTAAATATATCCAAGATGATTTAATTTCATTTTGTACTAGGGCTAAAAAGCATAAGTAAAACATAGGCCATTTTCCCGGGATAAGGAAGACACAACTTTACTGTGTGCACCCTTATAATTTTGCTCAAACTAGTTTCCACTGACATTTATCAACTAACTGAAAAACATATCCAAACAGCACTACTCAAAAATAAACAGTCCCTCACTGCCTACTGGATTCAGAACAAGCTTAACCTGAAATTTAAGGTCTCCCCCCAAATGGTTTCAATCTCATTTCTAGCCATTTCTACTACTTCTCTCCTTGGGGCCCTTGTTTCCAGGTAAACAGGACTCTGCTCTAACTCAAACACACCATGAAACCTCCCTTATACCTTAAATCAGAACTGATCTCTATTTTCTGAATCCCTACGACACCTTAACATATTTTGGGATTCTTGTAGTTTTCTCACATTCTGGGTATCTGAATACTTGTCTTATGTTCTCTAATAGATTGCAAGTTCCTGAAGGGAAAAATCTGTGTCCTACTTACCTCAATACTCACAGATTTACCTAGTCCTATCTAAAAAAGAGTAATATGCAAATTTGATTGTACCTTTGCCACACCCACAAGCCATGCCCACCAGCCAATCAGAAGCAGATTATGCAAATAAATCCCAACCAAGATGGCTGCCACCACTGAGAGCAGGAGGAAGGCTTGGGTTTCCCCAGTAACAGAGGAAGCAAAGCTGCCTGCTGTGGCCTGCCTAGGCCTCCACTTAATGTTACAAAGTTTCAGTTATAAAAGATACAGAAATGGAGGCAGCCACTGAGCTGGAGAGAACAGAGGCTTGGGTTTCCCTGGCAATGGAGGAAGACAAGGTTTCAGCCTGCCATTACCGGCCTAGGCCTCCACTCTAGGCTACAATGTTTCAAACAGAAATGGCTGCCGCCCCCAGAGCGAGCAGAAGGCTTGGCTCCGCTCCAGGCTACAAAGTTTCAATTGTAGACATAGATTAATCCCAGATACCAAGGCCTCCGCTTGGGTCGCTGGTGGGCATGGTCATCCTGCAAACCTCCACAGGCCCCTCGCCCAGGCTGCCCCTCACCCCAAGGGAACCGCCACCTTGATGTGGGACACTCTTCAGGGCAAACCAGCTGGCCCCACCCATGCACCAGGCCTCTATCCTGTCTAATAAAAGAGAAATAGATTGACCATCACTCCAACACACAAGAGAGCTGTCCCCATGTGGTCAAAGATCCTGCCCCCATGTGGACACAAGATGGCCACCACAAGATGGCCAGCAGGGAGGGCCGTTGGGAGGTTCCAGGCCCTGCAAGGGAGGGCAGTTTGTGGGTGATAAGGCCAGTAGGGGAGGGCAGTTGGGAGGGACCACACCTGCAAGGGAGGGCAGTTGGGGGTGATCAAACCTGCAGGGGAGGGCAGTTAGGGGTGACCAGGCCGGCAGAGGAAGGAAGTTGGGGGCAAACAGGCTGGCAGGGGAGCAGTTAGACATCAATTAGGCTGGCAGAGTAGTGGTTAATGGGTGATCAGGCTGGTAGGCAGAAGCAGTTAGGGGCAATCAGGGAGGCAGGCAGGTGAGCAGTTTGGAGCCAGCAGTCCTGGATTTGAGAAAGATGTCTAATTGCCTGTTTAGGCCAGATCCTACCAGGATCAGGCCTAGACGGGCAGTCGGACATACCTCAAGAGGTCCCAGATTGGAGAGGGTGCAGGCTGGGCTAAAGGACACCCCCCCCCCCCGTGCACGAATTTCATGCACCGGGCCTCTAGTATAATAATGAATATTTCTTAAATAAACACATCCTAAATAAAAAAAATAATTTGTCTGCATGAAAAAAAATTATTCCCATCAACTATATTAATATTCCTCCTAAAATTGTACTTCTATAATTAAGTCTAATGTCATATGTAATACAATGCTAAACTCTGCAACACTTAAGCAATTTCAAAGATTAACTAACTAACCATAACATCTCCCTGCCTTATAGATAAGTGTTTCTTAAGATAAGAGCATATAAAACCACAGATTTATAAATACAGTTACACACTTCTGACCTTAGTAAAAATCATAAATTTGGCTAACATTTCCCATTACGAGAAACAAGATTTCAAGGAGAAATGGCTGCTTTCAAGGCTGAAACAAGGAAAAGGGAAGTACAGTGAGCCTGAACATCCTGTTGTGACAGAAAGTAAGAAAATGTTCAATGGACAAATTTTTGATAATTTTTTTTTTTTTCAAACTGGAGGCCGGTGGGCTGCATGCCTCTTTTATTTTTTAAAATACATTTTACTGATTTTTTTTTTTTTACAGAGAGGAAGGGAGAAGAATAGAGAGTAAGAAACATTGCTGAGAGAGAAACATCGATCAGCTGTCTCTTGCTCACTCCCTACTGGGTATGTGCCTGCAACCAAGGTACATGCCCTTGACCGGAATTGACCCTGGGACCCACCCTTTAGTCCGCAGGCCAATGCTCTATCCACTGAGTCAAACTGGCTAGGGCAAATTTTTTATAATTTAGCAAAAAGATATAAAATGACATCATGATAGAATAGAGTATTACTAGATGAATAAAAAAAAAAATCCAGAGTTCTGCCTAACAACTTAAAAAGAAGATAGGAATGGGAGAGCGACAATCATTTTTAATTCTTAAACAGAAAAACTTAATGTAGAAGAAATAAAAGCAATGGAAAATCAACACTTTATGACCACCACTGTAATAATTGATTTAAGCAAGAGTAATCAGTAAATGCTAAATAAATGCTGAAGAACAAAATATTCACAGTCTCAAGGTGTCCCCCTATTAATCATTAATTACAAGGGACAAGTTACCTTTAAATGAAAAAAATTCTGGCAGACTGTATTAAGTTAGTATCTACCACTATCCGCCAAAAAACTGAATAAACCGATATTACATGCCTCCTAATGTAATGCACTGAAAAGGAAATAGTATTACTTATGAAGTATCACTGCCAAATTTTTTGTACCTGAATCTAATCATGAGGAAACAACCAGATGTCTCCATACTGGCCTGGAATCTTCAACAATATCACTGTAATAAAAGATTTAGAGGAAAAAGCTAACAGATTGTTAGACTAAAAAGATATAATTTAAATACAGTATATGATCTCTGACTGGATCCTACACTGAGGGTTAAAAACGATGGCTACAAATAAAATGGAGAAAACTGGAGAAAATGAAATATTAGATAACATTACATCAATGTTAAATTTCCTAACTCGGTTGCTTTGTGGCTATGTAGGAGAAATGTCCTTGCTCTTACTAAATACATGCTAAATATATGGGTTGAACAGTATCTGCAATCAAATGATTCAGAAAACAAAGCTTGGCATGTGCGTATATGTGTGCACACATGTCTGTGTGTTCAAAGAAAAAGCCAACGTGGCAGCAATGTTAAAATCATCAAATTTATAATATGCCTTCCAAAATATAAAAGGTGTCTTATCAGCCAAAGGGGAAAAAAAAAAAGAACAAGTCAAGCACTTATTTTCCAAAAAAATAATAATAATTAAATATAATTGTCACATGCCTTTGTGGATCAGATAAAAAAAATTTTTTAATATGAAATAATACTAAGTTAAGACTTTTCCTGATTATCCCCAATAGATGCTAGAGGTTATCTCTGTTAAAATACTAAACACAAAATAACCGTGCTTAAGGCACACCTCACTGTGAGTCTAAAATAAAACGAGCCATTGATTTCACAGATCCTGGGAAAAAAGTTGATGAAGAAATGTAACTGGCCATCTAAACAGGTACACACAACACTGTTTTCCACTCAAGCCCAATTTCAAAGGAAAGTAGTTTTCAATGGTTGGTTGGTCAAAAACAACATTAAATAGCAAGCACTAAAATGTTAATTGAATGTTTGCCAGAAAGAGTATGACTCGTTTTTATATGGGATAATTAATTTCTTTGTTTTCATAAGAATTTTAAAAAGTGACCAACATGCATCCCGTGGGTAATTAACTTCATTCAAAAAAGACCTCTTACTTTTGTGGCATGGACTATGCTTAGGTTTGGAAACACTCCAAGAATGTTATTAGTTTTAAAATTTTTCCCTTCATCTTAAAGATATACCTTATAGTGTTACAGTAAACTTATTAAGTTCCATTACAAATAGCTTTAATATAATCGACACTACATGCCTAGAAAAATCCCCAATAAAGAAAGCAGTTTTATAATATAAGGCATTCTTATGTAAATTATAATGAAATGCAATGTATCTTAGTAACTTTAAATATGTAACCTAAAAAATAATTTTTAGGTTATTGGTTTATGTTTTTTTAAAAAAATGAACACTGGGAAAGTTTCCATAAGCATGCTGGAAGAAATTATATTATAATCAATACTACTTCATGAAGCAGGACTTTAAAAAATAATTTAAAAGATTAATATCACATCCTAGTTATAAATTATTGTGATGAATTTACTATGAAAAAAATATGATCTTGTAACTTAGGATAAAATTGACATGCTTCCAAGAAAAATCTTTATGTTCTTAGTAGGAATGCTAAAGAGAAAAAAGTTCTGTAAAACAAACTACATTAAAAATAAATAATACCCTATGATATGTTGGTATATCTTCCTTATGTAAACTCCCTGTAAATTGGGGAAAACTGCTACTTACATGTATTTTATGAGAGATAATTTTTTAAAATAGTTGTCCTGTTGTAGTAATTAAAATAATATGAATCATTTTATAACTTCCTACTTTTCAGACTGGATTTCACAGTACATGTAATAGGGGCACAGAGTTTACAGTAATGCCAGCACAGAGTTTACAGTGATGCCAGCAGAGTTTACAGTGATGCCAGCACTACAATGTTTGTGTTTGTTTTCTTGGTTCTTTTCAGTCACCAAATAGTGACTGGATGGCTAGCTCTCTGTTTATCTGGTTAGCCATCTACCTGGCAATAGCAGTTACATATACAACAGGCACCATTTTATCTGCAACATTCTAGCTACAAAATCGATCATATTCACACAAAATGATAGGTTTTCCATTTATTTCTTCATTAACACGATATTGAGACAAATGCTCCTATTAAAAGTATGACTTACCAATAATTGCTATAAAACTTATTTGTACTTTTGATCATTCCTTCACCTTTTTAAAGGACAGTAGACTTATTTTGGCAATAAGAAATAACACAGTAAATAAAGTAGTAAGTAGGGGGTAAGTTTATGGTATTAGAAGAAACCTTAGCTAAAGGCAAAATGCTATTATAACTAGCCTTTCTGAGTTATACCAGTTAGTAGATTTGGGGTAAGCTTTATACTATGCTCCATATATATACTCCTTTCCATTGTATATATTCTAATATACAGTAATGGGGAGGCAAATAAAAGACAAGTCACTGACATATAGCTATATATCTATATATCTATATCTATATATCTATATCTATAATAGCTAACATAATAGCTAATATATCTAGATAGATAGATAGATAGATAGATAGATAGATAGATAGATAGATATATTAGCTATTATGGCAATTGAAGAACGAACGGGAAAAGCAATCCTAATTATAGTTCAAAAGATACTTTTCTTTAAAAATCACCATAATCCCACAATCTAGATTTAAAACTTACTCTTAATATTGGGACTTACATTTTCTCTTAATATTTTTCTAAACATATTTCTATTTTTCCCTATATAACTGAAATTGTCCTATTTTCACTTAACATTACATACAGCATATTCCTAAGTATATGCTGAAGAAGTAATTCATCTTCGAAAACATGATTTATTTAATGAGCACTCAATAGTTATCATGTAAATACATAACTCAGAAATATTTCACTGTGAACATTTAAGTTTCTTCTTCCAATTTTTCCCTTTGTGTTATTAACAGTCAACAGGACGGGACAGCTGTGTCTTGTTTCTTTGGTTCCCCAATATTTAGCACAATGCTGTTCATGAAATATACATTTAAAGTTTCTTAACTTAAACAGGAACTATGCAGCCTTGTGGGGTTCGATTTCTGGTCAGGGTACATGCCTGAGTTTCGGGCTTGAACCCCGGTGTGGAGCATGCAGGAGGCAGCCGATCAATGATTCTCTCTCATCATTGTTTATTTCTCTCTCCCTCTCTGTTCCGCTCTGAAATCAATAAAAAAAATATTTTTTTAAAAAAGGAATTGTAATCTGGTCCTCTGCTGCAAAATCACATTTTATAGTGAAACTAAGATTTAATAATCATGATTAAACAATCAAAAAGGGGAAAACTTCTGGATCAAGATGGTAGAATAAAAGAGGGATACATCTCTGCTCCTATCTAATCTTCCTGCACCCGCCCAAGTTGTTAAAGGAATTGAAAATTGTGTTTAACCCACAATAATAAAGGAATAGGAGAGGGGGAAATAATGGATAGAGATGTCAATGTTTTTAGAAGATGGAAAAGGGGTGAATGAGTGAATGTATCTAACTTTGAAAGGAAAGATTAGTTGATATTTAAAGCACCCTCCTTCCCAGGATTTCAGGAATTAGAGGCATTGGGTTCCTTGGAAAGTGGAGCATGGGGCTAACAAATGGTAGGCTGGTTGTATGCATGAGAAGTCAGCGACCCAGATGGCCTTCCCAGTCCTAAACAGCCAAGCAACTATTCCTTTTCCACTCTGGCATAAGACATGAGGTTTTTCATTAGAGAAGGGAATGAACAGAATCCACCAAGTGCCAGTGGTATATAAGCAAAGAGACCCACAAGAAAGGCAAATAACAATGAAATTTTCAAACCCAGCCACAAAGAGAAGAAATCTAAATTTGCTAGAGCAAAAATACTGATAGCATATTAATGGTTGGGATTCAAAATGGAAGAGGATTTCTCAACTATATTATTAAACTAGAGGCCTGGTGCATGAAATTCGTGCACAGGGGCGGGGGATGTCCCTTAGCCCAGCCCGTACTCTTTCTATCTGGGACCCCTCAAGGGATGTCCGACTGCTAGGATCAAGCCTAAACGAGCAGTCGGACATCCTTCTCACAATCCAGGACTGCTGGCTCCAAACTGCTCACCTGCCTGCTTCCCTGATTGCCCCTAACTGCTTCTGCTTGCCAGCCTGATCACCCGCTAACCACTACCCTGCCAGCTACTTGATGTCTAACTGCTCTCCTGCCAGCCTGTTTGCCCCCAACTTCCTTCCTCTGCCGGCCTGGTCACCCCTAACTGCCCTCCCCTATAGGCTTGATCGCCCCCAACTACCCTCCTTAGAGGCCTGGTCCCTCCCAACTGCCTTACCCTGCTGGCCTGATCGCCCACAACTGCTCTCCCTTGCAGGCCTGGAACTTCCCAACAGCTCTCCCCTGATGGCCATCTTGTGGTGGCCATCTTGTGTCCACATGGGGGCAGGATCTTTGACCACATGGAGGCAGCCCTCTTGTGTGGTAGAGTTATGGTCAATCTGCATATTTCTCTTTTATTAGATAGGATAGAGGCCTGGTGCATGAGTGGGGGCCAGCTGGTTTGCCCTGAAGAATGTCCCAGAGCAGGGTGGGGGTTCCCTTGGGGTGAAGGGCTGCCTGGGCGAGGGGCCTGTGGAGGTTTGCAGGCTGGCCATGCCCCACAGTGACCCAATCAGAGGCCCTGGTATCTGGGATTAATCTATGTCTACAATTGAAACTTTGTAGCCTGGAGCAGAGCCAAGCCTCCTGTGCACTCCGTGGCGGCAGCCATTTCTGTTTGAAACTTTGTAGCCTAGAGTGGAGGCCTAGGCTGGCAACGGCAGGCGGAAAGCTTGGCTTCCTCCATTACCAGGGAAACCCAAGCCTCTGTTCTCTCCAGCTCAGTGGCTGCCTCCATTTCTGTATCTTTTATAATTGAAACTTTGTAGCATTGAGTGGAGGCCTAGGCCGGCAACAGCAGGCGGGAAACTTGGCTTCCTCTGTTGCTGGGGAAACCCAAGCCTTCCTCCTGCTTTCAGTGGTGGCAGCCATCTTGGTTGGGGTTTATTTGCATAATCTGCTCCCGATTGGCTGTGGGCGTGGCTTGTGGGTGTGGCAAAGGTACGATCAAATTTGCATATTACTCTTTTATTAGATAGAATGCTAATATAATGAAATAATTTGTTCACAATTCTGTTGGGATATAAATACCAACCTATAATCTCTTAGTCAAATAATCTGGGGCAGGCAAAATTTTAAAAGTGACTCCTCCTACTCCAGTAAAACCTATTAATATGATATCACTCCCATGATTAGCAAAAACATGAGATTAACCAAATGGGCCTAATCAGACATATCACACAAATCCTTTTTGAACAGAGTTTTTCTGGCTGGTAGCAAAAATGAAAGTCGAGGATTCAGAGCATGAGAAGGATCTGATGTGCCCTCACTGGCTATAGGATGAAGAGCAACATGTGCTGAGGAATGTAGGCAGCCTCTGAAAGCCAGCTAGGCAACAGCGACCTCAGTCCTACAGCTGCATAGTATAGGTAACCGTTACTGGTTGTTTCTGTTTTTCTTTATTATAATTTTCAACCTTATGTGGTCATTTCTTCTTATTTGCTCTTCTGACCAAATATGTTCGTTCTTGAGGGCTGATCCTCCCTGCTGACAGACAGTAGAGACAGTAATCATGTCATTGAAAAATATATGTTTTTGGTAGGGGAAGGGAAAGATTATAAATATGCAACATTCCAAAATCAAATATAGAGAAGAACTATAACTTTGTATTACATTCCATAGCTTCCCTCAGAATAGCTAATTGTCAAATAAGAGTTTGCTCTAAAGTAATATAAAAACAGAAAGGAAAAAGGATAATTTTAGTCCTAATAAAATACAATGTACAATTTCTTTGGTGAGCACATTACAGGCGGGAAAATTACTGCCAGAGAGAAGAAATATATTTTGAGTTTGTACCTATTTTGCTGGTGAAAGCATTAGATTAAAGCTAGAATAGAGACCAATCCTATCTCTTTCTGTTTTTCTTAATGGTTCTCTTGAGAAGGATGACTCTTTCTTAATGGTTCTCTTGAGAAGGATACAGGGGTTATATTGAAATATAAAAAGAAGTAGTACTTTAATTATGGGGATAAATTTACATAAAAAAGCTCCTAATAAGGATTGAGAATAGCTGATAAAAAGTTGATATGGGCCAAACAGAGGTAAAAAAAAACTAAAGCTGGAAGAGCAGAAGAAAGATAACCTTGGTAAACACACACCAGATAGGCATGGACAGTGCTGGAAGCAAGGAGATCAATGAGAAGGAAGTGACAACAGTCAAAGCAGATGACCAGGGGACATTTGGATTTGGGAATGAAAAAGAAGTGACAATACAATCCTATCTAATAAAAGTGTAATGTGCAAGTTGACTGCACCTCCACTACACCCACAAACCACACCCACCAACCATGCCCATCACCCAATCAAGAGCAAATATGCAAATTAACCCCAATCAAGATGGCTGTGCCCGTGGAGAGAGCAGGAGAGATGCTTGGGTTTCCCCGGTGATGGAGGAAGATAAGCTTTCCACAGCCCTGGCCTGCCTTGGTCTCCTCCACTCAAGGCTACAAAGTTTCAATTATAGAAGATACATAAATCCCAACAGAAATGGCTGCAGCCATGAAGTGAGCAGAAGGCTTGGCTCCGCTCCAGGCTACAAAGTTTCAATTGTAGAAGATAAGTCAATTCCAGATACCAGGGCCTCCACTTGGGTCACCGGGGGACATGGCCAGCCTGCAAACAATCACAGGTCCCTCACCCAGGTCACCCCACACCCCAAAGGAACCCCCACCCTGATCCGGGACACCTTTCAGGGCAAACCACCTGGCCCCACCTATACACCAGGCCTCTATCCTATCTAATAAAAGAGTAATATGCAGATTGACCATCACTCCAACACACAAAAGGGCTGCCCCCATGTGGTCAAAGATCCTGCCCTCATGTGGACACAAGATGGCCAGCAGGGGAGGGTAGTTGGGAAGGACCAGGCCTGCAAGGGAGGGCAGTTGTGGGCGATCAGGCCAGCAGGGGAGGGCAGTTGGGAGAGACCAGGCCTGCAAGGGAGGGCAGTTGGGGGTGATCAAGCCTACAGGAAGGGAAGTTAGGGGTGACCAGGCTGGCAGAGGAGGGCAGTTGGGGGCAAACAGGCTGGTAGGGGAGCGGTTAGGGGAAATCAGGCTGGCAGGGACTAGTTAGGGGTTGATCAGGCTGGTGGACAGAAGCAGTTGGGGGCAATCAGGCAGGTGAGCAGTTGGAAGCCAGCAGTCCTGGATTGTGAGAGGAATGTCTGAATGCCCGTTTAGACCCAATCCCTGTAGGATATCCCTCAAGGGGACCCAGATTAGAGAGGGTGCAGGTTGTGCTGAGGGACACTCCTCACCCCCCCATGCATGAATTTCATGCACCAGGCCTCTAGTCAATGATATGAAGGAAAGCAAGTAGCTAAGTCACATAAGCCAGATGAGATATACAAGCACAGAGGAAAATATCTGAGAAGATGAAAGTTTAATAAAGTGTCAACACACAGAACAGACTTGCAGCAAATTACATTCTCATAGCTCCTCTTTACTTCTTACATGTTTATCTCCTCTTAGCAAGCACCATGTTTTTCAAGAGATGAACTTACCAAATTAAAAAAACACAGATAAAACATTTCTCCCTGTTAGGCTTCCATTAAATAACAAAGCTTTCTTTCAGTAATTAGGCCTTTATATTATTCTCTTAAAAGATACTCAGTTCAAGAAATACTACCATTTCTCCCAATATAGATCTCAAATACTTAGGCTGTATTTTCAAAGCCTATTAACAAAATAAATGTTAATGCTATACATTGAATTAATGAAAAATTATTTCCATTTCAGACTGAGATTTCAAGTAAAAATAGACAACTGACTAACTGACCAACCAAGAGGTACTGTTGGAACTTTGTAAGAAACAATGTGTTTAAAAAACTAATTAAATTTCACAGCAGAACTGATAATATGATGTAATAAATATTTTCATTTTAATAATTTGACACTTTTACCAGGTTAAGATTTGATATTTTACTATACCAGAAGAATTTTTAAAATACTATATGATACTTCTAAAATCATCAGTTTTTTATTGTAACAGAAGAAAAACTAGACGAATTGAATTGTCATTTGTTTTTTTATTTTTTTAATATTCAATTTTTTTTTAACCAAACAGAACAAGGAAAAGAAAATTATGGTGCTTTCTTATGCAGTTGTACTTAAAAAAGGGAATGAAGAGTCCCCATGTTGAAAGCACAGGATCTCACACACACTAAGTCTGTGCCTCAATCCCTGACAAGACAGTCTCCACTGAATTTGCTTAATGATATTTTTAGTTTAGTTCAATGAATTACTTCTTAACTGAGCCCTTAAAAAACTGATAAAAGGTACATAAGAAAACCAAAGCCTTCCAGAAAAAAGGGGACAAAACAACTATTTACAATATATATATCTGAATTTTGTAATATCCTATATAATAAAAGGCCAATATGCAAATTGACCAAACAGTGGAAAGACCAATTGCTATGATGTGCACTGACCACCATAGGACAGATGCTCAATGTAGGAGCTGCCCCCTGGTGGTCAGTGTGCTCCCACAGAGGGAACACCACTCAGCCAGAATCCCTGAGCCGGGCTCACAAGCTGGCGAGTGCAGGGGCGGTGGTGGGAGCCTCTCTTGCTTTTGTGGCAGTGCTACGGATGTCTGACTGATGGCTTAGGCCCGTTCCCTGCCGAGTCACAATTTAGTGCTCTGGGCCTCTAGTATAGTTATATAGTTATTTATGCACATGGTGATTGTTTAATAAATATTTAATGACTGGATAAATAATTACACATCTGGGTTTGAAATTAAATTTTTAAAAGAAGAAATCTCTTGTTTGCTGGTTTGAAAATTGGTTATAAGTTAACTATCAGCAAAAGTCATTCACTGCTACAATTTATAGACATATTGTAATACTACATAACACTACTTTGAGTTAACAAGCAAAGTAGATATTCCATTTATATTGGCAATGTTCCACAAACAACAAAGCTAAGTCCAGTAGATACAACATTTTCAAAATGCATGTAAACTATTTAGATGAATTCTTTCTGCTGACAATCTCAGGGGAGAAAAGAGAAAATGATGTGCTTTACCCTAAGAGCTGAAAGTTCTCTAGGGAGGTAATTCAATTGAAATTTTACATTCTGTCTAGCCAGGCAGTGATAAACAGATGCATAAATTAGCTGCCTTATACCATAATCAAATATCTTAAGAAAAAACTTTCTAACAGAAATATAGAGAATAGGGTAAAGAGAAAAAAGAGGGGAAATAAAACATTTTCAAAGAGCTTAATGATATTTTTAGAAAAAAATGTTTTTATGTAAGTAGTATACCACAGTCATCAACCATTCTTTTCAACACATTTATTGGTGAGTTTGTACCATTAAGGACAGTTAGCACACAAATAAACCACTGAAATTTTTTAAAATTTTTATTGAGTTTTTGGAAATTGATATAATTTGCAGGGTTTTAAAAATGGTTGTAGGTACATTTTTTAAAAATTCTAAATTCTTGGAGATTTTTAAAATATATTTTTCTATTGATTTCAGAGAGGAAGGGAGAGGGAAAGAGAGATAGACACATCAGTAATGTGAGGGAATCATTGATCAGTTGCCTCCTACACAATCCCCAACTGGGAATTGAGCCCGCAACCCTTGACCATAATTGAACCAGAGACCCTTCAGTCTGCAGACTGAAGCCCTACCCACTGAGCCAAACCAGCTAGAGTTCTGTGGCTTCTAAAAAAAATTTTTTTTTTCTTTACTGATTTCAGAGAGGGAGAGAGCAATAGAAATATCAATGATGAGAGAGAATAGTTCATCGGCTGCCTCCTGAATGCCCCCTACTGGGAACTGAGTCTGAAACCCAGGCATGTGTCCTTGGTCAGAATTGAACCTAGGCCCTTCAGTCCATAGGCCAACGCTCTATCGACTGAGCCAAACTGGCTAGGGCTGTGGCTTTCTCTATAAGCATCTTTTCTGCAAGTAACTAGTAATAGAAATAACAAATCACAAAATTACTCCCTCATATCAAAATAGGTAAAATTATAAAAGGAGTTAAAACAATTTACTACTAGCAACCAAGGGGAGATAATTTAATCTATATAAAAACTTATAACCTCTATTTAATTGACTCATTAGATTAATTAATGCTCTCCATTTTGTTCCAAAACATATGCACTGACACATCCAGTCTACAGAATTCATGCAGCCAGTTGAGTCTGGAGCTCTCTGCAACAGTTCGATAAATATCAACATCCAAAAATGCTCACCAAAAATCAGTTGCACTGTTCTCAAACTAGCTTATTGTCAGTTGTACTTGTTATTATAGCTACTTAATTAAATATTAACCAAGGAAATATGAGTGCAAAAAGAGACTTATTTCTAATGAAAACTAAATCAAATGCTTCTGAAAGACTCAACATAGACTAATCATCGAGGAGGGATGTCTGTTGATATAAGTGGGGGTATTTTAAAAACTAGAAGTATTAAAAGCCCTATGTTTGCTGTGCTTAAACACATCTGTATAGTTTTCAACTGGAAAAATTAAAAACTTACGACTGTGATGTCCAACAGTCACAGGGAGAATAGCTGAAGAACAACAGCTAGTAAATAAATGACTAAGTACTTGTGCCCCATAAAACCAAACAAAGCCATTCCACCATGTGTTCTTGAAGGTGCAGGCAAGACTTTTTAAAGATATTTAAGAAGTTAACTCTTCCTCTTTTTGCAAGTTGATGAAAACAGACTTTTCCAGGGAATTTTAACATGTTTACTATATCTGGGAAGGCTTGTTTTCCCATTTTAGAGTTAAAAATGAATTTTTGTTTTAAGTAAGTGCTCTTTCCAGGTGAAAATATGTTTTTGGTTTGTTTTGAAGTTAAGAAAGGAAGGGGGAAACTCTGTTCTTTTAATTTAATAATTATAGTCTATGATGAAGTATTTGATTATTAGACAGCAGTGTCACTAATAAGTTTTAAGTTGTCAGTTGGACATCCCTCAAGGGTCCCAGATTGGAGAGGGTGCAGGCTAGGCTGAGGGTCACACACCCCCTTGTGCACAAATTTCATGCACTGGGCCTCTAGTCTATAATAATATAAGTGTAATATGCTAATTAGACCAGACGTCCTTTCCGATGTCCTTCCACCAGATAAAGCTGCAACAGGTGGGAGCTAAGGCAGAGGTGACAGAGGCCCCTTGCCAAGGCCAGGGTGGGCGGGGGCCAAAGCCAAGGCCCTTGCACAAATTTCATGCAGAGGGCCTCTAGTAGGAACATAATCATCCCATATTAGAATCATGAATATAAAATGGAGCTTGTCCAGTAAGCAGTTGACTATATGACCTCACAAAAGAGGTCAAGGCTTGAAGAAGGGGTCAAAAAGTGAGAAAAGCATGGTCCTGGGAACCAGGCTCAGTGGATCTGGGCACTGCCACTAACTAGCCCTGTGACTGTGAACAAATTATTTAACCATCCCGTGCCTCTGCTTCCTTAGCTATAAAAAAGGGTTAGGGGTAGTACTTATTTCACAGGGTTATTGGGAAGGCTGAATGAGGGTATTACGAAGTGCTTATAAGAGTGACATGATGAGGAGGGAGGAGGTGGGTGTGGCTGCCTGGCAGCTGGGGCTGAAGCAGGACCTGTCCCACGGCAAGAGCTCTTGAGCTGAGAGGGGACAAAATGGTGGTGGAATAGATGGATGTGTCCCAAGACTTGTCCTGGAGCAGATAGAATGAGCAGCTGAAATGAATAACATCCACCCTGAATTGGCGAAGGAGACACAGCTGGTGAGGCTGAAGAGCAGCAGCTTCATGTGGCCTGCCCCTGTCCAAGGAGCAGCTGCTGTGTAAGCAGCCCACACCCCGTCCAAAGAGCAGCAAGCATGTGAGCAGCTCGTCCCCGTCCAAGGAGCAGCAGCTGTATGAGAAGCCCGCTCCAATCCAAGGAACAGCAGCTCTGTGAGCAACCTGCCCCCATTCAAGGAGTATTAGCCACCCCGAGCAGACTGCCCACACCTGAGGAGCATCAGCCGTGCACAGCCTACCCTGTCCAAGGAGCTGCAACTACATGCAACCTATTCCCATCTGATGAGCAGCAGCTGCACATGCAGCTCACTCCCGTCTGAGAAGCAGCAGCCATGCAAGCAGCCCATCCCGACAGAGGAGCAGCTGTGCGAGCAGCCTCCCCAGCCAGCCAGAGGAGCCACCATTGTTGCGAACAGCACCCATCAAAGGAGCCGCTGCCAACGGAGGAGCAGCCACTGCTGTGACTGCCCAAGGAACAACTGCAGCGGGAGGAGTCACTTTCACCCCAGGAGCAGCCCCTGCAAGACTCAACATTTAGATCCATCAGTGAGGGGAAAAAACGGATAGACAAAAAGAACCCCAAATGGAAGAAAAGAAGGAATTACCAGAAAAGCAGGCAAGTGAAACACAGGCATGCAATATGTCAGAAAAAGAATTAGGGATAAGGATCATACAATTCATAAGCCATATGGCTGAAAAAAATCAATTACTTATGTAAGAATCAAGAAGAAATGAAGAGTGATATAGCTGCAATAAAACAAAACAAACAAACAAAAAAACACACCATGGAAAGTTTCAACAGTAAACCAGGAGAAGTGGAGGACCAAATTAGAAGACGGGGAAGCAAAACACACCCAAACTGAACTGCAGTTGGAGAAGGAAATTAAAAGAAAGGAGGAGAGCCTAAGGGAGCTATGGAACAATATGAAACAAAGCAACACACGAATAATAAGGGTGCCAGGGAAACAAGAACAAGAGTTAGAAAACCTCTATGAAGAAATAATGTCAGAAAACTTCCCTGATGTAGAGAAGAAAAAAAAAAAGTGACATAAGCACAGAGAGTCCCAAGCAAGATGAACCCAAAAAGACCCACAACAAGACACCTCACAATTACAATGGCAAAAGTTCAGAACAGAGAGAGACTCTTAAAGGCTGCAAGAGAGAGACAGAAAGTTACCTACAAGGAATCACCCATTAGATTATCAAATAATTTCTCAACAGAAACACATCAGGCCAGAAAAGAATGGAAGGAAATTTACAAAGTGATGCAAAGCAAGGGGCTAAATCCAAGAGTACTCGATCAAGCAAGGTTATCATTCAAAATTGAAGGGGAAATAAGGATTTCCACAACAAAAGAGGCTAAGGGAGTTTATCATGACAAAGCCAGCAATGCAAGAAATGCTAAAGGGACTGGTGTGAAAAGAAAAAATAAAAAGGTAAGAAAGAACACAGGCACAAAAAAATAAAAATGGCTACAAACAAGTACCTTTCAATAATAACTTTAAACGTAAACGGACTAAATGCTCCCATAAAAAGACATTGAGTGGCTGAATGGGTAAAAAAAAAAAACCCCAGATATATGCTGTCTAAAAGAGACCCACCCTAGAACAAGGGACTCATACAGACTGAAAGTGAAGGGATGGAAAAATATCTTTCAGGCAAATGGAAATGAAAAAAAAAAAAAAAGCTGGGGTAGTAATACTTATATCTGACAAAATAGACCTCAAAGTGAAGGCTATAACAAGAGATAAGGAAGGCCATTTCATAATACTAAAGGGACTGATACAACAAGAGGATATAACCCTGATAAACATATGCACCCAAGCAGGAGCACCCAAATACATAAAACTCCTGGAAGGTATCAAGGGAGAGATTGACAATAATACAATATTGTAGGAGACTTTAATACACCACTGACATCCCTGGATAAATCCTGTAAAAAAAATCAGCAATTCTAAATGATTCACTAGATCAGATGCATTTAATTGACACCTTCAGAACTTTTCACCGTAAAGCCACGAAATATACATTCTTCTCAAATGCACATGGGACATTTTCAAAAATAGACCACATATTGGGTCACAAGCAAAGTCTCCCCAAATTCAAGAAGACTGAAATCGTACCAAGCATCTTCTCAGACCACAATGGCATGATATTAGAAATAAACTACAATAAAAACAACCCCAAAAATTCAAACACTTGGAATCTGAATAGCATTCTATTAAACAATGACTGGGTTACCAATGAGATAAAAAAAGAAATTAAAAACATCCTGGAAACTAATGACAACAAAAACGCAACAATCCAAATCTATGGAACACAATGAAAGCAATCTTGAGAGGGAAGTTCAGAGCTCTACAGGACTACCTCCAAAAAAAAAAAAAAAAAAAAGAAAAAGAAAGAGAGAGAGAGAGAGAGAGAGAAAGAAAAAAGAAAAAAATGGTAGTAAATTATCTAAATCTACAAGTTAAAGGATTAGAAAGAGAGCAACAAGAAAAGCCCAGAGTGAGCAGAAGGAAGGAGATAATAAAGATCAGAGCAGAAATAAGTAACATAGAGACAAAAAACAAACAAAAAAAACCCCACAATACAAAAGATCAGTGAAACCAAGAGTTGGAATTTTGAAAAGATAAACAAGATTGATGAACCTCTAGCCAGACTCACCAAGAAGCAAAGAGAGAGGACCCAAGTAAACACAATCATAGATGATAGAGGTGAAATAACAACAGACCCCACAGAAATACAAAAGATTGTTTAAAAATACTATGAACAACTCTATTCCAACAAAATGGATAGTCTAGAGGAAATGGACATACTCCTAGAAAAATACAACCTTCCAAAACTCAATCAGGAAGAATCTAAACAGTTCAATAGGCCAATAATTATGGAAGAAATTGAAGCAGTCATCAAAAAGCTTCCAGCAAACAAAAGCTCAAGACCAGACAGCTTCACAGGATAGTTTTACCAAACATTCAAGGAATAACTAAAATCCATCCTCCTCAGACTATTACAAAAAAATCAAGAGGAAGGAACACTTCAAGCTCCTTCTTTGAGATCAACATCACTCTAATACCAAAACCAGATAAGGACAACACAATGAAAGAGAATTACAGGCCAATATCCCTCACGAACACAGATGCCAAAATCCTCAACAAAATTCTAGCAAATCAAATCCCGCAGTACATCAGAAAGATCATATACCATGACCAAATAGGATTTATCCCAGGATGCAAGGATGGTACAATATCTACAAATCAATGAACGTGATACATCACATAAACAAATTGAGAGATAAAAACCACATAGTCATTTCAATTGATGCAGAAAAAGCATTTGACAAAACCCAGCACCCTTTCTTGATAAAAACTCTCAGCAAGATGGGAATAGAAGGATCATTCCTCAACATAATAAAAGCCATATATGACAAACCCACAGCCAACAACAATTCAAAGGGCAAAAACTAAAACCACTTCCCCTAAGAACAGGAACAAGACAATGATGCCCACTCTCACCACTCTTGTTCAACATAGTACTGGAAGTATTAGCCATTGCGATCAGAAAAGAAGAAATAAAAGGCATTCAAATTGGAAATAAAGAAGTAAAACTGTCCTTTTTCGCAGATGACATGGTACTGTACATAGAATATCCTAAAGACTCCATCAAAAAATTAGCAGGCTTAATAAATGAATTCGGCAATGTAGCAGGCTACAAAATTAACACCAAGAAATCGATGGCATTTCTATACACCAATACTGACTTACAGAAAGAGAGAATAAAAAAAGCAATCCCATTTACCATTGCACCAAAAAAATTAAAATACCTAGAAATAAACTTAACTAAGGAGGTAAAAGACCTGTACATGAAAAACAACAGGACACTGAAAAAAGAGATAGAAGAAGACATAAACAGATGGGAGAACATACCGTGCTCTTGGACTGGTAGAATCAACATCATAAAAATCTCCACACTACCCAAAGCTATCTATAGATTCAATGCAATCCCCATTAAAATACCAATGGCATATTTCACAGAACTAAAACAAACTCTCCAAAAATTCATCTGGAGTAAAAAAAGACCCTGAATAGCTGCAGTGATCCTGAGAAAGAAGAATAAAGTAAGTGGGATCTCAATACCAGATTTCAAGCTGTATTACAAAGCCACTGTTCTCAAAACTGCCTGGTACTGGCACAAGAACAGACATATTGATCAATGGAATAGAATAGAGAACCCAGAAATCGACCCAACCAACTATGGTCAATTAATATTTGACAAGGGAGGCAAAAACATACAATGGAGTCGACAGACTCTTCAATAAACGGTGTTGGGAAAATTGGACAGATAAATGCAAAAAAAAATGAAACTAGACCACCAACTTATACCATACACAAACATAAACTCAAAATGGATAAAGGGCTTAAACATAAGATGGGAAACCATAAAAATGCTAGAGGAATCCACAGGCAGCAAAATCTCAGTCATATGCTTATAGGGATCAGATATAGGGTTAAGCCTTGGATTGACCTGTTGGCAAAGCCACAAACAAGAGGGAACAGCTTAGAGGGAACAACCCTCTTAGCATAATTAAGCTTGACCTTATGATGCTCCCTAGATCTTTCCTGGGTAGCTAATGGGCTGCGGAAGGTGCAGCAAGTGCTGGCCAAAACAAGTGAAACTTACAAGAACATTGTAAGTATGGTGACCACTAACTTGTTTACCTCTGGCTATAAAATAAAGCATCAGCTTGCTGGCTGGATCTCTCTCTTGTGGCCTCAGCTAGGCACAAGAGATCCACAGAGCCCCAACTTACTCTTTTTGTCTGTCTTTTCTTTAATCCTTCCCCGTCCCTGCTCAGGCTCACTGAACCCTTAGCTGTGCTAGCCCAACACATGTGGCACCAACGTGGGGCCTGAGTTTGGGGGAACACAACTGTAAGGTGATAGGAAGTTCCCTTAGGGCATCCATGCAGAAAGCAAAAAGTAAGGTAGGAAGTGAAGTTTAGTAATAGCTAGGTGTAAAATATAGGACATTAAGACTGTCCAAATCTGAGAACTATGAAGAAAAATCAGACACTCCAGTAGGAACTCTAACAGCACCAGCTTCCCATCAATAACATCTTTGCATTGATGGCATCTTTGAGAGGAGTCAGAGCATCGTCACCAACAGCAGCAGCCTGAATTCTGAGACCATCCCACAGAGGTTCGCCGACCTGTAGCAGCTCCTCCTCATCAAGGAGACAGAGAAGTGGCACTGGCGGCTAGAGGAGGTAAAGGGGACCCAGAGAAGCTCCTGTCCCTTCGTTCAAAAGACTGAGAGTTGCCCCGATGATAGTGATGCGGAAGAAGAAAATAAAGGCTAAGCAAGGGACTGAGGAACTGACTAGCTTTGGAGAGCTGCCAGTTCTCTGTAAAGTTTTGCTCGGCCAAATCTGAGGACTCTGAGTAGATAACTTTCATTTTGTAGCTGAAAATGTTAACATGTCTGTAGTTTGATTTCTCTCTCATTGCTGTCTTGTATTGGCATTGTTCTGTTATGGTTTTATTATTCAGAGCTTTGTTCTTGATGTGTAAGTTTTAGTGTAGTAGCTTAAAAATAAAAGAAGGGGGAAATGTAGAGAGTGGCTATTCGATTAAGCCTTGGACTGACTTTTTGGCAAAGTCACAGACAAGTCCCAGCTTAGAGGGCATATCCCTTTTATCATAATTAAGCATGAACTTCTGTCACTCCCTAGATCCTTCCTATGAATCTAATGGGCTGTGGGAGGTGCAGCAAGTGCTGGCCAAAACAAGTGAAACTCATAAGAACATTATAACTATAATGACCACTATGGTGTTTACCTCTGGTTATAAAATGAAGCATCAGCTTGCTGGCTGCATCTCTCTCTGTGGCCTCAGCCAGGCACAGGAGACCCACTGAGTCCCAGCTTATTCTCTTTATAGTCTTTTCTTTAATCCTTTGCTGTCCCAGCTCAGGCTCACCGAACCCTTGGCTGTGGTGGCCCCAGCACATATGCTGACACTGTTTCTTTCCGCTCCTAGGTCAATGAAAACTAAAGAGAAAATAAACAAATGGGACTGCATCAAAATAAAAAGCTTTTGCACAGCAAAAGAAACCATCAACAACAACAACAACAACAACAACAACAAAACAAGGAAGCCCACTGTAAGGGAGAACATATTTGCCAGTGTTATCACTCATAAGGATTTAATCTCCAACATTTATAGGGAACTCATACAACTTAACAAAAGGAAGATAAACAACCCAATCAGAAAATAGGCAATGGACCTATATAGGTATTTTTCAAAAGAAACATAAGGAAGGCCAAGAGACATATGAAAACATGTTCAAAGTCACTAATCATCCGAGAGATGCAAATCAAAACGACAATGTGATACCATCCCACACCAGTCAGGATAGCTATCATCAACAAGTCAACACACAAGTGCTGGCAAGGATGCGGAGAAAAAGTAACCCTCATGCACTGCTGGGGGGAATGCAGACTGGTGCAGCCACTGTGGAAAACAGTATAAAGTTTCCTAAAAAAAACTAAAAATGGAACTCCCATTTGACTCAGTGATTCCACTTCTAGGAATATATCCCAAGAAACTAGAAAAACCAATCAGAAAGGATATATGCACCCCCATGTTCATAGCAGCACAATTCACCATAGCTAAGATTTGGAAACAGCCTAAGTGCCCATCAGCAGATGAGTGGATTAAAAAACTGTGGTACATCTACATAATGGAGTACTATGCTGAGGTAAAAAAAATGAATTCTTACCATCTGCAACAGCATGGATGGAACTGGAGAGCATTATGCTAAGCGAAATAAGCCAGTCAGAGAAAGATAAATATCATATGATCTCACTCATTTATGGACTATAATGAACAACATAAACTGATGGACAAAAACAGATCAAGAGACAGAGAAGCATCGATCAGACCCTGAAACCTCAGAGGGAAAGATAGGGGAGGGTGGAGGTAAGGAGGAGAGATCAACCAAAGGACGTGTATGCATGCATATAAACCTAACCAATGGACACAGACAACAGGGGGGTGAGGACATGCATGGGGAATGGGGGGCAATGGCAGGATAAGGACGCATATGTAATACCTTAATCAATAAAGAAAAAAAATTTAAAAGTGACATGATGGGCATGTAGTTAAGTGCTGCTGTGTATTAGTTGTTCCTGCTGTTGATACTGTAATCAAAGCTTTTTGTATGGCTGAGAGCACCCCTCAAATGTAAAGAGTGAAGAAACCAAAGAGGAAATCCCCAAAACACTAAGGTTTAAGAGCAGAAAAAGCAGAGGAGAGAATGGGGGAGAGCAGGTAGAAGGGCGAAGAGTTTACTTAGAGAAAAGGAAAAAGTAATATTGAGACCACAGCCATATGAAGTAAATAAGGTTCTTTAATGTTTGCTGAATTCAGGAATCAAGAAGTCACTAGACATTTTAATAAAAGCAGTTCCAAGAGGATGGTCCCAAAACTTTTTATGACTATATCCCCCATACATAAAAAATAGATTGTGGCCAAAACCGGTTTGGCTCAGTGGATAGGGCATTGGCCTGCGGACTGAAAGGTCCCAGGTTCGATTCCAGGGCATGTACCTTGGTTGCGGGCACATCCCCCGTGAGGGGTGTGCAGGAGGCATCTGATCAATATTTCTCTCTCATCGATGTTTCCAACCCTCTATCCCTCTCCCTTCCTCTCTGTAAAAAATCAATCAATAAAAAAAAAAAAAAAAGATTTGTATCTCAAATCATTCTAGCTATGTACCTTTATAAATTACACTAGAGGCCCGAATGCATGGATTCGTGCACTGGTGGGGTCCCCCGGCATGGCCTGTGGGGATCGGGACAAAACCAGCAGTCCAACATCCCCTGCAGGAGGTTGCAGGAGGTAGCAGTGCGTGAAGCAGCAGATGGCCAGGGAGGAGCCCACGCCTGCTGCTCCACTCACTTTCATCTAGGCCCTGCCGCGCCTGCTGCTACCACTGCTTAGTAGGCTCACTGGTGCTCTGATGTGGTCTCCACGTGCCTGTGCTAGGGTGATGCCGGTGTGCCCATGACTGAGAAGCAGCCGTGGGCTTGTGCCCAATCAGTTCCAATGCTGGTCCCAATTCCGGTCCCCTTCCGGATTGGGGAAGGGCGAGCAGGGGGAGTGTCCATAGGAAAAGCTTGCGCTGCTGCTGCAGTGGTGCTCGCTAGCCATGAGCCCAGCGTTTGGTGCACATCTGTCAGCTGAGCGGTGCTTGTGCTGTGGAAGTGCACTGACCACCATGGGGATGCTCCTTCATTGAGCATATGCCCCCTGATGGTCAGTGTCTGTCATAGCAACTGGTCAAATAGTTGCTTAGGCGCCCATATCCTATCTAATAAAAAAAGCAATATGCAAATTGACCATACCTCCGATCAAGCCATGCCCACAAGCCACGCCCACCAGCCAATCAGGAGCAAATAAACCCCAACCAAGATGGCTATGGCCACTGAGAGCAGGAGGGAGGCTTGGGTTTCCCCGGCAATGGAGGAAGCCAAGCTTTCCACCTGCCCTTGCTGGCCTAGGCCTCCACTCAATGCTACAAAGTTTCAATTACAGAAGATATATCCCAACAGAAATGGCGGCAGCCACAAAGCTGGAGAGAGCAGAGGCTAGGGTTGCCCAGGTGATGGAGGAAGCCAAGCTTCTGTAGCTCTGGCCGGCCTAGGCCTCCACTCCAGGCTACAATGTTTCAATTATAGAAGGCAAATGTCCCAACAGAAATGGCTGCCACCACAGAATGAGCAGAAGGCTTGGCTCCACTCCAGGCTACAAAGTTTCAATTACAGAACATAAAATAAATCCAGATACCAGGGCCTCTGCTTGGGTCGCTAGGAGGCGTGGCTGGCCTGCAAACCACCACAGGCCTCTCGCCCAGGCCATCCCATAGCCCAAGGGAACCCAAACCCTGATCCGGGACACCTTTCAGGGAAAACCAGCTGACCCCCACCCATGCACCAGGTCTCTATCCTATCTAATAAAAGAGTAATATGCAGATTGAGCATCACTCCAACACACAAGATGGATGCCTCCATGTGGTCAAAGATCCTGCCCCCATGTGGACACAAGATGGCCACCACAGATGGCCAGCAGGGGAGGACAGTGGGAGGGTCCAGGCCTGTAAGGGAGGGCAGTTGTGGGCAATCAGGCTGGCAGGGGAACAGCTATACATCAATCAGGCTGGCAGGAGAGTGGTTATGAGGTGATCAGGCTGGCAGGGCAGAAGCTGTTAGGGGCAATCAGGAAGGCAGGCAGTGAGCAGTTGGGAGCCAGCAGTCCTGGATTGTGAGAAGGATGTCCGACTGCCCATTTAGGCCCAAGGGAATCGGGCCTAAACAGGCAGTCAGACATCCCTCAAGGGATCCCAGATTGGAGAGGGTACAGGCTGGGCTGAGGGACAACCCCTCCAATACCATGCAAGAATTTCATGCACTGGGCCTCTAGTAAATATATTTACTATAACATATTTTATGTTCTGTAAATATATTTATTTACTAGAGACCTGGTGCACTAATTTGTCCAGGGCATGTCTGGCCCATTTCACCCAGTCCTGACAGGGGCCCATTGGAGCCGGCCAGCTGGGGAGGGCTCCAGGGTTTGTCCAGCCAGTCTTGCCCAGTCTTGAATGGCTGGACCCAGCAGCAAGCTAACCTACTGGTCAGAGCGTCTGCCTCCTAGTGGTCAGGGTGAATCATAGCAACTGGTCGAATGGTCAAATGAACAGTCAGATACCTAGCATATTAGGTTTTTACTATAGAGGCTATATATAAATATTTATACTACTTTCATTGGCTAGTCTATCAAGGGACAGTATAAACTTGGTGGAGTTTTTGTACATCAACAACAAAAGACATAAAACCGTACTATAAATGTTTATTGAGGACTTCCAATTTCGAAGGATAATTTCTTGCTAGATCAGAATATTTGGTCACTTTAAAAGCACAATGTTAAAGCAGCAAAACACAATATGGACTGTTTGGTCTTTTTATTAAACAAAGGAACTTGTTTTTATTACCTATAATTGCTGTTTAAAGCTGTTGTAATTATTCTCCAAGTAGATTATTTAATAAATGTATTTTAAATATATGAAAAAATAAAAAATAAAAAAAATAAAAGCACAATGTGTCTAACAAGCAGCATGCACCAGGGCATGTAAGCATGGCCACTTTCTTGTTGCTCCACTGTGCTTGTATTGAACAGTAATGAGATCAAAGATTTTTAGTCTAGTGTCTTTTTCATATTAGGTAAAAAATAGCCAAATATTGGCAATTTCATCTGGGCAAAATTACATAATCCATAAGAGCAGTTACCTGGGTACATATTAACTGTTCACACACGGAAAGCAAACAAACAAGTGAATAACTGCAGTCAATCCCTAAGCACTGTATAAGGAGTACTAACCAATGTTTAAATGTATGAGATGTAAATAAATTAAACATAGTAAAATGTACCAAATGTTAATAAAGTTTAATCCTATATAAGAGAAACATGTAAATTTGACCATACCTTTGCTCCTGATTGGCTATGCTACCAGCCAATCAGGAGCAGGGGCAGGGCCAAGTGGTGTGAGGGCCGCGCCCCGGCTGTGGCGGCGAGCGCCCAGGCCCTGGGCGCTGTGAGGGGAAGTGGCGGTGAGCACCCAGGCCCGGGGCTGGGTGGTCGCAGGCAACCTGGCAGGGCGATGAGCTGAGCAGGGTGATGGCTGGGTGCCCAAGGCCTAAAGCCTCTAGTGCTAGCTGGGCAGGCTGGGGGTGAGCCATCAGTTGGACATCCCCTGAGGGCTCCCAGTATGTGAGAGGGGCAGGTTGGGTTGAGGGACCACCCACTCCTAGTGCATGAATTTCATGCACCGGGCCCCTAGTTTTTAAGTAAATCTAGATAAAAATAAACAGAAGTTAAACATGATCAATCTCCTTGTGTTCCAATAAATCTTTGGAAACCACTGTTGAAAAGGTTTATTAAAGAGTAGATTCAGAAAAACACCTGCGAACAGCTTTGGAAAACTTCCTTATACAAGAGATGGGGTGTCAAACTTGGCCTAAAGGAAGACAGAATTAAAGAAGAGCTTTAAATAAATGTTTTTAAGATGGGAAAGATCTGAACATGTCTATAGGCTATGAGAAGAAATTGATGGAGAGACAGTTGGAAATGAGAGGTGATGGGATGCAGAGCAATGGACTCTAACTGGACAGGTGAGTCAGACCATCATGATGGCAGGGCTATTTCAAAGATGAATTCATAAGCCCAGAAATCTCCATTTTTAAAAAGCTCCAAAGTTATTCTGATACTGCTAGTCCATGGAATGGAGTTGGAACCACTGACCCAGAGCTCAGAGAAAGGGTTTTGTATTTAACAGATTTAAAATGCCTTCATTTTCCCAACTCTATAATATACTTTGGAGTTCTGTTTTAATAGTCAATTAAAGTTATAAAGTATTTTAATATCCTGCAGGTACAATCAAGTATCTTCCTCTCTAATCCTTAACTTTTCCTTTATCATTTCAATTTTAACTTGGATTGAAAAGCCTTCCTTGAGGTTTGTTCTCAGACTTCAGATGATTCAGCACTAAACCACTCCTGGGGCGCTTTATCTGTTTCAGTCACAGGCAGTCAATTCATCTTTCCTAAACAGTCCACACTTATCACCAGGAAAGTCTTAGGTTGCATTTTTATCTACTCTCCTTTCTGATCTCCTACTTCCTTTCCCTATAAGCAGCAGAAGTGGAGAAAGGAAAAAGAAGGGAGAAAAAAAAGGGAGAGGGAAAGAGAAAGGAGCTACATACAGAGTTTCAAACATCATGAGGATAAAACCTTTCTTGATTCTTAGGGATCACAGAAAGTTATCTCCACACCTGCAACAATTTTGTAAGCAAAATTTCAAACCAGTTCATGGCTTCCCTGTTTTACATGAGATGTAATTTAATTTTCCCAGCAACTCCTTTAATAATGGTAATCAGTTTATAAGCTGCTTTAGATTCAGTTTTCCTAATCATTTCCTAAACTAGCTTGTATCTATACTAATAAAAGAGAGACATGCAAATTGACCATCACTCTGTTACACCCACAGCCAATCAGGAGTGAGTATGCAAATTAACATGTTAATTTGTTACTATTAATATAACATGTTAATATGCTGGCGGCCTGGAGCTGGAGCGAGCAGGAGGCTTGGGTTGCCCCCCATGATGGAGGAAGCCAAGCTTCCTGCCAGCCCTGGACTGCACTCAAGGCTACAAAGTTTCAATTATAGAGATAAATAAATCCCAGATACCTGCTTCCAGGCAGCCCTGGCCTCTGCTCAAGGAGGCGCTGAAAAAAAAAAGAAAAAGGAGGGGCTGCTAGCCTGGATCACCAGAGGGCGTAGCCAACCTGAAAACAGCCCTCAGCTCCTCACCCAGGCTGGCCACACTCCCATGGGCTGAGGGTCCTCGCTGGGGGGCTTGGCCAGCCTGCAAATTGCCCTCAGTCCCTCACCCAGACTGGCCAGGTACCCCAGCGGGGATCCCTCTACCCCGAAGTAGCTGTGGCCAGCCTGCAAACAGCCCTCAGCCCCTCACTCAGGCTACCCCACACCTCAAGGGAACCCCCCTCCTTGATCCGGGACACCGTTTAGGGCAAACCAGCTGGCCCCAACCTATGCATCAGGCCTCTATCTATAGTAATAAAAGGATAATATACTAATTAGATTGGGAGACCTTCTGGACTTTCTTCTGGACAAAGCCATGGTGGCGGGGCTGAGGTAGAGGCAGTTGGTTAGAGGCCAAGAGGGGAGGGCAGTTGTGGGTCACCAGGCCAGGATGGCATAGCAGTTTTGCGTGATCAGACTGGAGGGGGGTGGGGCTGTTGGGAGTGAGCAGACCAGCAGGGGGACCAGTGGGGGGTGAGCAGGCCATCAGTGGGGGTTAGTTGGAGGTGATCAGGACAGCAGGAGGGGCAGTTTGGAGTGAGGCCAGCAGGGAGGCAGTAGGGGGCAATCAGGCCAGTGGATAGGAGAAGTGGGGGCAGTAGGGGGCAAGCAGGCCAGCATGGGGGCAGTAGGGGGCAAGCACACTGACACGGGGGCAGTTGAGTATGATCAGGCTGGCGGGGGGGAGGGACATTTGAGGGTGAACAGGCTGGCGGCAGGGGGCAGTTGGGGGTGGGCAGATCAGCAGGAAGAGTGGTTAGGTGAAATCAGGCAGGCAGGCAGGCAGGCAGGTGAATGATTAGGAACCAGCAGTCCTGGGTTGCAAGAGGGATGTCTGGCTGCTGGTTTAGGCCCGATCCCTACAAATCGGCAGTAGGACATCCTTTGAGGGATTCCAGATTGGAGAGGGTGCAGGCTGGGCTGAGGGACACCCCGCTCCCCTACCCCCACTGTGCATGAATTTTGTGCACCAGGCCTCTGGTCCATTATATTGAAAATAACATTTTAAATAACATTTAAATATATTCTTAAATAATATATTTAAAATAATTTCATCCCTAGCTGGTTTGGCTCAGTGGATGCAGTGTCAGCCTGCAGACTGAGAAGTCCCAAATTTGATACTTGTCAAAGGCACATGCCCAGGTTGCGGTTCAATCCCCAGTGGGGGCATGTAGGTGACAGATCAATGATTCTCTCTTATCAATGATGTTTCTATCTCTTCCTCTCCTTTCCTCTCTGAAACCAATAAAAAATATATTTAAAAAGTAGTTTCAATGTAGGATTATTCCAACCTATATTATTTTTCTATTAATGTCACATGCATAAGTTTCGCTTCCTAACTAAGACTGACACAAGTTACTTTAAAGCAGAAATCAGCTTATAAATGTTGAAAATAAAATGAGTATTAGTATTCAGATGGGGAAATGGAAAGAGGATTAACATTTACTGGATATTTGCTATATACTCTGATGTATATATTTTATCTCATTTAACTTCTACAACAACCCTATAGGTATTATTACCCACATTTTGCTGATAAGGAAATTCCAGTTCAAAGGGCTTACGAGATTCTTACAGGTATAGAGGCAAAGCTAGAATTTTAAGCCAGGTCTATGAATGCAAAGCCCAAACTTGTCTTTGGTTATTATATATTGTGAGTAAAGAAAGAAACAGTAATAGTTACATACTCAGGGTTAAACAAAATGCAGGGAAAGTACATGATTGTCTAGCCATTAAGCTGTACACGTGAAACCAATATAAAATAAAATTGAAATAAAATGCATATTAAAAAAACGAAGGGGAATATGAGAAGATGACAATAAAAAGAAAAGAGGTAAGAGAAAGAAAGCAAAGAACATATCTGAGAAACAGAGGGGGCAGGAAGGAACCCAGGTGATGCCAACACTTCAGAAAGAAACAAAACAGCTGGTACAAGGTGAGGGCCAGCTGGTTGTGTCCAATGTCGCTGACTTGTCTAAAAGAATCAACACAAGGAAGATATGGCCCAAACAGACTTCTTCAAACTTAAAACCCAGATCAAAAATTATAATGTGGAGGCAAGCATCCATAAGAGTGCTCAGCTCAAAAAGCCTCCATACACAGAAAGGGTAGTAATAAAGGCAGAACATAGCTAAAAGGAAAGAACATACTAGTATGCATATTTGTCCTATGAGGAAGAGAGGCTTATTATTTGTAGGGGAATGGGTACCATGTGGGAAATAACAAGATTAAAGGCACACACACACACACACAGTTTTAGAAATGCTTAGAATCAAGCACTGACACTATAAAAGAAACGTGAAGGATAAAGCTGAACCTAATGAGGCTGGTTATTAACAGAGGTGAGTGGGAATAAGTGAAAAAGATGAGGGGTATGGCAGTGGGATAAGTAAAATGAGGAAGAGACACTATTCCGAATATACTTGTAATTTTTTGAAACCACATTAATATTTTACATAAGAAAAAACCCTCAATAATGGCGGGAGGTGCCTAAAAGGAATACAAATAAAAAACAACTGAATCTAACTGTACTTAAAAAGAATAACATAACTATACTGCCATCTCAGGGGAGGGGGGGATGTGAACTAACCTAAGTAACTTTTTTGTGTTTGATAAAATATACATAAAATTTGCCATTTAAACCACTTTTAAAAAAATTATTATTGTCCCTTTATTGATTTTTCGAAAGAGTAAGAAAGAAACATCTAAGTAAGAGAGCAACTTTGATCATTTGCCTTCTGCAAATCCCCTACTGGGGATCTAGCCAATATCTGAGCATGTACCCTGACCAGGAATCAAACCAGCAACCCCCAGGTGCACTGGATATCGCCCAACCAGGGCTAACCCATTTATTTTAAAACTAGAGGCCTGGTGCACAAATTCACACATGGGTGGGGTTCCTAGGTCTGGCTGGTGAATTGGGACTGGCTGAGAGAGGGACTGTGGGAGGTTGCCAGCTGGGGGGAGGACTGCAGGAGGTTGGCTGGCCAGGACCATTGGAGGTTGGCTGCAGGTCTGATTGGGACAGGCTGGCCAGGGGGTGGGACCACAGGAGATTGCCGGCTAGAGAGGAAGGGACTGCAGGATGTTGGCTGGCCATAGGAAGTTGGTTGTGGTAGCACACTGATTACCAAGGGAAAGCTCCTGCATTGACTATCTGACCCCTGCAGGTCAGTGCACACTGATCAACCAACCAGTCATTTGGTAGTTAACGGTTGCTTGGGCTTTTATATAGAGAGATATGTATTTTACTGATTTCAGAAAGTAAGGAAGAGAGAGATATATCAATGATGAGGGAGAATCATTGATCGGCTGCCTCCTGCATGCTCCATACTGGAGATCGAGCCTGCAACTCGGACATTTGTACTGACTGGGAATCAAACTGTGACCTCCTGGTTCATAAGTCAATGTTCAACCACTGAGCTATACCAGTTGGACAGGGCTAAATCATTTTTAAGTGTACATTTTAGTGACATTAAAAATTACATTCATGGTATTGTGCAACCACCAGTACTATTTCCAAATATTTTCCATCACCTCAAACAGAAACTCTGTAGCCGTTAAGTAATAACTAGAGGCTTGGTACACAAAATTTGTGCACTTTGGGGAGGTCTCTTAGGTTGACCTGCAACCTCTCGAAGTCCAGGACCCTTCACTCCTTACTGCCCAACTGCTTGCTGCTTCTTACCATTCAGCTTGCTGCTCCTTAGTGCTATGGCAGAGGTGGGAGAGGCTCCCACCACCGCCGCTGCACTCCCCAGCCGTGAGCCTGGCTTCTGGCTGAGCGGCACTCCCCTTGTGGGACCACACTGACCACCAGGAGGCAGCTCCTGCACTGAGCGTATGTCCCCTGGTGGTCAGTGCACGCCATAGTGACAGGTTGTTCTGCCATTCGGTTGATTTGCATATTAGGGTTTTATTATATAGGATTTCCCATTCCTCGAGCCTATCCAAAGAAACTTCTGAATGCAAAATTTTGACTATATGTATATCTTCAAACTAAAGATTAAAAAAATAACTGAACAAGGTCACAATCTAGACAGTAGGTTTGTTTTTCACATTGCTACGGGTTAGCAATTCTAAAGCTGCTTTCCGTATAGTCTAGGATTAAGTATATAAGAGAATACACTTTGTACTTTGGATTAGATTTGGGATTATCCATATGAACCCATGCTTTCACTACATATGAAGAGATACCTGTAGAAAAAGTAACATAAATGTATGCATACATAAGGCACTTTAAAAATATATATTTTTATTGATTTCACACAGGAAGGGAGAGGGAGAGAGAAACAGAAACAATGAATCATTGACCAGCTGCCTCCCGCATGCCTCCCACTGGGGTTCGAGCCCGCAATCTAGGCATGTGCCCTTGACCAGAATCAAACCTGGGACCCTTCAGTCTGCAGACCGACGCTCTATCCACTGAGCCAAACAGCTAGGCCAAGGCTATAATGCATTTCTTAGCCATCAGCTAGGAGCACCTAAAATCAAGGATAATGATCAATTCCACAATGCCCAGATCCTATATTCTAAATTCCATTCTTTAACAAAAGGAGCCAAGGCTCTTTGGAGAAATGCCTGCTTCCAGAACTGGAGCTGGGAAGTAGAAGAATACATTGGATCACCTTGCTGAGCCATCAAATAAGGAAGTGATTGATTCAAGAAGGATCCAAATATGTCAAAGAACACTAGAGGCAGCTTGAGGGGCTCCCACAGTTCAAATCAGGGGCAATTTAAGTAACAAAACAAATAATGACAAGTAATGGAGTATAATACACTGACCAAAATTAAAACCCACAAGTATATACTGCTATAAATATACGAATAAGTAAGTGGGAAAGAAAGAAAACTCTCCCTTAGAGTGAAATGCCAACTAATAAATGTAGAAGGAAGGACAGAGTTAGAATTTACCATCCAGCAACTATGATAGTAATAACTCACCCAAGTAAAGATCTTCAATGGACGCTTAACAGCAGTGGATAAAACTGAATAAGAAACAGAGTATTTACATAATCTCAAAGCATCTCCCCATAAGCCAGGTATTGATGACAAAGAAGAAAATAATAACAATGGAGAAACCTGGTAGACACCTCCTTGACCAAGTAAAATTAATGACCTCAACAGCATAAGACTCTTCACATGATGCACTAGAAGCACATGACCCCTCTTCTATGGGATTCTGGACCAAAATACATAACCTGCATCTCATGAGGAAATATCAAGACAAACCTAAGTCAAGGGGCATTACAAAATAGCTAGCTTGTTCTTTTCAATAAAAATGACAAGACCACAGCAGGCAAATAGACTGAAGAATAGTTCTAGATTAAAAAACTAAAGAAAACTGACAACTACAAGTCACAGTGATTCCTCATTGAATACTGGACCAGCACATTTTAAGTTTCCTTTTGCTATGGTGGATGTTATTGTGACAACTAATATAATTTGAATATGAGATATAGATTACATATTATTACCTATATGAATGTTAATTTCCTGATTTTGATGACAGTACTGTGGTTATGAATGAGAAACTTGATAATAGAAAATAAACAAAAATATTCAAGGAGAAAAGTGCATCTTGTCCACAACTTACCTTCAAATAGTTTAGAAAAACAACAAAACAAAGCATGTATATATACAGAAATAGAATGATAAGCAAACAAAACCTGCACTCTTTTAGTCTATGGGATGACATTCCAACCAACCACGTCACCTGGTCAAGGCTATGCTATTCTGCAGCTTTTATCTAAGTCTGTAATTATTTAAAAGTAAAAAGTAATACAAAAATCATTCATTGTATTAAACTAGTTATTAATGTATTTTGTTTTGTTTTTGTTGCAAGAACCTCATGAAGTGATCACTTGGCCAATGCTTGAATCTCACCACTTAATACCACTTTCTGATATGAACAACCACATCTTTAGACATCTTTGATTATTAGATAATTCTTCCTTGAATTGAGTCAAAATCTATCCCTGTGCATGTTTCACCCATCAAATTTAAGTGCCTTTTCCTGTGGTTATAATGTTATCTCCTTAAGTCCTCTCCAAGGCCTTCCACTATCCTTTAGGAATAATTGTAATACTTTTTTTTCTAAAGACCAAACTTCTTGCTCTTATTGCTTGCTTCTGAAGATTCCTTTTCTCATACTCCTAATATTATTTCCACTACAATAAAATGAAATTGGAGGACTAGATGACCTCTAAAATCCTATCTTGAGACTGTGAGTTTCTTAGAGGCAAGGACTATGGAGTATATGTATGCCCAGAACTGACTTATCATAAATGAGGCATACATGTGTTGAATTGACTGAACTTCCAAATTAACATACTAAAATCAATCTTTCTTTTATATTCTCCAATAAACAGGTCCTGCACAATGTCACAAATTATATATAACTTTCTAAAATGTGAATAAGGATAAAAAACCTTTAAACAGTTTCTAATTGTTTCCCTATAATCCAATAAAATATATAATGCCATCACTTTAGCAGTGATTTTTCAATCAGTGTGCTGTAAGAATTTTTAAAATATGAAGTACCTGACTATTGAGTTGGGGTACTGCCCTCTTTTCTCTTAGACTGTCACACACACACACACACACACACACACACACACACACACACAAGAGCCAACACAATAGCTGTCCAGTGTGAATGAATCAAAATTATACCTTTCCTAGAGACCCAGTGCACGAAATTTGTGCATGGGTAGGATCCCTAGGCCTTGCTGGCAATCAGGGCTGAACAGGGCCTTCGTTCATTCTGCACCAGCCCCTGGTGGTCAGTGCATGTCATAGCGAGCGGTCAAACTCCCAAGGGGACAATTTGCATATTAGCCTTTTTATTATATAGGATTTTTGTGAGATCAGCAAAAAATATGATACAGTTCTGTTTGTGAAAACTTGTGGGTAAATCAAACTGGCTTGATTTAGTGTTAAATCCCAATCAATATCTGTTCAACTAAACTTACTACTTCTTTACATTATTCATCCATGACAGACCTATGAATTTATACAAACAGCCCAAATGTGTGCTATCAAAATCTTACATTAATAGTTTCTAGTAATATCCCTACTTAAGAATCACACAATACGGTTTCATAATTTTAAAAAAATGAGTCAACCAGGCAGAAAAAATAACATCCAAAGTTTCACAGTAAATTAGACTTCCAGTTGAAACTAGAACTCAAGCCTTAAAGCTCCCCTGTTAGAGCTCTGTCTTCTGCATCACTGACATTTTGACACTAAAATTCTTCCTTCTAGGATAATCTTGTTATTTTATGTTAACATACAATTATTACTCAATCACATTTTGAGGGGCTTTCTAAAAATTAAGGGTGTCTTGCTGTATTTGTCAAACATATAAACATATTTGATATAAGAAAACAAATTACCTATAAAGTTCAAGCTGTGTTGCTAAATTTTGTACTAAACTTGCTGTCCATTTTTCGTGTTTGAGACACAAAAAGTCTTTTATTTATCTCCTCCCTAATTTAATTAGATCACCCTATTTTATAACATACTAGAGGCGCAGTGCACAAAATTCATTGGGGGGGGGGGGAGTGGTCCCTCAGCCCAGCCTGCACCCTCTCCAATCTGGGACCCCTCAACAAATGTCTGACTGCCCATTTAAACGGGAAGTCGGACATCCCTCCCACAATCCAGGACTGCTGGCTCCCAACTGCTTACCTGCCTGCCTCCCTGATTGCCCCTAACTGCTTCTGTCTGCCAGCCTGATCACCCCCTAACCACTCCCCTGCCAACCTAATTGATGTCTAACTGCTCCCCTGCCAGCCTGTTTATCCCAACTTCCCTTCTCTGCCAACCTGGTCACCCCTAACTGCCTGCCCCGCAGGCCTGGTCACCCCCAAATTCTCTCCTCTGCCAGCCTGGTCACCCCTAACTGCCTCCCTGCAGACTTGATCGCCCCCAACAGCCCTCCCTTGCAGGCCTGGTCCCTCCCAATTAACTGCCTTCCCCTGCTGGCCATCTTGTGTCCACATGGGGGCAGGATCATTGACCACATGGGGGCAGCCATCTTGTGTGTTGGAGTGAGGCTCAATCTGCAAATTACTCTTTTATTAGATAGGATAGAGGCCTGGTGCATGAGTGGGGGCCAGCTGGTATGCCCTGAAGAGTGTCCCGGATCAGGGTAGGTATTCCCTTGGGGGATGGGGTGGCCTGGGCGAGGGGCCTGTAGTGGTTTGCAGGCTGGCCACGTCCCCCCTGAGACCCTGGTATCCAGGATTGATGTATCTTTTACAATTGAAACTTTGTAGCCTGGAGCAGAGCCAAGCCTTTTGGCTGCTGCCATTTCTGTTGGGATTCTATAATAGAAACTTTGTAGCCTTAAGCAGAGGCTTGAGCCAGTAAGGGTAGGCAGAAAGCTTCCTCTATTGCCAGAGAAACCCAAGCCTCCCTCCTACTCTCAGTGGCTGCAGCCATCTTGGTTGGTTTTTTTTTTTTTTTTTTGCATATTTGCTCCTGATTGGCTGATGAGCGTGGTTTGTGGATATGGCTTGTGGGTGTAGCGGAGGAGTGGTCAACTTGCATAGTACTGTTTTATTAGATAGGACTAGTGGCCCAGTGCATGAAATTTGTGCATGGGGGGGAGGGTCCGGGGGCGGGGGATGTCCCTCAGCCCAGCCTGTACCCTCTCCAATCTGGGACCCCTGGAGGGCAGTTGGACATCCTTCTCACAATCCAGGATTGCTACCTCCAAACTGCTCACCTACCTGCCTCCCTGATTGCCCCTAACTGCTTCTGCCTGCCAGGCTGATCACCCCCTAACGACTACCCTGCCAGCCTAATTGATGTCTAACTGCTCCCATGCCAGCCTGTTTGCCTCCAACTTCCCTCCTCTGCTGGTCTGGTCACCCCTTACTGCCTTACCCTGTAGGCTTGATAGTCCCCAACTGCCCTTCCTTGCAGGCCTGCTCCCTCCCAACTGCCATCCCCTGCTGGCTTGATCACCCACAACTTCCCTCCCATGCAGGCCTGGAACCTCCCAACTGCCCTCCCCTGATGGCCATCTTGTGATGGTCATCTTGTGTCCACATGGGGGCAGAATCTTTGACCACATGGGGGCAGCCCTCTTTTGTGTTGTAGTAATGGTCAATCTGCGTATTACTCTTTTATTAGGTAGGATGGCCTTCTTTTCATGTCAACGAATTCGATGTACAGACGTAATTTTTAATGGCTACAGTGTTATCCCTGACTGTTTAACATTACTATGGTTTACTTTACTAACCCTTTATTATGGGGCAGGTTGCTTCTGGTTTCCCCCAGCATCAACAATGACAGTAAACATAATTGCTTATTTGACTGTTTACTTAGGACACATTCACAGACATGGAACTCCTGGCCCAAAGCTAATTCACTTGAATTTTGATCCACATTTCCAAATTGACTTTCTAGTTTAGTCCATTAGTTTTAAGTCAGATTACACTCCCACAAATGGGTTAGGAGAAAACTATTCAACGTGCCTTGGGCAAATTGCAAACTCTTGCTGAATTTGAGCGACCCCGGGGCTTGGGACCTGGAGGATATGGGCTGGAGGGTGAGGTCCAGGGAGGCATAGGTGACACGGATGAGGGCCCTGTGTGAGTTTGTGTCGCTGGGGTCCTCACACCCTCGCCTCGTGCGCGCGCGAATCACCCTGCTCCCCTATCTCGCGCGTGGGACTGGCCCCCTCCCCCGCCTCATGCGTGACTGGCCCTGCTTCCCTGCCTTGACATGTGTGACTCAGCCATGCCTCCCTGCCTCGCTCGCTGGGTTGGGAGTGTGGACCAAAACTGCCGCCTGGATTCAGAGCTCTCCACCCAGCCCCTGCGCCTGACGAATCACAGCCCTGCCTCTCGCCTGAGGCTCATTGCCCAAGGTGCCCCGGGCGCTCATTTGCATGTGACTCAGTCACCATAACTGTAAGGAGGGATCTCACCGGCCCTTCAGTACAGTGTGCGTAGAGTTTAGAGTTTATAGCTTGGTGTTTGCTTACACTGCACTGTGGCCACGCCCCTGCTGGCCTCGCCTCCTGTCTGCTGGCCATGCCCCTGTCTGCTGTCCACACCACACCCCTGTCTGCTGGTCATGCCCCCTGCTCCTGATTGGCTGGTAGCATAGCGGAGGCAGGGTCAATTTGCATGTTACTCTTTTATTAGATAGGAGGACGGTTCTTTTAAAGAGAATTCTGGAATTTTGATATACTGCCGATGTGGAGGCATTAATTAAAGGCAGCTTTAAAGGTTAGGAATCTAGAATATTAATATATAACTGAAGAGTCTTAAGATCCACCAGAGGATTACAACAACTGATAGGAAAACCGTATGAGCTAATTTTTTAAGGGAATCCTTTGGTAAGGCAAATAGTTTCACCTTAATTTATCTCTTTGTCCCTCTGACCACTGATATGCTGGATTTATAGAAATTTAGTTAATATTAATAGCTTATGTCACTTAAATATTAGGCATTCTATAGTATTCATCATCAAAAATGATGTTTGCCAAATTACAATGTAAATATTCTAGTGATGAGTAGTAAAGAGCTGATAGTGATAAACTTGGTAGTCAGAATAGAAACCACTCAGAAAGTGAACATGGCTGAAGGATTTAAAGCACGGGAAGAAACAACTTATTCTATCTCAAGTAGCTTCTTCTAAGACTATGAATGCATTTATAGGATATTACCCTCAAAAGAAACAATGGCAAGAAAATGATACCTATCATGCAATATGACAGTGGAGACAATACAAGAAATTTCAAATATAGCTTCTATTACTCTTATCTTCTGTTATCTTAAATATTCCTAAGCACTGTTTTATAGTGCATGGGGTATACTATAGTCACAGTAACTGTATATTTTTTATTTCGCACATCCACTAATTCTCTCCAGACCATCACCTAACCTAATATATTAAATTTCATGACAGATAATCACATTAACTAGAAAATTTTTGTTGTTGTTTTCAGATGAGCAAAAATGTTTCAATGAAGGTACTCTAATAAACTGAGATTTTATTTTCCCAAAAATCTAAGGAATGAAAATTTTAAAATCCGAGTATGTATTTTTCATTACAGGTGTTATTAATAATATAGATTTATAAGACTAAGAAACAAAACCAAAGCAATATTTTTAAAGCAACACATGAGGACAGAAAAATAATTATGGGCAAAGGGACTTACCTAACAGGTGGAAAAAGAAAACTAAATATCCTATAAACATCTCCCATTATTTCTAATGTTGCTGAATTCTCTTACCAAAGCCTGCAGTTACATTTTGTAATTCTTTCTGGAGTACACTTTGGGGCTTATTAATATAGTGCATTTCTAAATAACATCTAAAATAGTAACTGTGCCATTTTCCAAATAGAAGTTTCTTGTTATTGTTAATTTTAATCTTATGACAAAGATGAGGATGAGCTTTCTAACTTAACTTAATATACTTAAAGTAGTTTTGACTGCAAACTACATAAAGTAATATATATATGTGTGTATACACACACATACAACACACACACACACACACACACACACACACACACTCAGTGGTTGAGTGTTGACCCATGAACCAAGAGGTCCACAGTTTAATTTCAAATAAGGGTACATGTCCAGGTTGTGAACTTGATCCCCAGTTGGGGGGACATGCAAGAGGCAGCTGATCAATGTTTTTCTCTCACTGATATTTCTTGCTATCCTTCCCTATTTCCCTCTCTCTAAAATCAATAAAATCGTATTTTAAAAAATAAAATATGTAATCAAATATGTATTAATATGTTACTACCTGAAATGGAAAGTTGCATTTCCTTAATCCTATCTAATAAAGACAGAATATGCAAACTGGCCATAACTCCTCAACAAATATGGCGGCACCCACAGACAATAAGGAGGGAATAAGCAAATTGACGAGATACTGTGGAAAGTGGAAGGTGGCTCTGGGCCAGAGCAAAGGTGGTGCCAGCAGCCAGGGGAAGGGAGGCCTATTCTTGCATGAATTTTTGTGCATCGGGCCTTTAGTAGTATATAATTCAAAAAATTATTCATGGATAAGTTTGCAATCACTGCAGTTATCTACCATATAATATTCAAAATTGGTAAAGATATTTTATACAAAAGTATAACTTTTTAAAACCGTGGTCGGCAAACTGTAGCTCACAAGCCACATGTGGCTCTTTGGCTCCTTGAGTGCGGCTCTTCCACAAAATATCACGACCAGGGCGAGTCTATTTTGAAGAAGTGGCGTTAGAAGAAGTTTAAGATTAAAAAATTTGGCTCTTAAAAAAAAATTCAATCGTACTGTTGATATTTGGCTCTGTTGACTAATGAATTTGCTGACCACTGTCTTAAAATAAAAAGGATGAGAAGAAAGATAATACAAAATAAAGGCTCCTTATTATCGTATTATTTGAAAGCAATAGTTAAGAGTAAAATCAATATGTGGATAAATTAAGGATTTTGTAAAATTATAATTTTTTACATTTTTAGCTTCACAACGATATCTATGTTGGAATCAGTCCTAAACATCTAAAAACAGCAAATTAGTTGACTTTATTATAGTGTATCAAGAAGGGGATTATCATGAAGCTCAAAATGGCCCTTGGGTTCTTTAACACAAGCCTCTTTTAAGGCTGTATACCTGATTTTTGAAGACTTTTAAAATGAAAATATAACAAATATAAATTATATGTAGGTGTACAACTCGATAATTTTTCAGAAGCAAACGCTCAGATCAAGAGAACAATAAATGGTGTTGAAAAAATTAAACAGATACATGCAGAAAAATGAAACTAGACCACCAATTTACACCATCCATAAAAATAAACTCAAAATGGATAAAGGATTTAAACATAAGACAGGAAACCATAAAAATCTTAGAAGAAATCCATAGACAGCAATATCCATAGACATATGCCATAGACATATGGCATGGCAATATCTTTACCGATATAACTCCTAGGGCAATGGAAACCAAGAAGAGAATAAACAAATGGGACTACATCAAAATAAAAAGCTTCTGCACAGCAAAAGAAACCATAAACAAAAAACAAAAAACAAGAGAGCCCACTGCATGGGAGAATGTATTTGCCAGTTATATCTAACTAGGGGCCCAGTGCATGAAATTCATGCATGGGGAAGGGGGGTACCTCAGCCCATCCTACACCATCTCCAATCTGGACGTCCTTCTCACAATCCAGGACTGCTGGCTCCCAACCGCTTGCCTGCCTGCCTGCCTGATTACTCCTAACCACTTCTGCCTGCCAGCCTGATCACCCCCTAACCACTCCTCTGGCAGCATGATCAACACCTAACTGCTCCCCTGATGGCCAAATTGCCCCTAACTGCCCTCCCTTGACAGCCTGGTGGCCCCCAACTCTCCTCCCCTGTAGGCCTGGTCATCTCTAACTGCCCTCCCCTGCTGGCCTGGTGGCCCTAACTGTCCTCCCCTGTAGGCCTGGTCCCTCCCAACTACCCTCCTCTGCTGGCCATCTTGGGTCCACATGGGGGCGACCATCTTTGGCCATATGGGGGCAGCTATATTGTGTGTTGGAGTGATGGTCAATTTGGATATTACCCTTTTATTAGATAGGATAAGGGCCTAGTCTCCAAAATTTATAGGCAACTCATACATCTTAACAAAAGGAAGATAAACAATTAAAAGACGGGCAAAGGACATACGACACTTTTCAAAAGTGGACATATGTAAAACCAAAGGACATTTAAAAACATGCTCAAAGTCACTAATAATCCAAGAGGTGAAAATCAAAACAACAATGAGATACCATCTCACACATGTCTGAATGGCTATCATCAACAAATCGACAAATGACAAGAGCTGGCGAGGATGTGGAGAAAAAGAAACCTCGTGCACTGCTGATGGGAATGCAGACTGGGGCAGCCACTGTGAACAGTATGGCGTTTCCTCAAAAAAGTTAAAAATGAACTTCCATTTTTCCTAGTAATCCCACTCCTAGGAATATATTCCAAGAAATCAGAAACATCAATTAGAAAGGACATATGCATCCCTATGTTCATAGCAGCACAACTTACACTAGCTAAGATTTGGAAATAACCTAAGTACCCATCAGCAGATGAGTGGGTTAAAAAAATGTGGTACAGCTACACAATGGAATACTATGCTGCTATGAAAAAGAAAGACCTCTTGCCATTCGCAACAGCATGGATGGACATGGAAAACATTATGCTAAGCAAAATAAACCAGTCGGAGAAAGGTAAATATCACATGATCTCACTCATTTGTGGCACATAATGAACAACATAAACTGACAAAGAAAAATAGATCCAGAGACAGAGAAGCATCGAACAACTGTTAAACTTTAGAGGGAAGGCAGGGGAGGATAGAGGTAGGGGGGATAAAAAATCAACCAAAGAACTTGTATGCATGCATATAAGCATAACGAATGGACACAGACACTATGGGGTAAGGGCATGTGCAGGGGGTGGGGGAAAGTGGTTGCTGGGGAGGGATCAATGGGGGAAAAAGGAGACATAGGTAATACTATATGTAATACTTTAAACAATAAAGAATTTTAAAAAGAGAGAGAACATTACCAGCAGCCCATTCTTTCATGTCTGTCTCAGTCACTCCCACCCTCCCAAGGTCAGGGCACAGTCTTATAAGAGCATAGGAAGTGCTGTGTGCATCTAGCTTCTTTTACTCAAGTTTATAGTTTGGGAGATTTTCTACATTGTGTGTAGTTGGATTTTTTTTCAGTGCTATATAGTGTTCCACACTACATTTATCCATTCAATTATTGACAGGACTTTGACTCTGCTTTGTTATTTTACCTTACCTATTAAAATATGACTCCCAAAATTATATAAGCACTAGAGGCCCAGTGGACAAAATTCATGCATGTGCATGGGGGGAAGGGAGTGTGGGGGGAGGGGTGTCCCTCAGCCCAGTCTGCACCCTCTCCAACCTGGGACCCCTCTCACAATTCAGGACTAATGGCTCCCAACTGCTTGCCTGCCTGCCTGCCTGATTGCCCGTAACCGTTTCTGCCTGCCAGCATGATCACCCCCTAACCACTCCCCTGCCAGCCAGGTTGCCCCAACTGCCCTCCCCTGCTGGCCTGGTTGCCCCCAACTGCCCTCCCCTGCTGGTTATCTTGTGTTGGCCATCTTGTGTCCACATGGGGGCAGCCATTTTTGACCACATGGGGGTGACCATCTTGTGTTGGAATAATGGTCAATTTGCATATTTCTATTTTATTAGATAGGATTAGACCTTGATCTGTTCCTGGGAACATCACATAATAAAATATCTTGCAGTCTTTTTTTTTTTTTTAATTTCAGAGAGGAAGGGAGAGAGAGCGAGAGAAAGAAACTTCCATGATGACAGAGAATTACTGATTAGCTGCCTCCTGGAGCCTGCACCCGAGCATATGCCCTTGAGCCGAATCAAACCCAGGATCCTTCAATCCACAGGCTAAAGCCTTATCCCCTGATCCAAATCAGGTAGGGGATTCTCGCAGTCTTTTTAAAGTCATGCTTTAGAATAATTAATAGCACAAGAGGTCAGGCACTATCTGTGATATCATTTTACATGCCAGTGGCACATGGTATCCTATCTAATAAAAGAGTAACATGCAGATTGAGCATCACTCCAACACACAAGATGGCTACCCCCATGTGTTCAAAGATCCTGTCCCCATGTGGACACAAGATGGCCACCACAAGATGGCCACCACAAGATGGCCTGCAAAGGAGGGCAACTGGGAGGGCCAGGCCTGTAAAGGAGGGCATCTGTGGGCGATCAGGCCAGCAGGGGTGGCAGTTGGGAGGGACCAGGCCTGCGGGGGGGGGGGGGGGGGAGAGAGGCAGTTGGGGGTGATCAAACCTGCAGGGGAGGGCAGTTAGGAGTAACCAGGCTGGCAGAGGAGGGAAGTTGGGTGAGACCCAGACCTGCAGGGAAGGGCAGTTAGGGGTAGGCAGTTGGGAGGGACCAGACCTGCAAGGGAGGGCAGTTGGGGGCAATTAAACCTGCAGGGGAGGGCAGTTAGGAGTGACCAGGGCAGGAGAGGGGGCAAAGAGGCTGTCAGGGGAGTGGTTAGAGGGTGATCAGGCTGGCAGGCAGAAGCAGTTAGGGGCAATCGGAAGGCTGGCAGGAGAGCAGTTGGGAGCCAGCCGTCCTGGATTGGAGAGGGTGCAGGCCTGGCTGAGGGACACCCCCACCCCATATGCACAAATTTCGTGCACCGGGCCTCTAGTGTACTCACAAATGTCTATTGAATAAATACCAAAATGAAAAGTACAATAAAAGGCATTCGAAGGAAACAGTGACAGGTAAGATAACAAATATTAGCTCAAATGTATTTTAGATTAGAACTGTTATTATACTACAGGAACTACCTCTATAGTTGGTCCCTTTTCAAAACAACATAATAGGCACTGAAGGGGAGATAGGGACCAATCTATCATATGGTCCTTAAAAGGAACCAGGCAATCTTTATCTCTTTCACTAACTAGCTTTTACCTTGATCAAGCCACCTCATCACAATGGGCCTCAATAGCTTTATTTTGTAAATACAAAGGCTGTGATCTCAGAAGTCACTCAGCTCTAAAACTCTTAGATTCTCTTAATGTAAGATAATGATAAAGAAAAAGTATTTCTATGTTTTGTTTTATTAAAATGGTATTTGAAAATTCTAATAATACATCATGCCATAATCTCAAAATGCTCTCATTCATAATCCAAATATTTATGAATTAAATAAACAGGTACTTTTTACAGTAATTTTTCTGTATGTCTTAAAGAAATGAAGCCATATAGAAAAATTATGGTAAAAAGTACCTGTTTAAATCAACATTAAAAAAAGTTTGTTGACAATTCTGGGCTAAGAAATGTGTCTATGTATTTTAGTTAAAGTTTTTAAAATAAGAGAAATACATTCAAATGTGAAAGGAAAAACGCCTCCTGGCTATCTCCAACCTTAAATCCCTACTGGTGAATTCCAAAGTTACAAATCAGGCTATCTTTTAGAAAATTTTTATGAAATCAGTACTAATTACAACTAAATACTCTCAGAGACTGGCAATTTTCTCCCTTCTTCTGTAAGATTCTCAACTTATCTAAATTTGTGGTTACAAAAAGGAAGTAATAAGTTATAAAGTAAAAGTATTATTAAAAATGTAAAAGAAAAATATTTTAACAGAGAAAACAACAACAACAACAACAACAACAACAACACCAGATGTAGAATCTCCATTTAAAAGAAAAAGAAAAAAGAAAGTTAGTGAGCAGATTGGAAAGTGAACAATTTGGGTAAAGAAAGTTCAAGAAGTTTGAAAATCAGGGTGACAGTTTTATTTAGATTTGCTAAAGATAAAGTAAAATTGATAAGTTTAGCGTTGTCTTATTTCAGTACAAGAAAAAGGTCTGTAGGAAGAATCATGCACTTTCCCAAGTTTAAGCAATCTATTTGGGGAGGTGAAGAAGTCTTAATAGGTGGGAAAAAATTTAAAGCATAGATGAAAATTTCAGTAAATAATAGATTTTGGTTATACCCCAAAGATAAAGAAAATAACCAAAGGACTTTTGCAACTCTCAGGAGAATACATTGATATTTTCAAATAAGCTAATTAAAAAGAAATACACAAAATGTGACATAATTAATACTTATGAGTATGTACACAACTCACCAGTTTCTCTATGAGGACAATAAACCCATTTCTAATAACAGCATTTCAATAGCTACTGGATAATAAATTTGTTTTTCTTTCAAATGTAATTCTTATAAAACCAACAGAAAACTTCTAGAAAAGTTGTACTTTAAAATATCTGCACATGGCCCATTTATAAAATACCTCAAACAGTTCAAAAAATTTAAGGTCCACAGTTAGAAGTATGGAAACTCCTAAACATAAAGTTCAAGTACTGTTTTTAGCTAACAATCTTTTAAAATAATAATTTTTAAAATCCACTTTATATTATTTTAGGAAATTAACCTTAAACAACGGTCTCATCTTCCTCCTATTAGAATTTCCTACTTTATGACTGTTCAGAAATAAAGAAAAGAAAAATATAAAACCACTGCACAAACCAACTTATATATACATAACATTTTTCTTTTGGTCATTAGTTATCTCCTTTTATTATACAGAAGAGACAAACCTTATGTAAGAACAAAAACAAACTTTCTTTTCATAAATATAAGCTTTAAGCTTAATAGTAATCTAATATTACTATCACTTGTTTGGAGTTTGATTATTTTTTGTCAGTAAAATCAGTCCTATGAAGAAAAAAATGAATATTTTAAAATGTGTTTTTGAAATCAAGTTTGCATTTTTTTGCCCTCTTGAATAAAGTAGATTATTACACAAAGAGATGTAATAACTTGCCACTTTCTGCAATGTACTTTTCCTTTAGTAGATAAGGATTTCTCCTTTTTCATTTCTGTTTTGAGTAATTAGACACCAAAGATTTTGGGGTGTACATTCACTAAACTTGATATATTTTAAAAGGACCACTGTTCTATTTTTAAAGCATTACTTTTCCTAATATTGTATTAGGACCACAACACAAAGTTAACTTTTGATGAGACAGTCAACTTCTATTTCAAACTGTTTTCAACTAGAGACCAGTAGCACTCTTCATGCCTACTCACTCTAGACGTCTGCTTTTCAGTGTTATTTTCCAGATTTCCTTCCATACCTTTTAATTTGCTCTTTGTTATAGCTCAATCTACCTAATCCAACAATAAAATAAATCAATCTAATGTTGAAGAAAATGGTCATTCTTTAGCCAGAGAGAGAAATGGATAAGTAGGTGGGAATGTACACCATATTATAAAGATTAATAAAGGTAAGGCTAAAAATCATTTATCAGAACTTTCAAAGAAAACGGTTACACTTTCCAGAAACAGTCCCAGATGTTTATATTGCCTTCAATTTAAATGGTCAAATAAATAAACAATGTATGAAATATATAGAGGGGAAAAAAACAAGGGACAATTATGACAGCAATAGAGTATGTATTACTACCATACAAATAATGACTGAAAAATAATACCTAAAATAAACATCCAAACTCGTTTTGATCTTCTTATGTCAATTAACAGGTAAGGTAAGCAAACTTCATTTAAAACAAGAAAAACCAACAACCTGGTATCAAAGTCCATAGGTATGAAATTTACAAACTGGTAAAATGAGCATCAAAGGAAAAACAGCAAATTTTGGAGAAGAAACATAAACATTAGCAAACATGACATAATTCTGAACTGTAAGCCCAAAAAGTTTAGAAAGGCTTCCTGTTTCATTGCAATGCTCAAGCAGGAAAAGAATTTTTCTTCAGTACATAATTTCTTAGTATATGTATTGTGAACAATTATGTGGTATTTGTAGATAATTAACCTGTGGGAAGCTTTCCATGTAATCTGCACCTAGAAATATTAATTTAATTGATTGAGTTAATTGATGTTTCTACTAATGTTGAGGTCAAGTTTCCCACAAAATATTAACTGAAAAAAATTTAAAAACATATCATTTTAGAGTTACGTTTTCTCGTATATTCATAAATATAAGCCATAATATTCCTCTGCGTAAAAAGTAAAAAAAAAAAGCCCTTTTGTCTTTAAAAATATAGTTTATTTATATGTTTAGATTATAAGAGAAATTAATAAAATAATAAAATACCACCATCTCTTGATAACCACTGTTTCCCAACCAAGGAAGCAGAAATTTGATTTATGTAGGAAAATACCACGGTTGAGATATATGTAACTTCATAAAAATGATTACTTTAACAAGAAAGTGAAGTTATACTTGTAATTTATAAATGCCTTACAATAGTATTTATTATTTGTATTTTCTTCTTTAAACAAAATTAGCCTCTAAAATTTAGTCAGTACAGGTTTAAATCTAAAGCAATTAAGGATTTCTAAAAACATTACTTTCATCTGTCCCTGTCTTTTCTTTAAAATGTCTGCAAAATTAATTGCACTCTTGAGCTCCATACAAATAAATAAAAACAACAAGAGGTACATTTTACATGACAAGCCCAAAGCTTTAAAAATTCATTAAGAGCTCTGCAATAATTTTTTTTGGTGCATTTTACTATTACTAATCGATCCTAATGCACTTGACTTATCTGAAGAGATAAAACTTATCTTGACCTTGCTGAATACAAACAGTGAAGACTAAAACCTGTGATGGCCTCTCTGGGGGAAAACACAGCAATAATCATTACCAAAATGATATAAGGGAAGTCTTAAGTATTAAATACAAATACTTCAACAAAATGAAAACTTGTTTAATTCTCATGTTGGTAATAAGAAACAAGAAAACAGTAGTTTTATATCTGTGGATAAATAGCATTGTTACTTTCCTAATCGACCTACCATATTTTTAGTTTTGAAACAAGTTCGGTTTCTAGAGTATTTTGTTATTTCATTGCTTTTTCAAAACCCTTGGCCCCACGACATACCCTAAGCACAGAGGATTGTAGGACTAGAGGAAGGGGAGAGTAAGACAATGTCTTCCTTTGGAGACATCTGTAACATCAGAGCAACTTAGAAAAAAAAATGTCGGAGAGGGCTTTCTTAGGAGCATTTACATTTTCAGCTCATGCTTTATTCCAATTTCTCTAAAATATTCTAAAATTACACCTACATTGAGTAATACATAGAAGATATTTCTAAATGTTTAAAAGTAGCCTTCCTCAATAATCTTACTCCTCTCTCAAATTTTACATTTTCATTGTGAAAGTAATTAGCTAAGTCAACATTAAATTACCTATTCTGCTTTTCAAAGTATGTGATATATACAAAATTAGCCAATGTAAGCCCTTCTCCAACTTTTAAAATAAAGGCCTGCTTTGAGATGAACTCAATTTCAACGCTTACCTAGACTATTTCATAAAGTTAAAAAAATAACTTAAAGAAAATGCTTCCTAACCCCCTAATTTCATGTGGCTACCAATTAAAGTTTAAAAAATAAGCCATAAAGATTCCTAATTCTCAAATATTTTTTAATAAACATTAAATCATGGAATGAAATTAACTTCAAACATGCTTACATTTCTTTAATTTCCTGAAAATTTTACAGCTAATAATCTATAATTTGATTTGAAATAAGATTTGTTTATTTTAAAACTACTTATAGGAACCTGGGGGTTTATGGATAAATTATATATTTTTGAATCACATCTCTAAAATCCCTGCCGGCTAGACACTTCCCAAGGTAGCCAGGCAATGAATGCACATTTACTGCTGTTTTATATGATATTCACGTTCCTTTTTAAGAGGGGTATAACTTTAATTGTGCTTTAATATTCACTATTTTAGTAGTTAGAACCTATATTAATACTGTATGATTTTAAGGAAGCATAAAAAAGAAATTATACAAAGAATCTGGTAAGTAGATCAATGGGTTTTTAAAGCAGTGTACTAATGCTGATTCATTTTTAAAACACTGAAAGAATTTGTTGTCCTCTATTATTATTCAAGGCACCTGAACACTAGTATTATTACTATGGCACATTAACTCTGCTATTTCTCAAGATAGAACCAGGATTTTAAATGTTCCTTATTGAAATAATTTGCTCAGAGCACCTGAATGAAACATACTGCAATTTTATGTATTTCCATCTACAATATTGCTTAGTGCTGATAAACCACAATATAACTATCTTTATTTTAATAGGCGATAATTTTGGCATTGGCTATAGAACAATACAGAGTTAAAAAAAAAAAATAACGCCATCCTAAACTCAGCCACAAAGAATAAGTCTCCATTGCTAATTATACAGGAACTGATTTTAATTACACAGAGAACATTGCTTTTAAAAACACTTCCCAAACTGCAAAGACAGATGGGGGAGTTAGTGAATCAATAAAACAGTTCTATCGTGCTACAACAGTGCCCTCTACTGATTAGTGTGGACCTTTGCAGTAAAAGAGAACCTTAGAAAAGGAGAGCCAAGAACTCCATGGGACTTTCGCTGCCTTTCTTTCATATAAACAATAAAATACAATTTGTATCTCTTTAAACCTAAATCATCATTTAATTTTATATCTTAAAAGTTTCTTGATAAAATTTATAGTTTTGAAATAACTAAATTCAAGAAATATGGCTTCAAACTATATACCATCTGGCTAAAAGACAAACTGTTTTTCTAAGTGATGAACAAAATTAGAATTATTTGGATAATTCATCAATAATACTTCTTAATCTAATTTGCATAAGAGTAGAAGAACCTAAAATTTTATTAATTAAACATATGGATTTTTTATCCAATTCTTTGCCCATCATGATGTTATAATATCAAAATAGAATAGTTATTTGCGATCAACTTAGATTCAGATAAAATTTATCTCTCCCACTTACTTCTTTTAACTAGCAAGTATTTCTTTATACCAGTGAGTTATTTCTTTAAGAATGCCTTTGGTTCCAGCAATAATTAACAATCTATGCTTAACACATGAATCGCAATAACAAAACAACCATAGTAACTATTATAGTTCCTTTGTCTGAAATAAAAACTCTACCATAAGAAATCAAATATGAGACTTAAAGTTATACATATGTACTATAATCTTTCATTCTTATATTATAAGACAGAAAAATTTTAAAATGTGAACTGATAAAGTTTAAGAACAAACATTCAATGACCTCAATGTATTACTATTTTTAATCTCTGTCAAAAACAAATAATTCCTTGAACTGAATAAAACTGCCTGTCTTTCCTTACAGAGAAGCAGATAATTTCTATCACAGATACATACAATCTAAGTTACGGAAGTCGTACTTTAAAAAGCAGTACAATAACTTCTTAACTATGAAGGAAACCTATTTGTTTTACATGACACTCTGAGCTTCAAGAAAGGTGATGCCTAGAATACATTCTTTCAGCAACTTAAATATGGGGGTTGGAGGGTGTAGAGGAAGAGGGGATCAACAACAAAGCAGCCACAAGTAGGAAATTGTCAGCAAGAGTGTAAAGTCTTTGGTGGGAGTGGGGTGGGGGAAGGGTTGCTCAGAGGTCCATGGAACAGAGATAAAGAGAAGGAAGCAGAAATGTGTCAAGTTTTCTTAGGTAAAGGCTAAAATTTTCAAGTGAAAAGAGTTTTGTTGATGGCTTCACTAGTTACCACACTGACTCTTCTTCAACAAAAAACTCCATTTCTCACTAGCAGTTAATTTCTAATTCTCTAGTGGAAAGCAATGAAAGAAGGTAAAAATATAAATTATGAACAACAAATACACATCTATCAACAAATGAATCTACGCCAAGACCGGTTTGGCTCAGTGGATAGAGGGTCGGACTGCGGACTAAAGGGTCCCAGGTTCAATTCCTGCAAGAGCATGTACCTTGACTGCGAGCACATCCCCAGTAGGGGGAGTGCAAGAGGCAGCTGATCGATGTCTCTAATTGATGTTTCTGATTTTCTATCCCTCTCCCTTCCGCTCTGTAAAAAATCAATAAAAATATAAACAACAACAAAAAAAAACAAATGAATCTAAAAATCAAGTGAATTAATAATCTGATGAACAGGATAAACTGGTGAATATAACAGAATCATGGACATAGAGAGGGAATGGACTGACAACTCTTGGGGAGAAAAGGGGTGTGGGAAGTGCAGCAAGAGACTGGACCAAAAAATGAAATTTACATTATGAAAATTAAATTTATAATGAACCACCAGAAAGTTATTTTCAATTAGGCAATAACCTGTAAAGAAATGTATTCAAACTGACCAATAGAAAGAGAAAAAAAAATAGAGAGTAGTAGAGAATTAAATTAGAAGTAAAAATGTGAAGAATAGAGGGAAAACCAAGATGACGGCATAGGTAGACACCTAAACTTCTGCCTCACAGAATAATTTCAAAACTACAACTAAAAGACAAAAGGGACATCATCCAGAACCACCAGAAAGCTGGCTGAGTGGAAATTCTACAACTAGAAGGAAAGAGAAAAGTACACGGAGATTCAGAGGAGCTACAAAAGGCTGAGGTACAGAGACACGCGTGCGAAGAGGAAGGGTGGCTAAATGCCTGGCTAGCTTTTTCTAGCGGGAAGGAGACAAAAGGTTCCAAATGCGCTGAACCCCAGTTCTGACTCACTGAACCCCAGTTCCAGGCTCTCAAGATCTTGGGGACCCAGGCTCATACGGGGGGAATCTGGACTGTCAGGTGGAAACTCAGGGGAACCACAAAAGGCAGAGGTCTGGAGGCAAGCAGAGAGGATTAACTGTGCTAGCTTTCTGTAGTGGGAGGGAAACAGAAGCTCCCGACTGCACTGTACCCCAGTTCCAGGCGAGAATCCAGATTCATTGGGGCAGAAACTGGACTGTCTGGCAGTGGGCGAAACTCGAGGGCAGCTTTCTCTCAGAGGTGCTTGCAGCAATTACCAAGGAACACTGACACTCAGGGGCCTCATAGGGCAGGGCTGACAGGAAGCCAAGACTGTCTGCTCAGCCCTGAGATTCTGTCCCACCCAAGCTGAGCACAGAGGCGTTTGCAATTTTGCAAATCTTGTATCATAAGACTGTCTCCAGCAAAGAAGTTCTCCCAGTGTAGACACAGCTGATCCTCACAGCCAATTGGCTAGAAGTCAACTCCTCCCACTAATACCAACAATCAAGACTTAACTACAACAAGGCTGTACACACAGTCCACAAAGGGGTGCACCAAGAGTTCCCTCTCAGGTAACTGGGGAGGCCGAGCCACTGGGCCATACAGGACACCTAGCACACAAAGCTACCCTATCAACTCAGGGAAGCAGCAAAAACGCAGAGACAAAAAAAAACAGGTCACAAATGAAAGAAATGGAGGAAAACAAAACACTGGATATAGAGTTCAAAACCACGGTTATAAGGTTTTTCAAGAATTTCCTAGAAAAGGCTGATAAATTTAGCAAGACCCTCGAGGATATTAGTGAGATCCTCGAGAATATGAAAAAGGTCCAACTAGAAATTAAGCATATACTGACTGAAATAAAAAATATTATACAGAGACCCAACAGCAGACTAGAGGAATGCAAGAATCAAGTCAAAGATTTGAAATACAAAGAAGCAAAAAACACTGAACCGGAAAAGCAAAAAGAAAAAAGAATCCAAAAATTTGAAGATAGTGTAAGAAGCCTCTGGGACAACTTCAAGCATACTAACATCAGAATTATGGGGGTGCCAGAAGAAGAGAGATCTCTGCAAGATACTGAAAATCTATTTGAAAAAATAATGACTGAAAACTTCCCCAACCTGGTTAAAGAAATAGACTTACAAGTCCAGGAAGTGCACAGAACCCCAAACAAAAGGAATCCAAAGAGGACCACATCAAGACACATCATAATTAAAATGCCAAGAGCAAAAGACAAAGAGAGAATATTAAAAGCAGTAAGAGAAAAACAGTTCATTACCTACAAGGGAACACTCATATGACTGTCAGCTAATTTCTCAACAGAAACTATGCAGGCCAAGATGGGAGTGGCAAGAAATATTCAAAGTGATGAACAGCAAGAACCTACAATCAAGAGTAATCTACCCAGCAAAGCTGTCATTCAGAATTGAAGGTCAGATAAAGAGCTTCAGAGATAAGAAAAAGCTAAAGGAGCTCATCAACACCAAACCAGTATTGTATGATTTATTAAATTTTAAAAAAATGTGAAGAATAAATGCTGATGGATCTGAAAATTCTTTTTAAAGGATATGCTCCCTGAAAAAGTCAGAACTGTTTTTTTATATACAGTAGTAATTTCAAAGTATAACAATTGTGATAAGAATATCAGAATTAGTAGCAAATAAGTTACAAATTACAAAAAGGACCCAATCACCTATTCTTAAGATTAGAGTTTTATTATTTCCTATTTAGAGTGAGTGAGTGAGTTCAAAGTTACTTCTATTCAACATGTAAAGAAGACAAATCCTTAGAGCAAACTCTTCCTTTCTGCTGAGGGTGATTTTTAAATGAGTCAGGAAATATTTGTTTTGTGTGTATGTGTTTTTTCCCCCCAATATGTTTTTAATTGATTTCAGAGAGAGAGAGAGAGAGAGAGAGAGAGAGAGAGAGAGAACAATAATGAGAGAGAATCATCAATTGGCTGCCTCCTGCACACTGCCTACTGGAGATTGAGCCCTGACCAGGAATCGAACTGTGACCTCCTGGGTCATGGGCCACTGCTTAACCACTGAGACCCACCAGCTGAGCGGGAAATATTTGTGTTTGAGCTCCAATTTAAACACTAGATTTCCTGAAGCAAATAATTCTAGAAGTGAGCAACTAAGTACTAATTCCTTACTCTAAAATATAAAATAGTTTTAAAATGAATACTTGAAATCACATCTTCAAAAACTGCTTCCTTCAGCTTGGAATTTAAAATTCATACTGACCTAAAATTTAGTTTTTACATTTCAGGTGGATTACATTTAGAGTACATCATAAAAACAAATTAATAAGCCTCTTTTTGTTTCTCAACTTAAGCAACCACCACCTCATGCATCTAACACTGCAGGTATTCTTAAGATTTGCCTCTAACTGAGCTTTCTAGGTTCCCTTTGTATCCATCTGTCAACTAAGCCTTTTCTATAACTCTGTTTTCTTTCTAATAACTTAAAATTTTTCAATGGTTTCCCATTGCACTTAAAATCCTCATTCTTCTCCCTGATTACCAGGTAAGAACTGACCTCTGCTTCATCTCATACTACTCTCCCTCTCAGGAGGTTCGAGACATATTTCTGTTTCTTGAAAATATCAAGTGTGATCTTATTTTAGAGCTTTGACACCAACTCACTCCTTTGCCTCCCACATTCCTCTTCCTGAATCATGATCTGCTCTTTGTTATCACGAACATCAACCTATATGTTCCTTCTTGCAGGGAGCCTTCCTTGAAATTCCCTGATAAGTCACAATCGTTCCTCCTTATTTTAATCCTCTGCATACATAACACATATTATCATTTCCTATTTTCTTATTTGGTGACTACAGGCCCATACTAGAATGCAAGTGCTATGAAGGCGCCCCCCTGCCTATTTTATTAATGAACATCTCGGGGCTCAGGCAGCAGAGTAGACATCCATTCCAAAGAACTAAGATAAACATTTTAAATGTAGTAATAATGAAAGTAACAGAGGCACACTGCAGGAACTTAAAAAGCAAAGGAAAGCATTTTAAATTATTTTATGTCCCAAATAAAACTGCTAATAATATTTTGGTAAATCCATCATTAAGATGACTCTCAAAAGTTCTTTACCAGTAATAGATCAATATGCTAAGATCAATAGGATATACTGTTAAGTCATTTTTTTTTTTTTCAAGTGCAGCCCCATCTGGTTTGGCTCAGTGGATAGAATGTAGGCCTGTGGACTGAAGGGTCCCAAGTCAAGGGCTCATGCCTGGGTTGCAAGCTCGATCCCCAGTAGGGGGCATGCAGGAGGCAGCCAATCAATGATTCTCTCTCATCACTGACTTTTCTCTCTCTCCCTCACCCTTTCTCTCAGAAATCAAAGTAGTATATTAAAAGTAAAAAAGAAAAGTCCTTTCTGGAATGGAGACAGACTCCCACAATGCTTTCGAACTAAAAAAACACACAACGCTACCCCCCCCCCCCCAAAAAAAAGTGCAGAACAGTGTATGTTGTATGCTGCATTTTATGTAGGAAATGGGGGGGGGGGTGTAAAATATAGTTGCTTGTATCTGCATTAATAAACACTGCAAAGAGAAACATAAAAGTGAGTACCTATAGGGAGCAGAAGTGAACGAAATGGAGAGGCAAAGACCTGGAAGGAACTTTCTTAACACATAGTGTTTTATATTGTTTGATTTTTTAATTAAGTGACAAAGTGTTGCCCATTCAAGAGAAATACCATTACTGACCAAGCTTTCTATTTCTCTTTCACTCATGACTGGAAAACCCTAAATCTGGATGAATCCAATTGCCATGTTGCTCGTGCCTGTTTCCAAGCTATGTTAAACATTGCTAAAGTGAAACACACCATGTGGTGGGTATTATTGTCAACCTCCAACTAAGGTTTTCAGCACAGCTCAGTAACCTCACTGTCTTTCTAGCTTGCTTGCTTTGCTACTTTCTGAACCACTCTTTCATACTTTCTCCAACTTCTGCCTCTCACCCCTCACTAACTTCACTCCACCCATCCCTCTGAATCACACTTTACTCAGAACTCCTTCCAAACAACCTTACCAAATCCAGGAATCAACCTGTATCTCCACTGTAATTCTCCCATAGTAATAAACAGAGAAATATCTTATCAAAGACAATCTCTCCATGCATATTTGGCCAATTTATTTTCAACAAAGGACCCAAGGCAATTCAATAGACCAGAAATTAATTACTTTTCAATAAATGGTGCAGATACCAATTAACTGGTTATCCATGTGCACACAAAAAGGAACTTCAAACTATTCTTACATCATACACAAAAATGAATTGAAAATGGATCGTAGACTAAATGTAAAATCTGAAACTATAAAACTTATAGAAGGACACATGAGTAAACCTTTGTGATCTTGAGTTAGGTAAGTATTTCATATGACACAAAAATCATTAAAAAATCATAAAAAATAAAATCCCTCAAAATTAAGAACATCTATTTCTTGAAAGAACTTATTAATAAAATTAAAACACAAAACAAAGCTAAGAGAAAATATTTGAAAAATACATATATAAAAAAGGACTGGTGGCCAGAATGCAAAAAGAACTTCCATGAACTTTCACAACTCAATGACAGAAAGACAAACAAGTCATATGACCCTTACATGCTATTCTTAGACATTTCCCGAAGACAGATGAAAACATATGGTTACACAAAAACCTAGACACGAATGTTCACAACAGCTCTATTCATAATTGCTAAAAACTTTTTATAAAGTATCCATTAACTGGTAAATGGATAAGTAAATTGTGGCATTCATAATATGGACTACAATTTGATAACAAAAAGTAGTGACGAATGGTACATATAAAACGAATCAATCTTGAAAATTCTGGGGAAATGGTGGTTGCTAGTAACAGCTGCATTTTTGGATCTCTCTAAAACTCTAAAGCATTAAAACAGTAGAGCAATGAGATAGCAAACTCAGGAACCCATTGGTAGTATTTACAACAAGACCAAGGGGTAAGAAACCCCCGGCAACTCCAAAATACACGCAGATGTGGACAGCCAACTAAGAGACACAAGATCTGTATGTTTATGGCATCTGTTACAGAAAAAGTAGAGGAACACGACAGAGCCTTTGACTTCAACTAAGAACAAAAAAACCCTCTCCTAATAACCAACAGACATTTACTGCAAAGCGCAGGGACACTTTGAGAACAGTGTCAAAAACTGCAGGGGTGCTGGCTACTCCAACCAGACAAGTCCCAGGGCCCTTCGGTGAAGTTTAGCTTCTGTGAATCCTGGAACTGACCTTCCAGAGCTCCCTTCTGGAACAGAGCCCCATAACGAGAAACGCCTGGGACTAGAATAGAACTTAAAGCAGAACAGGGGATGAACATAGGCAAGAGATATGCTGCCTGCTACTTGCAGAAATCAAGCTGCTGTATTTTTAACACTACATGCAAGCACCAAAAGAGGGAGCTCTGGGAAGTTAGAAAGGCTCTCTGAATCAGGCCTTTTTCTAGAAGTCAACTAATGTCAACAAAAATGAACAGAAAAGTATCAAGGTAAAAACCCCAACAAAATTATTATCTAAGAAAAGGTGAAGCAGCAGATTAATATCCCACCAAAAACAAAAGCAAAACTGAAAAACATATTGAAAGAACAGAAAATTTAACACTGAAAAGTTTTCTATTTCAAAACCAGCTAAGAAACATTTTTAAAATTATGTAAGATAGATAAAATAAATTAGAATAGAAAAACTCAAAAATGAGATGATAGAAGTAAAATTAGAAGTTAAAAAACATTCTAGAAACAAAGGCTAAACTGGAAAATACAAAACAGCAAATAAACAATGTCTGAAGAAAGACAGAAGGTGAAAGAAAAATTCTGAAAATCAAAATTAAGAGATTAAAGAGAATTAATAAGAGAAATGTTACTAAAAGGTGAAGAAGTCCTAGTTATCAAAAGTCCTGAAAAAGAAAATCAAAGTAAAGGAATATAACTAACACTTAGGCAAGACTTCAAAATTTCCCTGAAGATTTTTAACTATCTATTGAAATAGGATCAATGTATCTAAGAATACCAACTGAGAACAACCAATGTTAAGATATTAATGGTAAAATGTTAATGGTAAAATCAATAGACGTTTTTAAAAACAGAAATATTTGGCCATCTAATAAAAAAGAATAAGTGATAAGGAAAAAGACGAACCAGAAAGAACAAGTTAAACCAATGACAAGGAGCAGTCCCACCCCCAGACTGGGTCTGAAATAGTTTCCTTCCCCCAAAATTGGTGAAACTTAGTTTCCAGGAATAGCAGAATAGCACGTCATATCTGGCCTTCCCCAGAAAACAATCAGGAACTGTGGACAAAAAATAAAAGCAATTATCTGTCTGGCTGGAGTGGCTCAGTTGGTTGAGCGTCATCCTCTGCACTGAAAGGTTGCCTGTTCAATTCCCAGGGCACATACCTACGTGGCGGTATGATCTCCAGCCCAGCATGCACAGAAGGCAACTGACCAATGTTTCTCTCTCACATTGATGTTCCCCTCTCTCTCTCCTCGCCACCCCCACCCCGCCCTCAGGTGAGGATTAAAATGAATGAATGAATGAATGAATGAATGAGTAAGTAAGTAAGTAAATAAAAAGGAATTATCTGAAGGTACTGGAGAGCAAGCAAAAGCAAGTAGATTGGGAAAGGGAGTTGCCTGCTGTAAAAAGGCAAAGGCACTGGTGAGTTTCCCAATTCTATTCTGACTCAGGGAAGTCTGTGCTTCACTAGGTAGATGACTAGACTGAGATAGAAACCTGCAATTTCACAGGCTTGAGGAACCAGCCAACAGTTTTTGGAATTTTAACAACTGGAGAGTGAGGGGAGAGTCCTATAAAGGAGAGCCATAGAAGGGGAGCTCCAGTTTTTGTTTATAAATTCTGGCTAAATCTCTAATTGATCTCTGCACTATGCCTGTGCAGATTCCAGGCAGCTCAGATAATAGTAACTAAAAAACAAAAAACTAAACAGTTACCTAAATGAGTAACTTAGATCTACACAAAAGCTTGAGGTACAGAATAGTACCTCAATTTATAACTGCCAAAATTTGGAAGCAACTAAGATATCCTTTAGTAGATAAATATTAAATAATGAAATATTATACAGTTGGGAGGTTCCAGGCCTGCAAGGGAGGGCAGCTGTGGGCAATCAGGCCAGCAGGGGAGGGCAGTTGGGAGGGACCAGGCCTGCAAGGGAAAGCAGTTGGGGGTGGTCAAGCCTGCAGGGAAGGGCAGTTAGGGGTGACCAGGCCGGCAGAGGAGGGAAGTTGGGAGCAAACAGGCTGGCAGGGGGCAGTTAGACATCAATTAGGCTGGCAGGGGAGTAATTAGCAGGTGATCAGGCTGGCAGGCAGAAGCGGTTAGGGGCAATCAGGGAGGTAGGCAGGTGAGCAGTTTGGAGCCAGCAGTCCTGGATTGTGAGAAGGATGTCTGACTGCCCGTTTAGGCTCGATCCTACTGGGATTATCCCCTGCCCCCTGTGCACGAATTTCGTGCACTGGGACTCTAGTACTACATAAAAGCCTAAGCAACCAGCCGACAGCTGGTAGCTATGAATGCGTACCGACCACCAGGGGGCAGATGCTCAATGCAGGAGCGGAAACCACAGGCATGGAAACATGGAACAGACTGATGAATCTCAGAGGGAAGGGGGGAGGGAGAAGGGAAGGAAGAGATTAACCAAAGATCTTATATACATACTAGAGGCCCAGTGCACAGTTTTGTTTGAGCTGGATAACAACAAAACAATCAAAACTCTTCAAAGGAATACAACAGAATACATACTCTCTATAAACTAACATTCACAATGTCAAGAACATAATACAAGATTATCAGACATATGAAGAAAAAGGAAAATTTGATTCATACTCAAAAGAAAAGGCAATCAATGGAAACCAACTCTATGTAAGAGATTGTAACATCTTGACAGATAGCAAGGAACTATCACAAATCACTAGGATCAAGTCAAAAGGAATAAGAAGCATATATGAAGAGGCTTATGCTAGCAAAAGATTGAGCAATTGGGCTCATTAATGATAAGAGCTGAAGTGGATTAAAATCCATCACATGTTTAACTCAATGTGTTCATACTAATATAAAAATTTAATTGCTAACTTTTGTAGGTGACAACAAATCATTGTTATCTTGAAAATTGAGTATATAAGATAAATCAAGCATTTACCATGTCTTTTATTTTATATAAACTATTCCACTGTGTAACCAAGTAGTATACGAGAGGAAATGTCTCCTTGTAAAATAATTTCTATGTATAATCAGAAGTCAATGTAGAGGTTACTTTTAAAGGAAGAAAGAAGCTGTGATTTCAAAATAGGTAGATAGAACCTTTCAATTTAAAAACATCAGCTTTAGCAATGTCTCATAGGAATATGGAAATTTGAGCAAGATAGATATATAGAAGAGGGACTATGATTTTCAACAAAATGTTCCAGAAAGTTCTCAATGAGAAGATGACATATAGAGACCTGAAGAAGCAAGCAGCAAAATCACACACACACACACACACACACACACACACACACACACACACATATGTACATATAGATAAGTTCTGGTGTTATCCCCACCAACAAGTCTCTGGTCATCTAATTTGAACAGGAGAAAATGAACATAATTTTTAGAAGCCCTATGCATCCCTGATTATCATTCATACTTATTTAATACAAGATTAGTTAAGAAACAATTAAAATAGATACATAGAGAGTCATAGAAACCTCACTTTAAAACTTGACTCTGCCACCTAAGAAATGTAGGACTTAGACAATCATTTAACTTTTCTGCCTTTAGTTTTTCATCTAAAATGAGGACCTATCTCACAGTGTGAATGTGATGATTAAATAAAAGATGTATTTGCAGCAATAAGCAAAAACTGTAACACATGGTGAATGCTCAACATACAGTAAATTGGTTCATTCCTAAATGTCATACATAAATTCCACTTAAAGCAGAAACCAAGTGCTGCAGCAATACTGTCAACTGTTGTCTCTGTTTGAAAGTTAATGCTATCAAGCCTTCAAAATTAAGTACTGTCTAAGGGCACGGTAGGTCAAAGTTTGATTAGAACAAACCGTAAGAGACTGTGAATTCTGTGCTTAGACTGGCATTTTGCTAAGTCACATTTCTTGAAAAGACTGGGCTCTAATAGTATAAAGGGTTTGGTCATTTTTGGTCAGATAGCACTGTCAATAAAAGAAATAAGGAAGTGAAAGGGCAGAACTTTTTCACTATGAAATCAATAACAAAACCTGTTTTCATTATTTGAAGAGGTAAAGGAACAGACTGCTCAGTTCTCATTCCTTTCCTATTTGAAAACACACAGCTCTCTACCTCAATCTATTCTGAGAGCTATTTTCACATAGGTAGCAGAGCCAAGGGCATAACTCTGTGAGGACTTTCTCAGTTTCCTGTTCTACAAGTAAAGTAAGATTTTGGGTGATCTGAAAAAAAAGAAGAAAGAAAACCTGTAATGTACTAGTGAATCTGATGATGTTGACATTAAAACCATTAATAGCAACTAACTATATACTGGGTGCTTGACTATGTTCAAGGCACTACTCTAAGTGTGTTGTATATACTGAACTCACAACAACTCTAAAGTAAGTCGTGATTAACAAGACTATTAACGTGACCCCGGCCTGTGTGGCTCAGCTGGCTGGAGTGTTATCCCATTCACTGAAAGGCCAAAGGCTTGATTCCCAGACAGGGCACGTACCTATGTAGCAGGTTGAGTTCAATCCCCAGTCCGGGTGCATATCAGAGGCAACAGATTTCTTTCTCTCTCTCTCTCTCTCTCTCTCTCTCTCTCTCTCTCTCTCTCTCTCTCTCTCTCTCTCATCAATGAAAAGCATGTCCTCAAATGAGGATTAAAATTTTTTAAAATAGATGTGTCTTTGAGGGTCAAAAAGTACAAAAAGACAGAACTCAGTTAACAGACCAAAACACTGTTCAATATGATACACCTGGGAATTCAGGGATTAACTTAGTTTTCTGAATCCCAGTTATTCTGCACCCACTCTCGAATAAAAAAGCCTGGAGTCTTCCTAACTAATGCATAATGACCATATCGTCCAAAAAAACTGAAGTAGCTAAGAATAAATCAAACCTGTCAAAGATAGTAACTATAGCCTCACCTGCATGATTATCTCATACTGGAGGCCTGGTGCATGAAATTCGAGAAGGTGGGTGGGTGTCCCTCAGCCCAACCTGCACCCTCTCCAATCTGGGACCCCTTGAGGGATGTCCAAACAGACAGTTAGATATCCCGGTCACAATTTAGGACTGCTGGCTCCCAACCAGCTTGCCTGCCTGCCTCCCTGAATGCCCCTAACCACTTCTGCCTGCCAACCTGATCACCCCCTAACCACTCCCCTGCCAGCCAGATTGATGTCTAACTGCTCCCCTGCCAGCCTTTTTGCCCCCAACTTCCCTCCTCTGCCATCCTGGTCACCCCTAACTGCCCTTCCCTGCAGGCCTGGTCTCTCCCAACTGCCCTCCCCTGCTGGCCATCTTGTGTCCACATGGGGGCAGGATCTTTGACCACATGGGGGCAGCCATCTTACGTGTTGGAGTGATGATCAATCTGCATATTACTCTTTTATTACATAGGATAGAGGCCTTGTGCATGGGTGGGGGCCAGCTGGTTTGCCCTGAAGGTTGTCCCGAATAAGGGTGGGGATTCCCTTGGGGCATGGGACCACCTGGGTGAGAGGCCTGTGGTGGTTTGCAGGCTGGTCATACCCCCCAGCAACCCAAGCAGAGACTCTAGCTAGTATCTGGGATTTATTTATCTTCTGCAATTGAAACTTTGTAGCCTGGAGCAGAGCCAAGCCTTCTGGTTGCTCTGTGGCAGTAGCCATTTCTGTTGGGGTTTATTTATCTTCTATAATTGAAACTTTGTGGCCTTAAGCAAAGGCCAGAGCCAGCTAGTTTGTGCAAAAAGCTTGTCTTCCTCCATCACCGGGGAAACCCAAGCCTCCTTCCTGCTCTCTCTATAGCCACAGCCATCTTGGTTGGGATTAATTTGCATACTGGCTCCTGATTGGCTAGTGGGCATGGCTAGTGGGTGCAGTGGAGTGATGATTAATTTGCATATTACTCTTTTATTAGATAGGAGATTCTAAAGCACCAAGTGTCAGGAAGGAAATCTATATATATATAAAAGCCTAAGTGACCTTTATGACCAGACAACTGGCTGATAGCTATGATGCGCACTGACCACCAGGGGGCAGATGCTCAACCCAGTGGTCAGTGTGCTCCCACAGCCAACTGCCCATGACTGGCTAACCTCCCATGGTTCCTCCCTTCCTCCCCCCACCAGTTGGCCCTGATCACCCTGATTAGGACTGGGTGTGATGGCTCCCATAAGCCCAATCACCAGCCAGGCTAAGGGACCTGCATGAATTCGTGCACCAGGCCACTAGTCTAAATATAAAATCCAGACCCTGGGTAGGTAGCTCAGTTAGTTAGAGTGGGTCCCAATATACCAAGGTTTGCAGATTCAATCCCCGGTCAGGACACATACAATAATCAACCAGTGAATACATTAATAAGTGGAACAACAAATCGATCTCTCTCTCTCTAATACATACATACATACACACATAATTTAGAGAATAACTAAAAACAAACAAACCAGTGACAGAACCAGAATCCAAGTCCAAATAAAAAAAAAAATACACAAAGCATACAAAAATACTGGAAATTGATTGCCACATCACTCATTTCTTTGATGATTTATTAACCAGTGGCTTAGAATAAAGATGAGAATTTTACTAATTTACTATTAAAATTCTTTGGGAAAGACTCTTTCTAACCCCTAGATCAAACCGCGGCAAACCGCAGCTCACAAGCCACATGCGGCTCTTTGGCCCCTTGAATATAACTCTTCCACAAAATACCATGGCCTGAGCGAATCTATTTTGAAGAAGTGGCATTAGAAGAAGTTTAAGTTTAAAAAAATTGGCTCTCAAAAAAAATTTCAATCGTTGTACTGTTGATACAATTATTATTATGTTGACTAATGAGTTTGCCAACCACTGCCCTAGATCAACTGCTATTTTGAAAGACTGGTTCCCTTATTATGGGGTAGGATATAATCATGATTTCATGATTCCATTTGTAATAAAACAGAGCTCAAAGGTTAATATGCTACTGAAGCCTTTCAAACTGATTTGTAATCTGTGTACTCCAATCTGTGTAATCCTCAACTTCTACTCTTATCCACTCCTACCTCCCCCAAATAATTCATCTGACAAACAGATAAAGAAGTCCCTTTATCTGAGAAATCCCTAAGATTGGTAGAAAAAGAATATTTCAGAAATGTTAAAAAGAACCCTGGGGTGTGGTACAGCTGAAAAACAGAACATTCCCCTAATGAATTTAGAAAGCTAATAAAGTTTCATAACTTCTCTAATTTTCTTCTACCTTTTTCTTTCTTAACCTTAACAAAACATCACTTAAGATACTGAGACAAATAATCATGTAAAAAAGCTAGGAGAAAGCTAAGAGCTTTGCTTGGATGATATTTATACCCGTGTGAAAGAAAAAAGTAATTATTTCCCTCAAATCAAAATACAATTACCCTTTCATAAAATAACTCACAAATAGGATGAAGAATTCAAGCAACATAAAATCAAAATGCCTTTTAAAACTTTAGAACATGTCTAAGTAGAGTCCTGTGACAGTCCACCAAATAATACACTATCCAGTGTCTACTTTAATGTTCCAAAGACTTTCCGGCACCAAGTCTCTGACTCTCTGGGAGTAGCTATTGCTATTCCACAGGCATCCTGCCAATTTCTCCTCCAATTCCAAAGAACTTTCTCCTAGACAGATCGTCTGAGAGAGCAGTAGTGAGAACCAGTTCTAACTTGCTAGTGGGATAAAACGATGTACCTGAGATAGAAAATACAGTTTCAGAAAAATGTTTATGTGGTCTGCTACAGATTCTGCAAGTTAATTCAATTAATCTTTGTTTTTTCCTTCCTTTCGCATTTACTTAAGGCATTAGGATGGCTACCCAAATAATATTACCTTAGAAACAAAGTGCCTACTTGCACTGATCATTATTCACACAAAAAAAGGAGTGGATTTAATTCCATTAAGAAATAAATTAAAAAATATATTTTTAAACATAACTAGGGAATTTATGGTTTCAAGGTACTCTTTTGTGATGGAACTATAATATCCTTATCATAATATTCTTAATACAAAGCACCATTTATCTTTCCCCAAGTGAGCTAAGAGTTCTAGAAAGTTCTCTTGGTTTTATGGTCTTAATTGTGTAAGGATAGAGGTCCTCAAAAAGATAATCTGAAGCTGAGATCATTACTTGTTTTAGAGAAGAATTCACGACTTTACAAAGAATTTGGGGCAAGCAACCTTTAAGTAAGAAGTATTTTGATTTTATTTTAAACTCTGTTTTTAAAAATTTGAAAACATGGCCTTTTCTGGGTAGCTCAGTTGTTTAGTGCATCATACCCGATACACTGAAGTCATATACAGGAATAAAACAAAAAATGCATGAATAAGTGGAAAACAAATTGATGTTTCTCTCTGTCCCTTCTCCTCTCTCTAAAACCAATCAAGAATACACACACACACACACACACACACATACACACACACACACACATTTAAATCTGTCAACACATGCCCTAACCAGTTTGGCTCAGTGGATAGAGCGTCAGCCTATGGGCTCAATGGTCCCATTCGGGTCAAGAACATGTACCTTGGCTGCGGGCACATCCTCAGGGGGGTGTGCAAGAGGCAGCTGATCGATGTTTCTCTCTCATTGATGTTTCTAACTCTCTATCCTTCTCCCTTCCTCTCTGTAAAAAATCAATAAAATATATTTTAAAATAAATAAATAAAATCTGGTAATATCAACTTTTTCAAATATACATCGATTGCAAAAAGGGAGACCTAGTGGTGTGCTGCAGTAGGTATATAGTTTAAAAATAAATCTTGTAAGCTTACAATTAAATTACATAAAAACAAAATTAATGAATGTTTAGAATTCATCACTCCTAATTACATTATTCTTTCAATTATTTACATCTATTGCATCTGTATGACAGTGTAAGTCACCAGTTCTTTTCCCAACACTGTATTCAGTGACACTGCATTGGCACTTGAAATTGGCCATGGTGAGAGTATTTATAGCATGGAATGGGCAAATGTTACCTTGCCTTGACTTAAGAAAGTGATGGAGAAAATTCTGAAAATGCAGATTTAATTTAAAAGTGTGGTGTCTTTATAGCCATTCCGTTGTAAATAGCACACTCACAAAAGAGAAAGCATTCTTTTTAGTACTCAAAAACCAGTATATAACTGAGAACTCACTCATATTAATAAATGGGTGAAGTTTCAACATATATATTTGTTGTTTCACTTTTGTCCTTAACATAAGGAAAAATATCAACCACCATTAGTGTTAGAATAGTATGCCATTGTAACTGTAGTTCGGTCATTAATGTGAGAGTTTAGCAAAAATCAATAAGAGTATTCTGTGAAAATCAGTTGACTATATGGAATTTACAACAGAGAGCATTGCTTATTATTATTATCTGTAAATTATGTACTACACATTTTTGTTAGTCAGATTTATAATAAACTGTAAATGCACACATGTGCTTTTTTTTTTTTTTTGAGACGCAGTTGTGAAACATTCACCAGAATACCAGTTAGTGAGACCTTCTTTAAATTGGCTTCTAAGTCCTTTTCATACTATCCTAGCAGTTTTAGATAGCTTTCTTGGATAGCCTGCTGGTATGACAAAACAGCCATAAACAATATATAAACAAACAGGCATAGCTGTGTTCCAATACAATTTTATTTATTAAATCAAGCGGGCTAGGAATAGTTTGTAATCTTCTGATTTAACCTTAAGTAAAACAAAAAAGGCTTAGGTTACAACTTCACTCGTTTGTCAACTGTATGAGTTACTTCTTAGCTAAATCATATATAATAGTTTTAAAATAATGAAAGAATATTTCCTCATGTTTTTTGGTACTATTTATAATGGTACTACACATTTGGAAGTTTAATCTACATTTCCAACATTTTTCACTACCACTTTTTTAAGTCTAGACAATCAACAAAACAACAAATCAAGGCCTTTGCCTTTGTAGCATTTGCTGATTTCTGTGAGATAAGTACTCCCACCATCACTGATTTCAAACTGCCAATCTGATGTCTCTGAATGTGGAATTGGGAGAAGATAGTTTACATAAGAAAAAATGGATAAATGAATGATCTCTGTACAGTAGTACCTTTGCTTTTTATATAATTTATGTTATGGTAAGTTTACATGATTTAATTTTTAATAAAAGCTGTATTAAACAACCAACCTACAAACTTCCTGAATATCCTATATGATAAAAGCCTAATATGCAAATTGTCCCCTCAGGCGATCGTTCCACTAGGAGTTCAGCCAGGAGACCATAATTTCGACTGCTCGCTACGATGTGCACTGACCATCAGGGGGTGGCACAGAACATGGTGGGTGTCAGCAACATGCTGCAACCTCTCGCCAGCTACCTGGCGGTGGGGAAGTCGGGGACAGAGGTGTGATAAGAATGCGGAGTGTCCCCCAAGCTCACTCTCACTCACCCTGCTACCCTCCCCTGGGATGCCAGGGCTTGTGCGCTGGGGAAGTACCTGCAAAGAACCCACCCCGCACCCACGGGTTAGCCAGGCTGTAGCCGCTGGCACCACAGAGGCTGGTTGGGCTCCCCATGGGCTCATGCAGGAGCTGGTCTATGAAGCTGGCTGGGAGAGAGCGCACTGCCCACCCAGCTTCCATGCAGTGCCACTAGGTGGCCCAGAGGCCCACACTGCACCCCAACCCTTGGTGTCCAGCCGCACTCACCGCATCTCCACACGGGGTCTCAGGCACCATGACTCAGGCAGACAGGAGCATGCAGGGGCCCGAGTGCTGCCCAGGCTCAGAGTTTAACTGGGATCTGTCCTTCCACACCAGATGCTTGCACTTCGATTACCAACCAGGTCCAGGGACCCCACCTGTGCATAAATTTCATGCACCAGGCCTCTAGTTTAACAACATTTAATAACTGGATTTTACAAATGGGTATGAGACAATACCAGTATACCACTAGTCCCACATGTCAACAACAGGCAGTATGAACACTAATAAGGATAATAACTGCAATGGACACCCATCAAATATGCTTAAATCCAGGAGTTCCTAATGATATTTAGAAAAAAAAACATGTACAACTAGTTGGTGACTGCTGCAAGAAACTAGGTAACTAATTTATTACTTTGAACACTGACAAAGAAAAGAGATCAAACATTTATCCAGTGTTTCATATATAAGCTGTACCAACTAGGCAACCAAATAGTAAATGAAGGGAAGTTTTTCTTTATAGAAGTCCTCTAAATAAAAATGAAGAATATATTGTCACTATTTTCCAACTTCTGTTGACTTAATGGTTCAATGTTTAATAAAATCTCTCTCTCTCTCTCTCTCTCTCTCTCTCACACACACACATTGGTTCAATGTTTAATAAAATCTCCCTCTCTCTCTCTCTCTCTCTCTCTCTCTCTCTCTCTCTCACGCAGGTGTGTGTGTGCGCGCGCGCACACACACACACACACACACACACACACACACACACACACAATGTGTCCTCTGATGGAAGCACACACATCTCCAACTATGAAATAGTGTTACCCAAACAATCAAATCTAACAATGATAAAGCTTTTAGATCCAATTATCAATTTACAGGGTATATAGAAGACCATGTAACACAAAACTATTAGGATGCTAGAAACAAAATTCAGAGTAGGAAAAACTCTACATGACAAAAAAAACCCAGTTTCTTCAATAAATACACAAATACAAAAGGAAAAGGAAAAGAGAGAGAGGAAGGAAAAGAGAGAGAAAGAGAGAGATAGCAACCAATTCCAGGAACTGGAATAAATCTGAAATCCTAAGGCAAAATTTGATCTCTTAAATATTAGAATATGTATTACAAGTATATTTTAAATAATATCAATTTTAACCTGAAATTTACGTACAGTATGGATTTTGTCTCCCCCATATGATTTTCCCAAATTGACAGCATGAGCTGTCCAAAAATAAAGTGAATGCTCATTCATGAGAGCAAATCAATGCAAAGTATAGTAACTGTCACGTGTGCATCTTAATTAAAACATAATAAAGATTTAAACTACAGGTACATCAATGAGAATAGAAAATAACACCAAGTTCGTTGATATTGTTAGCTTAGCAATTTACTCTGGCCCATTAGAGAGGATTTATCAGGAGACAAAGATCCACATGTTAAGCAAATCCTGTAATATGTCACTGAATAGTTCCCAACCATCCTATATAATAAAATGCTAATACGAAAATAGACTGAACAACCGGTGGAACAACCAAACAACTGAACAACCAGTCGCTATGATGTGTGCTGAACACCAGGGGGCATGCGCGGAACATGGCAGGTGTCAGTAGTAGGGGGCAGAGCAACAGAACATAGCGGGTGTCTGCTATGGTGGGATGGTGAAGCAGGTGAGCAGGGGCGCTAGGCTAAGATGAGGCACTAGTCACTGGTGGTTACTGGAAATTCTTTGCTCCTGCATGCTGCAGTCCTGCACGGTGCTCACATCTGCTGCTGGCACCAGCTCCGCTCCCACCCACTGCCAGCACTGGAGCAGCCCCTGCACCTGCTGCCAGCACCAGAGCCTCAAGGTGTGATATAAACTCACCAGGTGTTATTTCTCTTTGTTAAAATTTAGAAGTGCAAGGCTGAAAAGAAAAGGTCTCAAAAAAACCCTGACATGAAATATCTGTTAAACTACAAACATTTGTTTTCTGTAGGCTCTACTGCCACAGTGGGTTAAATGCCACCTTGACAGGCTCACCAATTATCTAGTATTTATAAGACTTATGATATGTAGCATACAGATATGTAAAGGTACAGAATTCTATGCCACTCATTTTATTTTCCCAAACCATTTTTCTTAATACCAAAAAGGACAGGTCTAGCTATCCTTTTCTTCCTAACAAAGCCAGCTTTAATAGAAATGAATGCATTAACAACTTCATTTGAAGTTGAACTTCAAGAAATCCCTTAGTGCAAAACTAAGTATATCTCTGTTACATATTTAACTTGCAATAGGATATCCAGCAGCTATCAAGGGACCTGGAAAGGTTTGTTAGTTGATGACCTGCTGGGATGGGCTCCACACTCAGGTAATACCCAATTGTAGACAAAATCTTCTGACCTACATCTCAGTCTCCTTTAAAGTTAATCTGAACACACTGTACATGAAAGGAAAAGAAAAGTGAGTTTTTCTCCTTTACCACAGCACTGGGACTTCCTGAGTTTTTCATTCCATTGCTGATTGGTCCAAAACTACTATTTCCTTCTAACTATTCCCAATTGTGTCTGTCACACATACTTAGGATTGCACACTAAAAAGAAGTGGTAAGATGTAAAAATGCTATTAAATCTAACAGTCTTTTTCTTGCCTTTAACCCTCAATATGTCAGGAAAAATGGCCATTACCATTTGATATCTAGATCCAATGGAACCTTTATCTTCTAAGCCATTTATAGAACTATGAATAATTTACAGATGTGTGAATAACTATTTGAAATTGAAATAAGAATTTAAACACTGCAAACCCTTTGCATCATGTAAATTTTGGTGTATTAGCAAAATGGAATGGTCTAGGTTCTTGTCATAAAAATATTATTGCATGATGAAGCCCTTCCTATTGAATGACTAACTGGATAAGGACACCATATCTATTGTCTATCCTGAAAAATACTGTTCACTTATCAAATGTAAGTTGAAAAAAATTCATCTAGGATGCTGTTCATGTGAAGACTCAAAGTTTGAGGTTTTATATATAGGACCAATTTCTTCATCTTCATCATCACTGGCATCATCATCCAGAAATGTTACAATCTTTACGTTTATTTCTTGATATGTCTATTAATTATGAAATCTGCCAGTTTTTTTCTTTTCCATTATAAATGAAATCTAAAAGTAGACCAAAACGATAGTGTTTCCAATATTCTTTAATATACTATTGAAACAGAATACAGTACTCTGGTGCCACAATTACAAAAATAAAGGGTGGGATTTTATTTCACCAGTGAGTCATCCTTATCTGGGAGATTTCATCATTTTTCCATTTTATTATTTTAGTCTTTTTTTTTAAAGCATAGTTGGGCATAATTAATGAGTAATGATGACTAGTAATAATTCCTATGATGATAAAATAGCAAAATGTTTCAAGATAGAGGAAAGTATGATCCTTAAGATTATATAACTCAGATTTATAAAACAATTCAAGAGACCCATATGGCAATGACAAGACAGACTCAGTTTTATTCAATTAAAAGAAAAAGTAATTATTCTCCCTTCTGAAAGCCTCTAAGAAAGAGTAAAAATCATAAAATGCCAATGCTTTCAAGTAGTAAAAACCGCTTAAAAACAAAACTCAAAAACAAAAAATTGGACTTCTGAGCGTTAAAAACACTTTCTCAAATTATGTAAACATTAGTACCAAAAATATTTAATATGAAAATGCAACCCAGCCAGCATAGTTCAATGGTTGAGCATCAACATATGAGCCAGGAAATCATGGCTTGATTCCTAGTCAGGACACATGCAGGGTTGCGGGCTCAATACCTAGTGCGGGTGTGCAGGAAGCAGCTCATCAATGATTCTCTCTCATCACTGATGTTTCCATTTATCTCTCCCTCTCTCTTTCTCTCTGAAATCAATAAAAATATTTATTTTTTAAAAATAGAAATGCAAATAAAGTCATCTATTAAATTAGGAACACTGTTTTAAATGAAAGGAATGGGTATTCTACATTACTACTGGTACTGTCAACACTTCTGAAAGGAATTTCATAAAACATATTTTAGAAACTTTCATACTTTCTAACGTAGTAATCAAACTTTTTAAAACTCATTAATAAGAAATAATCTGGAATATTGAGGCAATCGTATGAATAAAAGTTTTTATTGCAGTGGCAATCATATAAGTTAGCAATGAGAAGAAGTCTAAACGATCAACATTAAGAGACAGCTATTTATACAGCCATTTAAAATGGGGGCTATACCATCGGATACAAGACACTGGGGGGGGGGCGGGGGGGCATCTGCTGGGGGGTAGGGGAGGCCGGGGAGAGGTCAACGGTGGGGGGGGGAGGAAACATATGTACTACTATTCGTAATACTTTAAACAATAAAAAAATTATTAATAAAACAAAATGGGGGTTATAGTCCTGCTGGTGTGGCTCAGATGGTTGGAGCGCCATCCAATACATTGAAGGGTTGTGGACTGATTCCTGATCAGGGCATATATGCCTGGGTTGCAGGTTTGACCCCTGGTCGTGGCACTTGGGAAGGCAACCAGTTGATGCTTCTCTCTCTCTCTCTCTCTCTCTCTCTCTCTCTCTCTCTCTCTCTCTCTCTCTCTCTAATTGGTGGGCACATCCTTGGGTGAGGATTAATAATGCCTATCTCATAGTACTGTGAAGATTAAATGAGTGTGTGTGTGTACATACATAAAATAAGATGGGGGTTATAAAGACTATATAGCAATATAGAATAATCTTCCTCTTTATTTCTAATGAGATTTCTCAATCATCACTCTGTAGTGAAATAGCTAAGTACTATGAGGCATATACTCAAAGGTATTCAGTAATTAAGTATTTCAAATCAAAATATCTAACAAACTTGCATTATCTCTATACTACCAACCTATTCCCAACATATTCTTGCTTATGTACACCCTCTCATGACTAACAAAACACCCAAACCAAATCATTTAAGTCCACTTTATTCATTTCCTGTTCACTCCTACACATAACACTGTCTAGCAAATAGAAATTATTTAATGACTAGTATATAGTAGGGGGGCTAATTAAGTGGAATAATGCAGTATATAAGGTTACATGCCATAGTTAAGCTATGTTAAAATCAGCTTGTGTGTAGATACATGCATACACATACACACACACACACTTGTGGGACTACATCACAATACTAGTAATAGTTATATTCTAGAGGGAGCTATTTTTTAGTTCCCAAATTTTAACTAAGAAATTTAGAACAAAATGTCCCCCTTGAAATGTGTTTAATCTAGGTTTGTAATATATATTGAAATTCAATTCCAGTGAGACTGCTAGGATATTAGTGTAATTATACATTCATTATGGCATCATAAAATGATACAATTCTTTTGGAAAGCAATGTATAGTACATGTCAAAAGCCATAAATGTGTTTATACCTTTGACCTAAAAACTCCTACCCTGGGAATTTATCATAAGGAAATAATATAAAAGAAAAACATGCACAAAGATATTTGATGCAACATTGTAATATTTAAAACATTAAAAGTGTCTAAAAATTACAGAATGTCTAAATTATAGTACATTCTTTAAAAATAGTAAATATAAAAGACAGGAACAAGGAAAACAACAAAAATGTTAAGATTAAAAAGTGGAACATAAATAATGTTGAATAAAAAGAATAAAAGAAAATTGTATTAACTATTTAAACAAACCAAATATTCTCTTCATAAATAAAAAAGGAATTGGCACATTAAAAATAAGGAAAACTGTTATGTTAAAATGAGAAAAATGTATTCATTTTAAAAGTTATCTTCAAATGGGGCTCTGAAGATAATGTTTAAAAATCAAAACTAGAAACGTAGATATTAATGAATAATAATTTAAAAATTTTAAAAAGAATATCTAGAGTTTCAGAAAAAATAACATAAAGCCTTTGATAAATGACAAAAGGAATTCTGTTCTAGATACAAAAGTTTCTTTAAGGAAAATAAGTATTAAATATATTCATATGTAACTGTTCTAACAAAGTTACACAGAAGCTAAATTATTAACAAAATTGTATTATTCTTTCTAAAACAAGCATAATTTGTATGTATGCTTTTTCTTAAGACTTTGAAAACAGTTTTTGGCATTTAAGTGGGTATTCATTAACACTAACAGAAAAGGAAAGAGTGCCACCTACTGATCTGTAATCATTTCCACATTTTAAAAAAAAGTAAATTTTCTTATTTATACAGTAGAATTTGAAGTCTCCAGCATGAATGATAATTAAATATTACTAATTAGCAGAGTATATTTAAATACTACATTTTTAGTACATAATACTTAATAAAAATGAATTATAAATTTAAACTAAGTCTGATTACATGAGAGAGAAATAATTAACTTAGAGTGTTAATTGTGCACACGCCAGTGTATTAAAATGAGACATAAATAATTATTCAACACTGTAACATAACATCACAGTGCTTCTTTCCTGTGGTAAAATTAGATGTAAATAACTACTTATGTTTTGTCTAAAATAAAAATTCTTAAATATGACTCAGGGTTAGAAAAAGTTGATTTAAAAAAAAGCAAAAGTTGATTAGAAGTTACTAAAAGTGATCAGTTAAACTAAATTCTATTACCAAAAAACAATGGAAGAGACTGAAATTAGAAAGATAACTGTAAATATCTGGCCAATAGAACTTGCATATTTATAAATACCTTCATTTTACTTTTCTCAAAGCTAATCAATGTTATAAAATTTTGAGTTATGCTATCGTCTTCAAGGTTTGAGTCTATTAACCTTTACATGGGAAAGATGGAACAATAGCTCATGTAACCAGAATGGAGGAAAATCCCCAAGTAGATAAGAACTGAGTCTTACTGTGTGCCATAGCACTTCACACACCAGGTCATAATTTCCACATGAGAAAGAATTAGAGTGAGCATTATTATACTGTGTGTTTTCAGGATGACAACCATTATACTTGGTACTGAGAGTTTCAGGAACAAACTGTAAAGGTAGGCCTGCTCTCAGAAGACCATCAAAGACCTATGATAACAGGTAACATTTATCTCATTCAGTTATAATAACAATCCTAAGGAGGCTATTATTCCCATTTTACAAATGAGGAAACTGGGGCTTGGGTGGGGAAAGAATAAGCATACTACATTTGGGAGAAAGTGGAAAAAAAAGTTTTGCATTGTCATACTTCAATGAAATATAAAGCTATAAATTTTTGGTAGTCAAATATAACATTACTAAAGTCATTAGGCATCAACCACCATACAAATGTTATATAAAATTTTAAGCCCTAAACTAATAAACTAAACATTAATGTTTAATATTTTATAACAAAATTAACGTTAGGTGTTTTCAGGCAATTTCTGTTCTAAGAAATTACTTCAGTATCCTACAATGACAAGCAGGGCCATCTTCTGATATACTAAATACACCATGAGGTCAATTAAAGGAGAGCCTCTGTGCCCGACATGGAGCATGGTACCTGGCAGAGTGGGCACTCAAACTGGTAATAACAAGAAGTAAACCTGACCTTTTCTAAATCAAATGCAACTGCTGCCCTTAACAAGAAACAAAGTTGGACCTGTGTCCTAGGTTCATTGCCAGATAAGGTAATCTTGAACTAACTCTACCTGACTTTTTAAAAAATATCTATATTTACTAGAGGCCCAGTGCACGGATTTGTGCACATTGAAAGTAAATTTAATGAGAAGGTGGCTGGCGGGGCAGGACTGGGTGAGAGGGGCCAGGCACACCCTGGAGCCAACCTTCCATCGTCCCTCCCCAACCTGATGCACCTGGCGTGGTGCCAGGGCTCGAAGGGCGTCTGCGGAGTAAGTGGGGCTCTGGCAGGTGGAGTCCCTTGTCCTGGCCTGTGGGGATCAGGCTGAAACCAGCAATCCGACACCCCCCCCCAAAGGGTCCCAGAGTATCAGAGGGCACTCTGCAAAGTTGCTGTGGCTTGGCAGCACCTGCATTAAGTGTCTGCCTCCTGGTGGTTACTGCGCATCATAGCTACCTGCCGGATGGTTGAATGGTCAGACGGTTGCTTGGGCTTTTAGATATATAGATTTATTTCAGAGAGGAAAGGAGACGGAGATAGAAATAGAATTGATTGGTTGCCTCCTGCACGCTCCACATTTAAGATCTGGATATTTAGACATGGAGCCCGCAACCAACCCGGGCACATGCCCTAACTGGGAATTAAACCATGATCCCCTGCAATAAGTTCTATCACAGGCCAATGCTCAAACACTGAGCCATGCTGGCCGAGCTGATTTGTGTTTTTAAAAAATAATCCTAATATGCTAAGTGTCTGGTCATCCAGTCAGCTGTTAAATCAATCAAAATATAATATGCTAATGATATGCTAAGGCCACTCAACCACTTGCTAATGACCACCAGGGGGCAGACAGTCATACAGTCACTATGATGTGCAATGACCACCAGGGGGCAGCTGCTCCAACTGGTAGATTAGCTTGCTTCTGTGGTCCAACCAATCAGGACTGAACAAGATGGGCCAGACATGCCCTGGAGTCCTCCCATGGTCCCTCCCCAGCTGGCCAACTTCCTGTATCCCTTCCCAGCCCCAATCATGCACTGGTGGGGTCCCTCTACCTGGCCTGTGGCCTCTCACAATCTAGGACCCCTAAGGGGATGTCAGAGAGCCGGTTTTAGCCCAATGGCAGAACAACTGGTCACTATGATGCACACTGACCACCAGGGGCAGATGCTCAATGCAGAAGCTGCCCCCTGGTGGTCAGTGCACTCCCACAGTGGGAACGCCACTTATCCAGAAGCCAGGCTCACAGCTGGTGAATGCAGTGGTGGTGGTGGGAGCTCTCCCACCTCTGCGGCAGTACTAAGGATGTCCAACTGCCAGCTTGGGCCCACTCCCAGGAGGGAACAGGTCTAAGCCATCAATCAGACATCCCCCGAGAGCTCTTGGACCATGAGAGGACATAGGCCTGGTTTAGGGACCCCCCCAGAGTACACAAATTCCATGCACCAGTCCTCTAGTAATAATAATAATAAAGCGTTGCCTTAAGGATATAATGTACATTCTAAAATTTTACCTCCAGATCAGATCAGTCTGTTTAAGACCTGGATATTTACACATTTATATTACCTACCCAGTCTCCGACACTTGAAACCTTGGCTCATCTCGAGTATATTCTCCACAAGTACTCTATCATCAAATGCTGTCCAGTCAACATGTTCCACATTTGGTCCTTCCTCTACATCATTTCTCAGTCAGAATTCAGGCCCCATCATCTCTCTCTGGACAACTGCAACAAGTTCTATCAATACTTCCAGTGGTCTCTACTTGAATTCATAGTCATTACCACCAGAATTTACTAAGCTAATTATCTTACCTATTTTTTTTAAAAAATATTGATTTCTTCATTCTTTATAGCATATTAGAAAAATATTCCAAATTATAATTTGAAATTATATACAAATATTAGTCTAAACTTTTTCCATACAGATTGGAAGCTCCAGGAAGGCAAAGGCAGCCCTTTTTTTTTTTTTTATGTTCACCTCTATATCTCCAGAAATAAGCTGTGTGCTTGGAATACAATAAGTGCTCCAGAGCTAGTTGATAAATAAATGAAAAAATGATTTTGAAATTTGCTTTAGCACCAGTGGCACAAATAACCCACAGTAAATGAAGCAAATAACAACATTACTGTCTGAAATATGAAAGCTCTATGTAGCCATAGCAGGTAATTAGTTAAGTAAAATACAAAAACTGCACTGTCCCAATATAGATTCCAATATAGGAAAACAAGACAGAATGAATCCTAATTTAACAGAAAAAGCACTAATTTTGGGGCCTTATGCCAAATCAGCCACGCCATATCTATTGCCCTACTACTCCTTAACCTATATATACACACACACACACACACACACACACACACACACACAATTTTCCAAGAAATTTGACTGGTAGCAGAAGTGTTATGCTTCTGGACAATTTAAAAATTTGGGGGAAAACAATAAAATCTTTTTCTTGATCTGGATACCTGGAGGAAAATTGAGAGTTTTGGTGGTTGTGGTAAGTAAAACATCAAGATTTTTTTTCTTAATTTTTCTAAGGCACTTGATAAGATTACTTGTTGATTTAGGAACATAAAACTTATTTCATTATAACAATAAAATCGTATTATTTTTATAAATCCAGACAAATTAAAGGGAAAAAATTCAGTAGGGAAAAAGATTTTGGCTAAGTCCACTATTAATTGGAGTCTGTCAAATCTGTGTGTGCTGGTACTATTAATCTCTACTTTGAAATATATATACCTCCACTTGTTTTTATTTTATTTCTTTTTATTTTTAAAAAGTATGTTCTCTTTGATTTTTAGAGAGAGAGAGAGGGAGAGGGATACACAGATAGAAACATCAATGAGAGAGGAACATCATCAATTGGCCGCTTCCTGCACACCACCTACTGGTCTTCAAGGCCACAACCCAGGTATGTCCCCTGACTGGGAATCAACCTGCGACCTCTTGGTTCCTGGGTCAACCCTCAACCACTGAGCCATGCTGGCCAGGCAAGGGCTAATTTTGGTAGTGTGAAGCAAAGCAAGAAACACCCATATTTTAAAATTATTTAATCTGTACGTTGTCAAGAAACCATTTCTAATGATAATAATTATAAACAGAAAAAGTAATGAGAAAAAGAATCGAAAAAAATGGTATCATAACATGGTTTTGAAAAAAAGTAACATAAACAATAAGTCAATTTGAAAGGCAACACTTGAAATCTCACAAGATACACCTCTCCGTTTCTACACTTGTACTTGGAGAACAAACACCATGGTAATGAAAAAATGCAAAGAATACTGGGCTAAGACTAAGAAATTGGGGATTCCGCTGCCATATTTGTCACTTAACAGCTGTGCTACATTAAATAAGTTACTTTTTAAGACTCCTTCCCCAAAATTCTGCACAAATTTTCCTAAGGATAGCAGTCAGGTAGAGTAATAGGAATTAGGTTTTGTGCAAAAAGCGAAATGGAAAGTGAGTGTAGGATTTAAAGCGATAAAAGCAAGCCCTTGCCAGTACACACAGTGGTTAGAGCACAGTCCGTGCACCAAAGGTCTAGGGTTCCATTCCCAGTCAAGGGTGCATACCTGGGTTGCAGGTTTGATCCCTGGGCCAGTTCAGGGCCCATGTGGGAGTCAACCAATCCAATCTCTCTCTCACATCAATGTTTCTGTCTATCTCTCTTCCTTCACATTCTCAAAAATTAATGGGGAAAAAACATCATACTGTGAGGCTTAACAAAAATAAATGAGCAAATCCTATGTAATAAAAGAGTAATTTTCAAGTTAACTATCACTCTGCTATACCTACAAGCCACGCCCAAAAGCCGATCAGGAGTGAGTATGCAAATTAACCCCAACCAAGATGGCTATGGCCACAGAGAGCAGGAGGGAGGCTTGGCCTCTAACCGCCTCTATCTCGGCCCCACCACCATGGCTTTGTCCAAAAAAACATCCAGAAGGTCTCTTGGAAGATCTCCCAGTGTAATTAGCATATTATCCTTTTATTAGTATAGAGGCCTGGTGCACGGTTGGTGGCCAGCTGGTTTGCCCTGAAGGGTGTCCCAGATCAGGGTGGGAGTTCCCTTGAGGCATGGGGTGGCCTGGATGAGGGGCTGAGGGCTGTTTTCAGACTGGCCACACCCCTTTCAGTGTAGGGGTCCCTGTTAGGGTGCCTGGACAGCCTGGGTAGGGGCTTATGGCTGTTTGCAGGCTGGCCACAACCCCTTCAGAGTGGGGGGTCCTGCTGGGGTGTCTGGCCAGCCTGGGTAAGGGGTGATGGCCGTTTTCTGGCTGGTCATGCCCCCCGATAACCCGAGCTCCTAGCCCCTCCTTTTTTTCTTTTTCCAATGCCTTCTTAAGTGGAAGCCAAAGCCAGCTGGAAGCAGGTATCTGGGATTTATTTATCTTCTATAATTAAAACTTTGTAGCCTTGAGCGGAGGCCAGGGAGGGTTGGAAGCCCGGGTTTCTCCTGGCAACCCAGGTTCCCAGCCCCTCCTTGAGCGAAGGCCAGGGCCAGCTAGAAGCAGGTATCTGGGCTTTATTTATTTTTTATAATTGAAACTTTGTAGCCTTGAGCGAAGGCTAGGGCCAACCAGGAAGGGCAGGAAGCTTGGCTTCTTCTATCACCAGGGCAACCCAAGCCTCCTGCTCACTCCAGCTCCATGGCTGCTGCCATCTTTGTTGGGTTAATTTGCATAGCCCTGACTGGCTGGTGGGTGTAGCGGAGTGATGGTTAATTTACATGTTTCTCTTTTATTAGTGTAAATTGACAAATAAACACAATATTAATATTTTAGTGATAATAATTTAGCAATGCAAATTTCCTCATTAACATTCTTCTATTCATTAAGTACTCTCAGTTGTAAGAATAAACATCTTTTCTCTAGAATGAATAAAGCTGTTTCTATTTTGAATGAAAAAAAAAAGAAATTGTTCTCCATAGACATTTTTGGGTTTTCTTGAGAAAAATGGTTGCTTATTAAAATTGTAAGTAGAGGAAGCTAATAAAGTGTTTTATACCATGCAATATACTTTCTTCTTGTTTAAGAGTTTATCATAGAAGATAAGGATAGATCAGACAAAAGATAAAAACTTAAAGGGAATGATAGAGGAGTATTTTAGAAATTTTTAGAAAACAAAATTAGCAGAATTGGGAATGGGAAATGAAGAAGTAAAATGAGGAAAGGGGTCAGAGATACATCTCACATTTCTAGCCTAAATGACTAAATAACAGAGGTGTATTAAGAGTAAGAATTTGTGTAGCCTTTGACATGCCAATTTGAGGTGCCTCTGGGAAATGTGGAAATGGCCCACTGACAACTGGATATAGAGACTAAAAGGTGTGGTATGGAGATACAGTTTGGAGAGTCAGCAGTATGCAAATGATAGATTAAAGTAGAGAAGATCATACACTGAGACTGAGTACAGTGAGAAAAGATCAAGATAAAAATTTTGGTAGCATTAACATTTTAGAGGTGGAAGAACTATGGAAGATGAGCACATGAAAGGCACAGAAAATGAGTTAGTCATATAAAGAGAATGAAGAGAGTATGACATCACTGAAGAAAAATGATAAATGAAAGAAGATACGATAGGAATCCTGGAAGAAAGTAGCAGGTGTGACAATGGTGAGAAGCAATGGGGAGACTGGCTCAAGAGAACAACCTCAAAAAAGCCAATAGGTATTCACTAAAAATCTGGCAGGTCATGTGAGAAGAGTGGCTAAGGCTAAGAGTCTGGCTATAGGGGCTGGGGTGAGATCTATAGGGGAGAGAAGAGTAAAGCCCTTGAGCTTTCAAACCCAACCTTTTGTTACTCTCTCTCTAGGACAGAGATCAATAAGAGGAAACTTGCTGGGACTAGAATCACAACTGGACAAAAAAGAAAAAAAGAAAAATAGAATTAAGGAAAGAGAAAATTCAGGTATAAGTGGAGGAAGAAAATAGAAAATTTCAGAAAGCTAGTCTATTTTTAAAAATATATATTTTATTGATTTTTCACAGAGAGGAATGGAGAGAAACAGAAAGTCAGAAACATCAATGAGAGAGAAACATCGATCAGCTGCCTCCTGCACACACCCCACTGGGGATGTGCCTGCAACCAAGGTACATGTCCTTGACCGGAATAGAACCCGGGACCTTTCAGTCCTCAGGCCAACATTCTATCCATTGAGCCAAACCAGTTCCGGCCCTAGGCTATTTTTTAAAAAATATATATTTTATTGATTTTTTACAGAGAGAAAGGGAGAGGGATAGAAAGTCAGAAACATCAATGAGAGAGGAACATCATCATCAGCTGCCTCTTGCACACCCCCTACTGGGGATGTACCCGCAACCAAGGTACATGCCCTTGACTGGAATTGAACCTGGGACCTTTCAGTCCGCAGGTCGATGCTCTATCCAACTGAGCCAAACCGGTTTTGGCGAAGCCAGGATTTTTTGGTAAAAGACTGATTCTAAGTAGAGGACAAGAATATACAAATGAGCTTAGAACAATTTGATATAGCAGATAGATGGGCTGAATCAGAATATTAGAATCATGTCAAAAATACTCAAGCCTGATTGAAGAAGCTGCCACAGGCCAAAGATGTTGCAATAGGGTATAACTAATTAGTCAGCTATGGCTGACCAAGAACCAACTCATTATCTTAAAAACTAGGTATATAAAATCAAAGAATCAAACATTTCTCTTCCTTTCTCTTTATGAATTATATCACTAAAAGTAATTCAGTAATAGAGGACGAAAAATATTTCCTTATAAAATTATTTCACTAAAGAATGAAATAAAAACAAAATGATGAATGTCTCTACCTTGCAACCCCTAATGAATTAATGGGTTTAGGCATTGAGCATCAATACTGCTAATATAGAAAAAGTGAAAACCAAAAATTAGGCCTCCTGATGAAGAAACATAGCACTGCAAATATCCTGCCAAAGGTATTGAACCATTGTTCTGATCCAGCTTCAGATTCTCACTGCCAATTTGCAAGAAACACATTTAACTATACTGAGTACAGAGTCAGCAATATCCAGACTGTGGCAATCCTGTAAGTCATAACACCTAAATTCTTCAACAAACACACTGGAGAAAATGAAAGGGATTCCGCAGGGGCAGGTTTAGTTGGTGGGGAGTGACTTAAAAGACATTTAAGGCAAAAACGGGGCGGGGGGGGGGGGGAAGAAACTAAAGGGTCAGGGATATATACGCTTGGCAACTTGCAAATATGCAAAAATGCAATACATTATTATTAATTACAGTTAACATGTTGTACATTATATCCCATGACATTGTTTTGTAACTAAAATGTTGAATTATTGACTCCCTTTACCCATTTTGCACCCCTTCCCCTAATTCTGGCAACCACAAATCTGTTCTCTGTATCTATGAGTTTGTGTGTGTGTTTTATTTAAAAATTATTTATTATGATACATTTTTACAGATGATAAACATAAGGTTCAGAAAGGTAAAGTAACTTAATAACACTATAAACTCAGTAACTATTGAGTTGTGTCTGAATAGTTTCATAAAGCCTATGGTTTTTCTATTATATATCTTGCTGCCCTCTTCAGTCCTATTCTTTTCCATTTTTTTCCCCTAACTGTGATTAAGTCCTTCTATTCTTATACATTCACCATCACAGAGAAGCCATTCAAATGCTTTTTTGACATGAACCAAGTTGAAAGATTGATAAATGGTAGTCCCATGACAGTACTTTGCTAATACTTTATGACCAAAGTTAGGCATCTCATATGTGGCTCTTGAGGAAATAAAAAAGAAAATAAAGACTGGCAAACAGGGGTTATTACTGACGTTGTTCATGTCTGTCACATTTCCTACCACTAACAGATTAGGAACTTTCTAACATTCTATACCCATGAAAAAAAATTTTCAGATTGTAATGATTTAAATTGACCTGTGTGGCTATATTAAAAAAAAAAATGGTAACCACAGGATTATATTTTATATCCTCTCCTCCTGAATAAGGGAAAGGTTTTGATAAGCATCTTATTATACTGCCTATTATTTAGTGCATCCTTACAAATCATATGCATAGCTTATGGATAAGCAAATTTCTACTTCTTAAAGAATCTATATGTGCTATCTAACAAGCACAGTGAAAGAGGACGAAAAACAGGTTAGTGATTTGGAGCAATACTTTAAGCAATAAAGAATTAATTAAAAAATAAAAAAATAAAGAGAACAGTGTTCAATCTTGTTATTTCCCTTTTTGAATGTTTATAATTTATACTAGAAGCCCGAAGCATGAAATTTGTACAAGAGTAGGCCTTCCTTCCCCCAGCTGCCGGCACCAGCTTCCCTCTGACACCCGGGACCCAGGCTGCCTCCCAGCTACTGGTAGGCACCCAGGACCCAGGCTTCCCTCACAGCCCGGCTTTGTCCGGAAGGCCATCCAGAAGGATGCCTGGTCTAATTAGAACATTATGTTTTTATTATTACAGAGTGCATAAAAAGTCAAAAGAAATAAGATTCTTTGCTTCACATATCCTAAAAGAAAACCTCAAATTTTTACTATAGTGATTTCATGCTTTTTGACCAAATCACTAACCTGTTTTTCATCCTCTTTCACTTCCCAATATAAATATGATAATCTTAGTTACACTTCCTATGCAGTATTTAAACATGATAACTATATCACTTTGAGAGAATTTTACTGTATATTATTTGCATCCTATAAATATAAAACAAAAGGACCAAATGAGTAACTGGAGATTATTATCAAACTCCTAGCCTTGGTTTTGAGTATGAGCTTATTAGAGGTTATTTATAAAATAACTCTCTAAATAAATAAATTAAGGTTAAGTATGAACCAAACATAAGCCTATGCACAAATCAAGAATTTGGATTAAATGTTCAACTGTGTCCAAATTATTAAAGAGGCCAGAAAGAAATCAGTTTATTAAATAGAAAGTATAATACAAGACAGAGACATGCAAATTACAAAATAGTTAGATTTAGAAAGCTCCAAAAGGCAGAGAAAATGGGCTGAAAAAAATTTTTTTTAAACAAATTTATTTTCTTTGTCTCTCTCTCTCTCTCTCTTTTTTTTTTTATTTCAGAGAGGAAGGGAGAGGGATAGACATATCAATGATGACAATCATTGATTAGCTGCCTCCTATACGCCCCCTACTGGGGATTGAGCCCACAGCCCAGGCAAGTGCCCTGATGGGAATCCAACCATAACCTCCTGATTCATAGGTTGACTGAACATGGCTGGGCTGAGCTGAAATTTTTTAAATGAAGATAGTAGTTCTGGCGCAATCGCATGCCATTTGATCGTGTGCATAAGTGTGGTCATTAAATTTTTACCACTGTCTACTTCACTGATAGAAAACTCATAATCAACTATCATTCTGCGAACCACTGATATGCCAGTTATTCACATGTTAGTGTCTTTCTCCTACACAATGCCTCAAGTTTTCTTAGCACAAATCCAAATTTTATGTATTTCTAAGTGCCTTTCACCTAAAAATTTCAGAGCTACACAAAGATTATTTTTAAAATACAGGAGAACATATCATGGATTAATATTTAGTATGACCCTCATAAAATGCCTAGGAAGCTACATTTAATGACAACAGCAAAGAAGGAATTCCAGGCCTACTTGACATTCACAACTTGTCCATAAGGGAAAATGTCAGTTCTTTTCAATCAGGCCTCTGACCAAGAAACCCTCCTTTGATAATGTTGATATTGAAATTCATTGGTTATGTTTTTAAAGTAAGTATATTGCCCTACATGGATTGGCTCAGTGAACAGATTGTCGGCCTTTCAGATTCTAATGAAAGGGTCCCTGGTTCAATTCCAGTCAAAGGTAGATAGATGCCCAGGTTATGGGCTTGACACCCAATAGGGGGTGTGCAGGAGGCAGCTGACCAGAGATTCTCTCTCATCACTGATGTTTCTATTTCTCTCTCCCTCTTCCTTCCTCTCTGAAATCAATAAAAAGAAGTAAATATATGCTTAGAAGTCCTAACAAATATAAGTCTCCAAGATAAAAAACAATGATATTAAGGAATAATGGTTTTGAAAGAATGACTTTACATAGGGGATTAATAAACAGTAAGATTTCCTCAAGGGCAATAAAGGCTGCAAATATAAATTCAAAGGTGGGGAAGAATCAGAATTTTAGGCAGTTACAAAGAAGCTAGGTGAAGGGAATATGTAGTTACTATGCCTGATTAGCTATGATTTCATAATAAAAAATTCTATACAACCAAACATGTCTACATATCATTAAGAAATGAATATAAATCTGTAAAATATTAGTGAATGTTCCAGGAACATACAACTCACATTACTAAAAAGCAGGAGGAAAAGAGCTACCCAATTTTTCTGCTTCAAAGGCTTTCTATTTACTTAAACATCCCATCTATATATATAAAAACCTAAGCAACCAGATGACCAGACAACCAGCCAGTAGCTATGACAGGAATTGACCACCAGGGGGCAGCACAGAACATGGTGGGAGTTGGCGACACAGCACTGGCAGTGAGCACTCAGGTGCTGGGCACCTGCAAGGGGCCCACCCTGCACTCTAATGACCTCTGGGTGAGCCGGGCCGCAGCCACCGGGACCACAGGGGCAGGTCGGGCTCCCCATGGGTTTGCACAGGAGCCAGTCTGCAAAGCTGGCAGGAAGAGAGCACGATGCCCACCTGGCTTCCGTGTGGTGCTGCTGGGAGGCCCCAGTGAGCTATCCGGCTGCACTCACTGCATCTCCACCTTCTGCCTAGGGTCTCAGGCGCTTTGACTTAGGCAGAGTGGGGCACGTGGAGGCCCTGGGACCCAGGTTCTACCAGGGCCCAGAAGTCAGCTGGGACCTGCTCTTCCACACCAGAAGCTCGCACTTCAATCCCTGGGGCCACACCCCTGCACTAGGCCTATAGTATTAAAATATTTTTACTGCATTTCTCGAATTTATAAATTAGTATGGCATTCTACATAATTCAGTTAAGAAAACTAAGATTTAAATCCCATTAAAATATATATATGGGTAAGAAACAAAAACATCACAAACCTTCTTGAGAAGACACAATGGGTGGCATGTAATCAGGAATGTATTCTTTTCTTTCCTCTGCATCTTTACTTCCAGGTTGAGGAAATTGGAGTACATTGTTCTTAGTAACAGGAAATGAAGGAATTTGATGTGGGAAAGTAACAGGTTCAATATTGTGAATATAGTCTTCTAGTTCATTAAGACTAACCCCCATAAGTTGGAAAGCTTCACCAACATCATCCAAAATTGGGTCTGTTCGGCCATCTGAAACAGAGTTAAAAGCAAAGCAAATTATTTTAAGGAAATCCCATGAATAGTTAAAACATATTAAGAAAAAAAATATTAGCTAAATATGTATCAGAATCAAGTATGTTATATATTCAAGATCTAGCTGTCAGAAAGAACTGAATAAATTTTAACATGTTATTTAAATATTAGAGAGTTGCCTGACTGATGTAGCTCAATGGTTGAGTATCAACCATGAACCAGGTCATGGTTCAATTCCCCGTCAGGGCACATGCCCAGGTTTCCAGCTCAATCCCCTGTGGGGGACAGGCAGGAGGTAGCCAATCGATGATTCTCTCACATCATTGATTATTTCTCTCTCTCTTTCTTTCCCTTCCACTCTCTGAAATCAATAAAAAACATATTAAAATGTATATTAGAAAGTTGATTATCTTTTAAAATAATATCTTTATTGATTTTTTTAGAGTAAGAGAAGAAGGGAGAGGGAGAAAGATACATCGATGTGTGAGAGTGGAACATCGACCAGCTACATACTGCATGCCCCTACTGAGGATTGATCCTGCAACCTGGGCATGGGACTGAACTAGCAACCTTTCAGTACACAGGATGATGCCCAAGCTACTGAGCCATATTGGCCAGGGCTAGAAAGCTGACTTTTAAAATCAACTTTAAATACGATCTAACAACCAACCAGAATACCATAGACAATTCATACTAACGAACAGCTTGTATTGAACAAAGTTTAGGGAACAGTGGCTGACACAAATTAAATGCCCAATAAATATTACTATTTTTTATTAGATAACTAGAATGCTGTGCTGACTTAAGTAAATGGCCATTACATTTTCTCTATTATTCAATGATGCATCTCTTAGGGATGCATCTTAGTCATCCCTAAGACAATGGCTAGCACATAGTTGGCACTCAATAATACTTGTGGAAAAAAGCTGTGGGACATTTACACTATGGAATAGTATGCAGCTATAAAAAAGAGGGATCTCTCACCCTTTGGTACAGCATGAACGGATCTAGAAAATATTATGCCAAGGGAAATAAGCCAAATTGAGCAAGACAAATATCACATAATCTCACTTATTTGTGGAATCTAATACGCAAAATGAATTAACCAACAAAATTAAACACTAAGCATGAAGACATGGAACAGACCGACATACCTCAATGTGGGGCTGGGGGTGACAAGAAGAGATAAACCAAAGAACTTGGGGAAAAGAGAGGGGAAAATGGGAGATACCTATAATACTATCAATAATAAATATATATAAAAAATAAATACTTGTTGAATAAATTATACTGCCGAATCAAATTTTTATTTATTTATTTTAGATAAGAGGGGAAGGAAGGAAGGAGAGAGATATTGATTTGTTGTTCTACTTATTCATGTATTCATTGCTTGCTGAATCATTTTAAATCCAAGGAAATTTAGCCGAAACCCGTTTGGCTCAGTGGATAGAGCGTAGGCCTGCGGACTGGAGAGTCCCAGATTCGATTCCAGTCAAGGGCATGTACCTTGGTGCGGGCATATCTCCAGCAGGAGGAGTGCAGGAGGCAGCTGATCGATGTTTCTCTCTCATCGATGTTTTTAACTCTCTATCCTTTTCCCTTTCTCTCTGTAAAAACTCAATAAAATATATTTTAAAAAAATTAATCCAAAGAAATTTAGAGAAAGAAACCTAGATCATAAAAGTAATTTATATATAACATTTTAATGTAATTAAAAGACACCATATATAAGAAATACAGATAAAAATAATACAAATTAGATATAGTGAGATACTCTTTAGAAAAAGAAGTTTCTCCTATGCTACGGTTAGCAGAACTTAAGGTCTCTCTACATCTTTCAAAGTTTCTATGAAAATTTCAATTTCTGAGTTCCAATACCCTAAGAATTTTGTTTTCTTACTGAAATCACCTATGATTACTTCAGACTTCTATGTCCAAAATTAAATCATGCTATAAAATAAAAAAGAATAATTTAAAGTTTTTTAAAATTAGATATATGCTTGCCTCCAAGCATGAGGAAAGCTCTGAAAGGATATCCAACTATTAAGTTTAAAAGGGGGAAACTCCCTTTGGGCCCTGGATTTCAGAATTTTTTCTTTCTATTCCTAAAATCACTATCTCATATAGTTTCAAATTCTCCCAACTTGAGTCTTTCTTGCACTTGATTGACAGCACAATATTCTTAAAATATCACTTTCATCACACTGTTCCCCTCCTTAGGAGTATGCAGTGATTTCTACCACACTTGAATTTCCCTGCCTTTTAAGTTCCTCCCTAACCTGATTTCACTCTGTTTAACATTTTCCTCTTAAAAGCTTTAACTGGCTAAATATATCAAGCAGGCCACCTCACTAGTACTTTTATCATGTTTAATTCCACTTGCGTAGCTTAGCTTATGCTTTTCTCTAACCTGGCATGCTCTTCTCCTAGACAACCATACTTCATAGTTCAACTCAAATGTCATCTATAGCCCACAACCACCTTATTCCTTTTGCATTTACTGCCTACACTATGCAACTATTATAGTACTAGGGGCCCGGAGCACGAAATTCATACACTGGGGGTGGGTGATTCCCTCAGCCCAACCTGCCCCCTCACACATACTGGGAGCCCTCAGGGGATGTCCTACTGACCCCTCACCCCTGGCATAAGCTTTAGGCCTTGGGCACCCAGCCATCGCCCTGCAATGGGGCTGATGGCTTGCTCTGCCCCAGCCACCTTGGCCCTGCCCACCCGGCTCTGGCCTTAGCCTTGTCCACTAGTAACTACCTGGTGACCGTCCAGCCCCGGGGGCCCTGTGCATGCTGGATACCTGGGCCTCGCCCCCCCAGCCCAGGCCGTAGCCCCAGAGGCACCCAGCCCCGGAGGCTCTCGGCACTCTGCAGCAGCCTCGGCCTCTAGTGCACCACGCTGGTGTACCGCGGTCACGCCCCCCCCCGCCTCGTGTGCTTGCTAGCCACCTTGGCCCAGGCCACCAGTGAACACCCAGCCCTGGGCCCCTAGCCTGCGCTTGCTTGCCACCTCATGCAGGCCTTGGCCACGCCCCCCGCCTCAAGCGATCACTGGCCACCTTGGCCCCGCCCCCTTTCCTGATTGGCTTGTGGGCGTGGTTTGTGGTGTAGCAAAGGTGTGGTCAATTTGCATATTACTCTTTTATTAGATAGGATTACTGCCCTAGTTGGTGTTTTTGTTTGTTTGTTTTTTTGTTTTGTTTTTTACTCAGCAGTTAGGCATTGGCCCAAGAACCAGAAGGTAAAGGATTCATTTTCCAGTCAAGGACATGTACCTGGGTTTCAGGTTTGATCTCCATCCATAATTGGGGTGAATGCAGGACGCAACTGGTAGATATGATATGTGTGTGTGTGTGTGTGTGTGTGTGTGTGTGTGTGTGTCTCCCTTTCATTCCCTCGGAAAAGCAAAGGAAAAAATACCCTCAGGTGAGGATGAACAAACAAAAATTACAGTACTAATGCTAATACTCATTCTGAAATATTTAGCATCTGATTTCAGCTCATACATATTTTATACATAATACAATATATACAACCCATGTATGCTTTCACAAATCATTGCCTCAGGGAAATATAAAAATTTATTATTTGTTGAATTAATAGTAAGTTCTGATGCTTGCTTTAACTTGAGAGCATTTTTAAAAAAAGAAATAAATACCATCAGTTTGTTGTTGCTGACATTTCAGCAGCCATGTACAAACCTATGGGCAGGGATTATGCCTAAAGAATTTAATGTCTCCAAAACCTAGCATAGTACTTAATTCATAAATGGTGCTCAATAAGTGTTTGTCAAAAAGACAAAAAGAGGCAAGAGGAACCAAGATGGCGGCATAGGTAAACACCTATCTTGCTGCCCCACACAGCAATTTCAAGGACACAACTTAACAACAGAGCAAACAACATTCAGAATCACTAGAAAGCTGGCTGAGTGAAAATTCCATAAATAAAAGTAAAGATAGGACACAGTGACTCAGAGGAGTGGCAGAGGGCAGCATTGAAGATACGCGCAGAGTCAGAGGTTTGGAGCAGTGCACACGCGCTAGCAGAGAGGGCAGCAGCTGCAATCCTGACTGGTTTTCTTGAACAGGGAGGGAGGCAAAGGCGTCCCACTGCACTGATTCCCCAGTTCCGGGCGAGGTTCGGGGAACCCACATTCATACAGGGTGAAACTGGACAGTAGGAAAGCACGCTGAAACTCGGGCACTGCAAAGGTCTGCAAGCTTGTGGAGCAGGCGAGCTTGTGCAGAGTGCGCGTAAACTTGGGAAAAGCAGAGATGCGAGTGCGCAGAGAGGACTCGTGACTTGCTCTCTCTTTCGGGAAATCACCGACTGCATTGTGCTACAACCCTGGGTGAGACTTTGGATGTGCAGACTCATTTGGGGGGAAGCTGAATTGTCTGGCAGCTTTCTCTCAGAGGTGCGTGCAGCCATTACCACCTGGCACAGAGACCCAGGTGCTGCATAGGGCGGAGCTGATGGAAATTAAGGCTTCCTGCTCATCCTGGAGACTCTGCCTATCCACCCTGAGCACACCTGACCCTCACAGCCAATTGGCCTGGAGGTCAAACCCTCCTAGTGCTAACAACAATAATCTAGGCTTAACTTAAACAAGACTCTGCAACCCATAAAGGGCTGCAACAAGAGCATCCACCTCAGGTAACTGGGAAGGCTGAGCCCACTGTCCCTAACAGGACATCTACCACACAAAGCTAATCGATCAACCTAGGAAAGCAGCCACCATGCAGAGACATGGAAAGAAATCAGATGTGAAAGAAATGGAGGGAAAAAAATGACTGGACATAGAGTTCGAAACCATGGTTATAAGGTTTTTCAAGAGGCTCCTAGAAAAGGCTGATGAACTTAATGAGAACTACAAGGAAATGAACAAGACCTATGAGGAAATGAAAAAGGACCAACTAGAAATTAAGCATACACTGACTGAAATAAAAAAATATTATACAAAGACCTAAAAGCAATCTAGAAGACCACAAGAACCAAGTCAAAGATTTGAAATACAAAGAGGTAAAATCCACTCAGCTGGAAAAGCAAGAAACAAAAAGAATCCAAAAAATTGAAGACAGTGTAAGGGGACTCTGGGACAACCTCAAGGATACCAACATCCAAATTATAAGGATGCAAGAAAAAGAGAGAGAGCAAGATAATGAAAACCTATTTGAAGAAATAGTGACTGAAAACTTCCCACACCTGGTGAAAGAAATTGACTTAAAAGTCCAAGAAGCACACAGAACCTCAAACTATAGGAATCCAAAGAGGACCACACCAAGACACATCATAATTAAAATGCCAAGAGCAAAAGACAAAGAGAGAATATTAAAAGCAGCAAGAGAAAAACAGATAGGTATTTAAGGGAGCACCCATATGATTGTCATCGGATTTCTCAACAGAAACGATGCAGGCCAGACGGGAGTGGCAAGAAATATTCAAAGTGATGAATAGCAAGAATCTACAACCAAGATTACTCTACCCAGCAAAGCTATCATTCAGAATTGAAGGTCAGATAAAGTGCTTCAAAGATAAGATAAAGCTAAAGGAGTTCATCACCACCAAACCAATATTATATGAAATGCTGAAAGATATTCTTTAAGAAAAGGAAGAAGAAAAAGATAAAAGTGTAAATTATGAACAACAAATACACATCTATCAACAAGTGAATATAAAAATCAAGTGAATTAAAATTCTAATCAACAAGATAAACTGGTGAATATAACAGAAGCATGGGCATAGAAAGGGAATGGATTGCCAATTCTTGGGGAGAAAGGGGGTATGGGAGGTGCAGCAAGAGACTGGACAAAAATCATGCACCTATGGGAGAGGACAGTGGGGAGGAGGTGAGGGTGGAGGGAGGGAATGGTACCGGGTGAAGGGGAGTTATGGGGGGAAAAAAAGGGGAACAATGTAATTAATAAACTGAACAATAAAGATTAAAATACTTTTTAAAAGACAAAAACAATTTAAAGACATCAAATATAAGACTTTATAGTAGTAATTGGAGGTAACAGAATTCAAGGTTAAAGTAAGTATCCTATCTAATAAAAGAGTTATATGCAAATTGACCATACCTTCACTACACCCAATAAGCCATGCCCACCAGCCAATCACAGGACAATGGCCAGGTGCCGAAGTCCAGCCCTGGGGTTAGGCCGGCCCGGGCTGTGGGCGGGGCCCCCCAGCGATGGCTAGGCACTGATTGATCGCAGGGCCCTGAGGTGGCTGGGTGCCAGGCTGTAGTCAGAAGAGAATAGACACACTATACACAGGAATAAACATAAAGATTACAAAAGATTTCTCATCAGAAATAGTGTAAAGGAGAAGATAGTAGAGCAACATCATTAAAGTACTTACAAGGGTGAAAATCCTCTCAATTTATAATTCTAGACTGAGTGAAAATATTTTTAAAGTAGTTTAAAATAGTCAAAATATATTTTAACTATTTTAAACTACTTTAGAAATAGTTAAAATATTTTTATGTATGAAAGATTGAATTTTTTAATCACCAGCAGATTTGTAGTGTAAGAAATGTTAAAAGAAGTCCTGCAAGCAGAAATAAAATTTTGCCAGGTACAAATAATGGTCTACACCAAGAAATGGAAAACACCAAAGACAGTATATGCATAGGAAAAAATATAATAGAAGTTTATTATTATTGAAATATATCTAAAGATAGTTAACTATTTAAACAAATAATAATGTAATGTCAGTTTTATAACATCTGTGTAAGTAAAATACATGACAATAATAGCACAAAGATTGCCTGAAAAAAATGAAATTTTGTTACAGTGAAGTTTCTATACAAGATGTGAAGTGGTAAAATATCCACTTGAAGATAGACTGTGACAAGTTAAAATCCTATATAATGAAGAGCTAATATGCAAATAGTCATACACCTTCATGCCATAATGGCTCAGACACTCAACACTGAGGAGAGAGGAATGGGGATCAGACAGGGTACGGACTGGGAGAGAAAAAAAGCCACCCACTCCACGGTCTCGGATGCCAACGATGCCAACAGCTGTGTCTGCCTCTCTGGCCCAGGAGAGGGACAAGCCGCCTGCCTCGCAGTCCTGGACACCAGCAGCTGAACATGCGCCTGCAGCCCAGGAGAGGGACAAGCTCATGCCCTGTAGTCCTGGGTGCCTGCCGCTGCCTGTGACTGCCTGTGACTGCGGCCGGCCTGAGTGAAGGTGGCCCAGGTCCTGGGTGCGTATAGCTGGCCAGAGGGAGGGAAGCCTGGGTCCCAAGTGTGGGACAAGGCAGAGGCAGTTAGGGGCAATCAGGCCAGCAGGGGAGCACTTAGGGGCGATCAGGCTGATACAGGAGCAGTTAGGGGTGATCAGGCAGGCAGGCAGAGGTGGTTAGGGGTGATCAGGCAGGCAGAGGTGGTTAGGGGCAATCATGCAGGCAAGCAGAGGCAGTCAGGGTTGATCAGTGAGGTAGGCCAGTAAGCAGTTAGGAGCCAGTGGTCCTAGATTTCGAAAGGGATGTCTGACTGCCGATAGTCAGACAGCCCCGAAGGGGTCCCTGATTGGGGAGGGTGCAGGCTGGGCTGAGGGACGCCCCCCCCCACCCCAGTGCACAAATTTTGTGCATTGGGCTACTAGTAGTAAAGAAAAAAGTATCTTAAAAAAGTTTGTAACAAGTAAGTATACCAAAATTTGACATTTTTTAAAAAATCTATTTTGATTTTTTTACAGAGAAGAAGGGAGAGGGATAGCAAGTCAGAAACATTGATGAGAGAGAAACATCGATCAGCTACCTCCTGCACACCCCCTACTGGGGATGTGCCCACAACCAAGGTACATGCCCTTGACCGCAATTGAACTCAGGACCCTTCAGTCCACAGGCCGACGCTCTATCCACTGAGCCACACTGGTTTCGGTAAAATTTAACACTTTTAAAAATCACCAAACCACAATGGAGACCAATGAACCTGATAATTGTATTCCCACTGAAAGCAAGAAAATCAACTACAGAGACTGAGCAACTGGGAAAGGGGTTCACATTAATTCATAACAAAAATCACTTGACTTTGGAATACCTGGTTACTTGGAGAGCCAGCATATATTCTGTTTCAGTTGTATAAGGCAGCAAAGGTAACTATGTAATCAGGGGATATTCTGATAACCTAAAGGTATAGTACATCTGTCCTTATTTGGGGAAATTGGTAGCAAAAATATAATCTGGACTATGCATAATCATAACAATATTCTCAAGGATCATGAACTGGTGGGAGGGAAGAAAGAGGGGAGAAGCAAAAGCCAAGAAGTGTGCTGGTGGTGTACTTTCAAGATAGCAATGAATAAGAGCTATGAGCAGTTTCAAATTTAGATTAGAAGTATCAGTGTAATCAAACATTAAAAAAATACACACTTTTAAAATTCAAAAATTACATAGCTATTATGGTAGTGGGTTAATCAGTTCATTCACTTATTCAACAAATAGTTTCTGGGGGCCTAGCATGCGAGGTTACAGAATACAAACATTATAAACTTGCTTACTGGAGAGGAGATAGAGCAAGGTGAGAGATAAATACACCTGATTACAAACCAAGGTGTCAAATAACATAACAGAAATATGCACAGACTTATGAGAGAAGATAACATGAGTTCCCTAAAGCAAATCTGATAAGTGAAACTCAAAATATAGGTAGTACAACTGGTAGACCAAGGGTAAAGGACACTCTCGGAAACAGCATGCACATAGGAATAGATAGATTAAAATGTTTCAGAAAAGGCAGGTAAGGTAGCTCAGCATGACTGGAAATAGGATGGCAGGAGAGCAGAAGGTAACAAAAATGCCCAGAAAAGGAACTGCATATTGTTTAAGAGTTTATGTTTTCAGCCTGTGAACAATTAAAATTATTTTAAGAATGACACGACCAAATTACTATGGCAGCACTGTGGACGCTGGAATAGAACTTAGGACTAAGAAGTAAAGTGTATCCATGGGTCTCAATTTTTCAGTCTAGGAATCACTTGAACAAAACAAAATTTCCTACGAAACACTTCACCCAGTTCTCCAGTTTACTGCCTTAAAAGTAAGGATCTGAAATTTAAATAAGTGGTAGGTCCCTCTCCAAACAAAACCATCACATCAAGGAGATGATGTGCGGCTTCTATGAAACATCTCAAAACATTAAGTACTTCCCAGGTAAAGACACTTTCAGGCATTCACTTAAAAGCCAAAAGCACTGTGTCTCAGATTACCTGGGGAACCTTGCAAATTGTCTACAATCCCTCTACCACACTTTGATTACTACTGACAAAAAATATATATATATATATGAAGGAGGAAATCAATGGGTGCGTGTTCATTTCTGTGAAAGTTCGTCTAAGTGAAACTGACAACGTTGGCCTCGGGAAAGAGTAAGCAGAGATGCTGTCTATGAAATGAGCAGACACGGACAGGAGAGGCAGGGTCCCTAACGGAGCAGAGCTGTCAACGAGGACGCGCTGGGAGCTCAAGAATGGCCAGCCTCGTAGGAAGCGGCCGGTAGACGGAGCGCCTGTGACAACTAGTTGTAGTGTGCAGGCAAGGCAGGGAAAGAACCAAAGTAAAAGGGGCTGTGAGATACTCCGGAGGTGGTTCCACACGCAGCCAAACAGGAGACCGTGAGCAAGACCCACGCGCATTTCAGACCAGAGGCGAGCGAGAGGGTGTGGAGCGGGGAGCCGACACAGGCTCCCGGCTGGAGGCGGGAAGTTAGCGGACAAGGAAGAGGCACCAAAAGGATGACTAGAGTTTCCAGGGGCCGTGGAAGCGGAGGGGCGTCAGGGACCAGGAAGATACCCGAAGTCGGGGTAGGGGGTGAAGGACACGAACTGCTCGGAGATGCCGGGACAGCGATGGGGAGACCGGAGGTGTCACTTGTGACTGTCCAGAGGCAGCCCTCCCGCACCCAGCCCGGTACTCACAGAGCTCCGAGTACCGGTGGCAGCCCCGTCCCAACTGCTGCAGGTAGCGCTGCAGTACGTCCGTGAGGAGGTGGCAGGCGCTGAGTTGCACGGAGTCCCAGCCCAGCGCCTGGCAGATCTGCGCCACCGAGACCCTCAACAACGACCTGGAGTAACTCTCGCACATCCCGCTCCGTGGACTCCACCGCAGCACTTGCTGCCACTTCTCTCCACCGCCACTGCCTAACCTTAGCAGAGCCCCCGATTCATCCTCTAGGGCCCCTGCGGCGGGGAAATCGTTCCCCCCGACCCCTGGCGACCACCTCAAAACCTCAGCAGCACGGAGCGCGCCAGCCTGAGAGCCGCCATTTTGGACTCGCTCCGCCTCCCGCTGGATGGTGGCCGGGGGTTAGGCAGCACTAGCCGAATGCTGAGCGCACCGATGAGGAAGCTCCGCCCCGTTGGAGCAGAACGATGCTATCGGTATCGACTCTGGAGACTGGCAGCTGTAGGAAACGTAGATGCCGAGCGCAGGTGGAAGATGCAGCCTAAGAGGCAGGTGCTCGGGCCTTCCGGGTGGGGGGTGGGTGCTCACTTGGACAGGAAAGGAGAGGGGATCGTCAGTGGTTTAGGGGCAAAAATCAGGAATGAAGTGAAAATGCGAGTGTTAGAAGTGGGAAACCGAGTGGTTTGGAGTCAAAGGGCGGGATTTGGGGCAAGAGAACCTAACTGTTTCCCCAAACGTGGATATCATCCGTCTTGCCTCTGCTCAAAGAAAACAAAGAAAACAACAACCTGAGCTTTTTACCACTGTATAGATTAAATCGTGCCCAAGCTGTTTAGCATACCATTCCGAGCCCTCATCAGGTAGGGTGGGGACTAGAGTGAAACGAGTTAGGCACTGACTGGCCTTGGTGCAAAATTTATGGGGCAGCAGAAATCTAATCAAGGTCAATAACAAATACCTTAAATCAATGGAGCTGGCAGAGAGTATGGGGAACTTTTGCCTACACCAGAGCCTTCTCCCAGCCTCAGCATGTGTTACCAGATCTTTCCAACTTGTCAGAAATTGGGATTTGGTAGTAAGTGTCTCGATTTTTTAAATATTGGGAATACATTTTTAAAGTTTTAATTTGCAAGCAAACTAATCCCATGGCTAAGACAGGTTGCAATGGCTCATTTACCTTGTTTCTTAAATATGCAGAGTAAATGTGTGTATGTGTTCCTTACAGATTTCTTCCTTTCCCCTTACTCTCTCCTCTGTATTGTCTCAGTTTCTCTATTCTTATACCTGTCACTTAGTGCATTAAGTATTTGAGTTTATATGCCTCTCCCAATAAATTGTGAATATCCGAGTGGCTTTACATTATTCCTACAGGGACTATTTCAAGACCTTCAACATTACATATATACATTATGTGTGTGTGTGTGTGTGTGTGTGTGTCTATTTAAGTCTTAAAAACCCCATAGCCCTAGCTGGTTTTGCTCAGTGGATAGAACATCGGCCTGCAGATTGAAGAGTCCCATGTTCAATTCCAGACAAGGGCACATGCCCAGGTTTCAGGCTTAATCCCCAAGTAAGGGGAGTGCAAGAGGCAGCCAATCAATGATTCGCTCTCAGCATAGATGTTTCTATCTTTCTCTCCCTCTCCTTCCCTCTCTGAAATCAATAAAAATGTTTGTTTTTTTTAAAAAACCGCAATATAACTGAAAATGCGGTACTTCACCTACATGACTATCTGTAGAGAAGGAGCAAGGTGCTAGGTGGCAGGGGCCTATAACATTTTTTTCATTAACCTTTCTGACCCCAAGATTATCAGGGACCTTTTGGTTACTAAATATATGAGGGGGCCACTTTAGACCTCGCCTTACTTGACCATTTTGTATAATTATTTGATAATGTTGAACACTATCTTAATTTTGAAACTCTGGTACCTTGAATTTCAGAATACACCCCTCTCTTGCTGTTCAGTCAGTTCTTCTGGAGCTTCCTTTTATAGCTCTACATTGGACTCCTCTTTATTGACATGTGTGTGCTTTAACCCCTTAACATTATATTTTGGAAAATTTCAAACCTACAGAAAAACTGTAAGTAGGTATACACTTGACCTACATTCATCAATTGTTAACATTTTGCCAGGTACTGTGTGCATGTACATATGAATCCGTCTTTTTCCAAAACAATTTGAAAATACTTGCAAACTTCATGGCATTTAACCCAGAAATAGTTGTCTGTATCTTCCCCAAACCAGAACAGTGTCCTACATGGTTAAATGTCACAGGTTCAGTTCCCCAGAAAGCCAGTTCTGAGATTAAATTCAAACTGCAGAAGGTTTATTAAGGAGTGCTTCAGGGACCACCACTTGTTCAAGGGAAAGAGCTTGCAAAGCACTTTCATTTTCTTTGTTGTTTTTGTTTTTTAACTTTTCCTTTTCTTGTGATGCACATTCAAGGAGGACTTCAGCCAATCCCATAGGCAGCTGAACTGGATGGCCCTTCAGTTGTTCCCTGAGATGAAACTAGGCGGCTGATCTTTATATTCCTGTGTTGGTAAAAAAACATAATGTAAGCCCTCATTGTGTGAAGGCTTTCCTGGAAAGGGTATGTAATCATTGGCAAAGGTGCTTTCTGCAGCAGAGACAATTCCAAGGAAGGCGGAAGTCCTTCAGTCCTGAGGGGATCTAAGCCGTGCATTACAATATTTCCTACTGTCTTACTCTGTTTGGGCTGCCATAACAGAATATAATCAAAACTCATTTCTCTAATGTCTGCCTTCTCAAACAATTCGGTTCTCTGCGAAGTTGTTCACAGGAAAAAGTCTCCCGTTTTCGACAGGACAGCCCTTTCAAGCTGATAATGCAGCTCTCTTAGGCAACAAACAAAAGAGAGAATGCTTTTATTGCTAGTGGCAATTAGCACAATTTTAAAACATAAAGAGGCCATCCAGAGTGCTAATGTTGCTAAGGGTGTGAAAGTGCTCACAAAACAATAGCCTCAGGCAGTTGAATAGGTAGAAAACGGTTGTTGATTAGATAAAAAGATTAGCAGGTAGCTGGTGATGGCCTTTCAGAGGCAGTGATATATGAAACATTATTTTTTTTTACTATTAACTTTATTGTTGAAATATTATAGATGTCCCCTCTTTCCCTCCCATTAACCCCTCTAGCTCACCCCAGGCCTTCACTACCTTATTGTCTGTGTCCCTGGGTTATGCATATATGCATATAAGTTCTTTGGTTAATCATTTCCCACTCACCCACCCACCCAGCCCCTGAAAAATTCACTTAAGGCTAGAAGGGGGTGGTTTGATAAATTTAAGAAAAGAATTATTTATTTATAAACAGTACATTAGACATATACTGAGAAAGGTGAAAAAAGAGAAACATTTGGGGGTCCGGAATGGATTCATTCAACTTACATTATTTCTAATGGGGAAAAAAGACTTGGTTTTCAAACAAATTGCTTCTCGAAATGCCTTCCGGGATGAATTAGGTTCAAGAATGAGGTTCCACTGTACATAGACTGGGTAACTTATCAATAGAGATTTATTTCTCACAGTTCTGGAGCTGGAAGTCTGCAATCAATTTCTGTTCTCATATATTCTCAAGGTGGTAGGGGCCTGGGAGCTCTATGGGATCTGGTTTATAAAAACATTAATTCCATTAAAGAGGGCTCTACCCTCATGATCTAATCACTTCCTAACAGCTCCACCTTAATTCCATCACGCTCAGAGAAAAGATTCCAACGTGCATTTTGGCTGTACACAAATAATCAAACCATGGCAACTATAGTCCACTTCTTGTACCCTTAAATTCACTCCTTGGTATAAATTTGAGAAACAGCTCTTCCTGGATTTGGGAGGTGGGAGTGGGGGAGGAGAAAGGAATTCTTCCTACAGAAAACTCAGGAGGGACAGGAGACAAATTACAGCCCCCATTGCCACAGCAGAGCCTCCATTGATCCTCACTGTCTTCCTCCTCCACTGTTCTAAATTTCTCTCACCTTCAGCTAGCACCATTATTGGTCCTCAGTGGCTTACCTAGTGGCACTTTCTGCAGGAGGTCTGAGTCCCTGGTTTTTAATGCCCTTTTCAGACTGTGGCTACTAAACCTGTCTGTAGATCATAACATTAGGCAAGCGGCACCCAACCAGACCACTTGGGTACCAAACATTTCTCCTTGCCTTCATTGTATAATAGCAATGACAGGGGTGTGTAACAGCAATGATCAGGATCGCTTATTCCTGCCACCACCGACTCCTCTCTGCATGTTGTCTCCTGGCCTACATACCCAGGTAAAATTTCAGTGGTACTCTTTCTGCCTACCCTGGTGAAAACATCCCCCCTTTTGGAAATCAAAACTGTCAACCTGGGGAAGCCAGAGTTGCAGAGACCAGAAATTTCCCAGCAGGCTCCAACTGTGTGTGATCTACCTAACCCAGCAGCACAGACAAGTCAGTCATGGACTTGGTGTATATGGCACACTGGGGAACTTTGCCTATGAGCTAGTGCTCCAGTTGTTCCTTCAAAGGGTGTTCCCCTGCACTGTCAGACTGACAACTCTACTGGTTCTGACCAAATTCCCACGATCATGTGCCCACTCCCAACCTCCTGTGTTGTAAAATGGCTCCCTTGCTCTGACACAGCGATACAGGACACCAGTACATCAAACACCATGAGCAGGAGAGGCAAATCTGTATCCATAACATGTGCCTATTCTTGTCAAAACAAATGGCTGCTCCTTCTGGGATGAGCATTGTGGTCAACTTGCTAAGTAGTCGGTTGGTCTCCTTAAAGTGTATTTAGTTTGCTAGGGTGCTATAACAAAATGGCACAGACTTGGGGGCTTAAGAATTTATTTTCACACAGTTGTAGAGGCTGCAAGTTGAAGACTGGTGTCAGCACAATGACTTTCCTTAGTCCTGTTCTCTCCTTGGCTTGAAGCTATTTTTATTTCTGAAACTTTGTGACGTTCTTCTCTGAAGCTTTTAGGTCTCTACCTGCATTGCTCTGAAAGGTCACACGATGATCTTGATGATCTTGAATGAGCATCCTTGGGCAAATTTTTGTAGTATGAGTACTTCTGTAGACTAGACAGAAGTGGAAATGACTCAAACTATGTATATTTTGAAATAGGCACTGCCAAATCACTCAAAAAAGATGGTAAACTTGCACTAACAGTGTATGAGATTGATTCCTCCTACTCTTTAAAAAAAAAATTACCATTTAAGCTACTTAAAATTTTTTGTTTTTTATTGATTTCAGAGAGGAATAGAAACATCAGTTACAAGAATGATCAGTTACCTCCTGCATGCTCCACTATTGGGGATCAAGCCTGCAACCTGCGCATGTGCTCTGATGCGAGTTGAACCCTTGGTTCATAGGTAGATGCTCAAACCCACCAGCCAAGCAACTTTATCTTTAATCTTTTACAATTTGATGGATAAAGAGGACAACTGACTACTAATTCACTGCCCATTTTTAAAACTGACTTATCTTCTTTTCATGAAATAGGATTTCTTAGTATATTAGTGACATACATTCCTTTAATCATCACCATCACCCAAGGATATGTTTTATTTTAGAGAGAGGGAACATTTATCGGTTGCTTCCCAGGTGACCCCAACTGGGGAACGAACCCAAAACCTAAGTATGTGCCCTGACTGGAAATGGAACCCACAACCTTCTTTTAAAAAAATATATTTTATTGATTTTTTACAGAGAGGAAGAGAAAGGGATATAAAGTCAGAAACATCAATGAGAGAAAAACATCGATCAGCTGCCTCTTGCACACCCTATAGGGGATGTGCCCGCAACCCAGGTAAATGCCCTTGACCGGAATCAAACGTGGGACCTTTCAGTCCACAGGCCAACACTCCATCCACTGAGCCAAACCAGTTTCAGCAAACCCACTTTTTGGTGTACCGGAACACATTCCAACCAAATGAACACACCAGCCAGGGCAGTGACAAACACTTCTATCATTTGTTTTGCAATCTAAATTAGGGAAGTTTGTTTTACTGCTGTTGGATAAGAATGTACTATCTTTTCTACTCTTAAAAAAAACGTACACACACACACAAATGCACGCGCAGCTGGTGCACAAGAGTCGTGCACTTGGAGAGAGGGTCCTCAGTTCAGCCTATGCCCTCTTGCAGTCTGAGAGCCCTTTAGGGATGTCCGTGTGGGGAGTGGGCCTAAGCCAGCAGTCGGACAACCTCTCACAGTCAGGGACCCCTCACTCCTTACCACTCAGCTCACTGCTCCTTAGTGCTGCCTTGAAGGCGAGAGAGGCTCCTGCCACTGCCATTGCACTTACCAGCTATGAGCCTGGCTTCTGGCTTAGCGGCACTCCCACTGTGGGAGCACACTGACCATCAGGGGGCAGCTCCTGCATTGAACATTTGCCCCCTGGTGGTCAGTGTGCATCATGTGACTGGTCAATTATCACTCCTCCATAATAGTTGCTTAGGTTTTTATTATATAATTTCTTTTATTGATTTGTGAGAGGGGAAAAACATCAATACACCAATCATGATAGAGAATCATTGATCATTGGCCTTGTGTACACCACACAGTGGAAATCTAGCCTACAACCTGGGCTTGTGCCCTGAACAGGAATTGAACCATAATTCCTGGTTCATCGATTGATGCTCAACCACTGAGCCACGCTATATGTATTTTATTTAAAGTTTATCTAAAACTCAAGAGTTACACATCAAATTGTTGAGAATTTTTTTTTCTTTTATTTTTTTATTGTTCTGTAGTCTTTTTGGAAATTACAGGGGTTGGCAAAAGTTTACAGTTGTTCATATGGAAAGAAGATAAATATACAATAAATAATAATGCAAGAGTAAACTTTTGCCCTAGCTGGTTTGGCCTAGTGGATACAGCATCAGCCTGTAGACTGAAGGGTCCCAGTCAAAGGCACATGGTTTTGTGGTCTGGGTTCCCAGTGGGGGGCATGCAGGAGGCAGCCAATCAATGATTTTCTCATCATTGATGTTTCTATCTCTTCCCCTTCCCCTCCTCTCTGAAATCAGTAAAAAATATATTTAAAAAGATTAAACTTTTACACACTCATAACAGTCAAACTACTTCTGCCCACCACTCTATATATTATTGTTATAATAAAAAACACACACATGAAGTTCCCTATTTTAAACAAACAGGGGGAAAAAAAACCCTGGAAATTCTAGCATGGCCATCTCACTGCATGGAATCAGATAGGCCAGTGGTCGGCAAACTCATTAGTCAACAGAGACAAATATCAACAGTACAATGATTAAAATTTCTTTTGTGAGCCAAATTTTTAAAATTTAAACTTCTAATGCCACTTCTTCAAAATAGTCTCACCCAGGCCATGGTATTTTGTGGAGGAGCCACACTCAAGGGGCCAAAGAGCCGAGCCGCATGTGGCTCGTGAACTGCAGTTTGTCGACCACTGAGCTAGGCATCCAATCTTTTATTTTTTTAAAATATGTATTATTAATTTCAGAGAGCAAGAGAGAGGGGTCGAGATAGAAACATCAATGATGCAAGAGAATCAATGATGAATCATTGTAGAATCATCATTGATGAGAATCCTGCACGCCCACTACTGGAGATCAAGCCTGCAACCTGGGTATGTGCCCTTGACTGGAATCAAACCCAGAACCTTTCAGTCCACAGGTTAACGGTCTATCCACTGAGCAAAACCAACTAGGGCGGCATCCAACCTTAATGGTTATCTAAATGTGAATATGGAATATCATATGGGATAGTTTCTCAGTGCTTACAAAATATATCTTAAAATTTGGAATTCTGTATCTCATATATGAGAAACAGCGGATGACTGCAATCAAATTTTATTTAATTGTGTTGGCTGCTCTTTAACAGTGCAAAAGGATGGAAGCCTGGCTAAGGTGTGGTCTGTTGCCTCTTCCTTCCACCATGACCCCAAAGGAGCCAGATGTTTTAAGATTGTTTCAGAAGGCCTTTTGAATTTTCAAAAAAATTCAATGGTAGCATATTAATAGTTTCAAATATTTTAACATGCCATTTAGAAAACTATATGATTCTTATATAGTAAATAAAGACAATGAAATAAAACTTTATTGTAAGTTGTTTATTGTAAGATAATTTACAAATATTTTGCTGTCTTTAGTAATTTAAACAACAGACCAATAATTTCTTCTGACCAGGACAGCAGTAAGATAAAGCAAAATCAGCTGGCTGTATTTTCCTTCTTTACCTGAAAAAAACACAAACAAAACAAAAACCCAGAACAAATAAAAATCAAGCAATATTTTTGGAAAAAAATAATGGTATCAAAAGATAATACAGGGACTGTCACTTTTATATTACTGTTCAACTAACATTTATTTTTTGTCTATTCTTTATTAGCTTAATATTTTCATGATATGTATGTGTACCATAACCAACCTATTGCTTATGAGAAACATGTAGGGTAATGTATGCACAGCCACTATTACAAGTTTATTTTTCTAACTTATTTTATATGTATGTTATATAATAGTAAAAAAGAATTTTATTGAAAAGATACAAAATCCACAATTTTGAAACTGTAATTTGGCCATTGTTTTGCAGTATTTCATTTTATCATGGATCTTCTCTTTTCTTTTTAAGTTATAAATGAATACATTAGATACTTTTGGGTTTTAGTTGAAATTTTATGTAGCTTGCATTTTAATTTTTTTGTTCTTTACAGTTTCCATTAACCCATGTCATCATTTTAATAAGTGTTATAATACCAACCTAACAAAAGATTTAAAGAATTTCTACATAATAAAATGTTTCTCTACACTAGTGGTTCTCAAATTTTGGTCTGGGGCCCTTTCATGGGGTTCATGAGAGCAAGACCATTTTCATGTTATCTGCCTGTTTCAGTTTCATTCCCATGAGTTTTCCAGTGTATGATATCCTAATGGAATGAATACAGAAATAGATGGGAATCTTGCTATATTTTTGTTGTCAGACATTCAGGGGTTCTGAGACCATAAAGTTTGAGAACCACCACTCTTCATCAGTCTATATTTAATATCTCAAAATAAGGCTAATTCTCTTTCCTTAAAGTTTACTTAACAAAGCTAAGAAAAAGAAAAAGGCCCCCAACATTATACACACTTCCATAAGTTGGCTGTTATACTAAACAGGCCTAGCAACCTAAACTTTAAACACTGTCACTGTTGCTAAATTAGCTTCAGTTCTAACTGCCTTGATTTCTTTTCTGAAAGGATGTGGGGAGAGTGTGCGAAACATTACCACTTTACCTCTTGTCTGAGGACGAAACTTGATTTTCATTAATTCCTGGTTATTATATTAGAAAAAAAAAGACAAACACAAACAAGCTGGTCAACAAGCAATCCATGCTAGTTAATCATGTACATTTGCCAACTAAAAAAAATGTCTATTTCTTCATTCATTACCTTGAGGTTATCACATGCTTACCAAAATATTCCTTTCAATTAGAGTCAATGATTACTATAAAAATGTAATACATCTCAATCTGGTTATAAACAATAAAACCATATTCATGCAAGTAGGCAAGACTGTAAAAGTATTATTAAAGTCACAATTATCCTATAAAAATATAATACTTTTAAATTTTAGGCTGACAACTAATATTTGGCATGTCAAATACTGTGGTTTATTCATGCTTTATATTTTATTACTAAAGAGCTAACAATGTTTGTGTTAAATATTAAAGTCTTTAACTAGAATAACCAATAGGTTAGAAAGCATGCAATTAACAACTGAACCATAAACAATTCAACCATAAACAATTCAACCCTGGGACCACAGAGCTAACTTTTAATAAAGGATGTGGGCAACCTCTAGAAAGCGAAAATTTAATAACTTCCAGTTTTTAGAATTCTTTTTTAAACTCTGTTTTATGTCCCAATCTCCTTCTCCTCATTTTCCTTGATTTGCTACTATGTAGTCAGGTTTCCCACATTTCTAATCCATAAAGATCCTAATCCACAATTCTGCAGAAGTTATAATCTCACATTTTATTCTTGGTTTTCCTTTTTCAAGAGCAAAAAAAGAACCTTGGTTCTCTAGATTTTACAGCCCCCTGAACCATCAGAATGCAGTCTTTCCTCCAGGCCTTCCCACATTTGCCATTCAAGAAGCAATCAACTGAGCATTAGCACTAGGACATATAACAAGGAGGACAATGAGTAATATATTGAATCCTTGGATTAGTCTCCATGTTCTAGATGACAAAATTGAGTTCCAGAGAGTATGTTAACCAAGTTTATGGAGACAGTAAGTAGCAGAGCCACTCATTATTGCACTGTAACCTATGATGATAACAGAACATTAGTGAGCAGGCTGAATTATAGGTTAGTCCTTAAGATAGCAAAAGCTCATGGATCCAACTAATGGTCTCCGTTTTACTTATGTCTCGCCCAGTTTCTAGCCTTGAGACAATATTTAAAGAGCAATTCAAATTTCACCTTAGTGATGAACCTTTCCTGAATTCTGAAACGTTTTCACGTACTCAACAAAATGTTATTTCTCCCTCTTCTGACCTTCCAGTTCTTAATATACTTATGGCATGTCAACCACCATTTATTGAGGAAGTATATGCCAGGTGATGGGGCTACAAAAGTGAGTAAGATAGCCCCTCCCAAGCCACTAGAGCACACAAATAAAAAGGTAATTCCTAATAAAATGTTAAGGGAAGCACAAGATGCTGAAGAAGGGTACCCCACCCAAATTATGCAAGAGAGTTTTCTGGAGGAAAGGATTCCCCCAGCTCAGTTAGGAAGGATAAACAGGACTCTGTCAGATGAAGAACCAAATGTGCAAGGGGAAGAAGAGTGGCACTTGAGGCAAAGGCACATGTCACTCTGAAGGTAAAAGAGCATGATATGTTTGTAGAACAACGAGTACATCAATGTGGCTGAAGTTCCAGGAAAGTGAGAAACGGTAGTGGTAAGAGACTAGAAAGTGTTGGTGGCCAGAAACTATAGGTTCACACATATCAAACTAAGCTGTTTCTATAGGATGACACTGAGATGACTCTATTAACTTCGTCATACTACTTTGTCAAATTCTGTCTATAAAGGGTTAAACAGTAAATATTTTAGGCTTTGTTGGTCACAGTCTCTCTCTTTTTATAATCCCTTAAAATATGAAAATCATTCTGAGCACTATTCAGTTTGCTGACTTCCATTCTACTGCAATTTCAAATATAATGCCTGTCTGTCCTGTTAATGCGGTGCGCTCTTTGAGGGCAAACACTAACTACTACATCATCAGTGCTTAGCATAGAGGCTGGCATTGAAGAGGCTCTCAAAAAAAATATCTTTTCAATTCAGGAGAAAAATACAAGAATCTGTATTAAATGGGCAAAAAGTCATGAGCTATTTAGAAAGTAAAACTGGAGAACTTGCTGACCAATCAGTAGGAGGGGATAAAGAATAATTCAAAGACAACTTATTACACATTTTATCTTTCATCACAATTATCTGCATATTTTTATCCTGTTAGCTTTTAACAATTGTACTTTGCATATAGTGAGGGTGCAATTTAATAATGTTTTGAATAGAATTCCCATTATCTTAACCCTGGTTTCACATTAATATTTTCTCAAGGAAAGTGGTAATACTGTTTTATGGTACTGATACAGAAATCTTAATAATTTAAAAAGTCCCAAACCCTCCTACTACCAATGATTTATACGTAAAACCAAACCCAAAGCCAGTCCTGTAATTCAGAAAGCTTGGTTTGTAATGTTTTAAGTTCCAAAGACAGATTTTATAAGTGATATTAAATTGTCCACATTCTTATTCGTAATGCTTTATTTAGAAAGTGAAAGTTAGCAATATTGACTTCTAAAAAAAAACAAACAAAAAAAGCTAGCCTAAAACAATCAAAATAAACTAGAAATTCCATTTTCACCAAATAAGGATATAAGATTAAGCAATGAGTCATTTCATGTTTAACAGGCAAACCAAACCAGAAAACATTTAAACACCCAAAAGTTAAACTAGCAGACATACAAATATGAGAACAAAAACTCTCTGAAGGCAGTCTACAAGTACTTACAGAGCTGCAGCACCAGAGATGATTTCAATCAACTCCTTTGTGATGACAGCTTGGCGGGTACGGTTGAAGGTCAAAGTCAATTTGTCAATCATTTCAGCTACATGCAAAACAAAAAGATTAGACAACAAAATCTAAAAACTAGAAAGGAATAACTGCATTAATTTATTCATAGATATCTTTTGTTGAATTTATCAATAAGATTTTGGGAGGTTTTTTTGGGGGGATGGGGGACTGGACCAAAATTGGCCCCCCAAAATTTCAAGGTGTTTTTAAATCTTTTATGGGAGATCTTTTCCAAGTATTTCAAACTTAATGCCTACCAAGTAAGATATACTTCCTTTAAGACAGAATATTAGTTTTCTACCTTTTCAGATGAGAAGAAAGATAATATTTGGTCAAAAACTTCATAGAATCAGTAGTAGAGCCCAGGACTAGGTCCTATTTCTCTTATTTTCCAATCTATTTAAAGAATGGTTATGTTTTTTATATGAGGGTCTTCATGCTACTCTGGAGCAGAATTTTCTGAGAAAACTACTGTGTGCTTACAAGCATTCTTGCTTGCATTGTCCATGGCTGTCATCCTGGCACTTTGCTCACTCGTGGTGGACTCCTTCAGAGAATAATAGATGATGTTGGCCAGAGTGTATTCCTGATAATTCTGCAACACGTCAGCATCAATGTCATCATAGATACTCATGCTCTCTGTTAAAACAAGTGATAAATCTCTGAAGCAATACAGCACAAAGACTAATTTAATCATAGTGGCTTACTATTATAAGAATCCTCTATAATTACAGAGAGGAAATAAGTGTTAGGAAGGGCAAAAGATACAGTTCTAAAATCTTCCACACTGAAGATTTTCAGCAAAAAATCACTGGGTATCTATATTATATATATATATAAAAGCCTAAGCGACTGAACAACCAGTCATTATGATGTGCACCATCCACCAGGGAGCAGATGTTTAACACAGGAGCTGCCCCATGGTGGTCAGTGTGCTCCCACAGCCAACCTCCTGCGGCCCCTCCCCGCAGCAGCCAACCTCCCGTGGTCCCTTCCCCTGGCCAACCTTCCACCACCTTCATTGGCCCCGATTGCTGGCCAGGCCGAGGGACCCGGTCCTCTAGTTTTTAAATAACTTTACTACATTTCATGATGATGAAGTTGTCATGAGAGCATCTGGCTGAGCACAAAGCCAGCAAACAATAAATGATGGGGTTTTTTCTTTTCTTTTCTAGCAAGTGTCAGAAAAATGAGAACAGAAAAATGTTTCCAAGAATATGGAAGAGTGGGAGAAATAACAGGCTGACAGGAATTTTAGTAATGTTGCAGAAATTTAGCAGCACACTTCAAAATTCATCCATTAGGAGGAAGTGTGAAATAGTGCTATTTCATTAAACTTAAGATACTACAGATTATAATCCCTATTTGATGTACCATTAAGAAACCATTAAGAAAGAAAACAGCATAGTCAATTAAAAATGATATGCCACTGACTGGGAGAAGCATTCCAATTTTAGAAATATTAAAATGCAAAAAAATGTACATCTTAGAATAGATAAAAGATGATACATAAAAGGAGAAAAAGCCTTAGGAAAATAAAAACAGTTTCAGAATATTGTTTCTACAATGCTCCATTGAACAATGGTGACTTTATTCAAACAATAAAACAAGAATTTACTGGGACAATATAAATAAGTTGTGAATACTGTTCAAATCTCTATTCTAGACTTTCAGATTGTATCGGAGTTAGACAGAGTTTGCATACATAGACCGCAAAGCCAATTTCTATCCCCTGAAGACAGAAAACATCAAATGACTGCCCTCAATAGCTATTAATGAAGGAATTAATGAAGGAATTAATGGAGTAAGAGTTGTCAGTGCACGGATTAATGCATCATGGAACCCATTAATAGATGGTGATAGAAACAACCCAACATCATTTTGCTACTGCTGCAACAGGCCATTCTGACATATACCATTTTCCTAAATGAACAAATCTCTCCTTTTATGTGGTAAAATACTTGTCATACAAAAACTACTTACCAGCACTCGCAATGGTATTAAGAGAAAAGATGGGTTTTTCCTCTGTCTTGTAGGAGATGACAGACCTAGAAAGGACAAAAGCAAATGTAAATACTATACTAATAAAACAGAAATAGGTAAATTGACCATCACATCACAATGCCCACAGCCAACCAGAAGTGAGTATGCAAATTAACCCAACAAAGATGGTGACGGCCTCACCCCTGGCTGCTCTGGGCATCTGGGCAGTGTGCCTCCTCAGGGCCTCCCTCCCAGCTACACACCTGTCAACTGTCCTTACAGCCACCCTATGGCCCAGTCCCCAACCTCAGAGGCAACCCTCTAGTACCTGAGATCATAGCTCCCAGTGTCTGGCGTCTCCCTCTACCCCATCCCTGCCCCACTGCTCTAGTAAACAAAACCCTATCGTTTGAGCAGCCCATGGGCACGAACATACATGGAAGCTTGCTCGGTGCAGTTAGCTCACCCCAGGAGCCCCAGGCCAGTCAAGGGGTGATGGTGGTGGCTGTGGAGGCAGCTGCAAGCGGCTCAGCTTTGTTTTGAATAGGTGAAAGAGGCCACCTACACAGTAACCCAAATTATCAGATCTCCCTCCTCCCTATCTCACCAAATTAAGAGGGAGGGGTGATGGGCGTGGAGGGAGGGTGGACAGACAGGAGGCGGAGAAGGAAGAAGATGAGGAAGAGCGCCAGTTGTATCCCACTTTCACAATGGGAAAGTGAAATATACTAGTGCACTCAATCTCTCCAGTCCTCCCTGCCTGCCTCGCTCCCCCGCACCTCTTCCCCTCTGCTCCTCCCTGGGAGCACCAGTGCTGTACAAAGGAACTCTCTAAGGAGGGCGAAGAGGAAGTGGCACTGGAGCCTGCAGGGCTTGCCACCGCAGCTGTCACTGCACAGGCTGCTGGAGTGAGCCTACCACGTGCCGGGAGCCAGGGGAAGGAAGGCCTATTCTTACATAAGTCTTCATGCATCGGACTTCTAGTTTCAAAATAACTTTTTAACTGTTACGTATTTACTTATTTTAAAATATTCACATAAACAAGCTTTGATTTCTAAAATTTTCTTGCCTGAATCGATTAAAGATGATAGATCCTTCATCAAATTCATATCCAGAATTTAGTAGTTCTAGGGCAATGACTGATGCATCTCCAAAAGTAGGGGGTTTTCTTCCCACTTCTTTGAATGTCACCAGAAACCGGTCTGAATGAGTCCTACAAGAAATTCAAGAGAGCACATAAGATATTTTAATGGAATTATTATTCTAAAAGAACACAGGGAAGAAAGAAGAAATCCCTATGGATCAATATTTTTGGAGGGGAAAAGGGGTGTTCACTGAATCACACTGTTCTATACACTATCATTATTATCCCTTTCAGCACCTGCAAAGAGACCAAATAGTCAGGCCTTTCTTGTTTGATTTCCCTACGCATTTGTCTTTCTCCTTCCTCCTAATTAACTACTGTTCGTTCTGACATTTCCAGACAGTGATAGCTCCTCAGATTCAGTCCTGATGTTTAAAAAGGTCAATAGCTTTTGATATTCCCACTGCATTCCATTTATGGTTTGGATGAAAGCTAATCACACGTAGGAAAAGAGGAAAATCTATCTATTCTAATATATGCTGGAAAAAATAAAAACAAAACATAAGCCTGAATATAAAAACTAGCAAAGAAATTTCTATTTATTCATGCATGCTCCTTTTTAAACATAAATAATATATATTTGAATTACCTATGAAGTATACCCCTAAGTTTATCACCAATTCCAACAATCTTAACTTCTTTCCCAGCTGCTGTGAGCGTAGCCACCTCATTTTTCATCTGTTTAGCAACGGAGGAATGGATAGCACCACAAAGCCCTCTATCTGAGGACACACCGATAAGGAGGTGTTTCTTCATGTCTTCAGGAACCTTAATATCAGCCTTTTCATACAGAGCTTTAAAACAAACGACAAAAACACACACACAACACATAAGAATTTATATATGTAATTCATACTAAACACAATACTCCCTAATTTATAAAATAGCTGGCTGTTTTAAAAATGATGCATTTAAATTTAGGTGGCACTTGATTAATATAACCAAAACATCCTGTGTATTTATTCCATTTATAATCAAGATGAAAACCACAAAGGTTTACATCTCTACATGACAAAGGTTCCTAAGGGTCCACTAAAAGCCACTTTATCTTAAATACTGACTAAAATAAATCTCTGGTACAATTAAAGAACTTTAAAAGAGACCAGAATTACAGAGTAAACAACTTATTTAATTATCAGACTTCTAAATAACGCAAATTCTCAGTATACAACCAAAAAGCGCAAATATTTACTAAGATGCTTATATAATCTGCATACCAAGCTCTTATAAAAATTGTTATGTTAAAATAATGTTGCCATTTCATTTTCAGGATTAACAACCTCACTTTGTTGGTGTAATTTTCTAAGAAGCAGAGACCAAGAGAGGATTCAGTGGGATGAAATATACATGGACTTTAGTAATAGGAGATATGCCTATGAGAGAAAACAAGAAGTCAGAAGAGTCATCATACCATGGCATGAAGCAGGTCTGAGCCAAGGGAAGGTTGGATGTACTTTAAGGGAACCCCAAGTCTCCCAAGAACATGCCTGCCTGTATCCAGCCTGTGCTCAAGTGCTGGCTAGGAGCAGGCCATAGAAAGCAAGGCGAGATGTAGACGCAGGATTGGTTTCAGCAGCTGGTGCTCACTGTAATTGCAAGTTGAAACTTTATGGCTGCCACATTTACCCATTTCAACAAAATTGTTACTATTATCTTTTTCAGGACTGATTCTCAAATTTCAATACCCGAGACCCTCCACAAAAAGCAGAGAGAAATGCCCTGGCCGGGTAGCTCATCTGGTTAGAGCGTTGTCCTAGTCAGGGCACATTCAAGAATCAACCAATGGCCTGGCTGGTGTGGCTCTGTGGTTGAGATCAACCTATGAACCAGGAGGTCACTGTTCCATTCCCGGTCAAGGCACATGCCCGGGTTTCGAGTCTGATCTCCAGTAGGGAGTGTGCAGGAGGCCGATCAGTGATTCTCTCTCAACATTGATGTTTATTATCTCTCTCTCCCTCTTCCTTCCTCTCTAAAATCAATTTTTAAAAATACTAAAAAAAGAAAAAAACTCAACCAAGGAATGCATACATAAGTGGAACAAATCAATGTTTCTCTCTTTCTCAAATCAATAAAATAAATAAAAAATAAAGCAGAGAGAATTACTCAACTCCAAAGTTCAGCAGAGAGAATATTTCAAGTCTCTTTTTAATATTGTATCGTGTAAAAAACCTGCTTTACATTTTAAAATATTTCAAATAATTAGCTGTTTAAATATTTACCAGTTAGGGTTTTGTTGTTGTTGTTGCTATTTTTCTTTGGTCGAAGGTCTTTAGAAGATGATTGGCAGCCTTAACTTGGATGTTTAGTGTTTTTCCATAAATAATCAGATATCTAAGTCAATTTCTTATTTATAAGATAAATTTTTAGAGGATAACAAATTCTTTAAAAAATATGTTTTGATTTTTTACAGAGATGAAAGGGAGAGGGATAGAAAGTCAGAAACATCAATGAGGAGAACCAAGATGGCGGCATAGGTAAACACCTATTGTTCTGCCCTGCACAACAATTAAAAAACTACAACATAACAAAACAAACATCATCCAGAATCACCGGACAGCTGGCTGAGTGAAAACTCCACAAATAAAAGTAAAGGTGGGACACTGAGACTCAGAAGAGCGGCAGGAGCACAGCCTTGAAGATACGCGTGGAAACAGAACAACTCCAAGACCATGTGGGTTCCTGCAACTGTGAGGAACTGACGGGTCTGTTCCAGTCACGAGGATGGTCCAGAGAAGGGGGACACTGACGACACCTTGCCATGCTAGCAGTCGGCAGCTGTGCATGGCTGCAGGCAGCCCAGGACCAAACCAGAGAGGATGGAAATTGCATTGCCACGATGTGTCCACCATCTAGATACCATTGCTGACATGTACACATAAAGAATTATTTGACACTGAAACTGGGACTCAGAACAGTTGGACATTGAACTGAGACTGAAACATTTTTTGTTCTTATACATTTATTTCTAGTATGCAGAGGCAAGATATTTTTGAAGAAAAGAAACAGGGGAGAGTGACTGATATAGAGGCAGGGAGGCACTGAACAGGCTGTCAAGCTAAAGGGGGAAGGCTTGGGTGGATGGGAGGTGGATGCTGGGGGAGATCAAGCGAAGGACTTGCATGCATGCATAGAGCATAACCAATGAATGAAAGACACTGGGGTGGGGAGGGGGGCAGGTGGGGACATGTGCTGGGGGCTAGGGGAGGTTGGGGGGAGGATAATGGGGAGGGGGAAGGAAAATATGTACTATTAAATATAAGTTATACTGCAAAAAAATCAATAAAAGATATATTAAATTGAAAAAAAGAAAAGAAAAAAAAGAAACATCAATGAGAGAGAAACATCGATAAGCTGCCTTTTGCATATCCCCTATTGGGGATGTGCCTGCAACCAAGGTACATGCCCTTGACCAGAAATGAACCTGGGACCTTTCAGACCCCAGGCCAACGCTGTAGCCACTGAGCCAAACCGGTTTCGGCTGGAGGGTAACAAATTTATTATACATGCTCATGTCAGCAAGAAAAGTAGTAAAATGACTTTTTCATATAAATAGCATATTAAATAGCTAGAATAATTTAGCCAACCAACATTTACTGAGCCACCAACTAGATGCTTAGTATTGTGCTAACAAAGGAAGGAGCAATGAAAGCAAATGGCTGAAGCTGATAAGGACTGATGAAATCTAACCTAGCAACTCTCCTTTAGGTGAAACTAAGTATATAGTATTTAAAGTAAGGAGCCATTTCCACTGATGCCTAGTGCTCTATAATTTCCTCACGTAAAAATTTCTTTAGCAGTATAAATGCATGTTTAAAAAGTATGGAAGACCACAAGAAAACTACTGCACAGGACAATTTACATCTAATACACAGACCTATTAATATACATATATACAGGATATCTAAAAAATGTGTACAGACTTTAATAGCTGAAAGCTCAATTTTGAAAATAAAATATATCTTAATAAACACTGACTTTATAATTATTCAAAGTGTGAGCAGATGATTTTTTGGACACTCTATATTTTCTCTAATTTGGCAATAAGCAAATTTTATTTTCTTTATAGTTGATGTTTAACCATTATACTCACGTATTCATGAGCCATGTCCATGACTACTTGGCCAACTCTCCATTGCAGAGTACCACCTCCCTACCCTGCACTTCTAAAATATCACATCACAACTGAATAGGATGAACTCAAGCATTGGAGTTTGATGCACTATGTTCTTTCAATGGTATATTTAATAATCTAGGAAACTTTTCAGAATCTTTAAAATCATCAGCAAAGCAGAGGCTCAAACAGTTCCTACCTAAATAGGGTTGCTGTGAAAAATGAGTACATGTAAAATAGTCAGAATAGGCCCATTGATACTAAATAGGTCATTAGTAGTGATCTTTTTTATGTTAAACTAGAAGCCCAGAGCACAAAATTCATGAACAGGTAGGGTCCCTAGGCCTGGATGGCAATAAGGGCCCATCGGGGTCTTCCAGCTGCCAGCCAGGGCCTTCCTTCGTTCCAGGCCCCCCTTGAGGGTCAGCACACATCATAGAGAGCAAAAGAACTCCCAGTCAAACTTCAGAAGGGGCACTTTGCATATTAGCCTTTTATATATATATCCTAGAGGCCCACTGCATGAAATTCGTGCATGGGGGTGTGTCCCCCTCAGCACACACCCTCTCCAATCTGGGACCCATTGAGGCTCAATCCAGGAGCTGGCTGCCAAATGCTCCCCTGCTGCTTCACTGATAGCTCTAACCACTTCCGCCTGCCAGCCTGATTGATACCAAACTGCTCCCCTGCCAGCTAGATTGCCCCTAACTGCCCTCCTCTGCAGGCCTGGTCACACCTAACTGCCTTCTGCAGGCCTGGATCCCCCACAACTGCCCTTCCTAGCAGGCCCGGTCGCCCTCAACTTCCCTCCTCTGCCTGGTCACTCCTAACAGCCCTCCCCTGCAGCCTTGATCACCCCCAACTGCCCTTCCTTGCAGGCCTGATACTTCCCAACTGCCCTCCTCTGCTGGCCATCTTGTGTGTTGGAGTGATGGTTGATTTGCATATTACTCTTTTATTAGCTAGTATAGAGGCCTGGTGCATGCATGGGGCCTATTGGTTTGCCCTGAAGGGCGTCCCAGATCAGGGTGGGGACTCCCTTGGGGCGTGGAGTAGCCTGGGTGAGGGGCCTGTGGCGGTTTGCAGGCCGGCCATGCTCCCTGGCGATCCAAGCAGAGGCCTTGGCATCTGGGGTGTAGTTATCTTCTATAATTGAAACTTTGTAGCCTTGAGTGGAGTCCAGGGCCAGCCAGGGTGTGCAGGAAGCTTGGCTTCCTCCATTGATGGGGAAACCCAAGCTTCCTGCTTGCTCCGGGGCCCCAGCCATCTTGGTTGATCTAATTTGCATACTCGCTCCTGATCGTCTGGTGGGCGTGGTGAGTGTAGTGAAGGTAGTATTGTCAATTTGCATATTACTCTTTTATTAGATAGGATAGATGATAGTTCTTCATAGTTTTTGAATTGCATTCTTTTCTTACCCAAAGATCCTGTTCCATACACTCGAGCTGGTTTCAGCTCCCTCTCAGCTCGGGCATATTTTGCTGCTGCTACCATTTTCATAGACTTGGTAATTTTCTGGATGTTTTTGATTGACTTCAGTCGCCTGGTAACTGAAAAAATATAAGTGTTGTTTAACATACTGCGGGCAGAACATGAAAATTCTTGTGTTTTCACAGTACAGTGTTTTACATAAATGTTAAAGGTACATCTTAAAATTAAATACTCATTTTGAAGTTATTTATTACATGTTCTTACAAGGTAATATCTTTTTAAAGTATGATACTTTGTAAAACGTTTTTTGTACTCATTTATTAGAAACTTATCTGGCCACTATCTTATCTGGTAAAGCTAGCAATAAAACTACTGGTGCACAATGTGTTAAGATAAAATAGTTATAATTGCATTTGTGAATTTTCTAAACTCTAAACCCCCATTTACACCATTAATTAAGAACATGATGCTAGACTAGGGTTAATGTTTGAATGAGTACTAATAAGAGGTCAAACTTAGCTGACAACATAAGAGATCAGTGAATTAAACACTGAAAATATGAAATGGTATTGAAAATGGCCTTTAACTACATGTTCCATAACATTTTTTATATATCTACAAATAGTATAGCTTTTCTCAATTACATTCTACAGACAACAGAATTGAAAAAACCATGGGTCACCTTAATAGTTGGGCATCTAAAATAAGTTCAATGCCCCACACATATGACATAGATTTATAATCGCCAGAATTTAGTTTTTCTTGATTCACGTACTGAGATAAAGTACTTACTGTCTTTCAAAGTTGCCATATTTCGAACTTGGATCCTGAGAGGAAAGGTTTTAAAAATATTTTAGTTTTTTTGAAAAATAGCTCCATTATATAATAAAAACTTTTGAAGTTAATATGTTTATTTAAAGATTACCCCTTAAAGAATTATTCAAATGTAGGACTCATTATATATATATATATATATATATATATATATATATGTTAATTTTTAAAGCCCTCGATATCGATACCTAATCCTTTATCAAAGGTCTGATTTTATTTAACTTAACTAATACAAATCTTTCACTGAACTCACATTGGCATTCATTCATACATGCTCTCTTCCCACTTTCATGTCTTTGCCTATATTGTTTTCCCAAAAGAAAAGTTCTTTCCTTTGTTAGGCTACCCAACTTTCAAGGTCAACCACCTCTAAAAATATCATTCCTTGCCCACAGTGTGGCACAATGGTTGAGCTTCAATCTATGAGGCAGGAAACCATGGTTTGATTCCAGGTTGGAGCACATGCCTGGGTCGTGGCTCCATCCCCAGTAGGGGGTGTGCAGGAGGTAGCAGATCAATGATTCTTACTCATTATTAATATGTTTATCTCTCCCTTTCCCTTCCTCTCTGAAAATAAAAATATATTTTTAAAAAGCATTCATTGACTTTTTCAGTTCACCAAAATCTTTTCAAATAACACCTGTACATTCTAACATAACAAAATGTATGAAAGCAGTTTTATTCCAATTCTTAACTGTTCCAACTCAATTCAATAAACATTTGCTAAATAGCTACTGTTCTTCAGGATATGGTCTCTGATCACAAGAAGGATACCATTATTTCATAAACAAGATTCATGAAAATTTAGGTTTACATGAAATTTACATGAAAGATGTTTTATAATCTTTAAAGTATAATTCATAAAAGTAAAAATGACTTAAATGTAATGTTAGTGAAAGATAAATATGAGAGGACCCCTGCCCTATGAGGAAGGCAACATATTACCAAATATAAATTATCTTCCAGCCCTTAAATCCACAAAAAGTACTTACGTTGGCCCAGAAAGGTCCATGGAAGACTTGAAGATTCAGTAAATTTGTGCATAGAGGAGGACTAAGGAGGGGATTCCCAGAACGGGAAATTGTTTTGAAGTTGTAGACATGGGTTGGTTTAGTAAGTTTAAATATTATTTTATAGGGAATAAGGAAATGAATATCCATAAGCCAACAAATCAGTTTAGTTTTTCAGTAAAGTATCTTGGAATACTGATGACATGGAAACTATATAGGGGATGTTGCAACTTCCAAACAAAAGCAAGAACCTCGACTAAGATGTTAGCAAAGCCAACAAGAGACGAGGTTTGAGATCAAATTCTTATGAGTAAAAAGGACCCCAGGATGGCTCAGTGGCTGAGCATCAGATTAGGAACCAGGAGGTCAGGGTTTGATTCCGGTTTAGGGCATGTGCCCAGGTTGCGGGCTCAATCCCCTGTGCGACGTGCAGGATGCACTTGATGGATGATTCTCATCATTGATGTTTCTCTCTCTCCCTCTCCCTTCCTCTCTGAAATCAATAAAACATTTTTTTAAAAAGAGTCCAGCCCTGGCCAGTTTGGCTTGGTGGATGGAGCGTCAGCCTGTGGGCTGAAGGGTCCTGGGATCAATTCCGGTCAAGGACACGTGCCGGGGTTGCAGGTTCAATCCCCAGTGGGGGGTGTGCAGGAGGCAGCCAATCAATGATTCTCTCTCATCACTGATGTTTCTCTCTCTCCCTCTTCCTTCCTCTCTGAAATCAATAAAAATATATATTTTAAAAAAGAATGCAAAGGAAAACTATAAGAATGACCAAAAATTTTCTAATGGCCTGAGTGGATGGTGTTGTTATTAACCAAGACAGATATAAAGTGAGTGCAAGCAATCTTCCTGGAGAAAATGATTTTTGAATATGATATAGTTAAAAGACCATGGGACCAGGTGAAAATGTCCAGTCGGTCTGAGATTTTGAGATTTGTGATATAGATTTGTAACTATCAGTAAACGTAGTAGTTGATGCCATGCTTTCCAAAGGAAACAAATGGAAATAGAAGCAGGGGAAAATTCCTAATTTTATGAAGTTAGCATTATCTTAATACTGAAATCACGTAAGTACATTAAAAATGACAGAGAATATCTCTCATGAACATAGATGCTAAAATCCTCAACCAAATAATAGCAAATTGAATTCAACAATATATAAAATGAATTATACAGCGTGACCAAGTGGAATTTATTCTAGGTATGCAAGGCTGGTTCATCACTTACAAATCAAATACTAGTACTACCCATCACATCAACAGGTTAAAGAAGAAAAATCATATGATTAATAGATGCAGAAAAATCATTTGACATATCTAAGACCTTTTCATGATAAACCTTTTAGCAAATTAAAAATAGAAGAAAAAACGTTCTTAACCCCAAAACCCCATGGTTTAATAGTGAGAAACTAGAAACTTTCTCCCTAAGATTGGGAACAAGACAAGATTGTCCTCTCTTACCACACCTATTCAACATCATACTGGCTATCCCAGATAATATAATAAGACAAGAAAATGAAATAAAATTACGTAGACTGGAAGGGAAGAAATAAAGCTGTCTTTGCTCATAAGTGACATGATTGTCTAGGTAGAGTATCCCAAAGAAGTAGCAAAAAAACTTCTGGAACTAATAACCAATTATAGTAAGGTTTCAGGATACAAGATTAATATATACAAAAGTCAGTTCTTCCCTTTATGCCAACTATGAACAACTGGGAGTTTCAAGTTAAAAACACACACACACACACACACACACACACAATACCATAAACTGAAGATTTAAAAAATGGTTAGGACGACAAGTTTTGTTTTACCACAATTGTAAAAATATACAAAGACATATATAAACCTAACAAAATATGTGTAAGACATATATGAGGAAAACTGCAAAACTGATGAAAGAAATGAAAGATTCAAATAAATGGAGAGCAATTCCATATTCATAAATAGGAAAATTCAATGTTGCTAACAAATCAATTCTTCCCACTTGACCTAAAATTATACAATTCCAATAAAAATCTCAGCAAGTTACTTTGTGACTATCAATAAACTGATTTTAATGTCCTATGGAAAGGCAAAACACCCAGAATAGCCAACATTATAGTGAAGAAGAACAAAGCCAGAGAAGTGACACTACCAGATTTCAAGACTTACTAAGAAATTCCAGAAAACAAGGCACTGGTGAAGGAATAGACAAGTAAATTAATGGAACAGAATAGAGCCCAGAGACTCACACAAATACATTAATTTAAGTTTGACAAAAATAGCAAAAGTCATTATATGGAGAAAGGATACTCTTTTCTACAAATGATACTGGTGCCCTACCAATCTTGCTCAGTGGATAGAGCACTGGCCGGCAGATTAAAGGGTCCCGGGCTTGATTCCAGTCAAGGGCATGTACCTAGGTTGCAGGCTCGATCCCCAGCTGGTTTGGGAGGGTGCAGGAAGCAACCAATCGATGTGTCTTTCTCACATTTCTCTCTCTCTCTCTCTTTGACTCTCCTCTCTCTACACAATAGGAGAACCTTAATGAGCAATCAGTAGGGACCTGAGGCTACACCCTCCCCCATCCCCGTGGGGCTTGACAGAGGACTTCAAAGTGCGCTTCTCGACCTGGTGCTGGGTTAGGGGACCTCAGGCTGCACCCCCCGCCCCAGTGTGAGGCTGGGGGAACCTCAGGCCGCAACCCCCACAAGGTGGGGCTGGCCAGGGGACTTTAAGGTGTGCTTCCCATCCTGGTGCTGGGCTAGAGGACCTCAGGCCTTGCCCCCCACCTGGCGGGGCTTAACAGGGGACCTCAAGGTGTGCTTCCCATCCTGATGCTGGGCCATCCCCCCCTCTAGCCACGTCCCAATCAGGTGAGGCTTGACAGGGGACTTCAGGCTGCACCCCCCGACCCTGGCACCAGGCCTGGGGACCTCAAACTGCACCCCTGCCCGTCAGGGCTTGACAGGAGACCTCAGGCCATGCCCACCTCACCCCTTGCCCTAGCACTGGGACAGGGTATCTGAGGTTGTGCCCTCCTGCCTGGCTGGGCTTGACAGGGTACCTGAGGCCGTGCCCTCACCCTGCAGGGCTTGACAGGGGACCTCAAGGTGCACCCCCAGTGCTGGGTCAGGGGAATTCAGGCTGTGCCCCTGCCCAACATGGCTTGACACGGGACCTGAGGCTCTGCCTCCATGCTGGTGGGGCTTAACAGGGGACCTCAGGCCATAATTCCCACCTGATGGGGCTTGACAGAGGACCTCCCTGTCCCAGTCTGGGCTGGGGGACCTAAGGCCACACCTTCCATCCTGGCGCTGGGCCAGGGGACATGAGGCTATGCCCCCTGCCTGCAGGCCTTGACAAGGATGGGACTGGCAGGGTCTGGATCTAGCCCAATGGCGGGGGGGGGGGGGGGGGCTGCGTCAGGGTCTCACATGATTTTGATGTGCATGTGTGTGGGCAGGGACTTGATTCTGGGTCCCATGGTGAGTCCCAGACTGACTGGAGGAAGATTTTCAGATATATTTTACTAATTTTCTTTCATCTCTGACACTTCCATTATAGAGAAAGGGCAAATAGCAACATTAAATTATTTCCTTTAATTAATCCCCTTTTAATGTGCACAAATTTCGTGCACTGGGTTCACTAGTTTACTATGATTATACAGCATTGTTAGGGAAGCTGAAGAAGGCAGTGTGGAGGGAGTCAGAGAGGTTGCTAAATGAATGATTTATCAAAGAATTCTAAGGAGCATATAAATGCTGTGCAATATAAAAATTAAGGAAGCAGCATCCACTAATTCATTTTTTTCCCTGTTTAAAATTAAATTTATTGGGGTGACATTGGTTACCATGATAATACATGTTTCAGGTGTGGGTTTCAATGTTACAAGATTTGTATATTGCACTGTGTGCCTACCATCCAAAGTCAAATCTTCTATCACCATATACTGGCTCCCCTTTCACCTCCCAACCCCTACAATAATTCTTAAGGAAAATTATAAAGTATGTGTAATTCTAATATTAAATGCCTGTGTGAAAGTCCATCATTTGCCCCTTGAACAAAAAATGACTCCCTTGCACTTGTTACCAACTGTGGATGGTAACAAATACAATAAACCTTCTTACATTATATTTTACATAGAAACTAGTTATAAACTCATTTTCATTTTTCAGTGGATACATCTAAATCCACACCAGCATGTCTCCCACTGCTCTCAGCTCTTTACAAATCCTCACACTTACCCATTAATTATGTGGTATCATTACCTCTATTTAACAGATACAGAAATGGTAGAGACACGGACACTGAGAAATTTGTCCAAGGTCACACGGCCAGTGGAGTGGCAGTCAGGATTCAAACCCCAGCAGTTTGGCTCCAGTGCATCTTATATTATACTCTGCTGTTTCAATATCTGCTTTTTTCGTTTAAGATGATAATCTGCCTTTTCTTTCCTGAAATACCACCCCTTTCCCTTTTCAATGTATATAATTCAATTTATGGCATTGGTCTCACATCTATATACTAAAGGCCCAATGCAAACATTTGTGCAAGGGGCTCGGCTCTCACAGCCCCAGCTTCATCTGGAAGGTCGTTCAGCTGCCCAGTCTAATTAGCATATTACACTTTTATTATCCTATCTAATAAGAGTAATATGCAAATTTGACCGTGCCTTTGCGACACCCACAAGCCATGCCTACCAGCCAATCAGGAGGCAGCCGGTGAGCACGTGAGGTGGGGGACAGGGCTGAGGAGTGCATGAGGCGGCCAGCAAGCGCAGAGGGGAGCCCCCCCTCGCTCCTTAGGGCCTGGCTTTCATCGGCGGCCAGGGCAAAGGCGGCCGGCGAATGTGCAAGGCAGGGGTGCAGGGCTGAAGCACCCTTAAGGTAGGGGGTGGGGCCACAGAGGTGCAGGCAAGGCCAGGGGCAAGGCGGCTGAGGTGCGGAGGGCGGGGCTGAGCGGCTTGCACAAGGCCACCGCTAGTATGGAGTGCCCCTGGGGCTGGACGGTCACCATCGGGGCTAAGGCCTAAGCTGGGGGAGCAGGGCCAAGGCATCCAGCAACCACAGGGCCCCAGGGGCTGGGTGGTCGCTAGTGGCTGAGGCCGAGGTGGCCAGGGCAGAGCCAGTCATTGGCCTCATTGAGGGGGCAGGTTGGGCTGAGGGATCACCCACCTCCATTGCACAAATTTCATGCACCGGGACCCCTAGTCTATAATAATAACAACGCTGGGGCTGCAAGGGCCAAGTTCCTTGCACACGTTTCATGTATTGAGCCTCTAGTTATAAATATAAAAGCCAAGGAACCAGAATAACAGAACGACCAGAACAACCAGTGGCTATAATGCGCACTGGGAAGGTAACTGGCCTGATGGGAGCCTTGACTGACCCCTCCCTCCAACCGGCCCTATCCCCAATCAGCCCCCCAACCCAATGGGAGGAGGAGGCAGCCAGCCAACTGCCAATGGCCCCTCCCCCTGGCCAGCCCCCCACTCCCATCAGGGGCAGGGCCAGCTGACATCCCGCAGCCCATCCTCCCCCACTCCCATCACTGGCCAGCCCACATTCATGCACGAATTTGTGCACTGGGCCTCTAGTTATAAAATAGTTCCATTTTAGAGAATGTGGAACACTAGGAAATACATATGTATTTCCCCTAATTTGAGATGGAAAAAGTGGAGACTTCCTCAAATTTCTTATTTCCATTTTCTTAAGTGCTACTTTATATTTTTTTTAAATATATTTTATTGATTTTTTACAGAGAGGAAGGGAGAGGGAAAGTCAGAAACATCGATGAGAGAGAAAGATCTATCAGCTGCTTCTTGCACACTCCCTACTGGGGATGTGCCCGGAACCAAGATACATGCCCTTGGCTGGAATCAAACCCAGGACCTTTCAGTCCGCAGGCCAACGCCCTATCCACTGAGGCAAACCGGTTTTGGTTTAAATGCTACTTAAAAAAAGTTAACTTCTGAAACTTTAGGATACTTGCCAACTCCCTAAACAATTAAAATAATTTCATCATGATTTTAATTAAGCCTTGTGTTAAATGCAAATTTCCCTGAAGCAAAAGCTGTAACAACAAATCCACATTTAAAAACTCAATAACCAAAACAGAGCCAAGGAAATGCCCTTTCATGATTCTGTTAAAGCAAAGGTATTTTTCTACATCTCAAGTTACTTCTGTGGAGTGTGAAACTTTAAGATGGTTTTCATTTCTGAATTTAAAAGGCAATTATAATGAATGGGAAAGAAAAGGGCAAAATAGGTAGAAAAGACATCAGACCCCCAGAGTGTTGGAAAATGTGAAGAGGGTAGAATATACTTTCCATGTAAAATACCAATGTTTGATGAATATTCATAATCTACCAATTTAAAACCATCATTTCAAGGGGATTAAGGTCAGGACTATGACCTTTATTTGATGATTGAGGTTCCAATTTAGGTCCCTAGAATTAGTTGTCTCAGACTGAGAGATCTTTTATTGAAAACAATTCCTTATGAAAAGATCTTCAAATTGTCTTAATTGGTTTTTTTTTAAAGTTATTTCTACAGTTTTATTTTATAGAAAGGCAAGGAAGAATTTATTGACCACAGCAAAAACGTATTTAGGACAGTGAAACATGAAAGGGCTTAGAAAAAGCAACAGAAGAGTCTAGGCTGGGCTGCTTTAGCTCACTGAGGAGTCAGAGAAAAGGGCGCTTTGGAGACAGGCTTAGGGGGTTAGCTTGGGATGAGCTGCCACTGCCCATTGCTCCCCTGGTTGCAAGTCTATATGCCTGTGGGGTAATGGCAACAGTGTACTCCTTGGAGGGAGAGCATGTCTACAGTTTTATGTAAAATATTTTGTCCTCAATTCAGAACATTTAACACGGCAGGGAGGGAGGGAGCTGATGATTGCTTACCACCACTATATGCCAGGAACTGTCCCAAGAAGCTCACTAATATCTTATTTAACACCACATTTTAGAGACTTAATGCAGACCAGGCACCTAACAAATGTATGCCGAGTGATTAGCAAATGATACAACTCATACAACTGAGAATTTAACAGAACAGAAGTGGCTTCTTAATTCCCATGAATATTCTTCTTCAATATATGAGGGGGTGCGGTGGGGAAACCTGACTTCCAAGGCAAATCCACTGACATTTTAATGTAGGCATTTCGCAGCATACTAAATTACTTCCGTACCCTATTGTTATAAATTCTTTTCTTAATGGAAAACATACCTATTTCAATTAATGCTTTGTAGTCTCTTCACATAAACCAGGATACAAAAATCTAGTTTAGTGTTATAGCTCCTTAGAATTCTCCCTGTAAACCCAGGGAACTGCTACACAGAGGCTAAGATCTCCTTAGCACTGTGTCTGAAATTTTCCTAGACTTTGTCTAATACAGTTATTTCATCCTTTTATATGGCCCCACCGCAAGCCAACGTTGATATGCCTACTCCTGGGCCTTTTACTATGCAATTGGTTTTCGAAACCAATGTTCAAAATCCTTAAAAATTGCAAGACAGTTACTTAATCCCAACTCCTCCTCCCCTCAGGACCTTGGGACAATTTCATGACCTTGCAGGGTTACTGCTTCAGCATAATGGTTTCAAGATACTGTTAAGGTGTCTTTCTCTTCCTCGCCAACAGACATATTTTTAAGGTCCTTTTGCATCCAAACCACCACCAGCCCACGGAGGGCACTTATTTGATTCGCCAGTGCCCAGCAAAGCGCCTGCTACAGGGTAGGTGCTTAATAAACGTTCCGGCTGAACCGAACAGCTCTTAAAAGGTCACTCCGCTTTACACTGGCCATGCAAACTCTCTCCAACACTGGGAAGTTCCAAAAGGGGTCAAGGACAGAAAGAACAATTTAATCTTCCCCCCAGACCTTGCCTTGGATCCTCCCTTCCCCCTCACTTTGTGGGCCCTGGCAAAGACTGCCCAATACTCATGGCCTGGCACAAAGCAGGCGCTCCGCAAGTCCTAGGTGGCGGAATGAGGAATGAAGACAAGACCGCCCTGAGATGAACTCGGACTAAGGTCTCCATCCCGAGGTCCCAGAAGACAACTCCTCGTGGCCCTCTCCCCGCCCCACTCTGCCTCAGGAGACGTGGCGTAACCTTGCGGTCTCTCCGGCCCCTTCACGTGCCCTTCTCGGATTCGAGGCGCTTCCTGCCCCTCGGGCCACCCTGGGTCTCTAGGAACCGAGGCCTCCAGAGACCAGGGACCCCGCCGGCCTGCGACCCCTCTTTTGTCTGTCCCACACGCCGCCACCCGCTTCCCCCTTTTGGAGTCCTTCCAACCCTTGCAACCCTCCCATTCCTACCGCAAGCTGCCGTACCATTGCGGCTGCACGGCCCAGGCCGAGACCCCAACGACGCCCGCCCGGGAAAACATGGTGCTACTGGCCCTCCTGAAGGTCGCTCAGACAGGCCGCACGGCGCAAGCGCGGGAGCATCCCCACGCCCCTTCCCGCCCCACTTCCTTCTTCAGTCTCGCTTCCTGACGCCAACCTGAGGTAAACCTCGCGAGCTTTAGCGCCCAGCCTTCCGAGGCCCCACCTTCCTCCGGCTCTGGGCTGGTATTTGTCCCGCCCACTCCTATCCGCTCTATTCCGCTTCCGGTTGTCTGGGCACTGGGTTCCAGAGGGATACTGCCGCGGTGGTCGCGATGGGAAAGTCAGATTTTCTTACCCCGAAGGCCATTGCCAACAGGATCAAATCCAAGGGTCTTCAGAAGCTGCGTTGGTATTGCCAGATGTGCCAGAAGCAGTGCCGGGACGAGGTAAGCGGCCCCGGGATGGCCCCATGCGCCGTCCTCTCCCTTGTCTGGGTCCAGCTGGAAATCCGGATCAAGCCCCTAATGCTGACGGGGAGGCGTGGAACTCAGGTGTCTGTCTGTCTGTCTGTACTGGGCGAGTCAGCTAGTAAACACAGTAGGGACCCTAACTGCAGCCCCCGTCCGAGTGGGAACCAATAGTCTTTGACGCCTCTTCCCAATCTGCCCCCCAAAGAAATTCGAAATAAAAGATTTTGCAGCTCTGAGCTTGAATAATTAAATGCCAAGCAGCCTACGTAACAATAATAACAATAATCTCTCACTTGACAAGGCTCTTAAGAGAAACAGAATTATTAGGATTCACACCTCTTTTCAGGATCAGATGAAAAATAAGAAATAAGTACTTGCACACTACTTATCTAACAATAATTTGTTGAGCAGCTACTATGTGCCGGGGCCAGATTATTGTGGTTGAGGTGTGGACCGGGGTCAGACTGTCAGAATTATGAAGCCTTGCCGCATCAGTTAATTGCTGTGTGGCCTTGGGCAAGTAACTTACATTCTTTCTGCCTGTTTACTTATCTGTAAAATGGGAACGGTAACTTGTAAAATTGTCGTGAATATTAAATGAGCGAAATATGTTTAAAGTGACTCTGAGGGCGTGGGGGGTCGTCTTTGGTCAGATCTTGAAAGGCTTTGTGTGCTGTGCTATGGAGTTTTTACACTTTTTCACCTTAATGACATCGATGATGAATGAGTCACCTTGAAGAATTGAGAACAGGCTAGTGATGTGATCATATTTTTCTCTGGAGATTTAATTGGGAAAGGATGGGAGAAGGCTAGGCAATTCTGTGTGAGGGACCAGTTATTTTAAGTGAGATTCATTTTGAATAACATTGATATTGTTATTTGTTTTCATTTTTATTTAGTTCTTTCTAATTGAATCAAGGTGGAATTCTCACACAAAACACTAGTACATTGAAATCCATATATCCATTACTCAGATTTAATATTTTAAGTATTTTGTCATATTTAGTTTTTTCTGAAAATTTTTAAAGTGATGAACAAACTTTAGGGTATTTCACCTCTAAATACTTAAATATGCATTTCTAAAATATCAGGATATTTTCCCATAGAGCCACATATATGTCATCACAATTAACAAAATTAATAGAAATTTTTTCATGTCACCTGATACACTCTACAAACCCACATTTTCTCATTTGTTCCCCCAATTGCTTTTAAAGCAATTTAAAAAACAGCAAGATCAAATTAAATCATGAATTAGACTTGGTTATTAGGGCTTAAAAAATAAACTTTTTAAAGCAATTTTACATTGACTTGTCATTATCACCAAAATCCCTAGTTTACATTAGTGTTCACTCTTGGTATTGGACATTCTATGGGTTTGGACAAATGTCTAATGACACATGTCCACCAGTGGTATCATACTGAGTGGTTTGACTGCCCTAAAAATCTCTGTGCTCCAGGTTATCAGGACTTTCAGTTCTCCCTAAATTCTCAAATTACAGTAGAACGCACTTCCTCCACCCTTTCCTTCCACTCCTCTACTTTTTTTCTTACCATTGACTTGAAGATACTAGGTCAGTCAGTTATCAGAACATTGACCCTTTCTGGATATGTTAAATTGTTTCCTTCAATTTCTTTTGCCTTCTTTCTCTAACTCTTGTAATTATTGATATCTAAAGGCATTATTAGGTTCAGCTGAAACAATTTGGGACAAATACTTTATAGGTGACTAAGTATATCATATTTTATCATATAAGGAAGCCCATGTGTCTAGTAGTGCTAAGATGATTATGTAAACATGACAACCTGTAAAGTAATATTTTAGAAAATATTAGAAAGTAATATTTCCCCTCTTGCAGGAGCATGCAACTAGTAGGGTGATGCTTTGGAATCATGACCATATACCTAGTTTTCTTTTTACCTGTATCTTTTAGCTTCTTTGTCTGAGTCAGTTATTTCATTAGGGGTTGCAGAGTGGTTATTTTTCCAATTCTTTCTACATTTATTATTGGCTATTCATTTGTAAAAATGAGCCTTTCTCATCAGCCAGAGCTATTCAATTATCTTCAAATGTTATCCTAAAATATAGTCCCAACGGAAAAAGGAAAGTAAATGCTTAATACTTTCCTTTAAGGCATTTGTGGTGGTTCTGGCCTGTTTGCCCCCAGATCTGTTTATTTCCTTTCCCTACCTGGGGGGACAGCCTGGGGGAGGAGAAGTTGACCCTAATAAGTTTCTGCCTCTGTCTTAGTCTCTTGGTATTGGAAGATTGAGGGCCAGAAAGGTCAGGTCCAAAGTATTCCATTCCTACCCATCCTCTCCTTTGGGTTTCCTTGAAACTACCCTAATCAAGATTTAGTGTTGAAATTAGGACAGTGGCAATGGGAATAAGCAGAGTTATTTAGAAAGCTGACTGGTCTTAGTGATTTATAGAATGAAAGAAAAGGACACTAGAGTGCTGGCCTTGGACTTTACTAGGGTGTGATAAGTCCTATTCACTGAGGTGGGGGTTACAGACCATCATAATGGGGCCTTTCTATTACTAGTGAAGAATTAGGTTCAAGTGCTATGTAGAACAGATACAAAATCAAAATGTATTTCTGTATTGACTGAATGGCCAGATTATTATGATCTCTGAACGCATATATAATAATATAATATAATATAATATAATATAATATAATATAATATAATTAATATAATATAATTAATATAATATAATTAATATAATATAATTAATATAATATTATATATATATATATATATATATATATATATATATATATATATATATATATATATATATTAGAGACCTGGTGCATGAATTTGTGTAAGGGTGGGGCCCAGGCAGCCTGGCCAGGGGGAGGGAACATGGGCAGTTGGCCGACCTGCCTGCTGGTGGAGGAGACAATTTGCATATTAGCCTTTTATTATATTATATGAGTAATACTTTATTATATGAGTAATACTTTCAAACTGTTTAGAAGAGTACCTAGTACTCAGTAATAATCAGAGAGCATAATAATCTGGCCATTCAGTGTATATAAAAGCCTAAGTGACCATCCAACCATCCGACTGGTAGTTATGATGCGCACTGACCACCAGGGGGCAGATTCTCAATGCAGAAGCTGCCAAGTGACAGCAACTTTGTAGAGTGCCTCTTGCACTCCAGGACCCCTTGGGGGATGTTGGACTGCTGGTTTCGGCTCAATCCCCGCAGGTCAGGCCAAGGAACCCCACCTGCCAGAGGCCCACTCACACCACAGACACCTTTTGAACCCAGCGTCACCCCAGGTGCACTGGCAGGGGAGGGACTGTGGGAGGTTGGCTCCAGGGGATGTCCATCCCGTCTTGCCCAGACTTGCCCAGCCGGCCACCTTCTAATTAATTTCCTTTCAATGTGCACAAATCTGTGCACTGGGCCTCTAGTGTTTTTATAATCATCTGAGCAGATATAGATTTAGTGTGTTTAACATAAGGTTTATGTAATATGCAACAATGTATTTTGGATAATAGCTGAAGTAGAGAAGAGAGAGTGAAAAATAGTGTCCTTACTGGAAATTAATGGCCCATTTTATTTCATTATATTTCTCAAAGCACTTGTATAATAGTCTGTGTGCAATAGGTACTCAACAGTAATTGTTAAATTGACAAAAAAATGAAATCACTCCTATGTTACTGTGCATAGAAGTGTTTCACTAATGTTTTCTAAAGCACTATTTTTTTGTCTCTTTAATACTTGGAATTATTTTTTGATTAGCATGGTTGCAAAACTCAGCTTGATAATTTGGCTAGTGATTTTATTACTTTTTACAGTTTATCATGAAAGAGCAACTTTTTAGAGTTTAATTAAATCCTTCTACTTAGGCCCCATCATGATGACCTAAATCAGAATTTAACCACTCCCTTTACATTTTTGTAGAATGGCTTTAAGTGTCATTGTATGTCCGAATCTCATCAGAGACAACTATTGCTGGCTTCAGAAAATCCTCAGCAGTTTATGGATTATTTTTCAGAGTAAGTAACTCAAAGACATTCTTATGTCATAAGCCTCATTCAGTTGAACATTTTATAGATGCTTAATATTTTATGTACGGGAGGCTCTGTTTATCCTTACATACTAACATAATAGCCATATTATATTTGTGCTCAGCTTCTGTCTTCCTTGTAAAATTTATCATAGTATGAAATTATTTAAAAAATATTCCTCACAGTTTAGTTTTTCCTTCTTTTCACTTCAAACAAACAAAGCTATCTTTTCTTTTAGAAGGGTGGCTAAGAGCACAGCTATGGAGTCAGATTGCCTGACTTTAAATTCTTTAAATCCACTGAAGAGCTATGTGACTGGTGAATTAAGTTTTTCTGGGTTTTAATCTCATCTCTAAAATGGGACTAAAAATAATACCCTCTTCCATGTATTGTTTCTTCTTCGAAGGGTTTATATGAGGCTATCTGTGTAATACTTTTAAACTGTTTAGAAGAGTACCTAGTACTCAATAATATTAGCTATTATTAATAATATTTAGTCTTGCTTCTCTTCATCTTTTTTTTTTCTCTCTAAAGTTCTAGACTTTTGATCTTAGGACTGTCTTGAATGCCACCCAGGGTACTTACAGTGGACTTTGGGAAATACCATTCTGGCAAGAGCCATCTACACTCAGTGCTTTCCTTACCACCTCCCTCCCATTCACTCCATCCACCGCAGCTGCCTCCCACCTCTGTCAGACTCCTGAAGAGTCACTCGTGCCTTTTTCCATCTCCCTTTTTCTTGATCTTCAGTGGATTAAACCTTAACTCTCAATTGAAACACCTCTCTGATTTATATTCTCCCCTGGTTTTCCTCCTACCACTCCCTCTGCTCACTTTATTCATTAACTCCTCTTTCTCTCCCACCTTCTCAAATGTAGAAAGTCCTTCAGGTGCCCACTTGGCTTCTTTTCACCCCACTCTACTGTCTCCATGATTTACATTACTCTTCTGTTACCTTTATGATTGGATAAACATAAATTCCTAAATATGGATGTTCATTCATAACATCTATCTTGAGTTACAGATTATTTTTTTTCTGGGCAATTCTGATCAATATTTTTTAAAATATATTTTATTGATTTTTTTTTTTTTTACAGAGAGGAAGGGAGAGGGATAGAGAGTTAGAAACATGGATGAGAGGGAAACATCAATCAGTTGCCTCCTGCACACTTCCTCACTGGGGATGTGCACACAACCAAGGTACATGCCCTTGACAAATCGAACCCGGGACCCTTGAGTCTGCAGGTTGACGATCTATCCACTGAGCCAAATCGGTTTATGGCCTGATCTATATTTCTGAGGGCCATCTCAGAGTCAACATTTCTAAACTGAACATAGGATTCTCCCCACCACACTCACTGGTTTTCCGACCTGCAGCTTCTATTCCTCTTGTACTAGTAGTACCTGTTCTCTGCCTGTGGTTCACAAGCCAGCGTCTGATCAGAATCACCTTGAGGGCTTGTGGCAAACTCCACACCTACTTTCTGATTCAGTAGACCTGGGATGGGGCTGTAGACATTGCATTTCTATAAAGTGACCAGGTGACATTAATGCTGTTGGTCTAGGGACCACACAGAACTATTGTATATGCTCCAATAGCATTCATTATCTTCCTAAGTCACAGATTGTCACAAGTTAGCTAAGTAAATTATTTTATGCTTTTGCATTGTCTGCATAAACCCAACCTCATTAACATGACAATCAAGGTACTTCGAAAATTAGCCCTAACATTATAGTCCAGCTACTAGGTACATCTCCTTGTTCCATTCTACCCTGACTCTCACACTCATTTTTATCTGTGTTCAATGTTAGCCATATTCAAACATCATTTCTCAAACATGTGATTCTTTCATCTTTCATGTCTCTGTGCCAACTGGGAATGGCCTTCTCTTCTTCACTTGTAAAAGTCCTATTTACACTTCACCACCCATATTACAAATTACCCCGAGGCACCTCTGGGTATCTCCCTTAACTCTTCCTATGACATTTTGTTACATCTCTTTTTCAATTTGACTTTCGTTATGATTGGATCAGCTAGATCAGTGGTCGGCAAACTGAGGCTCATGAGCCACATGCGGCTCTTTGGCCTGTTGAGTGTGGCTCTTCCACAACATACCATGGCCTAAGCAAGTCTGTTTTGAAGTGGCAGTAGAAGAAATTTAAGTTTAAAAAATTTGGCTCTCAAAAGAAATGTCAGTCATTGTACTGTTGATATTTGGCTCTGTTGACTAATGAGTTTGCCGACCACCGATAGGTGAAGATTCATATTTTATTCACCTATGTTTATCTAGCACTTAACACAGTGAGCCCAATTCAGAGGGACACATTGAGTGCCAGTTTCTTGTGAAATAAGGACAGTTTTGTTATCATCAATAGAAAAGGGTTGTTATGCCACAGTCAATAGTGCTAAGAGATTTCATGAAGGACCCTCCCCAAAAACACATAGTCACTTTTGTTACGACTATATTGCCAAGACAAAAAGTTTTAACTCCGAACTGATTTTTAACTTTAATTCTTGAAAGCTGTAATCTTTGAGGATTCTTTCCTTGTTCAGTCTGGAAAGATTCATAACAAATATTCAACAAATGTTTCATACATCATTTGAAAATTCAAACTATACAATGGCTTAAATTTCATGCAAATAATGCTATATATTTTTTAAAAATTACCTTAATGCTTTCCTTTCTTTCTTGATTAGGGAATTCCGAAATGACTTTCTAGAACTTCTGAGGAGACGCTTTGGTAAGCACTTTATGTATTGTGCACAGGAAACTTTCTGGTGTATAACCTGCTCAAGATCAATAGTTTCACATTTTGTTCTTAGGCACTAAGAGAGTTCACAACAACATTGTTTATAATGAGTATATCAGCCATCGAGAGCACATCCACATGAATGCCACTCAGTGGGAAACTCTGACTGACTTTACCAAGTGGCTGGGCAGAGAAGGTAAGAATGAGACATATTTGAATAACAGCAATTATGTGGCTTCATTTCAGGGAGAGACAGAGTGTCATAGTTTCTATGTAAATTTATTGGAAAGAAGATTAGTAAGGTAATTTTAAAAATGTGGACCCTGGCTGGTATGGCTCAGTTGGAATCTCATCCCATACATCAAAATGTCATGGGTTCAATTTCTGGTTAGGGCACATGCCCAGAGTGGGGGTTTGGTCCCCAGTCAGGGTACATATGATGTTTCTCTCTCACATTGATGTTTCTCTCCTCCCTTCCTCTCTCAAATCAATAAAAACATATAAAATATTTTAAAACAAACAAAACAAAACAAAACAAAAAGACTGTGGAGTCCTAGCTGATGTAGCTCGGTTAGAATGTCGTCCCATACAGCTGAGGGTTGAGGGTTCAATTCCAGGTCGATGGTTCAATCCTGGGTGCAGGGTTCAATTCAGATCAGGGCAAGTACTAGAGGCAACTAATGTTTCTCACATTGATGTTTCTCTCTTTTTCCTCTCCTTTCCTCTTTCTCTAGAATCAGTGAAAAACATATTCCCTGGGTGAGGGTTAAAAAACAAAATAGGGAGAGGAACGTAATATTCCAGGGTTGATTTTGTGTATTACAATTAAATATAAATATATGGAATCTTTTGATAGTGCCAAGATTTATCACTGAAGCAACTTCTCATTTAGATTAAGGATCATTGTCAGTCCTCTTCCAGTTTTGCCCCCATATTCATTCTTATCCCTCTTAAGTAGATTTTTTAAATGTATTGCTTTATTCATTTTTAATCTCATAGGATGAAAAGTTGTGGAGAAGAAGGAAATTTTGTGTCAATGTATTACCTATTCAATGTTTTACTTACTCAGTGTGCCATTTTATTTCATTTTAGGGGAATAATTTCTACTTAGTTACATTAACAAAATATCATGTACTCATTGGATGTTAGATACACACAGTTGATTAATTACTAAGCAAGATAATACTTCTTTCATGTGTTTTCCTTGTTTAAATATGTTCCCTCAATCTAGTGGCTAAAAATCTGAATAGTAATTTATGTTCAAAGACAGATACTATTCCACTTGTAATACATAAATCTCATTAACTGTAAATATAGAAAATTCATGTACTGCAGGAATTTTTATATTTGAATGGATGTGTAAATAATGCAAAGATAGAACATTTATATTTACCTTCAGCTTTGATTATGTACAAATTTATGATGTCTGTGTGTTTTTTAAGGCTTGTGCAAAGTGGATGAGACACCTAAAGGCTGGTATATTCAGTATATAGACAGGGACCCAGAAACTATCCGCCGGCAACTGGAACTAGAGAAAAAGAAGAAGCAGGACCTTGATGATGAAGAAAAAACTGCTAAATTTATTGAAGAACAAGTGAGAAGAGGTCTGGAAGGGAAAGAACAGGTGGGCATAATATTATTCAGAGAGGCAATAGAAAGAGGGCTAAAGAAGCAAAATTGCTTGTTTTGTTAGATATTTTGTTAAGTATTGAATTGAGTTTTGTTGGTATTGTGCCTTAACTAGGAGGAGAAAGATCATGGCCGAGTGTAAAAGGTCAGATTTTGGAGTTGAGACAAACTGGGTCAATTCCTGCTTATTTACTTGACAATCTTACGTAATTATATAACCTTCCAAACCTCAGTGTTCGTAGCTCTCAAATGAGGCGTGATGACAAAGAAATAAGCAGATAATTTATCCTGATTGTAATTAATGCTGAGCTGGAGATAAACTGTGTGGGAGAGTAAGGGGCCAGAGCTTGCTCCAGCCTGGGGAGGACATAAAATATTTGAGGGTAAATAAAATTCCTGGGTTGAGAAGTCTTTAAAGAAGTAATGACAACACACGAGTAAATGGGGGAGGGAGCGTGAGCATGGTGATGGTTCAGGGGTTAGAATAAGTAGATCAAAGCATTTATTTCTTTTTTCTTTTTTTTAAATTTAATAAATATTTATTGTTCAGATTATTACAATGTCCCTCTTTTTTGCCCCATAACTCCCCTCCACCCAGTTCCTACCCCACCCTCTGCCCTTACCTCCCCCCCACTGTCCTTGTCTATAGGTGTATGATTTTTGTCCAGTCTCTTCCCACACCCCACACACACCCCATTCCCCTAAGAATTGTCAGTCCATTCCCTTTCTATGCCCCTGATTCTATTATATTCACAGTTTATTCTGTTCATCAGATTTTTTTTTTTACATTTTTTATTTTTTTATTTTTTTTCATCTTTATTGTTCAGTTTATTAATTACATTGTTCCCTTTCTCCCCCCCCCCCATAGTTCCCCTCCACCTGGTACCCATCCCACCCTCCACCCTCACCCCCCTCCACTATCCTCTCCCATAGTTGCAGATTTTTGTCCAGTCTCTTGCTGCACTTCACACACCCCCTTTCTCCCCAAGAGTTGTCATTCCATTCCCTCTTTATGTCCGTGATTCTTTTACATTCACCAGTTTATCCTGTTCATCAGCTTATTAATTCACTTGGTTTTTAGATTCATTTGTTGATAGATGTGCATTTGGTGTTCATAATTTACACTTTTATCTTTTTCTTCTTCCTCTTCTTAAAGAATATCTTTCAGCATTTCATATAATATTGGCTTGGTGGTGATGAACTCCTTTAGCTTTTTCTTATCTGTGAAGCACTTTACCTGACCCTCAATTCTGCATGATAGCTTTGCTGGATAGAGTAATCTTGATTGTAGATTCTTGCTATTCATCACTTTGAATATTTCTTGCCACTCCCGTCTGGCCTGCATCGTTTCTGTTGAGAAATCTGCTGACAATCCTATGGGTGCTCCCTTATAGGTAACTAACTGTTTTTCTCTTGCTGCTTTTAATATTCTCTCTTTGTCTTTTGCTCATGGCATTTTAATTATGATGTGCCTTGGTGTGGTCCTCTTAGGGTTCCTATATATTGGGGTTAGGTGCACTTCTTGGACTCCTAAGTCAATTTCTTTCACCAGGTGTGGGAAATTTTCAGTCACTATTTCTTCAAATAGGTTTTCATTGTCTTGGTCTCTCTCTTTTTCTGGCACCCCTATAATTCGGATGTTGTTATGCTTGAGGTTGTCCCAGAGGCCCCTTACATTATCTTCAATTTTTTGGATTCTTTTGGTTTCTTGCTTTTTCAGCTGAGTGGATTTTACTTTTTTGTATTTCAAATCTTTAACTTGGTTCTTGGGGTGCTCCAGAGCACTTTTAGGTCTTTGTATAATATTTGTTATTTCAGTCAGTGTATACTTAATTTCTGGTTGGTCCTTTTTCATATCCTTGAGAGTCTCATTCATATCCTTGTAGGTCTCGTTCATTTCCTTGTAGGACTCATTCATTTCCATGTTGGTCTTGATCATTTCTACATTGGTCTTGATCATTTCCTTGCAGGTCTCGTTCATATCCTTGAGGGTCTCGTTCATTTCCTTTGCAGTCTTGCTTATTTCCTTATAGGCCTCGACTTTTTGTTGGAACCTCTTGAGAAGCCCTATAACTGTGGTTTTGAATTCCATGTCCAGTCGTTTTTTTTCCCTCCCATTTCTTTCACATCTGATTTCTTTCCATGTCTCTGCATGGTGGCTGCTTCCCTGAGTTGGTCAATTAGCTTTGTGTGGTAGACTTCCTACAAGGGACAGTGGGTCAGCCCTCCCAGTTACCTGAGGTGGATATGGGTTGCACAGTCTTGCTGAAGTTAAGCTCAGGTTAATCGTTGTTAGCACTTGGAGGGGTTGACCTCCAGGCCAATTGTCTGAAGCTCAGCTGTGCTCAGGTTGGATGGGCGGAGTCTCCTGGCCAAGCAGACAGCGTTAGCTCCGCCCTATGTGGCCCCAGGGACTCTGCAGGTGCCAATGGCTGCCAGCACCTCTGAGAGAGAGCTGCTGCCAAGCTCCACCAGCTGCCGGGGAATTCAGACTCTCCCCAAATGCATCTGCACACCCAATGTCTCACCCAGGGTCGTAAAACAAAGCAGTCTGTTGGTTTCCCGAATGAGAGAGCAAGTCTCGAGCGCTCTCTACGCAGTTACGCAGCTGCGCTGTTCCCAAGTTCACGCACAAGCTCCCTTCTCCACAAGCCGGCAGACCCCGAGCTTTGGCGTGCCCTCCCACTGTCCAGTTTTTACCCCGTATGATAGTGGGTTCCCTGGACTTCGCCCAGAGCTGGAGAATCAGGCCAGTGGGACATCTTTGTCTCCCCGTTCGAGAAAACTGGCCAGTTTTCAGCCGCCCACCCTATCCGCGGTGCGTGCGCTCCAAACCTCTCTCCCCGCGAATCTTCAACGCTGTCCGCCACCACTCCTCAGAGTCACAGTGTCTTATCTTCACTTTTATTTGTGGAATTTTTACTCGGCCAGCTTTCTGGTGATTCTGGATGGTGTTTGTTCTTTCATTGAGTTGTAGTTTTAAAATTGCTGTGTATGACGGTAAGATAGGTGTTTTGCCTATGCCGCCATCTTGGTTCCTCCCCTCCAGCTGTTCATCAGATTTTTTTAAAAATATATTTTTATTGATTTTTTACAGGGCGGAAGGGAGAGGGATAGAAAGCCAGAAACATCGATGAGAGAGAAACATCGATCAGCTGCCTCTTGCACGCCCCCTACTGGGGATGTGCCTGCAGCCAAGGTACATGCCCTTGACCAGAATCGAACCTGGGACCCTTCAGTCCGCAGTTCGACGCTCTATCCACTGAGCCAAACCGGTCTTGGCTGTTCATCAGATTTTTAATTCACTTGATTTTTAGATTCACTTGATAGATATGTATTTGTTATTCATAATTTTTATCTTTACCTTTTTCTTCTTCTTCCTCCTCTTCTGAAAGAATACCTTTCAGCTTTTCATATAATACTGGTTTGGTGTTGATGAACTCCTTTAGCTTTTTCTTATCTGTGAAACTCTTTATCTGACCTTCAGTCCTGAATGATAGCTTTGCTGGGCAGAGTAATCTTGGTTGTAGATTCTTGCTATTCATCACTTTGAATATTTCTTGCCACTTCCATCTGGCCTGTATAGTTTCTGTTGAGAAATCAGCTAACAATCATATCAGTGCTGCTTTGTAAGTAATTAACCATTTTTCTCTTGCTACTTTTAATATTCTCTCTTTGTCTTTTGCTCTTGGCATTTTAATTATGATGTGTCTTGGTGTGGTCCTCTTTGGACTCCTTTTGTTTGGGGTTCTGTGTGTTTCCTGGACTTGTATTTCTTTCACCAAGTAGGGGAAGTTTTCAATCATTATTTCTTCAAATAGGTTTTCATTATCTTGCTCTCTCTATTCTTCTGGCACCCCTATAATTCGGATGTTAGTACGCTTGAGGTTGTCCCAGAGGCTCCTTACACTATCTTCAAATTTTTGGATTCTTTTTTTCTTTTTGCTTTTCCAGCTGAGTGTTTTTTGCTTCTTTGTATTTCAAATCATTGATTTGATTCTTGTAGTCCTCTAGTCTGCTGTTGGGTGTCTGTATAATATTTTTTATTTCAGTCAGTGTATGCTTAATTTCTCGTTGGTCCTTTTTCATGTCCTCAAGGGTCTCACTAAATTTATCGGTCTTTTCTAGGAAATTCTTGAAAAACCTTGTAACTGTGGTTTTGAACTATATATTCAGTTGTTTGTTTTCCTCCATTTCTTTCATTTGTGATTTGTTTTTTTTGTCTTCGTATTTTCGCTGCTTCCCTGAGTTGTTAGGGTAGCTTTGTGTGCTAGGTTTCCTATATGTCCCAGTCCTTGGCTTTCCCAGTTACCTGAGGAGGACACTCTTGGTGCACCTCTTTGTGGACTGTGTGTACAGCCTTGTTGTAGTTAAGTCTTGGTTGTTGTTGGTATCACTAGGAGGAATTGACCTCCAGGCAAATTGGCTGTAAGAATCAGCTGTGTCTATTATGAGAGAACTTCTTTGCTGGAGACAGCTTTATGATACAAAACTTGCATAATTGCAAAAGCCTCTGTGCTCAGCTTGGTCGGGGTGGAGTCTCAGGGCTGAGCAGACAGCCTTAGCTTCCCATCAGCTCTGCCCTAAGAGGTCCCTGGGTCTCAGTATCCCTCAGTAATTGCTGCAAGTACCTCTATAAAAAACAAAGCACCTCTAGTTTCACCCACTGCCAGACAGTCCAGTTTCTCCCCCAATGAATCTGGATTCCCAGATTCTCACTCAGAACTGGAGTTCAGTGCAGTTGGAACTGGGGTTCAGCACAGTCAGGACCTTTTGTCTCCTTCCTGCTAGAGAAAGCCAGCAGCACACTCAACAGTCCGTCCTCTCTGCACTCATTCACGCGCGTGCCTCCAGACCTCTGCCTTTCACAGTTCCCCTGAGTTTCCGGCTGACAGTCCAGATTCCTCCCCCAGGGTCTTGCCTGGAACTGAGGTTCAATGCAGTTAGGAGCTTTTGTCTCCCACTAGAGAAAGCCAACCAGGCACCCTGCCACCCATTCTCTTCGTGCGCATGTTTCCATACCTCAGACTTTTGCAGCTCCTCTGATTCTCCATGTGCTTTTCACTTTCCTCCTAGTTGTAGAATTTCCACTCAACCAGCTTTCCTGTGGTTCTAGATGATGTCCGTTTTGTCTTTTGGTTATAGTTTTGAAATTGTCATGCAAGGCAGCAGTTTAGGTGTTTACCTATGCTGCCATCTTGGTTTCTCCCTTTCAAGGCATTTATTTCTAAATTATTGATTAGATATCTCCTAAGTGCCAGGCACTTTTCTAGGCATGGGGTATACAACGGAAAACAAAAGATAAAAAATTCTATGAAATAATTTTTAATTGGAGAATATTTACAATACATATAATTTTTTCATTAGAGTGTTTATCATGTTAGAGTTGTATATTAGAGCTACATTGCAGCATAGGTAGCAAGTACTAATATAGGAGTATTGAATATTGATAGTAAATGCTCTATGAACCAACCTTCAAATTATTTTTCTTCTCAAGGAAGCCCCTGTTTTTACAGAATTAAGCAGAGAAAATGATGAAGAGAAAGGTAATTTTACTTATTTTTCGGTTATTATTGTGGATGCTTTTGTATTGGTTCTGCTAAAAGTTGACATGTTTGGAATCAAGATGAAATCTGTCAGGATTGCATTGTTCTCATTGATAAAAAAGCATTACTCATGAATTGGATAGGGTGCCCTCAGCTACAAATAAAAACAAAACTGGCAAATAACAAATTAGCCTAAACAGTAAGGAACTATTTTGTCATACCAAGAGTTCCAGAGGTAGGGTAGTTCCGGCTGCTGTACTATCAGCAGCTGGACACGAGGTGGCTGCTGGCACTTCCAACTGTGGTGTGCAGCCCCAGCATTGTTCCGAGGATGACAGACAGAGCATCTCTACAGAAGTTCCTTATGAGCAGATACTTTTCCCACCGTTGAACTTCTTTTTGGATGTCATTGGTCACATATCCACCTCAAGAAATGTCCCGGGCAAGGGAATGGGATTGTTTTGATTTATTTAGACCAAAAGAACCTTACTAATCACCTCCCAAGGGTCCCACCTTGTAATCCTAATGCCTTGGGTATTACCTTTGCAGCTAATTCAAGTATGAATTTTGGGAGATGCAAACTTTCAGACTATTACATCCTTTGAGCCATGTTTGAGAGGTATGGACACCTAAACATAATTGAATTCCTATTAGTGAAGGGAGTGCAGGCTGTCTGCTATAGTGCTCAATAATGAAGGTCTTTCCCAGCCCATCCAGCATATTCTACAGGAATTTATGACCTCTGGATGGGACCATTCCAGTTCTCATTTATTCAGAATGCCCACGGAAAACAACAAAAACAAAATGCCCGTAAATTTCTATGTGGACATATTGTGGTATCTTATCTGATAATTTTTATTATCATTTTCCTGAAATATGGAATACCAATTTTTCTCTCCTAGTGGCATTTAATTTGAATAAAGGAGCATGTAGTTCGACAGCAACATCTTCCAAGTCAAGGTGAGCTGCATGAACAGGTATCTTAGAAATTGAGAATTTCTGTGTAATATTGATGACTATGTTTTAAAAGCTGCAGGATTAAAAACAAAACAAAACTGCAGTATTGTGAATTATTTTTTTTCTGGTTGTACTTTTTGTTTTTTGCTTGATGTCTGGTGTGTGTGTGTGTGTGTGTGTGTGTGTGTGTTGGGGGTGATTAGCAGCTTTTTTTTTTCTTATACTTGCCTATCATAAGATGAATGTGTCTTCTGAGGAAAGGGTTATTATGATTAAAGGCTTCACATGAGTAAACTATTACTTCTCCATGCATGCTTCCCCACTTAATGGTTCCTCTGCTATTGCATTATTGTTTTTTTTTCTGTCATAGTACACTTAGCAAGTTTAAATGTTAGGTAGGGTATACATTTTTTGCTTTACCTGCTATGTTACAGTTTTCTGAGAACAGAGACTAAGTTATTGAGCCATCTCCTTGTTATACTACCTAGGACAGTACAAATGCACTAGTGGTCACTCAATAATAATTGCCTTCTCTTCGAGACTAGATGGTATAGTATAGGCAGGAGTCCACCACATAGTGAATACTTAAGTCATTGTTGGTTGTGTCTTTGTGACAACCATTTAACTCTGCTGTCAGAGTGAGAAAGCAAACATAGGCGTATGTAAATAAATGAGAATGCTGTGTTCCAATAACATATTTGTAAAATTAGGCCACAGACTGGATTTTGTCCTCAGGCTGCAGTTTGCCAAACCCTGGTATAGCAAGTACTAAGGTAATTCTCACTTTTTATGTTCTTTTCTAGTTAATCTAGAGGATAGGTGCAAGAAGTCATGCACCAGTGGAGCCCCTCGGCCTGGCCTTTGGGATTGGGCAGAAACTGGCTCTGTGACATCCCCTGAGGGGTCCCAGATTTTGAGAGGGTGCAGGCCAGGCTGAGGGATCCCACCGGTGCACAATCAGGGCCGGGGAGGAACGCAGGTTGGCCAGTATACGGCAGCAGCACATCCAAGGATTCAGCAAGCCTGAGGGGAGCTGGTGAAGGATGAAGAAAAGATGAACAAAGAGAATAAGCTAGGTCTAGGTGAGTCTTCTGTGCCTTGCTAAGACCACAGAAAAGATCCAGACTGTAAGCTGAGCCTATATTTTATAGTCAGAGGTAAACAAGGTAATTTACAATGTTCTTATAAGTTTCACTTGTTTTTGCAGCACTTGCTGCACCTCCCACAACCTATTAGCTACCCAGGAAAGATCTAGGGAGCTTCACAAGATCAAGCTTAATTATGCTAAGAGGGCTGAACCTTCTAAGCTGGGACTTGTTTGTGGCTTTGCCAATAGGTCAGTCCCAGGCTTAACCATACAACTGCTCGCTACAGGCCAACTTGGAAGGGAATGTGGGAGGGCTCCAGGGTATGTCCGGCCCATCTTGCTCAGTCCTGATCTGCCAGACCCCAGAAGCAAGCTCACCTACTGTTTGGAGCATCTGCCCCCTGGTGGTCAGTATATGTCATAGCGACAGGTCGATTGGTCAACTGTCAGACCCCTGGTGGTCACTGCATGTCATAGTGAGCAGTTGAGAGGCCTTAGCATATCATTAGCATATTACACTTTGGTTGAACAGCCAAGGCCAACTAGACACTTAGCATATTAGGCTTTTATTATATAGACTAGAGACCTGGTGCACGAAATTTATGCAAGCGGGTGGGGGGCTGTCCTTTAGCCCAACCCTGGTGGGATCGGGCCTAAACAGGCAGTCGGACAACCCTCTCACAATCCAAGACTGCTGGCTCCCAACTGCTCATATGCCTGTCTTCCTGTTTGATCACCTGCTGACCACTCCCCTACCAGCCTGATTGATGTCTAACTGCCCCCCTGCCAGCCTGTTTGCCCCCAACTTCCCTCCTCTGCTGGTCTGGTCACCCCTAACTGCCCTCCCCTACAGGCTTGATTGCTACCAACTGCCCTCCCTTGCAGGCCTGGTCCCTCCCAACTACCCTCCCCCATAGACCTGGTAACCCCTAACTGCCCTTCCCTGTTGGCCTGGTTCCCCCCCAACTGCTCTCCCCTGCAGGCCTGGGTCCCCCCAGCTGCCCTTCCTTGCAGGCCCGGTCACCCCCAACTTCCCTCCTTTGCCAGCCTGGTCACTCCTAACTACCCTCCCCTGCAGGCTTGATCACCCCCAACTGCCCTCCCCTGCTGGCCATCTTGTGGTGGTCATCTTGTGTCCATATGGGGGCAGGATCTTTGACCACATGAGGGCAGCCGTTTTGTGTGTTAGAGTGATGGTCAATCTGCATATTATTCTTTTATTAGACAGGATAGAGGCCTGGTGCATGGGTGGGGGCCAGCTGGTTTGCCTTGAAGGGTGTCCCGGATCAGGTGGGGGTTCCCTTGGGATGTAGGGTGGCCTGAGTGAGGGACCTGTGGTGGTTTTGAGGCTGGCTATGCCCTGGTATCGACCCAAGCTGAGGCCCTGGTATCTGGAATTCATTTATCTTCTACAATAGAAACTTTGTAGCCTGGAGTGGAGCCATGCCTGCTGTTCACTCAGTGGCAGCAGCCATTTCTGTTGGAATTTATTTACCTTCTGTAATTGAAACTTTGTGGCTTAGAGTGCAGGCCTAGGCCAGCCAGGGCTGCAGAAGCTTGGCTTCGTCCCATCGCTGGGGACAACCCTAGCCTCTGCTCTCTCCAGTTCTATGGCTGCCGCCATTTCTGTTGGGATTTATGTATCTTCTATAATTGAAACTTTGTACCATTGAGTGGAGGCCTAGGCTGGTAAGGTCATGCAGAAAGCTTGGCTTCCTCCATTGCTGGGGAAACCTAAGCCTTGTTTCTGCTCTCAGAGGCTGCAGCCATCTTGGTTGGGGTTTATTTGCATATTAACTCCTGATTATCTGGTGGGTGTGGCTTGTGGGTGTAGCAGAGGTATAATCAGTTTGCATATTACTCTTTTATTAGATAGGATATTCTTTTACAAATTATCCACTATTTGTGATATGCAAGGCATTCAGTTTGGTTAAAGAGGTTAAAAAGCTAAATATGAGAAGATGTTCGGGAAAGTACCAGCATATATGTGGAGTCAGTTTTAAACTGTATTTTACATGTTTCTTTTTGAGGCTCTCAGTCTTTGGGGGGTAGAGTGGCGTTAATTTACTAGTATAGGCCAGTGCCTCCTTGGCATTACTAGAGTGGCTAGGAGAATTGAAGGAAATGGACTGGCTGAGTCAGCAATGTATAACTGCTTCAGATTGGCTTGCCAAATGTCTTAGCTTTAATCAAAATATTTGAGAGTGAACACCTACATTAGGTATCATGAAGAAGTTGGTTAATTGAGTTCTATATATGATAAATCTAAAAATTCTTTTTAATTTTTTAAAAGTATATTTTATTGATTTTTACCGAGAAGAAGGGAGAGGGATAGAGAGTTAGAAACATCAATGAGAGAGAAACATTGATCTGCTGCCTCCTGCACACCCCCTACTGGAGATGTGGCTGCAACCAAGATACATGCCCTTGACCGGAATCGAACCTGGGACCCTTCAGTCCGCAGGCTGATGCTCTATCCACTGAGCCAGACCGGTTTTGGCTGAAAATTCTTTTTAAAATACTGAGATGACCTAGAAGACAGACTTGAATATATCATAACATACATGTCACGTGGTTTTACACCCTTCTGTTTTTTTTCCATTTCCTTTTATTATTTGTTATATCTAAGTGTAGATAAAGGTAAAGGTTGGTCCCAGTGGTGCTCAAATTCATCACCCTTGTATTAGTTTTCTATGACTGTGGTAATAAACTAGGTGGCTTGAAACAATGAAAACTCTTTTGCCTCTAGAGGTCAGAATTCTGAAATCAAGGTATCTGCAGGGCTTTGCTCCCCCAGAGGCCCTGGAGGGGAATCAGCTCAGGTGGCTACTTGCTTTCTTTGGCTTGGGGCTGCGTGATCAGTCTTTAAATTTCTCTTTGCTTTGTCTTCATGTCACCTTATGTGTATGTGTCAGATCTCCCTCTGTTTCTCTCTTAAAAGAATGCTCTAATGCTGCCTTTAAATGCTTTAAATTTTTAAAATATATTTAAAACAAATGATGGGAAATAATTCTATTGTATTTTTTAATTATCACACTTATTTTTTTATTATCTCCACTATAGTTTTGTGCAAATATTTATCTGTTTCATCCTTTGTAGAAATGACAGATTAAAGAATTAGACTGGTAAGATTAATTTAGTCAGCAAAACTTAATTTAGCACCTATTTTATGTGAGTCACATCATAATTACTGCTACATTGCAGGGGGAAGAAATTATACATATGGCTCCCTCCCTCCTATAAATGAGGAATCATATGTACAAATGATTGTAATATATCGTGGAGTGTGATGTATGCCATGAAGTGCTATGGCATTTTAAAAAATGGCAATTCAAGAAACCTCATGAATAATGGATCACAAAGAATTTTAACAAATGGAGATAAATGGGGAGATTCTTATAGGTATAAAAGAAGCGTGTGAAAATTTGCAAAGGCATGAAGCACAGGGCATGGCTCAGTTAATAGCAAATTGTTTACAGTGGCAAGGGAACATAAAAATCAGATATACACTGGGGTAAGTGATGACAATTTTATATCGGCATTAAAATTGCCCTAACTGGTTTGGCTCAGTGGATAGATCATCGGCCTTTGGACTGAAGGGTTCCACCTTCAATTCTGGTCAAGGCATGTACCTTGATTGCGGAACATCCCCAGTAGGGGGTGTGCAGGAGGCAGCTGTTTCTAACTCTGTTGCTCTCCCTTCCTCTCTGTAAAAAAAAATCAATAAGATATATTTTTTAAAAATTGGAATTTATACTGTCAAGTAGAAGGTTAGGCAATAAAAAATATATAAATGACATGTTAACACCTTTGCTTTAAAAAATAGAGCTGACAATAATGTGTTAGACTTCTAGCAATCATTTTACAAACATTTAATCCTTGCAGTTGAGCTCAGAGTTGGGTCACATTATTATCCCCATCATAGTAATCATAATAATAAAAAGCTAATATGCTGCTGGTCGGGACGCCATAATGAGTAAGGACTGGTTGCAGGAGGCTGCTATACAGCGGGGTGGAAGCAGGGAGGAGGTGGGACCATCCCATGCCAGGGAGGGTGGGGGTGAGAGTCCGTAGCGCCCTCCTCACCAGTCCTTCGCCACCCATCAGAGCACCCCCTGCCCACCTGCTAGGGGAAGGAGCACGCCGCAGGCAGAAGGCTTCCACACTCTCCTCCGGTGCCATGATGGGGCGGAGCTGCTGCGGTGCTCTGGAGACAGGGTAGACAGGGTGGAAGCGGGGAGGCGCCCCCCAAAGAGGTCTCTGGAAGGACTGAGGGCGGGGCTTGCAGTGGCCAGAGAAAGCCAGCTCCACACTGGAGCTCTGTGTGGAGAGGTTCCGGTGTCAAGGCAGGGCAACATCACACAATTTTGCATGCTGGACTCCTAGTTTACAGGTGAGGAACTGAAGCTTAGAAAAGTTCATTACTCAAAGTTCTAAGAGAAGTAGCCTCAATCCCTGATCTGCCTAACATTGAAGCCAATGCTGTCATCACTCTGCTATTCCGGTTCTATTGACTCTCGCTCCAAGAGTAAGGAGAAGGTAATGGGAGATAAAGACAGGAAGGGTTATATGTTCTCCTGGTGCTGAGTTCTTCATTCTTAACTGCTTAAAATTAGAATCCTAAGTACCAACTTTAGCCAGAGAAAGTCAGTCAATGACTCCTTCGTTGCTTCCACCAATCTGTTATAAATGAATCATGTAACAAACTTCTTCTGTTATTCTGCATGTTCTAAAGTCTTTCTCTGTGTAGTTTTGTTAACAAGCACGGTTCTTTTTCTTGTCAGTTCTTTGGGACCAAGTGCATTGAAGGTGATAGAGGCCACAGCTTCAGTGAAACGGAAAGAACCTTCCCATAGCTCAGCTCAATCAAAAGAAAAGAAGAAAAAGAAGTCTGCACTGGATGAAATCATGGAGGTACAGTTGATGAACTTCCTGTGCGCTCTTTAGCATTGGAGGAATGATGCAACTTAAACTAAGGAAACTTTAATAGTTTCATCATTGTTTGATTACTATAAAGTTCAAAAATGTGCACATGCTACGTTAGGAAAAAGGAGCCTAAATGCAGTTTCACTGGAATAGAATTAGAATTCCCCACAAGCTTAGTTTTCTTGCTGCAAGTGTTGTCTTCAGAACTCTCCATGCAACTATGTGGAGTTCAAAGAGAAGGACTTCAGTGGTAATGGAAGCTAGACATGAAAGCTCTGTTTCCCTTCGGTGGCTGTGAAATGGGCATTCTCCAAAGATTCTCCTCCCTCCCCCCAACCTTTGCTCTCCTGTTGTCTTAACTTCAACTTGTTGCCTTTTAGCAAGTAGGAAAATAGCTGTGACATACCTAGTTTTAATTTGATTTAACCTAATGGCTAAGTTTTCAATGAGCCATTGAAAACTTATGACTCTCTGGACCTAGGGCCATACTTTTTACCTGGAGCAATTCTGCAGAAAGTTCTTAATATACTCCTAAATATTCCTTTCCCCCTTCTAATACATAACCTTACCTTATTAATAAATGTGTGAAATAAGTGGGAAAAGAGAAGGAGAATGACAGGTGAAAAAAAAGATAAGTGGATACAAGAAGCAGCTTCCCCTCCTGTAATATCATTTCCTCTAGGCTCTCCATCCCTTTTCTTCATTTATGAAGGTCTAGGAAGTTACTGTTGGGTCTTCTCTGTTACTGAGTCCTCACACAATGAGGAGCAGTCTGAAAAGCTTAAAGTATAGCATAAGAAGATGTCCGTCATTCAACAAATATTGAGTGATGTTCATTAGGTAGACATTATGTGAGGTCATGGGTCTGTAGAATAGGGATAGCTGTGTGTCACAGAGCTTTCATTCTAGTGAGGGAGATATTCCATGAACAGTGAGCAATAAACAAGTAATTACATACAAAATGCTAAGTCCTAAGGAGGTCTGAGCAGCAAGAGTGTGGAGAGAGCTTGTGCTATGGCAGGAAAGAGCTCTAAATCAGTCATGGGAAGAAAAGGTCAACATGGCTGCAGCTTGGTGAACACAAGAGTGGTAGTCTTTGAGGTTAGAGAGAGACGTAGTGGGAATACCAGAGAAGTCGTATAGGCTATGACAAAGAATTTTTAAATTTAATTCAAAGGAAAAGAGAAAGCCAGATATACCTGCTTTGAATATAATACATGCTAATTTTAAAATGTTTTTTGTCAAATTGGAAATTTGGAGGAATTGAAATGAGGTTTTTGATCAGCCAAAGAAAACATTATTCAGTCCACTGAAAGTTGGTACTTAGGATTCTAACTTTAAGCAGTTGAAAAAGAAAAGGACATGATATAAAGCCATAATGGCCGGTAGGACTTCTGTTCTTTTTTTTCCTTTTTTTTTTTTTTAACTCTTTATTGTTTAAAGTATTATATAAGTCTCCTTTTTCCCCCCATTAACCTCTCCCTAGCCTCCCCCACCCCCCAAGCACATGCCCTCACACCCTCTACCGCCTCAGTGTGTGTCCATTGGTTATGCTCATATGCATGCATACAAGTCCTTTGGTTGATCTCTTACCCCTTCACCCCCTGCCTTTCCTCATAGGTTGGACAGTCTGTTCGATGCTTCAATAACTCTGGTTCTATTTTTGCCCATCAGTTTATGTTTTTCATTATATTCCACTAATGAGTGCGATCATGTGATATTTATCTTTCTCTGACTGACTTATTTCGCTTAGCATAATGCTTTCCAGTTCCATCCATGGTGACGCAAATGGTAAGAATTCCTTCTTTTTTACAGCAGCATAGTATTCCATTTTGTAGATGTACCACAGTTTTCTAATCCACTCATCAGCTGATGAGCACTTACTAATAGGCTGTTTCCAAATCTTAGCTATTGTAAATTGTGCTGCTATGAAAATAGAGGTGCATATATCCTTTCTGATAGGTGTTTCTGTTTTCTTGGGATATATTCCTAGAAGTGGGATGACTGGGTCAAATGGAAATCCCATTTTTAATTTTTTGAGGAAACACCATACTGTCTTCCACAGTGGCTGCACCAGTCTGCAATTCCCACTAGCAGTGTAAGAAGGTTCCTTTTCCTCCGCATCCTTGCCAGCACTTGTTTGTTGATTTGTTGATGATAACCATTCTGATTGGTGTGAGGTGGTACCTCATTGTTGTTTTGATTTGCATCTATCAGGTGGTTAGTGATTATCTTCCTTCTGTTAAGTTGTATGAGTTCCCTATAAATTTTGGAGATTAAACCCTTATCGGAGATAACATTGGCAAATATGTTCTCCCATGCAGTGGGCTTTCTTGTTGTTTTGTTGATGGTTTCTTTTGCTGTACGGAGACTTTTTATGTTGATATAGTCCCATTTGTTTATTTTCTCCTTAGCTTCCATTGTTCTAGGAGCTGTATTAGGAAAGGTATTACTACAACAAATCAGCTGTATCAGTAAAGATTTGCTGCCCATGGCTGCTTCTAAGATTTTTATAGTTTCCCATCTTACATTTAAGTCCTTTTACCATTTTGAGTTTATTTTTGTATATGGTGTTAAGTTGGTGATTTAGTTTTGTTTTTTGGGGTTTTTTTTTTTTTTTTTTGCATGTATCTGTCTAATTTTCCTAACACCATTTATTGAAGAAATTGTCTTAACTCCATTGTATGCTCTTGCCTCCTTTGACAAATATTAATTGAGCATAATGGCTTGGGTTGATTTCTGGATTCTCTGTTCTGTTCCATTGGTCTGTATGTCTGTTCTTGTGCCAGTACCAGTCAGTTTTGAAAACAGTGGCTTTGTGGTATAGCTTGATATCTCGTATTGTGATCCCACCAACTTTGTTCTTCTTTTTCAAGATTACTGCAACTATTTGTGGTCTTTCTAAATCCTAGATGAATTTATGGAGAGTTTATTCTAGGGCTTTGAAACATGCTATTGGTATTTTAATGGGGAGTGCGTTGAATCTATAGATTGCTTTGGGTAGTATGGACATTTTAATGATGTTGAATCTTCCAATCCATGAACATGATATATTTTTCCTTTTGTTTACATCTTCCTCTATCTCTTTTTGCAGCATCCTGTAATTTTCTGAGTACAGGTCCTTTACCTCCTTAGTTAAATTAACTCCTAGGTATCTTAATTTTTTTGTTGCAGTGTTAAATGGGATTGTTATTTTTAGTTTCTCTTTCTGTGAATTCATTATTGGTGTATGAAAAAACCCTAGATTTCTGGCTGTTAATTTGTATCCTTAAGTCTAGCAGTTTTTTGATGAAATGTTTGGAGTTTTCTATGTACAGTATCATATCTGCAAATAGTGACAATTTTACTTCTTTTTTAATTTGGATGCCTTTTATTTCTTCTTCTTATTGGATGCCTTTTATTTCTTCTTGTCTGATTACTATGGCTAGCACTTCCAGTACTATGTTGAACAGGAGTGGTGAAAGTGGTTATGCCTGTCTTGTTCCTGCTCTTAGGGAAAATGGTTTTAGTTTTTGCTCATTGAGTATGATGTGGGCTCCAGGTTTGTCATATAAGGCTTTTATTATGTTTGGGTATGAGCCCTCCATTCCCACTTTGCTGAGAGTTTTTATCAGGAAAGGGTGCTAGATTTTTTCAAATGCCTCATGCATCAATTGATATTATTATGTGATTTTTGTCTCAGTTGGTTTATGTGATATATCACCTTTATTGATTTGTGGATAGTGTACCAGCCTTGCATCCCCAGAATAAATCCTGCTTGGTCATGGTATATGATCTTTCTTTTGTAATGCTAGATTCAATTTGCGAAAATTTTGCTGCGGGTAGCTCTAACTGGTTTGGCTCAGTGGGTAGAGCTTCAGTCTGTGGATTGAAGGGTCCTAGGTTCAATTCTGGTCAAGGGCATGTACCTTGGCTGTGGGCACATCCCCAATAGGGGGTGTGCAGGAGGCAGCTGATCAATGTTTCTCTCTCATCGATGTTTCTAACTCTCTATCCCTCTGCCTTCCTCTCTCTAAAAAATCAATAAAATATATTTAAAAAATAAAATGAAATAAAATTTTGTTGAGGATTTTAGCATCTGTCTTCATCAGAGATATTGGCCTGTAATTCTATTTTTTTGGAGTGTCTTTACCTGGTTTTGAGATTAAGGTAATGCTGGCTTCATAGAGCTTGGAATGTGCTTTCCTCTTGAATTTTTTGGAATAGTCTGAGCAGGATAGGTTTTAGTTCTTCTTTGAATGTTTGGTAAAATTTCCCTGTGAAGCTGTCTGGCCCTGGGCTTTGGTTTGCTGGGAGTTTTTTTATGACTGCTTCAATTTCCTCCTTAGTTATCAACCTGTTGAGATTTTTTTATTCTTCTTGATTAAGTTTTGGAAGGTTGTATTTTCCTAGGAATATGTCCATTTCCTTTAGGTTGCCCATTTTGTTGAATAGAGATGTTTATAGTTGGTTTTTTTGTTTTGTTTTTTTTTTTTAGTTTTTTTGTGTGTGTTTTTTGTTTTGTTTTGTTTACAATCCTTTGTATTTCTGTGGGGTCTGCTGTTATTTCACCTCTCTCATTTCTGCTTTTATTTGTTTGGGTCCTGTCTTTGTTTCTTGGTGAGCCTGGATAGAGGTTGGTCTATCTTATTTATCCTTTCAGTGAACCAGCTCTTGGTTTCATTAATCTTGCATTTTGGGGGGGGGGGGGTCTCTTATGTCATTTATTTCTGCTCTGATCTTTATTATCTCCTTCCTTCTGCTCTCTCTGGACTTCTCTTGTTGCTCTCTTTCTAATTCTTTAAGTTGTAGAGTTAGATAATTTATTACCAGTTTTTCTTGTTTGTTTGTTTGTTTGTTTGTTTGTTTTTTGAGTTAGGCCTGTAATGCTATGAACTTTCCTCTCAGGATTGCTTTCACTTTGTCCCCAAAGGTTTCAGATTGTTGTGTTTTTATTGTCATTCATTTCCATGATATTTTTTAATTTCTTCTTTAATCTCTTTGGTAACCCACTCATTGTTTAATATCATGCTCTTCAGCTTCCAAGTGTTTGATTTTTTTTTAAATTGTTTTTATTACAGTTGATTTCTAATATTATACCATTGTGGTCTGAGAAGATGCTTGATATGATTTCAGTCTTCTTGAATTTGGAGAGACTTTGCCTGTGATCCAGTATGTGGTCTATCTTTGAAAATGATCCATGTGCACTATAAAAGAATGTATATTCTGTAGCTTTGGGGTGAAATGTTCTGAAGATGTCAATTAAGTCCATCTGATCTAGTGAATCACTTAGGATTGCTTTTTCTTTACTGATTTTTTTGTCTAGAGGAGTTATTCATTGATGTCAGTGGGGTATTAAAGTCCCTTACTCTGATTATATTGCTGTCAATCTCTTCTTTAATATCTTCCAGAAATTTTTTTATGTATTTGGATGCTTCTGTATTGGGTACATATATGTTTACCAGAATTTTAGCCACTTTTTGTATCAAACCCTTTAGTATTATGAAGAAGGCCTTTTGTTCTTTCCATCATCCTTTTATCTACATCTTTCTTGGTGGTATGTTTTTTCCCTTCACTTTATAGGTTTTATTATCCTTTTCAAACAGAGAAGCTCCTTTTTACCATAATACTCTGTACCTAACTATGTTGTGCTAAATTGGTCTATAAGTGTTGTTTTTACCACATGAAAACATTTCCTGTTTTCTAGTTTATGACAGTCACATGGGAGGAAGCAGGGAGAGGGCAGTACTGTAGTGCTGTCAGATTGCCTTGCAGTATTGCCTAAGCAGAGGTTGCTTGTGTTTATTTTCTTGGTCAGTTGGTAGCTTTATGACATATTATTTTTAAACCAAGTTTTAAAAAATATCAAAACTCATTGTCAAAACATGTTACATGCAAATTACATTATTGATCTTCTGAGAAGTGTTTTCTGTTGTTCTTTTGCTAAATAGAATGTTATTCATACAAATTGAGATCCCATGTAATAAAAGAGTAATATGCAGATTGACCATCAGTCCAACATACAAGATGGCTGCCCCCATGTAGTCAAAGATCCTGCCCCCCATGTGGACACAAGATGGCTACCACAAGATGGCCAGCAGGGAAGGACAGTTGGAAGGGACCAGATCTGCAAGGGAGGGCAGTTGGGGGTGATCAAGCCTGCAGGGGAGGGCAGTTAGGGGTGACCAGGCTGGCAGAGGAGGGAAGTTGGGGGTGACCGAGCCTGCAGGAAAGGGCAGTTTAGCGGGGGAGGGGGGACCAGGCCTGCAGGGAAGGGCAGTTGGGAGGAACTAGGCCTGCAAGGGAGGGAAGTTGGGGATGACCAGGCCAGCATAGGAGGGAAGTTGGGGGCAAACAGGCTGGCAGGGGAGTGGTTAAGGGTGATCAGACTGGCAGGCAGAAGCAGTTAGGGGCAATCAGGAAGGCAGGCATGTGAGCAGTTGGGAGCCAGCAGTCTTGGATTGTGAGAAGGATGTCCAACTGCCTGTTTAGTCCCCATCCCACTGGGATTGGGTCTAAACGGGTAGTCGGACATTTCTCAAGGGATCCCAGATTGGAGAGGGTGAGGCTGGACTAAGGGACAAATCCGCCGGGCCCCCCCCCTCCCCCCCGTGCACGAATTTCATTCACTGGGTCTCTAGTTTTTTAATAATTGTCTTGTGTGTTCTACAGATTGAAGAGGAAAAGAAAAGAGCTGCCCGAACAGACTACTGGCTACAGCCTGTATGTATTTAGTTGGAGTGTCTTAAGTTCTTTATGTAATTTCAAGTGAATGATTTAAAAGGGATTTGGTATAAATGACTAAATTTCTCAACTGTATATAAACTACATAGATAGACATAACTTCAGTGAACTTTTTTTCTCTTTGATCTTTAATTATTGGTTACACCTGTATTGGAGGGTTACTTCATTGTTTATTAGGCTGGTAATATTCCTTGAGTTTAATGCCAAACTTGTTTATGGCACCTTGAATTTAAGCCTGGAATTATTTTCCATTTTTGCCATAAGAAAAAAGATTGTACTTTCAGAAATGGAATTAAATAGAATTGTAAATGCAAAAGTACTTGTTATCAGCTTACATCTCATTGAACTTAGGGTATCCATTTAAGTTGGTTTGATCAATAGTGAAAAGTGCTGTGCTATTTAGAGAATTTCCGATTTGAAAAACAAGAGTAGTAATAACCTCAGAAGTCAAGAAGTTCAAAGCTTTGATTCAAATCTTCAGTCATTCTCTCACTAGCTTGGAAATAATTTAGCTTCCATGACTTACTTTATAATTGTAAAAAAAAAATAATTTTATAAACTCAAGGAAAGTTTTATATTTTGTTGCTTACTTATTATTGCTTATTATTCTAAGATAATTTTATAACAATTCGTAAACATTTGAATAATTTTAAAATAACTATCAGTTAATGGCTGTGTTTTGAACTTACTGAAATCTAAAGTTCCCATAAAACCTTCAGAATGCTTTCATTATTCTTAAAGAAGTTGGTTTGATCAATAATAGGAGAGTGAAAAGTGCTGTGCTATTTAGAGAATTTCCAATTTGAAAAACAAGAGTAGTAATAACGTCAGAAGTCAAGAAGTTCAAAGCTTTGATTCAAATCTTCAGTCATTCTCTCACTAGCTTGGAAATAATTTAGCTTCCATGACTTACTTTATAATTGTGTATAATGGGAAGCATTTCTACCTCAGAATCACATGACAGATGATGAAATAAGTTATTTAATGTAAAAATACTGTGTTAAATATAAAATACTAATTTTAGATAAATAATTTCAGTTAATTCTCATATAAGCCCTATAAGGTAATTATTGTTATTATTCCAATTTTCTAGGCAAGGAAACTGAGGCATACAATATTTGAGTAATTTCCTCAGGGTCATTTAGAAAGCGATGAGCCAGGATTTCCCTGGCAGTCTGATACAGTGGGTTATATTCTCAACTAGCAAAAAGTACTGTGCATGAATTATTTTAGTTTTTCCTGTTAAAGTAGCTAGCATTTGAACATTTATGGAAATGTAATCAAGAATTGTGATTAAATGCCCTTGCTGGTTTGGCTCAATAGATAGAACATCAGCCTGTGGACTAAAGGTCCCAGGTTCAATTCCATTCAAGGGCACATGCCTGGGTTGCAGGCTTAGTTCCCAGGGCGGGGCATGAGGAGGCAGCCATCAGTGATTCTCTCTCATCATTGATGTTTCTATCTTTCTCTCCCTCTTCCTCTCTGAAATCAATAAAAAATACTTAAAAAAAAAAAAAAGAATTGTGATTAAAGCAGTTCTTAACCATGAGTGATTAAGAAACTTTTTTATCATGTGCTTACCTTCGTCTCTGTGATAGCAAACATTATAGAATAGTTTATTACATACAGTTGTCCTCTGGACACAAAAGCTTAGGCTACAGTAAGCCATGGGATTTCAAAATATACCTGATTCAGTACTCCTACCATCCAGTGTCCTGGTGTGAAATGCACATTTCACTAACCTCCCAGGTGAATCTTATATGTACCCTTGGTTAAGAACCATTGTTTTAAAGGAAAAAGAAAAGAAACTAAAAGAAAAAAGGCAAAATGTTCCAAATTTTACTTAGTCTAAAAATTCTCTTCCTGTTGACAAGACGTAAAATTAAATTTTATTTTCTGTTGGTAATTTTCTCATATTGTAAATTATTGAGCTTTTCTACATAGTTCCTTTTATAGAGTATTATGTTAAAAATGAGAAGGACTCTGTGTTTCTTATTTTGAAAAAGGGTATTATGTTTATTAAAATAGCTAGCAGTCCACAGAGATAGATTGGGGAAGTTCATTTTTTGAACTCAGAAAAGAAAGATTTTGAACAGATCTATTGCAAGTGTCATTAAGTCCAATGATGTAAAGAACTGTCTTTAAATGAAGGTCTTAGTGAGATTTAGCCCAGTAGTCCTCTGGCTGAATCAGAAAAGCTGTTTTGATATTATTTGGTTTCATTTCATTTAGAAAGTCTTAGTAAAACAAAAGCTTAAGAATAAGACCCTTCAAAAGACCCCTCTGTGTTTTTTCAAGTCTTCTCTTAAACATGTCTTTCTGCTATTAAATATCATCCCCCAAGGTCCTTACTGAATTTTTGTTCATACAATTTTTAGTATGGCTTAGTGAAGTACTCATAACCATCTACAGGGGTGGGAACATCCGGCTTGCAGGCCATATAATTCCTGAGAAATTATGTAAGTCCAAGGCATTATGAGTGAGTTAATTAAATGTTTGACCAAATATAGCAGGCTAATTTTTAAGTTGATAATTTTGTATGGCCCTGAAATGATGTTATAAATATCCAGTGACCCTTCACATAAAAAAGATTTCCCATCCCTGATCTAGTACCTCTGTTATTGTTACTTGAAGTAGCAAATGTAGAATTACTGTAGTGAATATAGCAATAAGTTAGATGTTTTAATTTCCATTATCAGCCATTACACAGCTAATCCACATCAGGAAACAGCAATGAAGAAACAAACTTGGAATGCATTCATCTATATATATAAAAGCCTAAGCAACTGGCCAACTGTTTGACCACTCAGCTGGTAGCTATGATGTGCAATGATCACCAGGGGGCAGATGCTCAACGCATAAGCATGGAAACATGAAACAGACTGAATCTTGGGGGAGGGCGGAAAGAGATTAACCAAAGATCTTATATGCATACTAGAGGCCTGGTGCACAGATTGTGCACCTGTGGGGTCCCTCGGCCTGAGCTGCAGGGATCCATCCAAATCTGTGCTCAGGCCTCTGACACTCCCCAAAGGGTCCCGAATTGTGAGAGGGCACAGCCAGGCCAAAGAAGCTCACCAGTGCATGAATCCATGCACCAGGCCTCTAGTATTAAATAAGCCTGGATTTCTTATACTTTTAGTTGGAACTAATCTGGGAAGAATCTCATCTGTATCAAAAACTGAAAGCAACACAATGAGAAAAGAACACTGTGGAGAGTGTCATGTCCTGAGGATTCCCAGCAAGACTATTGCCATCTGCATTTTTATCAGGAGTGAACACCTGCAGAATAACATCCTTAACATTTTCCACTTACTTAAATGGATAGAGAGAAAGAAGCTGTTTATGTTAATAGAGTTGAGATTTAAGATAAAAGCCCTAGATTATAAGAGAACTTTATTATGGAAATCAGCCATTAGATATATATTTTTTCCTCTTGGTAGCTGTATTTAATAAAAAGAGAAAGAAGTAATGAAAGGTTACTAAGGAAATTCCATTGTTGAGAAGGCTTAGAACTCCAAATTTTATTATTTAGCAGAGTAGTCACATTTTATGATGATTTTTGGTGAACACAGTTTAAAATGAAGGAGTAAAACAGAAAATCTTATTTGTCTTTTTTTTGTGTTATTTTTAGGAAATAATTGTGAAAATTATAACCAAAAAACTTGGAGAGAAATATCATAAGAAAAAGGGCATTGTTAAGGTAAGAACATGAAGTTAAAAATGGAATTTGTGAAAGGAGTTGTGGGTGACTGAGTAAATCCATCTTGATACTCCTTAAAAATCAAGTTCTAGTAGCAGAACATATATGTCTAAGGTACTTGATGGTTCTATAAAAGGAAAGCTGAATTCATAATCATTGGAGATATAATTCATTGCCAACCATTGTTTATACTTAATCTCTGTTTGCTTTCTTACTGGAGCAAATAGTATGTGTCAGATCCCATTGGCACCTCTTAAACTCAGTGTACACATCTTGTTAATCAGTAAGATACATTCTCTTTGATGGGCAATATAATTGTGCCCCCAGAGTTTCAGGGAGGCCTTTTGTGTGTTTTGCCCTAAGAGATTATCTTTTGACTGCTCTAGGATTTTAAAACTTAAAAATCAACACTCCAGTCCTTTCTTCTCTTTTGTTTTTCCTAAGTATAGCTCATTTCAGCACCCAGCCTGTACATGCATGCATAAATTGCCCTATCACTATATTTCTTGAAATCTTATTCTGAGATTACCAGGTTTTATTCTTACCAGAAGAAAACCTTAACCTAAGGTTTGAAATAAATTCTTTATTAAAAACCATAGACTAAGAAATAGTACGTGGTTTCTAGAAAATAGTGTTGTTTATAGAAGGAATTACTCTTGATTGGAATTTCATTTCTTTTTATTTTATTTGTGTATGTGTGTTCCACATATCTCTTCTATTATAAAAGTGTTGATTTTACATGACAGGAAGTAATTGACAAATATACAGCTGTTGTAAAGATGATTGACTCTGGAGATAAGCTGAAACTTGACCAGACTCATTTAGAAACAGTAATTCCAGCACCAGGTAAATCTTTATGTAGACTGTTTAATGCATATGCCATCAATATGAGTGATTCCGTTCACTAAACCATAGTTTACTGACATTACTAGATATAAATAAAAGTTTTCTTTTTAGAAATACTATATAACTGCCAATATATATATAATTATATAACTGATCCTATTTGACTTGGTGATGTAGTAGTTTGCCAGTTTTCTGAGAAAGCTTTTTGTATCATGAACAAGTTTTCCCTTCCTGGATTTTTATTTTTTTTCCAGAAGCAAAACACAGACATATCTAGAGAAATTATCTATATATAAAGCCTAAGTGACAGGATGACTGAACGACCTAACAACCAGTTAACTGGTCACTATGACATGCACTGACCACCCGGGGGCAGATGCTCAGTGCAGGAGCTGCCCTCTGGAGATCAGTGCACTCCCACAGCAGGAGCACCACTCAGTTCACCGATGGGCACCAGGTGCAGAGCTCATGACTGGTGAGCGGTGCTTCAAGCCTCTCCAGATCCAGACTGACTGGGCGTGAGCCTGCAGCAGGCACAGTGGGTCCGGAATGAGCAGGAGCAGCAGGTGGTATTAGATTGCCGGTTTCAGCCCAATCCCCACAGGCCATGTGGGGACCCCACCTGTGCACAGATTCGTGCACCGGGCATCTAGTTATTAGTATATTTATTTAGCTACCTGAAATAGTAAAGAAAATGTCAGTATGGTTTTGCTTTCTCTTTTCTTTAATGAGCTTTTTTTTAATTGTCTAAAGTTTTACAAATGTCTTCTTTTTAAAAAAGAATGTATTTTATTGATTTTTTTACAGAGAGGAAGGGAGAGGGATAGAAAGTCAGAAACATCGATGAGAGAGAAACTTCGATCAGCTGCCTTTTGCACATCCCCTTACTGGGGATGTGCCCACAGCCAAGGTACCTGCCCTTGACCAGAATCGAACCTGGACCTTTCAGTCCACAGGCCAACGCTCTATCCACTGAGCCAAACCGGTTTCATCTACATATGTCTTCTTTTTCCCCAATTGACACCTTCTCTCCCCCAGCCATTCCCACCCTTGGTAAGCCTCCACCATCCCACTGTCTGTCCATTGTTTATGCTAATATGCATGCATACAAGTCCTTTTCTTTAATCATCTTGATTATTTGGGTACTAACCAGTGTCCAGTATTAATGCTGTTTGGTCAGGTTGTTTGCCTCTGATTTACTTTCTTCATGGTGATATCATTGCTGACACAGTGATCATGTTAGTCTCTAAAACTTCACTTATCAGATCCTTTATTCTGTCCCTCTAAAATAAAAACTCATTTAATGGATTAAAATTTTTTTCCTAATAAACTGAACCTTTATAAGCCAACTGGGTGGCTTATAAACAACATATATGTATTTCTCACAAGTCTAAGGGCTAGAAGTCCAAGAGTCTACAATTTGATACTTCTTAACATATGAATACTCTCATGAAACCATCCCTATAATCAAGATAATGAATGTTTCATCACACCCCACTCTCCAATTTTTCTTCTTCCTTTATAATCTATCCATTCCCTTCCACTCCTCTTGCCTCCCATCTTCCTCCAGGCAGCTATCAATCTGCTGTTACTGCTGTTTATGTATCCATTCATCTGTTGATAGACATTTAGATTATTTATAATTTTTGGTTGTTAAAAATAAAATGCTGTAAACGTTCACATGCAAGTCTTTGTATAGACATATGATTGCTTTGGTTTAGTCACATCGGGCATGTATTTTAACTTTAATGTAACTGCCAAACCATCTTTAAAAAGAGGTGAATTAAAGGAAACAAAATATTTTTTTATTTTCTTTTTTTACTTATGGAATCTGAGCATTTCCTTTAAAGACCTTATATACTATGCAGTCTAAAAATCAAAACATATCCCTTCAGCAAATAAGTGAAAAAAATGAGTCATAATGTGATAGTAATTAAGTTAAAATCTACAAACTATGCTTTAGAATATTATAGAGTTTTCAAATGATTAAGAACTTATAAGAGAATGGTTTTATTTTTTGTTATATAGTTGCATTTTGCTGTGATAAAAGTAGAAGAAAAAAGTGGACATTCTTTTTGCGTTCAGTGTTATATCCTTTTCTGTTGTAGGAAAAAGAATTCTTGTTTTAAACGGAGGCTACAGAGGAAATGAAGCTACCTTAGAATCCATCAATGAGAAGACATTTTCAGCTACTATAGTCATTGAAACTGTAAGTATGTTTATGCAAAGACAAAAATTTCAAAATGCTTTAAAAATATGTCATAGTTCTTTCTCATTGGATTGGTCTTTGTTTCATTTTAGAGTTTGGGTTTTTTGTTTGCCTTCTCTCTTGTTTAGAAATCTGTGAGCTTATTTTTTCTAATGACTCTACCATTGATAAACCGTTTCATTTTCTAATTCCCAAAGAAATGCCTTCTGGCTGCTGTAACAAAATACCACCAACTGGGTGGCTTATAAACAACATATATGTATTTCTCACAAGTCTAAGGGCTAGAAGTCCAAGATTAAGACACTGGCCTGCTTCCTTTTCATGTCTCTACATGATGGAAGGAACAAGGGAACTCTCTATAATCCCTTTATAGGGGTACTAATCCATCCATTCATGGGGACTTTGTTCCCATGATTTCAAAGGCCCCATCTCCAAATATCATTACAAATATCATTACATTGGGCATCAGGTTGCAACATTGGAAGTTTGGGTGGGACACAATCAGTCAATAGTAATCTATACTAATAAAAGGGTAGTATACTAATTAGACTGGGAGACCTTCTAGATGACCTTCTGGACAAAGCTGCAGCAGCTGCCTGAGGCTCAGGCAAGCCACAGATGGTGGCTTCCACTGCCCGGGACCAGCCCGAGACTCAGGAAATCCGGGGATGGTGGCTGTGAGCTCAGGCAAGCCGGGGATGGCAGCTGCCCAGTCACCCAAGGCTGGCCTGAGGCTCAGGCAAGCTGCCAAAGGTGGCTGCCCAGAGTTCTAAGGCTCAGTTAGGGGGGCACTCAGGCTGGCAGGGGAGCAGTTAGGGGGCGATCAGGCCAGCAGGGGAGCGTTAGGGGCATCAGGCTGGCAGGCAGAGGTAGTTAGGGGTGATCAGGCAAGCAGATAGGCTAAGTGGTTAGGAGTCAGTGGTCCCGGATTGCAAGAGGGATGTCCCAGATTGGAAAGGGTGCAGGCCAGGCTGAGGGATACCCCTCCATGCACTAGGCCCCTAGTACTCATAAACCTGAGAAATACAATTTAATATAAATAAAATTTTAAATTACTCATAATCACCCAACCGAATCATAATTCCTATTAATATTTTAATCTGTTCCTTTCCAGTCTTTATATTTTATAAAACTGTCTACGTAATATATACAATTTTATTATCAGACTTTTTCCCCCCTCTCACATCAAATGTAAAATTTAATTTGGCATGACATAATTGGACTGTCTAGAGAATATTTGTCTTAGGAAGGTTTTCTGAAAAAAGCATCTCCTTATTTAAGAGAAATCACATTTTAAGTAGTTTGAGCATTTTTGTTTTCTGGTTCCTGACAATACTAATCTAAGAAACTGTCACTATGTTAAACTAGAGAGATGGGGGAGGAAAAGGGAGAATGATCTATCACTGAGGAATTTATCAATCTTTTTTTTTTATTGTTTAAAGTATTAAATAGTAGTAGTACATGTGTCTCCTTTTTTGCCCCATTGACCTTCCCTGGGCCTCCCCTGCCCCCCAGCACATACCCTCATTCCACCTCCTCAGTGTCTTGTGTCCATTGGTTATGCTTATATGCATGCATACAAGTCCTTCAGTTGATCTCTTACTCCTCTCACCCCACCCCACTATCCCCAGCCTTCCCGCTATAATTTCACAGTCTGTTCGATGTTTCTCAGCCTCTGTATTTATCTTTTTTGTTCATCAGGTTATAATATTATTTATTATCAATAAATGAGTGAGATCATGTAGTATTTTCCTTTCACTGATTGGCTTATTTCACTTAGCATAATGCTATCCAGTTCTATGCATGCTGCTGCAAATGGTGGGAATTCCTTTTTTTTATAGCAGTGTAGTATTCCATTGTATAGCTGTACCACTGTTTTTTAATCCACTCATCTGCTGATGGGTATTTAGGCTGTTTCCAAATCTTAGCTATTGTAAATTGTGCTGCTATGAACATAGGAGTCATATATCCTTTCTGATAGGTGTTTCTATTCTCTTGGGATATATTACTAGAAGTGGTATTATTGAGTCAAATGGCAATTTCATTTTAAAATTTTTGGGGAAATGCCGTACTGTTTTTCACAATGGCTGCACCAGTCTGCATTCCCACCAGCAGTGAAGGAGGGTCCCTTTTTCTCCGCATACTTACCAGCATTTGTCATTTGATTTGTTGATGATAGCCTTTCAGACAGGTGTGAGGTAATACTTCATTGTTGTTTTGATTTGCAACTCTCCGATGATTAGTGACTTTGAGCTTGTTTTTATAAGTCTCTTGGCTTTCTGAATGTCCTTTTTAAAAAATATATATATATATATATTTTATTGATTTTTTTTTTACAGAAAGGGAGAGGGATAGAAAGTCAGAAACATCAGTGAGAGAGAAACATCAATCAGCTGCCTCTTCCACACCGCCTACTGGGGATGTGCCCGCAACCAAGGTACATGACCTTGACTGGAATTGAACCTAGGACCTTTCAGTCTGCAAGCTGAGGCTCTATCCACTGAGCCAAACTGATTTCAGCTGAATGTTCTTTTTTTTTTTGAAAAGTGTCTATTTTATGATTGGATTATTTATCTTCCTTTTGTTAAGTTGTATGAGTTCCCTGTAAATGTTGGATATTAAACCCTTTTCGGAGATAACATTGGCAAATATGTTCTCCCACATAGTGGGCTTTCTTGTTGTTTTGTTGATGGTTTCTTTTGCTGTGCAGAAGCTTTTTATTTCGATGTAGTCCCATTTGTTTATTTTCTCATTAGTCTCTCTTGCTCTAGGATCTGTGTCTGTAAAGATACTGCTACGACATATGTCTGCAATTTTGCTGCCTGTGGAGTCTTATAGGATTTTTTTCCTCTCTTTTTTAATCTTTATTGTTCAGTTTATTAATTACATTGTTCCCTTTTTTTCCCCCTATAACTCCCCTCCACCTGGTACCCATCCCACCCTCCGCCCTCACCCCCCTCCACTGTCCTCTCCCATAGTTGCATGATTTTTGTCCAGTCTCTTGCTGCACTTCCCACACCCCTTTTCTCCCCAAGAATTGTCAGTCCATTCCCTCTCTGTGTCCGTGATTTTGTTACATTCATCCGTTTATCCTGTTCATCAAGTGAATTATCCTGTTAATTCACTTGATTTTTAGATTCATTTGTTGATAGATGTGCATTTGGTGTTCATAATTTACACTTTTATCTTTTTCTTCCTCTTCTTAGAGAATATCTTTCAGCATTTCATATAATATTGGCTTGGTGGTGATAAACCCCTTTAGCTTTTTCTTATCTGTGAAGCACTTTATCTGACCTTCAATTCTGAATGATAGCTTTGCTGGGTAGAGTAATCTTGATTGTAGATTCTTGCTATTCATCACTTTGAATATTTCTTGCCACTCCCGTCTGGCCTGCATCGTTTCTGTTGAGAAATCCGCTGACAATCGTATGGGTGCTCCCCTGTAGGTAACCAACTGTTTCTCTCTTGCTGCTTTTAATATTCTCTCTTTGTCTTTTGCTCTTGGCATTTTAATTATGATGTGCCTTGGTGTGGTCCTCTTAGGGTTCCTGTATATTGGGGTTCAGTGCGCTTCTTGGACTCCTAAGTCAATTTCTTTCACCAGATGTGGGAAGTTTTCGGTCACTATATCTTCAAATAGGTTTTCATTGTCTTGCTCTGTCTCTTTTTCTGGCACCCCTATAATTCGGATGTTGGTATGGTTGCGGTTGTCCCAGATGCCCCTTACACTATCTTCAATTTTTTGGATTCTTTTGGTTTCTTGCTTTTTCAGCTGAGTGGATTTTACTTTTTTGTATTTCAAATCTTTAACTTGGTTCTTGGGGTGCTCCAGAGCACTTTTAGGTCTTTGTATAATATTTTTTATTTCAGTCAGTGTATACTTAATTTCTGGTTGGTCCTTTTTCATATCCTTGAGAGTCTCCTTTATATCCTTGAGGGTCTCCTTCATTTCCACGTTGGTCTTGATCATTTCCTTGCAGGTCTCGTTCATTTCCTTGTAGGACTCATTCATTTCCTTTGCGGTCTTGCGTATTTCCTTATAGGCCTCGACCTTTTGTTGGAGCCTCTTGAGAAGCCCTATAACTGTGATTTTGAATTCCATGTCCAGTCGTTTTTTTTCCTCCATTTCTTTCACATCTGATTTCTTTCCATGTCTCTGCATAGTGGCTGCTTCCCTGAGTTAGTCAATTAGCTTTGTGTGTTAGACTTCCTACTAGGGACAGTGGCTCAACCTCCCCAGTTACCTGAGGTAGATATGGGTTGCACAGTCCTGCTGAAGTTAAGCTCAGGTTAATCGTTATTAGCACTTGGAGGGGTTGACCTCCAGGCCAATTGTCTGTGAAGTTCAGCTGTGCTCAGATTGGATGGGCGGAGTCTCCGGGCCAAGCAGACAGCGTTAGCTCTGCCCTATGCGGCCCCAGATAGCCAGGGACTCTGTGCCTGGGGCAATGGCTGCCAGCACCTGTGAGAGAGAGCCTCTGTGGAGCTCCACCGGCTGCCGGGGAATTCAGACTCTCCCCAAATGAGTCTGCACGCCCAATGTCTCACCCAGGGTCGTAAAACAAAGCAGTCTGACGGTTTTCCGAATGAGAAAGCAAGTCGCAGAGCGCTCTCTGCGCGGTCACGCAGCTGAGCTGTTCGAGCAAGCTGCCTTCTCCACAAGCCGGCAGACTCCTGCAGCACCCGAGCTTCAGCGTGCCCTCACACTGTCCAGTTTTCACCTGTGTGATAGTGGGTTCCCTGGACTTCGCCCAAAGCTGGAGAATCAGTCCAGTGGGACATCTTTGTCTCCTGTTCAAGAAAACTGGCTGGTTTTCAGCCGCCCGCCCTCTCTGCTGGCGCGCGCTCCAAACCTCTCTCCGCTTGAATCTTTCAACGCTGTTTGCCGCTGCTCCTCCGAGTCACAGTGTCTTATCTTCACTTTTATTTGTGGAATTTTCACTTGGTGAGCTTTCTGGTGGTTCTGGAAGGTGTTTGTTCTTTCGTTAAGTTGTAGTGTTAAAATTGTTGAGTATGACGGCAAGATAGGTGTTTTACCTATGCCGCCATCTTGGTTCTCTCCCATTAATACCCTTTTAATGTGCACAAATTTCGTGCACCAGGCCACTAGTTATTATATATTAAAAGAATGGCATTTTTAAAAGATTTTAGTCCTAGCTGGTTTTGCTCAGTAGATAGAGCTTCGGCCTGTGAACTGAAGGATCCTGGGTTCAATTTCAGTCAAGAGCACATGCCGGGGTTGCAGGCTTAGTCCCCAGTAGGGAGCATAAAGGAGGCAGCCAATCAAGGATTTTCTATCATCATTGATGTTTCTATCTCTCCCTCTCCTTTCCTCTCTGAAATCAGTCAGAGTGTGTGTGTGTGTGTGTGTGTGTGTGTGTGTGTGTGTGTGTGATTTTTTAAAGAATTTTAGAGGGAAGGTATAAGTCTCATTAAAAAATGTTATCTCAGTTCAGGGTTGGAATCATCATCATCATCATCATTTCATATATTGCAAGGGAGGGGACCAACTTTTGATTTTAACCAATAGATGTAACAGTGAATTGAAAATCATTGAGTTCATGCTCATGTTATGTTCCAGATATTATTCTAAGCACTTTATATGTATTGACTCATACATATTTTCTAACAACGTATAGGCACCATTTTTACTCCCCTGGATAAAAGGCACAGAATGGTTTAGTCACTTGCTGAGGATAGGATTTGAACTTAGACAGTTTGGGTCCAGAGTTCATATTCTTAGCCTCTGTGTTCCTTGGTTGTGCCATTTTTTTATGACTGGTACTTGCATTATCTAGTTTTTCCCTTTCCCTTTTAGTTGGATATGAAGAGAAGATGAAAATATACAAACCTGTTTGAGGATCTGTATTGCTTAAAATGGTGATATCTGCTATAAAATAAACCACCTTCAAGTTGATAATGGTACCAATATTATAAAAGTTTTACTTTCTTCTAAAAGTCCAAAATAGTTTTTCCTGATCATGGAACAGCTTTTTTCTGAAGGGTGATTTATGAGCCACACCCCTTCTAACTTGTGACTGTACCATCTTCAGTAATTGGCTTTTTATAGTTGTGTTTGGTTCAGGCAGATCAAGGAGAGCATTGCAGGTGGAAAATAGCCTGGCCTGGGCCTGGCAGTGGCAGGCATCACTTCTGTTCACTTCCATAAGCTCCAGCTTATGGCCACACATAACCACACGGGGAGCTGGGACATCTCCCTATCCAGGAGGCAGATACGGAACAGCTAGTAGATGTTCCCATAGTATCTAGTCATAACATGTTTCAAATATCTTCAAAGAAAATTGTGGTAGTTTCTTAATGAGAATGTCATAGAATATTTTAAAAGTTCATAGACACACAGAAATGTTAGCTACTTTGTGTTTTAGAGAAATGGAAAAAGCAGATTTTTATTCCTTAGTGTAGTGTCATTTTCATGTCTTTTAAGTATATGTGTGTTTTTAACCTTTTCTTCAATTTTCATTTATAGGGCCCTTTAAAAGGACGCAGAGTTGAAGGAATTCAATATGAAGACATTTCTAAGCTTGCTTGAGTTTGAAAATTTGTGATCATATTAAAATACTAAAGCATCAAATTGGTGTTCGCCAAGGCATTATGAGACTCTACTATGTTAGGGTATTTCTTTTATATACAACAAATGCATTTATGTAAATATTATTGTATAGTTGTTTAGCTAAACTTGTAGGAAGTCTAATTATGTCTTATGAAATATCAAACTATGTAAATTTATTCTTATTTTTGTTTTCTTTATAATATTTCTTTGATTTTTAAAATTTGCATTAAAATAATATTATTGTAAAGTGTTTTATATAAGGCGCTTTAGAATCATATAATTAGAGGAAATTCTTATATACTCCAAATTTATATTTTTAGTAGTAATGTAGAACTACAAATATAATTACATTTTAAAAAGTCAAACTAAATATAATAATTTTATTGAGATGTCATTCAAACACCACCCATTTAAAGTGTACAGTTTCATTGGTATTTAGTATATTTACAGAGTTGTGCAACCATCGCCACTAATTTTAGAAAATTTTCATCAACTCCAAAAGAAATCCTATACCCATAGTTACTCCATATTCTCCCTCTTTTTCCAGCACCTGGCAGCCACTAGTCTACTTTCTATTTCTAAGAATGTGCGTGTTCTACACATTTCATATAAATAGAATCACACAATATGTGGTATTTTTTGGCTGGTTTCTTTCATGTAGCATGTTTACAAAGTTATTTGATATAGCATGTTTCAGTATTTTACTCCTTTTTATTGCTTAACAGTATTCCATGTATGGATATACCACAATTTTAAATACATTATCAGTTGGTAGACATTTCAGTTTTTTACTTTGGGGCTATTATGAATAATACTTCTACATACTGTCTAATAAAAGTAATATGCAAATTGACCCCACTGCAGCTACACCCACAAGCCACGCCTAGCAGCCAATCAGGAGCAAGTATGCAAATTAAGCCAACTAAGATGGCTTCAGCCACAGAGAGAGCAGGAGGCTTGGGTTTTCCTGGCAATGGAGGAAGCCAAGCATTCCACCTGCCCTGGCCTGCCTTGGCCTCTGCATAAGGCTACAAAGTTTCAATTATAGAGTGTAAATAAATCCCAATGAAAATGGCTGTGGCCACAGAATGAGCAGTAGGCTTGGCTCCACTCCAGGCTACAAAGTTTCAATTGTAGAACATAAATAAATCCCAGATACCAGGGAGGGCCTCTCCTTGGGTCATCAGGGGCCGTGGCCAGCCTGAAAATCACCACGGGCCTCTCGTTCAGGCTGCCCCACACCCCAAGGAACCCCCACCCTGATCTGGGACACTTTAGGGCAAACCAGTCGGCCGCCACCTGGCATCAGGCCTCTATCCTATCTATCCTATCTAATGAATAATATGCAAATTGACCATCACCAACACAAGTGGACATAAGATAGCCAGCAGGAGAGGGCAGTTGGGAGGGACCAGGCCTGCAAGGGAGGGCAGTTGGAGGGATCAAACCTGCAGGGGAGGGCAGTTAGGGCTGACCAGGCTGACAGAGGAGGGAAGTTGGGGGTGACCAGGCCTGCAGGGAAGGGCAGTTGAGGGGGATCAGGCTAGCAGGGGAGTGGTTAGGGGATGATCAGGCTGGAAGACAGAAGTGGTTAGGAGCAATCAGGCAGGCAGGGAGGCAAGCAATTGGGAGCCAGCAGTCCTGGATTATGAGAAGGATGTTAGACTGTCCTACCAGAGATGTTCTACCAGGATCGGGCCTAAATGGGCATTCTGACATCCCTCGAGCGGCCTCAGATTGGGGAGGGTGCAGGTTGGGCTGAGGGACACACAGCCCTGTGCACAAATTTTGTGCACCGGGCCTCTAGTTTGTGTATAAGATTCCATGTGAATATTTCAGTTCCTAGGAAGAGAGTTGCTGAGTAACAATGCAATTCAAGATAGAATGTTGAACATTTTATGGAACTGTCAGACTGTTCTAAAGTGGCTATATAATTTTACAATCCCAATGACAGTATTCAACTATATATTTTTAAGTAAGTAGAGCAATATGTTATGTAGGGATGCAAAAGACTAGACACCCACCCCACACTTTTTTATGTACTCAAAAAAAGGAAAAAATAAAATTTATAGTTCACACAACTGAAAAGGGAATAGACCCTAGCTTTATGTGCAGTGGGGATTCAGTGAAAGGACTGGGTCCCACTGGGTCTTTGGACTCACTTCTGACTGCAATAGGCCAAAGAGATGATGCTACTTTTTATAATAAGAGACTCTTCAAAGCATGTAGAATGATTTGAATAAGACCTGTAAGTACTAATATAATAACTCCTGATTCATAGTTTATTTTTACCATATGTTGAGGCACCCTTTAATTTACCCTTTTTAAAAATCTTTATTCAGATTATTACAGTTGTTCCTCTTTTCCCCCCCATAGCTCCCCTCCACCCGGTTCCCACTCCACCCCTTTTCTTACTACCACCCCCCTGTCCTCATCTATAGGTGTATGGTTTTTGTCCAGTCTCTTCCCCCACCCCTCATATCCTTTTTCCCCCAAGAATTGTCAGTCCACTCCCTTTCTATGCCCCCTGATTCTATTATATTCACCAGTTTATTCTGTCCGTCAGATTTTTTTATTCACTTGCTTTTCAGATTCACATGTTGATAGATAATGTATTTGTTGTCACTTTGTTGTTCATCATTTTTATCTTTATCCTTTTCTTTTTCCTCTTCTTAAAAAATACCCTACAGCATTTCATACAATACTGGTTTGGCAGTGATGAACTCCTTTAGCTTTTTCTTATCTGTGAAGCTCTTTATCTGACCTTCAGTTCTGAATGATAGCTTTGCTGGGTAGAATAATCTTGGTTTTAGGTACTTGCTATTCATCACTTTGAATATTTATTGCCACTCCCTTCTGGCCTGCATAGTTTCTGTTGAGAAATCAGCTGACAGTCATATGGGTGCTCCCTTGTAGGTAACTAACTTTTTCTCTTGCTGCTTTTAATATTCTCTCTTTGTCTTTTCCCTTTGGCATTTTAATTATGGTGTGTCTTGGTGTGGTCCTCATTGGGTTCCTTTTGTTTGGGGTTCTCTGTGCTTCCTGGACTTGTAGGTCTATTTCTTTTACCAAGTTGGAGAAGTTTTCTGTCATTATTTCTTCAAATAGTTTTTCAATATCTTGCTCTCTCTCTTCTTCTGGTATGCCTGTAATTCACATGTTGGTACACTTGAAGTTGTCCCAAAGGCTCCTTACACTATCTTCATATTTTTGGATTCTTTTTTCTTTTTTTTTTTTTTTTTTTAAACATCATTTATTTCTATTTATTTATTTATTTATTTATTTATTTATTTATAATATATTTTATTGATTTTTTACAGAGCGGAAGGGAGAGGGATAGAAAGTCAGAAACATCGATGAGAGAGAGACATCGATCAGCTGCCTCTTGCAACTATATTTTTTGGAGGTTTCTAGAAGATTCTGGAGTATCTTTATAACCTTGGATTTGAACTCTATATCCAGTAGTTTGCTTTCATCCATTTCTGTCATTTGTGACCTGTTTCTTTGTCTCCGCATTTTGGCTCCTTCCCTGTTTTGATAGATTGGCTTTGTGTACTAGTTGTCCTGTAGGGCCCAGTAGCTTAGCCTCCCTGATTACCTGAGGTGGACACTCTTGGTGTATCCCTTTGTGGACTGTTTGCATAGTCTTGTTGTAGTTAAGCATTGATTGCTGTTGGTATCAATGGGAGGAATTGATCTCCAGGCCAATTGGCTGTGAGGACCAGCTATGTCTACAATTGGAGAACTTCTGTACTAGTGACACCCTTATGGGGCAGGACTTTCTTCAGTGGGGCATTGGCTCTTACTGGGTATGCCTCCTGAGTGTGTCTCATGAATGTGAAGAGTTGTAATCTGGATGGTCTCACTCTGACCACTGGCTACACTGGCTCTTTGATCCCCAAGGAGGTGCATAGTCTGCCACTGCCTGAGGCCACCCAGCAGGAGCTACAGAGAGATCTGCAGATTCTTTGGGGTTTGGAGATACCCAGATGAGGTTCAGGTGTGAAGCAATGAAAGCTGCTGTGGAGCCTTATGCCTTCTTTTGGAAGCTCTGGGGCTCTCTGACCAGGCTGCAGTTTGTTAGGTTTAAATCGCAAAAGGCCAGTCCATTCATATGCAAAAGCTTCTATACACAGCTTGGGTGGAGTTGTAAATTGGGTGGGGTGGGGTCTCAAGGAATCACCAGGGCAAACCAAACCGCAATGGCTGCCCATTAGCCCTGGTCCAAAGAGGCCCCCAGGTCTCTGTGTCCCATGGCACTGTGCAGGAGCAGTGATTGCTGCAAGCACCTCTGAGAGAAATCTCTCCTTGCATTCCGGCCAGATGCCAGACAGTGCAGTTTCTCTTCATATGAGTCTGGGTCCCCAGAGTCTTGCCCAGAACTGGAGTTCAGAACAGTCGGGAGCTTGTATCTCCCTCCTGATTGAAACAGTGCATCCAGTTGCCAGTCCCTTTTGTGCATGCCTCCATACCTCCACACTTCCAAACCTCCGCACCTCCTATCAGACTCAATGCACTTTTCTTTGTCCTTCTAGTTATAGAATTTCCACTCAGCCAGCTTTCTTGTGGTTCTGGATGATAGCCATTTTGTCTTTTAGTTGTACTTTTGATTAGGTTGTGAGTGGCTGCAAGTTCAGGTGTTTACCTCTGCCACCATCTTGGTTGACTCTAATTTCCCTTTTTGATTTGTTGCTTTGGATAACCAGGTTATCCAAACTATAAGAAATCTTGTTTAATTTTCAGTATATTAAAACCACCAACCAATTTATGACAGTAATGATTTGAGCCAAGAGTCTGGTTTTTCTGGAACATAGACTTTCATTTTCCTAACAAGGCATATAAATTTCATTGGATTAACGGAAACTGTTTACTAGTAGATTGATATTTAAGAGAAACTTTAAAGACATTTTGCATAAATGCTAAAGATGATTAATATATCTGACAAATATGAGCCCTGTTATAACCCAGTTCTATACAGAATTCAATATTGATTTTCAGTGGGTTGCAAGGTGTTCCACAAAATAAACATAATATAGGCAATTGTCAAGTTTTCCTTCATCACTGAGAGCATACTTTTAGAAATTTAATCAAGAGGCAGACAATAGAATAGTTCCTTTCTTTCCAATGAGTCCCATTTGGTTTCTTTAGAATTCAAAAGTGATTATTCATTTGTAATTCAAAATTAATTATATAGAGAAGGCAGATTTCTGGCCTCAAGGAAAACATGTGAACCATATTAATAAAGTTATTTTTACAGGCAATAAATTTCAAAACACCAGCTATTAATAGGTTTGATAATTTGAATATCACAGACTTGATTTTAAATCTAGTTGCTTTTGATAGCACTTTTGCTCAGTATTTGCATAGAAATATACATCCCAACATTATCATCATCATTTTAAAAACATAGCATATTTAAGATACTAGGAATCAATGTTATCTAAAGGTAATTTTTTTATCTTTATTGTTCAGTTTATTAATTATATTGTTCTCCCTTTTTTTCCCCTTATAGCTCCCCTCCACCTGATACCCATACCACCCTCTGTCCTTACCTGCCCCCCCACTATCCTCTTCCATAGGTGTATGATTTTTGTCCAGTCTCTTGCTGCTCCTCCTACACCCCCTTTCTCCCCAAGATTTGCCAGTCAATTCCCTCTCTATGGCCATGATTCTCTTATATTCACCAGTTTATCCTGTTCATCAGATTTTTAATTCACTTGATTTTTAGATTCACTTGTTGATAGATGTGTATTTGTTGTTCATAATTTTTATTTTTACCTTTTTCTTCTTCCTCTTCTTAAAGAATACCTTTGGCATTTCATATAATATTGGTTTGGCGGTGATGAACTCCTTTAGCTTTATCTTATCTTTGAAGCACTTTATATGACCTTTAATTCTGAATGATAGCTTCGCTGGGTAGAGTAATCTTGGTTGTAGATTCTTACTATTCATCACTTTGAATATTTCTTGCCACTCCCGTCTGGCCTGCATAGTTTCTGTTGAGAAATCCGCTGACATTCGTATGGGTGCTCCCTTATAGGTAACTAACTGTTTTTCTCTTGCTGCTTTTAATAGTCTCTCTTTGTCTTTTGCTCTTGGCATTTTAATTATGATGTGTCTTGATGTGGTCCTCTTTGGATTCCTATAGTTTGGGGTTCTGTGTGCTTCTTGGGCTTTTAAGTCAATTTCTTTCACCAGGTGTGGGAAGTTTTCGGTCACTATTTCTTCAAATAGGTTTTCATTGTCTTGCTCTCTCTCTTTTTCTGCCCCCCCTATAATTCGGATGTTGGTATGCTTGAGGTTGTCCCAGAGGCTCCTTACACTATCTTCAATTTTTTGGATTCTTTTTGCTTCTTGCTTTTCTGGCTGAGTGGGTTTTGCTTCTTTGTGTTTCAAATCTTTGACTTGGTTCTTGCGGTCGTCTGGACTGCTTTTAGGTCTTTGGATAATATTTTTTATTTCAGTCAGTGTATTCTTAATTTCTAGTTGGTCCTTTTTCATATCCTCAAGGGTATCGTTCATATTCTTGAGGATTTTGTTAATATCCTCGAAGGTCTCGTTCATTTCCTCGAAGGCCTCATTAAGTTCATCGGCCTTTTCTAGGAGGTTCTTGAAAAACCTTATAACCGTGTAAAGGTAAAAGTTTTAAAGTAAAAATTTTTACCAAGTAACAATGACAAGAACCCACTTTTGAAGTCTGCATTGAATATTATCATTTTAATATTAATACTTTTGAAATAGGAATTGGAAAAGATGTAGATTTTTTTAAAGCATTTCATAGGTGACCAATTTTTATAGAATAAAACTTAAAAGCAATACCATTTGTATCCTTAGTACTAAGATTAGATTATAGAAATAATCATATTTGTTTAGTACTTTACAATTATGTCAAAAGATAACTGCTTTTTCAAATATAGGTTGGGTATTGTAGTTTTGTGTACATTCTGTAATGAAAAATGGTATTTATCAAATTATGGAGAGAAAATTTCCTAAAAGTACTTTAAAAAATTTTTAATGTAATTTTATGAATTTGGACTTTGAAAAATGTGCATTTTAGGAATTGATTTTTAAAAGAAAGTCATAAGCAAAGGAAAGCACAAAATTACAATGGGTAAGACTTGGACTGTGTCACCAAAATCCGCTATACCAATGCAGACATGATAAAGTCACCGGATTTCACTTTAAATTTGTTTATTTTGCCTTTAAATGCCATTAGCCTTTTGTTAGGACATAATTTGCTAGTTATTTTTAAATAAATCTCACCATATAAGGTTTAAAATTAAATGACATTGCTCTTAGGAATTGCTTAACTACAAATAAACTCAATGTCTACAAGAAGCCCTACTAAAGAAGATTCAGTGTTCAAGAATCTATTAAATTTGTGTGGAACTTGTTGCTTCACACACAGAGGAGCTTCCTGAGCATTTGGAATGGTGATTCTCTCATAAGTCATAGTAACGTTAATACTGGGTACAATTAAGCCATCTGAGAGAGTCTCCTGAGCAATTTTAAATGTGTGACGAATTTGAGATCAATGAAGTCTCCAAGTGATCTTAGAATAATGTTAGGGAGGCAGGACTGTAATAGGATTTAAGTTAATCAGAATACACCCACCCAATCATATTTTATCTTATTTGGAGAAGGGCTGATTTAACAGAATGAGGCTAGTCAACTAAGGTCTTGTTATGGCTTATTTTATGTGTCAGATGGGCCAAGGGGAGCCCAGAGGGTTGGTCACACATTATACTGGGTGTGTCCCGGAGCATATTTTTGACAAAATTTACATTAAAACATGTAGACAACCATGGTTAGCATGGTACAGTAATTAGAGCATCAGCCTGTGCTCCAAAGGGTCACGGGTCCCATTCCTAGTTAAGAGCATGTACCTAGGTTGTGGGTTTGATCCCCAGCCTTGGTCGGTGGTGTGTGTGGGAGGCAACAAATTGATGTCTCTTTCACATCAATGTTTCTCTCTCCCCCTCCTTCCCTTCCACTCTGGCCTTAAAAAAAAATTAATGGGAACAATGATTCCATTTGGTTCAGTGAATAGAACATCAGCCTATGGAATGAAGGTTCCTGGGTTCAATTCTGCTCAAGGGTACATGCCTGAGTAGCGGGCTCAAACCTCAGTGGGGGGCATGCGAGAGGCAGCCAATCAGTGATTCTCTCTCAATGATGTTTCTATCTTTCCCTCTCCCTTCCTCTCTGAAATGAATAAAAATAGCAAAAAAAAATCAATGGAAAAAATATCCTCAAATGAGGATTTTAAAAAATAAAAGAAATAAAAGGTAGACTGAGTAAAGCAGATTGCCCTCTTTAATGTGGGAGGCCTCATCCAATCAGTGTAACAAAAACTGACCCTCCCCCAACTGACTGCCTTTGGACTTCATCTACAACATTGATTCTTGCCTAATGGCCTTTGAACCAGAATATCAGCTTTCCCTGAATCTCCTGCAGCACTGACCTATCTTGCAGATTCTGGACTATCTTGTCTTCATAATTATATGAACCAATTCCTTATATGTCACTGTTCTTATCCCACATTCACCATATAACCTGATAGCTGAATTTTTTACTTCACTGACAACATAAAAATGTACTCAACCTGCAGATTTGAGGTTCTGACATTTAAGAACAATGAAATCCCAGTAAATACCAAATCTAGGACTCTGCCTGGATGACAGTTTGACTTGCCAAAGCAGCTTTCCTTGCATCGCTTTGATGAACTCACCTTAGCATCTGAAGACGCAACAAAATCCTAAAGCCTCTTTGCAAAGCATTTATTTTCTTCAGATGTGTTAATATCTGGTTAGGTTTTAATATTATTCAAACTGAAGAATGAATGCAAAAGGGCAGAGGAAAATGTACATGTATACATTTAATTTCCCAAACAAAAAATCTTAAGGCCTTTGGAGGAAGCTATAGAGCTGAGGCACAAAGTAATCCTTGTAGTGTCCATCGATGAAACCCTTCCCACTGTTGTGTACAAACCAACAGGGAACATCTGTTCCAAATACTCTATCTGTTCGGTAATCTTTCTGTAGGCCTCTGCAAGGAAAATGGTGCATATGGTTAGAGCACAGACCAAAGCATGCCAGCCTGCGTATCTCCAGAGGAGACATGCTCTTCTCCTTGCTATTCTTTGTGCCCCTTCCACCACCACATCTGCCTGCCCTCACCCTTCCCCATTCCCCAGGTCATCTGAGTCTCGGCTGAGTTTTGGTAGGACAGAATACTAGTAAACAGTGAGTACAGATATTAAGTAATTCAAATATCCTTTACTGAGGTTGACCAATGTGGACTTTTCCAGCAAGGTAAAGAGTACAAATTAACTTAGAAATGGAAAGAAGGCAGGAACACAACTTTGAACTGTGGGCTTCACCTCACATACTCAAGAAGAAGGCTCTAGCTTAAATATAAAAATATACATTCTCTAGCACAGTGGAATGTGGGTATTTATACAATTTCCTTCTTTGGTCAGCTTTTTCATTTAGCTAGTGAGCATAGGGCTTCTAATGTAGGAAGGTGAGAACAACAGATGAATTAATTTTGGCATTTCATGTACATATTTATATATGTAGTCATTATTTTCATTTCAGAAGGTTGAGCTGCAGTGTCCTGCAAATGTTATGTATGTGCCTATTCCTGATGAGTTGTTTGGTTTGATGGGTAATGCTGTGTGAGTCCAATCCTAGTAGGAGCCTTATTTGTCACTGTCTTGTATCTGAGTCTTACCTTGTGACAACTAGCTTATGCCCTTTCACCTCCATGTTCGCTTCTGGCTTCTCAGGATTCTTCCCAGGTCGCTCATTGAAGATGTGTATCTTTGGCTCATGCATGAATTGGCCTAGTGAAATAAAGTCCAGACAGTAATTTACATGTAACCCAAGAATAACTGAAAAGACAGGCTGGTCATTTCATCCAAGCTACCAAGTTGCTCCTCCCTCCAGAATTTCTGGCGTAGAAAGTCATACTCAGAGGAAAAGGGCACAGCAACGGGGGAGATGTAAAGTGACCATGCTGCTCACCCCAGGATCACTTTACATAGGAGGCTGATCTACTGGATCAGAAGTAAAACTGAATGCCTTGATTGGGGCAGGGGGTGAAGGTCAGCACCTGAGAGCGTAGCTTATATCACAGACACAGGTTGGTTTGTGGTGTCATATGCTTAAATTGGAACAATTCTTTTAAAAGTAAGGAAAGTTGGCCTACATACCCTGCTTGTCGTCACAGACTTCCTAAGCCAGTTCACTCCTCTTTATTTAGAAAAAAATCTTCAGCATAAAACTTAAGATTTATTTGCCCCGTCTCTTATTTTGCCCAGTTCATGATGATGAAATCCTGGTTCTGGGAAAATCTTGTTTGGAAAGGCAAAGGTTCTAGTGGTAACATTACTGAGTCACTCTGCACCACTATGTTGGACTGTATTGATCATGCTTTTACTTTTCTGTACATTAGGATGTTTGCCATCTTAAACATCATGTCTGGGTGGGGAGAAGCTGCCCACCCCCAGGGCTAGCCAATTCTGAAAGGCAGCAAAGAACTCCACCAGGAGCATGCCTTTGCTATACAATTAACCAACCCAGAGCCATATTTCTGCTACCAGGCCTATTATAACCCAGAAGAAATCATTCCAGGGCCAAATGCCCCAGAACTACAGACCATTCTATAGCCCAAAAGCCCATGGGAATTGTTCACAACAGCCAACTCTAATCTACCCTGCTCTGTCTTGTCTTTCCATGGAAACCCCTATGAAGGCTCTTGAGTGAACTTGTCACTTGCTCCTGCTTCCCTGACTGAACTGGCCTTTCTCTTGTGACCCTGCATGGCCAGCTGTGCCTCTTGTTTGTAGGAGAAACTGGGAGTAACAGTTAACGTTTCTTCCAATGGCAATGGCCTCTTTGTGTCATCACTCACTCCCTGTTATAAATTAGGGCCTAGGCTCAGAACATACATCCTATGCTTTTTAGTCCACACCTGCCACTTTCCCAAGTTTTAATCACTATTACCCAAAGATAATCAAGGCCTAGTGTGGTTCCACACTTGTCAGATGGTTGACCAACACTTTACCTATTAGTCCATGTGCTTTAGGTGAAAACTTGTTTGTGGGGGGAATGTAGATCCCCAAAAAGTCTACATTGATCGGATGCTTTTTCCAAACACGGTGAAGTAACACAGAGAACGACATCTCCTTATCCAGGGTAATCGTCACAGTTTTCTCTTTCTTCACGGAGACCAGCACCCTAGTGGGAAAGTTGAAATGGAATTAATTTCACAACAGACTCTTCTTAGAAAGTTATCCTTCTCACATCTAATATGAACTGTCATTCCTCCCAGTATGGTCCCACGAGTTTTCTAAAACCTTTTCCATGGTTTTTCCACAAAATGCTGTTTTAGTTCCCGGCTCTGAAATTCTGTCAATATAGATATGTTTGCTTAAACATACTCATGGGAAAATATTAGTCATAGGATACAATTGTAGTGTTTCTGAGCATAACCAACACAGTCACCTGTGGGTTTCAGTTGATGGACCCACTCACTTACCCAACATGTGTTTATTGACAACTTACCGTATGCGAGGCATGAGGCTAGCACTGAGACAACTTGGTGACCAAAACACAGGATTCCTGCTCCAGGAGCGGAGGAGTGGGCAACAAAAATATTTCTGAACACCAACTTCTTCATATTTAAAATGATGATCTTAAGGCCTCTGTTTATGTCGTGGATGTTGGTATTTATTTAAGAAATGTGTCAAGGATAGGCCCACATCCACACATAAGAGTACTTGCCTCTGATTAAGGACCTGAGCTGTGTCAGACCAGGATAGGAACGACGTACGGGTGCCCTGGCTCAAGGTGATGGTCTTAGTGCTGACTTCTATTTTCACATTTTCATGTTGGAAATAAAATGCCAGTTTTCCAAAATAAGTGCTTAGTTTTTTATTCTTGGGCTTCTTAGCACCAATGAGTTGTCCATTGACCAAAATCCCTACAGCAAAAAACAAACAAACAAACAAAAAACACACAAAAAAAACAAAACAAAAAAAAACACGTTTTTTTCTCTTGTGTGCCATTTTTTTTTTTCATGTGTGGGCATCAAATACAAATTTATATAACTTGACAATATGGGTAAATTATTATTACTTTGCTTTAGGATTTACATAATACTTTTTTTCTTTGTAGCTCTCACTATGTAACTATGCTTTATTATAGTTTAATTATATTACAAAACCTGCTAGTTCATACTACATTCCCTCCACAAGCAAGTTTCACCTAAAGCACATGGACTAATAGGTAAAATGAGGGAGTGTATTTTATTGGTAATAGTTCAAACACTTAGGATATATTTATAATTTATTTCTCACTAATTATCCAAGTTTGGAAAATATAGGACTTATATTAAGGTGAGAAAGAAATTCCAGGCAGTGTCAGTGACAGTATAGGGTAGCAAAGATTAAATGCTTTAATTTAAACAATATATATATAAATATATATATATATATATATATATATATATATATATATTTTTTTTTTTTTTTTTTACCTGATTCTGGATCAGAAACAAGGTTGAGGATTTTTCCCGGTTCTGCGTCAATATTGAAGCAAATATTCTTTTGGCTTTTTGGTAGGTAAATGATGAAGTGTGGGTCATTTTCAACTGGAAAATATACAAAGAAAATTTTAAAAAATCATAGAAGGGAAGAGGGTTTTGGAAAGTATTTTGTTCCTAAACACATTTAACAAGAACAAATATTTATTGTGCTTCTACTGTATGTCAGGTTCTGTTCTAGACACTGGGGGCCCAGTGGTCCATACCCAATGTTCCTTTCTCATACAGTCTCCATCAGAGCTTTATGTTAAGAATATAGTGGATACTCATCCTGTAACTATCGCATATGCAATAGGCTAGAGATAAAATGCACTAGGCCAGAGATAAATTAGTAAGACATATACATACATTATATATATATTTATACACACATGTGTAAATATATATAAAGTGACTATTAAGCAGGCATACACAGTACATAAAAATAAAGAAAACAATATTATTTGTTGGCATACAGATGAGTGTTAATCCAGAGCAAAATGAAGGATCAAGCTGCTCCCAAGAAAGTACTCCTTTGTTATTAGACATCATTTTTCTGGCTGATCTTGTTTGTTTACCCATTCCATAAATATTTAGTGGGGGGGTGCGGTAACTATGTGCAAAATACTAAATCTGGCCACGTTTGGTGCAGCCATAGCTAAGTCATGGACTTCAGGAAAGTAAGAATGTAATGAAGGAGTGACAAAGATTCTCTCCTGACCAAACTCTACTCAGGTTCCCCTGAACTTATCAACTAGGCCTTAATTTTTGGATTTTCATGTTGATCTCTGCATTGTTTATTTTAGCAAGAATCCTGCCAAGTCAGTTTAACTAGAAACCCCATCCTCCATATCTGATCTCCCTCACTATCTGATCGGGTTCCTCATCTTCCCTGCCCCCAAAAGTGATGTCTGATCACACCAGCCTGCCTTCAGCAAGAATCCTGTAAGAGATGTCTAGCCTAAATCCCCTTCCCATGCTTGTTTCCTCTTGGAAATCTTTCACCCACTGACCCCCACCCCACTCCTTGTCTATAAAGTATTTGCAGTTGAGTGAAATTTCTTCCACCACCAAACCTCATTGCATAAAATCTTTCATGAATTAATTTTGTTTTTAACAGTTATAACATTACTTTTTTCTTCTAAGGAAGCAGATATAACCACAATGTAAGCTAAATAAGGTAAATGACACAATACTAGCCCATGCACAATGCTCTGAGGATGAAGATGTTAGGATGATTGACTCCACCTGACAAAGTTGAGAGAGGCTTTATGAAGAATTTGGCTTTTGGCCGAAACCGGTTTGGCTCAGTGGATTGAGCGTCGGACTGTGGACTGAAAGGTCCAGGTTCGATTCCAGTCAAGGGCATGTACCTTGGCTGTGGGCACATCCCCAGTAGTGGGTGTGCAGGAGACAGCTGATCGATGTTTCTCTCTGATTGATGTTTCTAACTTTCTGTCCCTCTCCCTTCCTCTCTGTAAAAAATCAATAAAATATATATATTTTTAAATTGTTACACAGTTAAAAAAAAAGAATTTGGCTTTTGAACTAAGTCTTAAAGATAGAAAGAGAAGAGGGGAAGATTAAGACACAGGAAAGACAGATATTTTATTGAGTGGACAGAATGAGGAATGGCAGGGAGGTAGAAAAGTTGATGATTTGTTTCGAAAGTAACTCAAAGTGACTTACTAAGAAAGGGTTCTTGAAGAATATAGAAAAAGATTAGACTAAATGTGAGTGATGAAGACCCCAGGACACCACGCTAAAGAACAGACCTTTATTCTGTTGGATAACTATTACATGTTTTGTTTTTTTTTTTAGAATAATTGATTTGACCCTCATTTTAGAAAAAATGAGGTTATAGTATAAATTAAGTTGAAATAGAAAGGTCATTTAGCAGCTAAAATGGCAGTAACCTAGGCAAGAAATGTTAAATTCAAAAAACTAGGATGGTGAATGGGATTGGCAATGGAGTGAAAATTCTGGAGACATCTGGTAAAATCCACCATATCTGGTGACCAGTGGAGAGGAACGATTTAGCTCTGCCAGGCTTCTAGCCTCAGTCATTGAAGGGAATGAAGAGGAAGATTTGAGTTGAACACTGCAATGGCTTGTTCTCCAGGATAAAATTGGGAGAGTTGGCTGCCATCTGTTGACAGGCTGCTGTTTTCCAGATACCATCGCAAAGCTCCTTACAAACATTAATTCAACTCATTCTCCTTGCAGAGGACAGGTGACCTGCCCAAGGGCACACCATGGAGTTAGTAAGTGCCAGAGCTCTGACTCACAGCCAAGCTGTCTGACTACAAGCCTATTCTCCCAACCACTCTAATATGTTCATCCATTTTCAAGTGTGTGTTTTGGAACTCAGAATCGAGAATAGTCTTATTTAGAGCAGGAACAAAACCTTTTATTTCTTTGTGTCCCTGACATCACCAAGCTCATGCTATGTACCTGGCTTAATTGATTTTGTGTCGGGACTGGGCACTAGAGGGCATCATTTAAACACAGAACAAAAGGTTCTTACCGCCTTAAATTTTTTTTAAAAAAATCAGTAATGCTTTCTTCTTCCTTCTTCTACACAAATATGGAGTTGTGAAACATTTTTTTAAAGGAAACTGTTTTTGTTTAAGATAAATATTCTTGCCGAAACTGGTGTGGCTCAGTGGATAGAACGTCAGACTGCGGACTGCAGGGTTCCAGTCAAGGGCATGTACCTTGGTTGTGGGCACATCCCCAGTGGGGGTGGGAGGGTGCAAGAGGCAGCTGATTGATGTTTCTCTCTCATCGATGTTTCTGACTTTCTATCCCTCTTCCTCTCTGTAAAAAATCAATAAAATATATTTTTTAAAAGATGATTGTTATCGAAACAGTGGATAGAGGTCCCAGGTTCAATTCCGGTCAAGGGCATATACCTTGGCTGTGGGCACATCCCTAATAGGAAGTATGCAAGAGGCAGCTAATGGATGTTTCTCTCTCATAGATGTTTCTGACTTTCCCACTCCCTTCCTCTCTGTAAAAAAATCAATAAAAAATATTTTTTAAAAAAGATAATGATTGTTTTTGCCATTTTAATTAACCCAGATCCCACCAATCAAGCCTTTTCATAAACAAATGTTTCATTGCTGTCACACTGAGCTGACATAGTTCTAGGCTTCTGGGCAATACGAATGAGACATCATCTGTAAGTTGTTCTATGCAACCTAAATCTTAATTAGAGTGAAAGTAGACTGAGAACTCCCATGACTAATTTTATGGATTCCTAGGGTCTGGGGTCTATGAGCCAAAGAGTAGCCAGTGTTTATTAAGCTTCTAATGGGAACCAGGAACTTACCTTATAACCACCTTATAAGGGAAGTATTATCATCCCCATTTTTGTAGGTGGGCTACCTTTGGGAGGTAACTTAGATGAGATCATGAGAGGGGGGCTCCATGATGGGACTAGTGTTCTTACTAGAAGAGACACCAGTGAGCTTGCCTGCCATCTATCTCTCCAGAGATCATGTAAACTCACAAGAGGATGGTGGCCACCTACAAGCCAAAACAAATGAAATGGACCTTACCGGCAGTACGGTCTTGGACTTCGGCCTTTAGAACTGTGAAAAATAAATTTCTGTTGTTTTAACCACCCAGTCTATAGTATTTAGTTATGGTGGCCAAGCTGACTAACACATGGAATTTTCCTCTTTCAATGCAAGGTAGTGATGCCTATAAAAATCTCCTAGTTTAACAGGGCACAGTAGTTTTATTAACATACTAGAGGCCCAGTTCATAAATTCATGCATGAGCTGATTGGGGCCATCTTGCCCATCTCACCCAGTCCCAATCGGGGCTGGTTGGCTCGGGGTGGGGAAGTGAGGGGTGAGGGTGGGGGAAGAGACCATGGGAGGTTGGCCGGCTGTGGGAGATTGGCTGTGGGAGTGCACTTGCCACCAGGGGGCAACTCCTGCATTGAGCGTCTGACCCTAGTGGTCAGTGCATGTCATAGCTACTGGCTGGTCATCCAGTTGTCCAGTTCTAATGGTTGCTAAGGCTTTTATAATATACTAGAGGCCTGATGCACAGATTCATGCACTGGTGGGTCCCTTGCCTGGCCTGTGCCCTCTCACAATCTGGGACCTCTCAGGAGATGTTGGATTGCTGGTTTCTGCCCAATCCCCACAGGCCAGGCCGAGGGACCACACTGGTGCACAAATCCGTGCACTGGGCCTCTAGTGTGCATATAAGATCTTTGGTTAATCTCTTTCCATCCTACTCCTTCTCCCCTTCCCTCTGAGATTCATCAGTCTGTTCCATGTTTCCATGCCTGTACATTGAGCATCTGCCTCCTGGTGGTCAGTGCACATCATAGCTACTGGTCAAATGGTGAAACAGTGTGACAGTCAGACACTTAGCATATAGGCTTTTAGACAGATGATAGATAGATAGATAGATAGATAGATAGATAGATAGATAGATAGATATGCTCCACAGATTATGATCTGATTGAGACCAAGGATGTGAAAGCCATGGCAAAGTTCTCTCACCTCTCATCACATGTGGAGGAGGAGTGCTCTCAAGTACAGAAGCTCCTTTCACAGGCATTGGGATCCTTGGCGTTGGTGACGGGGGGACCCAAGATGGGAGTGAACTTGGAGCAACTTTGCTGCCATAATACAGAGCACCTGGGTAGAAAAACCTGTATCCATTAGTTTCCAGGCTTACTTTCCCTTGTAAATTGCTTACAATTTCAATAATTATGCAGACCCCAATAGGCTCTCAGCTAAGGTCTCCTCCCATCCTTTTTATTCCTAAATTCTCTCTCATAGGCTCCCTCTGGCGTCATGCTATGGACAATTATGCTAAGCGAAATAAGCCAGAGAAAGACAAATATCACATGATCTCACTTATATGTGGATTCTAATGAACAAAATAAACTGGTAAACAAAATGGGTGGAGAGACATGGATGCATGGAACAGACTGGCAGATCTCAGAGGGAAGGGGAATAGGAGTGGGTGGGAAGAGATTAACCAAAGAATTTATATGTATAGCCCATAGACACAGATAATGAATAGTGAAGGCCTGAGGTAGGATAGGGGTTGGGGGGAGGAGTGCAAAATGGGGGACATCTGAAATACTGTGAACAATAAAAATAAGTTAAAATATAATATTTCAATATAGATCCATATGTGAGTTTTGTCACGTAATTTCAAAGAAGTTCAGGTAAATGAATTACATTGCCATAACCAAGTGCTTTCTATTCCCATCTACTTATCAATATCCATAATGTTTACCAGAACTTGCACCCATGAAACACCTTTTTAAGCATCTGTACATGCAATATACAGATCTTGTAACACAGAAACCCACAGCTGAAACCTATATGATCATGTTGACCAATGTCACCCCAATAAATTTTTTAAAAAGTAGAGTTGATGCTGAATCTTATCTCTTTCAATCTACTAATGAATAGTATTTACCACATTAAAAGATGATTTTCAAGAAAATGGGAATTCTATGTATATCAAAATTTAAAACATTTATATTATTTTGATGAATTGTCTATTTATAGTAATTTTCATAAAATTCAATCCAAAAGAAAACTTTGAACACTCACAATCTTATGGTCACAAAAAATTGAAAAGATTTTAATTTGTATACATATTTCCCTTGTAGAGGAAAAGCATTATCAATAAAGGACTTTCAAGCATAAAAAGTATGTTAGGATATGATCCTGCCAAGGAAGTGAAATGGAAATATGTTTCACTAGAAAAAAAATAACACTGTAAAATTTATAGTAATGAAAACAGAATTTGTTCATGTATTTTTTTGTGGATGATGGTAAGTATCAAATCAGGTATTCAATTTCATTGGATACACTTAAAAGAGTTATATCACAGTTTCATTTTAAAAGTTCAACATTTACAATATGCCAGACATTAAATTCATTGCAAGTATTTAAATAAGGTGAAATAACTTTTAATGTTGATTTTTAAAAAACTTATAAAGGGATACATAAATTTTTAAAATTTCTTTGGAAAACATCTGAGCAAAAATGTTTGAAAGCAAGACAATAAATTATCCTTAAAGTAAATTGGCAGGAAGAGCTCAGCAGGGGGAGTAGGGAGGAGATACATACATAGGCCTGGGAGCTAGAGGTGGACTGGAAGTGGGTGAGGGGCAGAGGCTGAGGACCTTCAGTAAGCCTATAACAGCTGACCCTTATTGTTTCTCCACCAGACTGAAACACTGACCTGAGCAGCAAGAATGGTCTTGTGGAGGGGAGTCGGCCAGCATGCGCTCATTCCCATCTTTGCTCTCAATCACCATGGCAGTGAGTGGGGTCACTATGTGATGTTCCAGTGACATCTGCAAGATTGTTTTTGTAATTTTCCTTTTGACAGCAGCTGTAGGAGCCAGGCTTCTGTATTCAAGAAATAGAGATATTATAGAGCGTCATTTTATGTAAGGCTGAGTGAAACTCCCACAACTCCATCACTTCTAGTGTCCAACCAGGATCCTGAGGACCACAGGGAAAAAGAGAACTAACTTAGTATTTTATCTAGTCATGCAGTCCTAAGGAATTTTTTTAATAGACATGATTTTTTTAAAAAGCAATTTTAGGTTCACAGCAAAACTGAGTGGAAAGTACAGAGATTTATCCCCATTATTAACATCCTCAACATAAGCACATGCATTATAATCAATAAACCTACACTGACACATCATTATCATGCGAGGTCCACAGTTGACATTAGAGTTGCACATTCTATGGATTTGGACAAATGCATGACATGTATCCAACATGATAGGATCATACCGAGTAGCTTCACTACCCTAAAAATCTCTGTGCTTTAACTATTCATTCCCACCTACCCTCTAGCAAGCACTGGTCTGTTTTACAGGGATTGTTTTTTGAAAATCAATATTTAACTTTTGCAGCAATTTAATATATACCTTTCAATGCATCCAGTATGCTCTGTAAGGGACAGAAATATTTCTTGCTCACTTTAAAGCAACAGCTTACAGCCATGTGTCTGTTTTAAAATCTTACTGACGTCATGAATTTTCTCTGTGAGTAGTTAATTATATTCATTTTCTCCAACCCAGTTCAGATGATCTGTTCCATCTCCCTCAGAATCTGATAGAGCAGGTGGAGTGGTCTCAGGAATGACAATTTTAGCCAGCACCGTATGTAGCTTTGAAGCAGGTGGTCAGAGAACTACCCATTACTCTAGACATATGGTTTCTATATTGGATAGTTTCAGTGCAGGTCAGTGGAGAAGCCAGGGACGAAACAGATGACTATTAGGGAGCCCTGCCTTATGTGAGATCATCTATATATATAAAAGCCAAAGTGACAATTATGACCAGTCAACCAACTGGTCACTATGACATGCACTGACCACCAGGGGCAGATGCTCAACACAGGAGCTGCCCCCTGGTGGTTAGTGTGCTCCTGTCTCTCCCCCTCTCCCCATCGCTGGCCAGACTGAGGGACCCCACCCATGCACGATTTCATGCACTGGGCCTCTAGTAATCACATAATTGTTGATTTCTCTTTGGATAATAACACATTCAGTCACAGACAAAAGTAATTGATGGTGACACAATCTGGACAGTGATTTCTTTTTTTTAAAAAAATCCTCACCCAAGGATATGCTTATTGATTTTAGAAAGAGAGGAGATAGATAGATAGAGATAGATAGATAGATAGATAGATAGATAGATAGATAGATAGATAGGTGATAAATAGATAGATAAATGTGAGATTAGTTACCTCATATATGCCCTGACTGGGGATTGAACCCACAATCTAGGTATGCTCTCTGACTGGGAATTGAAGCTGCAATCTTTTGGTGTACAGTATGACACTCCAACTAACTGAGTCACCCGGCCAGTGCTGAACAGTGATTTCTCCTGCAGGTGGTGGTGAGAGTTGAGTTGGAAGAGCAAGGAAGCTTCAGAGATTAAAAAAAAAAAAAAAAGCCTTCTATTCCGGGATCTGGGTGCTGATTACATGGATAATGAATATAAAAATTCATTAAACTCTTCACTTAAGATCAGTGCACTTCACACACTGTATGCATGCTAAACCCCAAAACAAAAGAAAATAAGGGTGACTCAGCTTTAGTTGAAGTACTTGGAACCTGTGGAAATTAATCATCTAGACCCTGTACTAATTTGCTGTATTTCTTGGTTCTAATATTTTTATGTATTACCTCCAAATGTCAAGGCAAATCATCCAGTTTTGCAAATCCCTGTGGTGTGTGTACTTCTTACCGCTCAGCTAGGAGTTGGTTGATTGTCAGATAGGCCCACAATTTCCTGGTGAAATCAGGATCTGCATGCTTGTCTTTTGATAGAAAATCCTCCAAGTCATCCATTTGGGCCAGGGTCTCCAAGACTAACTCTGTGCTGGCCTGGTCGATGCAAGTTCAGTTCAAAGACACGAGGGGAGCAGAATTATAGTTAACCAATTCACAGTTTTTCATACCTACATACTGTGAGTCAATCAGAGTTTGACTCTACAACTTCATAGGAAATGTAAAATAATTAAAAAGAACACAAAGGAGGAGGTTAAGAATATACATCTGGAGTTTCCAATTAGTCTGAGGTGAAAAAGGTAAGGATTTACACAGTAGTTGGGAAGATGGCATAGATAATCTCATGTCTTTCCTTTTGCTATTGCTTTCATTCTACACACATGGTTCTTAGAATCCAGTGTTAGTCTATTAATACACAAGATGGATTGTATCCAGGGGATCAGTTAGTATTTTTAGAATAAGCAGATAAGCCGAAGTACCGAAGTTGCTGTGATAATGCTCTGTAATTGCTCTGATTTTGTAGGGTCAAATTTTCCTGCCACCACAATCTCTGAGCCTCCAAAATAGTTATGGAAACTGTTTTGAGTGACATCCGTGACTGATGTATGGGGATAGTTGAACTGAACATTCCGGAGCAATGGAGTAGAGACCTGGTTGTAGAATCTCTATAATCCATGAGAAAAAAAGAGAGAGAGAGAGAGAAATCATTCTTTTCATGCCACTTTATAGGTCAAAAGCATTTTTCTCTGATTCTTCAAATGCTTAGCAGGTATCTCTTATTCTCACAGGATCTCTGTGAAAAACTATGGGACAAGAAAAATTCTCATAGTTATCAGACAAACTGAGACATAGAGAAGATAAAGATTGTTAAGAATATTACAACTGACTTAATAAGAGCCCAGCATTTTTTTTTTTAACCAGCATGAATAGCTAATGAACACTCAGAAACAGAAAAGCCAACTAGGTTGATATTCCCCAAAGTACATCTTATCCCTATCTGTTCCCAAGTTTAAATACGGTGCCCACCATTGATAGATGGTAATTGGCACTGACAGAGAGCGGGGTAAATATGTTCTTCTTCTACATTTTTTTCTTGTCCATTTAGTCAAAGTAAACAAGTTATTTATATTCTTTCCATTTAAGGAAACTTATAGGCTACAGCTTGATCTGTGTTCAATTATAAACCGTTGATATCCAAGATGCCAATGTACTTTAAAGGGAAAACATGGCCATGCTAATAAAGAGGACGAACTGCTTGGTGGGAGCCATAGGAAGCTCTGATCGTGCCTCAGAAAACTTGTTCAGGAAGTAGGGAAGTGACCATTGCATCACTGCCTTGCATCTCACTGTTAATGCAGGTGTACAAGTGGAACAGAGAGCCTGAGAAAGGCACGAACACTTTCTTTATTCTTGCAACCAAGCATAGCTGAAATTATGACAATTTTCACTTAAATTTGGCCATCTTCTTTTAGGTATCAGATATTGCTAATGGAATGATTTTTGAGTGAACAGAAAAGAAAAGAACAGAAAAAAAATGTTACCTTGAGCTGTAAAGATGTGTCCTGGTTTCCATAAATCCTTTGAGCAATTCCTCGGTTGTCATTGGACAGTCTCTTCAGAAAATCATAATCAACATCAAACCCTATCCCCAAACTGAACAAGGATATGTTGTCTCGTATGTTTTGCTTTACATTTTTCTGAATTTTTGACAACTTTAGTTCACCTAAAGTTGATGATGACAGAAAGATGAGAAATGAGGAGGCAATGTTATACAGTTTTTGGAAAATCCATGAAGAGCAGTTTAACAAAATTCGTCAAAATTAAAAACTCACTCTTTTGTCCAGTGACTCAATTACTAGGAATTTTTCTTACAGATGTATTCATACATGTTGAAATGAAGTATGGGCAATGGTACATCCTATATAATAAAAGGCTAATATGCAAATTGACTGAACTGTAGAACGACCAGTCACTATGATGTGCACTGACCACAGGGGCAGACACTTAGTAAAGGAGCTGCCCCCTGTTCGTCAGGGCACTCCCACAGAGGGAGTGCTGCTCAGCCAGAAGCAGTGAGCCGGGCTCATGGCTGGTGAGCACAGCAATGGTGGCAGGAGCCTTTCTCACCTCCACAGAAGTGCTAAGGATGTCCAATTGCCGGCTTAGGCCCAATCAGACATCCCCTGAGGGCTCCCCAGACTGCGAGAGGGCACAGGCCGGCCTGAGGGGACCCCCCCCCCCCGCCAAGTGCACACATTTCATGCACTGGGCCTCTAGTAGTAACATAATTGGAAATAGCCACATATTAGAAACAAATGTACACCAACAGGGAGATTGGTTAAATTATAGTACATTTCCCTGGCATGTGTGACTCAGTGGTTGAGTGTCAACCCATGAATCAAGAGGTCACCAGTTTGATTCCCAGTCAGGGCACATGCCCAGGTTGTGGGCTTGATCTCTGATAGGGGGTGTGCAGAAGGCAGCCTATCAATGTTTCTGTCTTCTTGTTCCTCTTCCTTCCTCTCTCTTTCAAAATCAATAAAATCATATTTAAAAAGAATGATGGCATATTCAAATTGTGAAATACTATATAGTTATTAAAAAGAACCAGGCAACTATATATTTATTTTTGAATAATCTCAAAGACACATTTTGAAAAGAAAAACCATAATAATTGATAATATGTAGGATGTATTTGTATATATGCATGCATGTGTGTATGTATATATGTGTGTATGTATTCAAATACTATTATGTGTATATGTATGTATATGTAGTATGCAGACATGCATAGGATATCTCTGGAAAGATGCACAAGAAATTGGTAATGAGTGGCTGCCTCTGGGGACAGGAACTGGAAGATTGAGTGAGAAACTGACTTAATTTTTTACTTTATTGCCTTTTCTTCCTTATGATTTTATTCTAAAGGTCAATTTCAAGTAATCCGAGCCAAGATGGGGGAAAAAAACAATGAATCTGCAGCAAATACATAACAGCTGCCATTCTAGTTTCACCATTAATAAAGTGGTTGTTCTTTGTCTTTCTAAAGCTCAGGATGCCATCGTCATGATCGGGTCACCAGTTTTCCTCCCACTGAGCTGTCATGAATAGTTAAGTACAGTCCTTGTCTACATAATAGCAACACAATTAAACATTCACTCATCCTTATATTTGTCAGTGTAAAGAGGCAAAACAAATAAAGATACATGACAGAAGCAGGGAGGTATTGAGCTATTTTGTGAATAAGAAAAATGGTCAACTGGATGTATTGGACAGAAGTAATTTCTCTGGTTGCTTGAGGGGCTGGGGGAAGTGTGAGAACAATAAAAACACATTACTGAGGACGCCAGAGGTACAATTGGAGACCTGGATCAATCCTCACCACACATACGCCCATTCACCATCTCCCGTACCTTACGTTGAGGAAATAAATACAATTCACTAGTATGTATTAGCAACCGTCATAGCACATGATTATAATGAAAATTAAAGTTTTTCACATTGTAGAGGTGACACCAAGGCATTCAAGGCCATCACTGAACAATGTCTGGGCACTGGTCTAAACAGGATGAGTGTTTCAGGGTCCAAAGAAGTCTTTTTATTTTATTTTATAAAAGCATGAGTTTAAAATCATTTAGAAAGTCAGTTTAAAACCTAAATGCCATTAGATTTCCCACTGTAAATGAATCACATTCCCGAGAAATGGCAGTAAAAATATTTGTACTAGAAAATTGAAGTGCTACTTGCCTACTGTTGGATCGCCGTCAGAAACCAAAATGATCAGAGAGACTGAGTTGGGGTCCAGCAGTCCCAAGTTATTGGCTTCATTCAAAATAAAGATGGCCCGCAGGAGTGCCTCATTGATATTTGTGCCTGATAAAGTAATATAATGTGCTTGTTCTGTTATATACTCTTTCGTTGAACAGAAACAATCACATCTTGGTTTCAGGTTCATCTGTCTGGTAATTACTCAAAAATAATTAATTCAGTACCCAAATCATTTGATTGCTTTCCAAGTGACACCAATATGCCCAGGTGGGTCAAGACCACACACCTCCTCCTCCCCCTCCCTGTCTCCCTCCACCCCCATGGAGTGAAATTCCTTTTGTAGTGTAAAATACTTCCTTAGAGATGAGTTAGCCCTTTCAAAGCAGTCTGTCATTTTGTTAAACATAAAATTGAAGGCAACTAAACCAGCCTTGCTGATAGACTTGAACACTCCTCCGTAGGCAGTTACATTTTACTCTTTGCAAGTAGTGAGAAGGCAAATGTCATTTACTGACACTCCTTTCTCAGGAAGGTTAGAATAATTAAAAGCTTGTGTGGGATGGGTTATGTATTGTACTTTTGCAATGAACTTAGTATTCATCATTTAATAACAAGTGTATTATTTAAGACAGACCATTGCAGATGGGGCAAAGAACACTGGTAGGAAATAATATTTCTTCAATGAATCAAGATTCAAATCCTATGGACGTTTCTTACTGGGCTTCAGGCTAAACCCACTCACCTCCATTGGGTTGGATCTTCTCAATATACTTCTTGGCATCTGAAACTTGTGTCGTAGTAGCTGAGACCAAATCACTTCTCCAGGTTCGCACGTTGTGGTTGAAATCAACCACAGAGAAGTGGTCATCAGCTCTCAGGTCATCCAATATGGTTTTCATTGCTTCCACTGTCTATTTCAACACAGAGAGGAGAAGGGTCTCATTAAATAAGCTCTTAGCCTGGGAAGAGAGGGAAGATCAAGAATCCATCCTAGTCATCTTTCAAGTACTGACTCAAGCTGTAATTCTTACAGAAAACCTCTTACATTCACCTCACTCAACACAGACCTACCTCTCATTTATGCTGAGCGTGGGTTGTCTGCCTTTTGAGACTTAAACTTTTACTGACTTATTTTGTTTCAAAGGATCACAAACTTCAGGTTCTGCCTTAGTGGTGCCTGAAAATCAAATGTATTTCACAAGTCCATTGACTCACCCACTCTCTTCAACAGCAGCTTCTCATCTTTCTCTTCACACCACCAAAAACCTCCCTGCAAATGACACTCCTGATTCCTAATACACTCTTAAAAAATATTTTAAAAAGCTCCCTCCCCACAACAACACCATTGAAAATACTTTTTAAATGTACTTATTATGTTTTTTTGCTTATTCTCTACTCCCCTTCCTCCAGAATGTAAGTTCTGTAAGCTCCAGGAGGATAGGGATGATTTCTTAAAAATGTTTTTGGTTGATTCTGTAACTGATGAACTAAGTACCTGACACATATTGGGTGCTTAATTAATATTTATTAAATGAATGGAGGAAGGAAGGAATCAATAAATAAACTGCTATGTTAGGGCAGTAGTTCTCAACTGAGGGGAATTTCCCCACCAGGGGACACTTGGCAATGTAAGAAGACATGTTGATTGTCATAGCTGAGGGGTTGGTTGCTACTGGCCATTAGTGGGCAGAGCCCCTGGACACTAAACATTCTGCAATGTACACGGTGGCCCTACCAACAAAGAATTATCCAATCCAAAGTGTCAATAATGCCATTGTTGAGAAACCTGGTCGAGTATGAGCACAGGGAGTGGGGCAAGGCATGAATTTCCCTTCTTTTGGATGCCAGAAGAGTAGTGAACACTTGGATGGTCAGAAATGGTTATTGAATGAATGAATGAATTAATTAATAGATAGTAAGTTGTTCAACTTGTTTGGATTGATAAATAAAATAAGAAATTTCCTTGTTTGTTCTTTAGAATTACATCTATCCCATTTAATGCTAAATAAGACTACGTTGAGTTCCAAACAGCAAGATATGAGACAGGTGGCCTCCCTAAAAGCATGACAGTATAATTAGAGAAGAAATGCACAGAACGATTTCAAAGTAATTCATGAACAATGGCAATATATTAAAGTAAAATGTTATGCAGAGGAACCAGAAGACTATGAGGCAAAAGTCTTATCAAGGAGAAGAGGTTATACTGAGATAAAATGTTTCAGAAAGTTGAGTTCCGAGATAAATTTCTGTTATTCACAAGCCATCCAGTCTGTGGCACTTTCTTATGGCAGCCCAAACCATGTAAGACAAGCCCTCGGAGTAAGGTGCATTGGATGATTGTGTTGTTGCACGGTGGGGGTTGGGGGTTCAAAGAAGGTAGAGAGTCCCAGGTACCAAGCCAACAAGGGGTACTTACTTGTTTCATTTTCACTCCCCACATTGAGCCGCTGACGTCAATGACAAAGAGGATGTTTTTGGGAATTGGGTCCATGTTTTCAGGAGCAAAAAAGTGAACAAAATATCCATTAAATACCTGAAAAACAGAACATATTTGTGGGCCAAACCATTACCAATGTTTGGAATGCAGGAAGATGGGGATCTGGGGATGAGAGGAGAGGTGAGCCATGGTGAGCAGGACGCGTGACAGTTGTCAAGAAGAGAACAGAGGTGGCCGCTTGGTGTCCATCTGTCTTTCACTTCTTCCTGTTCTGTCCTTCCTTTCCTGTGAAGGTCCAAACCCTCTTAGCAAATTACCTCCCCAGGGTGTTTCACTTCTCTCTCCTCTCTACTCCTTCCCACTTCACCTAGTCTTCGTTGACAGCCTCTGCTCCAGGCACCCTGCTAGCCAACAGTGAATGACAGAGCCTCTGTCCTCCTGAGCTCACAGGCCAGTGGAGGCAGTTTGCAGCTCAGAGTATTAAGTGCTACCATCAGAAAAATAACGGTTCCAAGAATGCCCAGAGAAGCATCTAATTCAGAAAGGGGAGCCTTTCCCAAGGACATGGCATCTATACTGGACTTGAGTGTGCGTATGGAGTTAGCCTGGGGGTGGGGAGGGTTGTAGTGGAGAGTTCCAGACAATGTAGTGACTCTGAGTGAATAGGCACATTTGGGCTCTATAAGTGGTTCAGCAAAATGGGGCCACAGAACTTAAGCATCTAGGGAGTTAGGGTGGAGAGTCAGCACAGCAGATCTTATGGGCACTCTAGGGAGTTTAGATTGTTCTTGAGGTGAATTGGAGGCCACTCTGGCTGGATGCCTGATTACCTCTTAGTCTCCTACTGCAGGCTGTAAAGATTGGTTCCCCTCATTCTCTTTCTGCTGCCCACTGGTTGTTTCTACCAGAATCTTATAGGTTTCCCTGCAGGGTGTGTAGCTGTGAATACTTCCTACCTCCCTGTTCCTGGAGAAGCACAAGTTTTGGATATACTCCAAGGGCTTTATTTTAGCACAAGGGAAATATAAACACACACCTAAGACATAACAAAAGGAAAAGGAAAATTTTCATTGATCCTGGACTTTACCACTGGCCCAGATCTCTCTCTGGGCTTTGGTTGTGCCTCCTCCCAGCCCATAAACTCCATGCTTTCTTTGATAGTCTAGTTGCAAAGAGCTTTGAAAGTTTATGCAAAATCCCCATTTCATTATTTTTTATTATTCTTCATGTGAGGCCTAAAAGTGCCTTTCTGGGACAAAGACATGAGACTTAATGACTATTCAGGTTTCTTGATGTCAAGAGATAATGCTTAGATATGATTTTAGTCCCTTCTCTGCAGCTCTGACATTTGCCTTGGCAACTAGCAGCTAGCCAGAGGCCAGGGAGTTTGTTCAGCACTCCTATGAACTGTTTTCACCCACCTCAAGTTCCCCGGCATTCTCCTCTCTGTTCACGTCATACACCACCACCAGCTCTCCGTCCACCGCAGTCTCAGAGCAGTTAGAGCATTTTCTTTGTTGTGCTACTGTGGGCTTGAAGGATACATGGGCCTAGAAAGAATAGTCATGTCAGAGCCAGGTCTCAGTCTACATTCCTCTGCAGGCCAGAGGTTGACAGCTGCATCTCCTTGTGCCCACAGGAAAAGAGGCCCAATGGACATTCTGCACTCCAGTAGCATCATAGTACTGTTACTGATGGAAGGGACAGTGCCAAGGCATGTATGTGAAGGGAGTCTCTGGCAGCCAGTTGACCAGGTTTTCAGGCCTTTTTTTTATTTTTGAAAGGTTAGAGAGAGTGTGAAAGCAGTCCTCCATTACCACAAATTATGCAGTTGAGTTTCCCACATTTAGGAAAATGGAGGGGTCAGCACTCCTGTAATTCAATGGATAATCCTCGATTTTCAGGCCTTTTTAAAAATGTAATTAATTTTTAAAATTGTTGACAGTATTGTAGATGTCCCTCATCCTCCCCCTTTTTCCACCCTCCACCAGCCTCTACTCCACTCCAGGCCTTCACTACACTATTGTCTTTATTTATGGGCTATGCATATATGCATATATGTTCTTTGGTTAATCTCTTCCCTTTCCCTTCTTGCCCCCCAGCAGCCCCCTTGCTCTCTTGCCTTCTTGAAGATATTCAAAGAACCCATCCATTCCCCCATGGAAGAAACAGCTACCAGCTCTAATTCTGAAAGGTTCTTAGAGGAATTTAACTCCTCCATAGTTGGTTATTATTGGCCATTAAGCTGAATATCTCTTGCTGGGATTAATGTAAATCCACCATATGTTATGTTAAAGCTGTCTTTTAGTTACCAGCCAAGATGACTTGGGGGAAATGAGACTCCAAAAGGACTGTCACTGGTCAAAATGCAATGAAACAATTGGGAGTTGTGTGTGTGTGTGTGTGTGTGTGTGTGTGTGTGTGTGTGTGTGTTTAATATCCTGTGGAAGACCCTAGATTTTGTTCTGGATCACTGCTCACCTCAGCTCACCACTTACTGCTTTTCTATTCCCCAGAGCACATGAGAAAGGCCAGAACCCATGTCTGGAGGCCACTTGAACTCTCTGTAACATGCAGTGCTTGTGGTTACCTTCTGGTCTCTTTTAGATATGACTGGCACACCATCGAAATGGCCGTCAGATGTGTCAGGAACATGAAGAAATTTCAATCCCTGAGGTTCAATAATCCACACATCTACCTAGAAATGGCAAAGAAAATTAATGCATAAAAATATCTTTCAACGTTTTTTGTGCTTGAAGTACAATTGCTAAGTCCTCTGCTGGTTTTCTCCAAGTTTTCCCAAAGATGACCCAGCACAGTCCCATGATCACTTCTGCATGTTCTTTAAATTCTCTGGGATATAATGCATTTTACCAGAGAAACTGAAGTCCCTTCAGGCAACTGAGTGCTCACCTTCTATTGCTTCAGTTCTCTGGGATTAATTCCCTTCCCTTCCCTTCCCTTCCCTTCCCTTCCCTTCCCTTCCCTTCCCTTCCCTTCCCTTCCCTTCCCTTCCCTTCCCTTCCCTTCCCTTCCCTTCCCTTCCATTTATAAGAGAATGCATGTTATTAGGACAAGAAATAAATGAAAGGGAAGCCATTGTTAAAGGATTCAGCATTTACTCTGTAGAACTGTCAATAATAATTCCCTCCCCGACCGCCCTACATCCTGGGCTTTTTTATTCCTTTTCTGTCTTCTTGTTTTGAGCAGACTAATAGTAAGGAGGAATCCCTCTTGATGATCCTTGGCAAAACCATAGTCATAGCTACCATTTCTCTATGTATACTTTAAGTGCTTTGCTGAGCAATTCACATGTATAAGTTCATTTAACTCTCACTGATGTTATTATTGTCTGTTATTATTCTTACTTTTTATTTCTCACTTTGCAAATGAAGAAAAAGAGATTCAGAGTGACCTAACTAGTGAATGGCGGAGCCACACTTCAAATCCAGAGCTGAGTTCCTCAGGCTTTGTTCACTGCTCCTTGGCTTCCAATAGCTTCTGTCAGCTCCAGCTTTTCAGTAGACACTGTCATACTGTTCTTTAGCCTTATGACAAAATATGTGAGAGCAACCTTTCACATATGAAAACATGGGCACTCAGGATAACTTATCCCATGTCAGAAGACCAGTATAGTAGGTTGAATGACAGTCCCCCAAAAGATATGTTTACATCAAGTCCCTGGACCTTATGGGTGTTACCTCATTTGGAAAAAGGTAACAGATGCAGCTAAAAATCTTTTGTTGTTATTGTTGTTGTCAATCCTTACCCAAGAATATTTTTTTCAATTGATTTTTTTGGGAGAATGGAAGGGAGGGGGAGAGACACAGAGAGGGAAACATCAAAAGATCCATCAACTGGTTGTCTCTGGGGCCAAGGATTAAGCCTGAAACCAAGGTATGTTCTCTTAACTGAAATTGAACTTGCCACCCTTCAGTCACAGGCTGGTCCTCTAACCACTGAGCACCCAGCTGGAGCAAGAATCTTGAGATGAAATCATCCTGTACTATGCAGTGGTTCCTAAATCCAATGACAAATGTTTTTATAAGAGAAAAGGCAGAGTGAGATTTGGGACATGCAGAGGAGGTGATGATTGGAGTGATGTGGCATTAGGCCAGAGGTCAAACAATGCCAGCAACTGCCAGACCTAGGAAAAAACCAAAGAACAACTCTCTCCTAGAGCCTGTGGGAGTGCTGCTCCACCAACAGCTTGATTTCAAATTTCTGTTCTCCAGAACTGTGAGAGAATAAATTTCTGTGGTTTTTAAGCCCCCAGGTTGTGGTAATTTGTTACTGCAGTGCTAGGAAACTGACATAGCTAATACGAAATCAAGCTGTCATTGAAACCAGTAAGAAAAGCTCCAAACTCATAACCTTTTCAGTACACCAAACTGTCTTGCAGAGTTGAGTGGCGTCAAACACCATAAAGGGTGGCGAACAAGAGAACCATAAGAGGATGATGTCACTGCACACCCTGCAAACCTATACTTACCTCCAAGTGTTTGGCCAGTCGTCCTGGATGCAGATGAAGCCTGTGTTCATAGGACCCCAGCTTCCTCCACTTCACTTCCTGGTAATGAAGTTCAAACTGCACCTTTGCTCCAGGTCGGATATTCACTTCGGTTTTAAAGTTCTCCATATCAAGAACCCTGCTCCTGAAGATGTGAACCCCTGATGTAAGTTATCACATGCACGACCAAGCGCAAGACCCAGAATCTAGGCAGAGGGTAGTTGGATGGCTCAATTGTTCATGAAAATGAATATTGTATTAAAACCTACATATTAATTGATTTTAACACTTTTAGTCTCATCTCTTACCTGATCTTTTCTTCCAGAGCTTTTTACAGATTTGAGGGTCATTTGCAAAAAGCTCCCAGTTACTGATGTCTATTGTGTGCCAGAAATTTGACACATGTCATCATAGCTTGCAAAGCAGCTCTGCAAGATGGGTATCAGTACTCTCATTTATCAGACAATAACACACGAGGCTAATAGAGAATTGGTAACCTGCTGAAGACTACACAGGTAGTCAATTGTAGGGCTGAGCCTCACACTGAAGTTTAGATAACTCCAAGGAGAGCACCAATTTCTTCTGCTGCACTGTAGTCTCATTCTAGGAATTTTTTAATTCTGAAAGTCTTCAGAAAGAAGACATCTATTATTTCATCAAATTGAATATGTATTTCCAGCATAAGGCCTTACTTAGTCATGTACATATCAAGCCCAATGCCATCATTGGTCTTGAAATGTTTATGGTTTTAAAGAGAAATTATCAAATGAGGATAATTTGATCATTAGGATACATAATTAATATTTTTAAAAAGTTAACTGAATAACTAAGCAAGGTGAGACTGTGATAATGAGACCATTGGGGATCAAGGAAGTACTGTGGGAAGTCAGCTTGGGATACCAGGTGGCTAAAGAAAAAGATGAGCACAGCCTGGTGCACACCTCATCAGCATGTAACACAGGCCTTGTTATCTGGGGAGTGAACTGGAACTTGAGCTCTATGGTCTGCTGTACCTGCAGAACCTAGGAGAATTTCTGTTGCTAATAAATATTTGTGGAGTGAATAATAACAAGTGAGTGGACAATGTGGTCAAAATGATGGATAAAGATGGCAAAATGATACCATAAGATAAAAGAACCCAATCAACCTGGATCAACGCTGGAGATGTTCCCGCTGCTTGAATTTCTTCTCTTCTTTCTCTATCTGGATAAATTTTTACAATCTAATTGTGCTCAGTTCAAACATAAGGTCCTTTGTGATGATTTTTCTGGACTCCCAGACAGAATTGTACACTTGAGCTCCTATAAGGTTTTGTACCCTCTCTACATAAGCACTTACTTCATTATATATTATATGTTGTATGTTATATGTTATATATTATCCTATTTAATTTGTTATCACTCCGTCACAAAGATGGCTGCACCCACAGCTTAGACCAAGTTTCCATAAAGAGCCTTAAGGAGCAATCAGCAGGGACCTGAGGCTATGCCCTCCCCCACCCCAGTGGGGCTTGACAGGGTACCTCAGGCCACGCCCCCCACAAATTCAACCAACTGTGCATGGAAAACAGTATTTTGGGGAATCCTCAGTTAGGAATGCAAAAATATTGTTTCTACTTTAGGTTGGTTGAATCCGCAAATGCAAAGGGAAGGCTGTATCTATTTTTTTTTTTAAATCCTGGTGTAAGTGCATCCAAGAAATTAAATTGTGTTGTTCAAGGGTCAATTCTACATGGTAAGTATTGTTATCAGATCACCAATACTTCTTAGTTTTTTTATAGCAAGCATGTCAAACTCACGACCGGCAGGTCGCATGTGGCCAATAATGAATATTTTTGTGGCCCAGCCAATATAATGGTATGCACAAAACATTTTATTTTTTTCTTTTTAAATATATTTTATTGATTTTTTACAGAACAGAAGGGAGAGGGATAGAAAGTCAGACACATCGATGAGAGAGAGACATCGATCAGCTGCCTCTTGCACGCCCCCTACTGGGGATGTGCCCGCAGCCAAGGTACATGCCCTTGCCGGAATCGAACCCGGGACCCTTTAGTCCGCAGTCTGATGCTCTATCCACTGAGCCAAACCGGTCTCGGTGCACAAAACATTTTAATAAAAATTTTGTAAAATTTTTACAGGATCCTATTGCATGTAATTATTCATAACGAACTACAACGTTTTCTAATGACTGATTACTATAATCATGTTGCATTCATTTCCCTTATGCACCTTATGTGTAGACACACCATTTTTCTCCACTAATACTAGCAGCGAATATGTTAGCAGCCGATTGCCACATCATTAGTCTTGGACTGACTTGTTTGGTGTGCACAACAGAAAGTATTTTGCTTTCGGAGAACAAGAAAAATAGGTTTATTTGCATTACACTTATTAATTTGTGCTGTTATTCAGTGTCTGGTAAGTTCATGTTCAAGAAAATATATTAATTTTAATAAAATGGTCTATTATTTTATGTTAATTATTACTCATTTATTTCAGCCATTTGTATCCAGCATGTCTCTATCGAAATAAACCTGTGTTTCTATGAAAATTGAAGCTTTTTTTTTTTGTAGCTCATATAAACTTAAATCTTGTTTATTTGGGCCATATTAGCCTTTGAGTTTGACATGCTTGCTCTACTTACTCTTTTAGCAAATCAACATTAGCTACAGAACATCCAACTGCAAGTTCTGTAAGGATAATTCAATTGCTGCAGAGAGGCCTTAGGGAATAGAAACTGGAGCACCTAACTCTGCCATCTGACTACAAAGCTGTGCGCTCTTCAGGAAGGGACTGGGGAAAGGGGCAGTGGGAGGAGGGCGTGGGCCTTACCTCGCCAATCCAGTGCTTTTGTCTTTTGCTCTTGCCTGTGAGTAGAGGGCTCTACCCATGGTTTTCTCCTTAATAGAACTAGTGAATGTAGTGCCGTCTACACTCCTAGAAAATGACAGAAAGCCATCAGTTGGTCTGAATATAAAGCAAACAAAAATAGCAAAACTAACAAAAGCAACAAGCAAATATGCCAACCAGGTGGATTTATTTACTGAATAGGGGCAATGATAATTTTGTACCTGGAAAAAAAAGAGAGACATTTGCATATTTCATACACTGAAGTCTCTTCATCTGATAGTGTGATTTAAGAGGGACATGTAGGCTCCCATCATCCTAAAAGCTTTCCCTTACTACTGTTGCTTGTGTTCAAAATGTTCCTTATTTTCAAATTTTACCCTGCAGATAAGGTATTGTTCTTATTGGGTAATCTTTTAAAAATTTTTAAACTTTTTTTCAATAGTTGACATTCAATATTATTTTATAATAGTTTCTGGTATACATTTATATCATTTATATAATTTTTAGTGATGAAACATTTATATATTTTATGAAGTGATCCCCCTATAAGTCTAGTACCCACCTGGCACCATATATAGATATTACAATATCATTGGCTATATTCCCTATGCTGTTCTTTATATTTCATGACTCTTTTATAACTACCAATTTGTACTTCTCAATTATTTCACCTTTTTTGCCCAGCCCCCTAAATCGTCTCCCCTCTGGCAATCATCAGTCTTCTCTCTACATATATGAGTCTGATATAATTTTGTTTGTACATTTATTTTGCTCTTTAGATTCTACATATAAGTAAAATCATATTTGTTTTTCTCTGTCTTATTTCACTTAGCATAATACTCTCTAGGTTCATCCATGCTATTGCAAAATGTAAGATTTCATTCTTTTTTATGGCTGAGTAATACTCCATCATTTATTTGTACTATACTTTCTTTATCCACTCGTCTATTGATGGGCACTTAGGATGCTTTGGGTGTCCCTTTTGAATCACAAATGTGCTCAGAAGAGGTAACTGCTAAGTCATGAGTTATCTAGCTTACATTTGGTTCATAAGATCCATCTTCTATGAGTTAAGGGTCTGCCAGAGCTTGGGGGCATTTTGCTCTCCTACAAGGGTGGCAGAGAATAAAGAAAGCTAAAGAAAGATGCTGGTGAATGAACCCTTTTGCAAAGTCCCCATCTCCCTTGGGGACTTCTATCCTCTCTTTGCATCTCCATCTACCTGAAATTTAGCTGGCTTTGCTGTAATCCATACCAAGAAATGATACATTAGGACAGTTGAATTACAGAATTTTAGAAATGAAAGGGGGTTTATGGCACTCAAATAGGCAGTGTCTCTCCCCAAGAAGGAACTTAGAAATGTGTGGAAATGTTTTTGGTTGTTTTGATCACTGAAAGTATTACTGGCATGATAGGAGAGAGACAGTGCTCTGCATACGGTCTGGCTGTTTTTTATTAAGGCATTAGATTGAGGTTGTTACTATAGAATGCTAGATATTCTGCAGCATGAATGGCATTTTTGTTAAAAACTGTCCTGTCCCAAGCACCAATAGCATGCTTGTTGAGGCACACCTCTATGTTTGCCTCTTTAGATGAGAGAAATCAGAGCAAGGACACAAGTGACTTGTTCAAGGTCACACAGTTGGTCAGAGACTGAGCTAGAACTGCACCCCATGTGCCAGGTTAGCACTAGTTCTATCAGTCATTCTAAGGTAAAAGTCCAAAAAGTTTTAAAGACAAAAGTAAATCATTTCTATTGGTACAATATTTGGAACCTTGATAAAAAAAAAAAAAAGACAGAAGAAATATTTTGCATATGGAGGTCTGCACAATTCTTATTAAATTGTAGTGATATAAGCAACTATTTCTTCTGGTCTTATAAATTCAGAGGGAGACCAAATAAATGTGTATACATAATTCTGTCTTTCATCACCTCAAATCTTCTATAGAATGAGATATGGAAAATGGAGCAAACAGAGGAAAATAGAAAGAAAGATATACTTAGAATGAGTTCTGGATTTGTGGTTTAAAACTAAAAATATATTAAAATAGTTTTAAATATAAATTTTCAGACACAGTATTACATAATATTCCTACATAAAAGCTTTTCATTCTACATTTGCATTCTACAAAAAGCTTACTAAAATGTTTTAAAAATAATTTTCTAAGCCAATTCAAAGGATACCTATTCAAAGTCAAATACTGCTTTTTTTCTACCTACTTTGTTTTGTTTAGAAAATATAGTTAATTGGCTCTGCAGTTTTAGAAATTAACATGCATGGTATTTGAATCCTTTATTTTATTTATTCACAGTTTTAATTGATCATGTTGGTGTAAGAGAGACAAAAGCAGATGAGAAGTAACTCAATGTAATGCCTTAAAAAAACAGCCATACTGTATGCGGAGCATCGTCTCTCTTCTAGGCAACTGGAGAAGGTCACCCAAATGGTCACCCTTTTGGTCAGGGGACAGAAAGCCACCCAGTCACTTGAAGGCACTGGGAACCTTTAGCCTTTATAAATGAAGCTGCCAAGTAGGACAAAGTAACTGGCCTTCACTGTTTGAAAGGTATTGTAGTGGTTAAACATTTTTGTTGTTGTAGAAATCTTCAAACATGCAAATAATAAAAAGAATAATATAAGCAACTCCATGGATCAATCACTGAACTACACCATTATCAATATTTCAGACAATTTTAATTGTCTGAACCCTCAGTCTCCTCATCTTGATTATTCTGAAGCCAATCTCAGACAGTATGTCATGTCCTTCTAGAACTCTTCATTATGTATTTTGTAGAGAATTTTTTAAAAATTGTGAATAGAACTCGAGTTACTGGGTAGAAAATGGAACAGATTTCAATTAAGTATAAGAAATAATTCTAACAGACCTATCAACTATACAGTAGATTGCCCTGGGAAGTAGCAAGTTTATTATTAAAGAGATATTTAAGTCAAGCTTGGATAATTCACTTTTCAGGGATATAATAGTGGAATTCAATCACTGGACTGATGATTGAACTTAAACAGTGATTCTTATTTTTTTCCATAGAGAAACAAGACAGATGACACTAAACTGCTATGCACACACTCATATATGGTTTCCTGGAAGCCAGAGCAATTTCTTATATTTATCTCCCTTCCCCTGTGCTCCCCTAACCCCCACTAAAAGAGAGAACATTAAAATGCAAGTAAAGTGATAGGTTGTTCCTACAGAGATAGCTTAAATTTGTTTTAACTTATTAGAAATGAAAAGCAAATCCTTCACAAATTCTGACATTTTTAACAGAAACAAATTATTAGGGCCCACTCCACAATGACCCTTGACAGCCAGTGGGTCCAAAACTCTCAGAGTGAGAACCACTGGATCAGTTGACTGTTAAAGTCCATTCTAACTATGTTTCTGTGAGTAGAGCATATCCAATTTCTGCTTACACAGGAGTCACTCACATGGAGAAGTTGGAAATGAAGGCTCCTTTGGGAATCTGAACGTCAAACACAACATCCTGAGGCTGTGGGGAGTTGTTCACCACTTTGGTCTGGATCATGGTGTTGGCCATACGAGAGGTAATAGTGGATTGGACTTTGTAGCTATAAAGAGTTACTTGATCAACATCTTCCTGTTGACAAGGAAACACAGCTATACTCAGAAAAAAATTACACAGAACTTCACTATGTATTTGATGCTAAGGGTAGTATATCTTACTATGAACAAGCCTAAGGCATTATTAAACATATATCTCAGGTGGGTATTATTAAGCATTTTCCTAACTTGAAATACTCCCCACCCCCAAGCAGAGAAGTCTGCCTTTATTTTGAGATATCTTGACATGCCTTTCAGGTTTATACATCTATTAATAATGATTTTTAAAGGTAGTATACAAGCAGAAAATAGTTGTGCAAAGCAAGATCGGATTGGGAAAGTCCTAGAAATGACTTCAAATGCAGGGCCATAGTGAAAGAAAGGATACAGGACTGCAGGGTTGGAAGGAGACCTTGGCTGCACCTCCAGAAGGGGGTGCAGCCAGGGAATGAGTTGGAAGATACACACTGTCTCCATACTGCTATCTATCTTCTTAATCTTCTCCCATTCTTCTTCTCCTTCCCCAAAGAAAGACACTGATAGGTGAGAACACTGATAGGTATGAGTAACAAATTGAATAGAAGGACAAGAAAAATATCATTTTGATGCAATTATTCACCCAGCACTCTGGCCCCCTTTGCCAATCCTTCTCTACTCAACTAAAGCAGCCCCAATGTAAAAGGCTACAGTTTATGAGCATGCTCAAGGCAAGGGATCACAAACACATCACTTTTAGGAGGTACCTGAGAATTGCAAGCTGCTTCGGGACTATGGCAATGTAACTCCATTAGATTTTGCCTTTTTCCTACAAAAGGATTTGCTTAATTCAATACTAGGTGCCATCCCTCAAACTTTGCCATTTAAGATGAAACCTTTCAACTCAATATCCTGCTAAGATAAACCCTGGCTGTTATTTGTCCTTCCTACTCTGTAAACCTGTACTTTCCACAATTTCTGTCAGTTCAGAGCAGGAAGCCAACACAAACCTCTTCCTTTTGACATTTTCTTGCCATGGGAAACATGACCTTGAACATCTCAGAGAATCAAGTCATTTCATTTTTAAGTGTTCCTTTCCCACACTCTTTTACCTCCAGAGCTGTGAGATGTCATATTTGAAATCAAAACTGATAAGCTGGAATAAATATATATGCTTGGATGAAATCTATGTTGGCAAAACTTAAGAAAATAAAGAGAAAAGGCATTTGCAACTCTTGGTAACACCTCTTCTGGTTGCTTGTACACGGTTCTCTTTCATGCTGAGTTTTAGACACACTTCCAAACAGAATTGGGCAAGGGGGTATTTCGAAAGTCAGGTAAATGCTCTTGGTGATGGAGACAAAGAAGGTAACAGTACTGATTTCTAGATAATAGGTAACAGAAAAATCATTCAAGTATCAATCTTTAACAAAATCAAAGTAAACTTACCATGGTTCCTCCAGATTCTCCAGAAACACTTCTCTGTAAAAGGAAGTTAGATAATCATTCTTCAAAAGTGTGTTACTTATTACTTATTTGAGGGCAAAAACCATTTTCTCTCAGTAAAACAAACAAACAAAAAAAAACTTGTGGGTTTGTTTGTTTGTTTGTTTTCAATCCTGAGCTATAATCTATTCATTGGAGCCAAGACATAAATATCAAACATTCTGGGATACTATTTCCCGCTGGTGTGTTTCTCTGAACAAATTTCTCAGCCCCCTTTGGGTTGCATGCCATCATTGTTTACGTAATGCTAAAACAAATGTTTTTAGATAAAAATATCTAACCAAACTCATGCTGAGTACCATATATCACCTTCATCTATTTGTATGATTGATATTTTTATTCAATTGGATGGTTGTTTGGTTATTTTTTTTTTTTCCTATCATGAGGCTCCGGACATGCCATCCCCATTGTCTGCTCCCCCTTCCAGGTCACTCTGTCCCCTCCCTCAATGTCACTAACTCCTATTCTTCCTTCAGATATCAGCTCAGGCAGAATTTTCTCAGTGAAGTTCTCTCTGATCCTCTCTCATCCCCAGACCAGGTAAGCTTCCTTTACTAAGCATTTCATAACAGCACAGCTCTTCTTCAAAGGAAGATAGCGGGAATGTGTCTGTCTCCTCCATTAGACGAAGCTACATGGGAGTCAGGATTCTGATGTGTTTTCTCCTTGGTGGAGCTGAGCATGGTGACTGGCATGTGGAAACTCTGTACCCTCACCACTCTGCTAGGAAATTATCCACAGGAAAGATTGTCCTGTGGGCATGGAAAGCTGAGTGGCTTTAGTGTGAGGGGTGAATAGTTCATGTCTGGTGAAGTTGAAAGTAATAATTCAGGTGTTGGATATAAGCTTAGCTTGCCTGATTTAGGGTGAAATGAGGTTTTAAGAGGTATTACATGACATAATGAGTCAACAGTTGCCTCCTTTTAGACTTTTCAAGTGAAATTTTCAATGACTTAAGTTTTCTCTCTTGTGGGTAAATGAAGATCCTGAAATGAGGGCTTGCCTATTGGGCTTTAATATTATTGGTCTACAACAAACCTGGACTTCTGGAAAGTAAAAAATTTATACCCTTACAAAATAAGTCACCGGTAGGCTTAGAGTTGTTTTCATAAATTCCTTTTTCAGCAAGTAGGCTCTTTGGGGAAGAAGCCAAACCCTTCCTGGGCCCCTGGAGAACTCACCCCCACGAATGAGAGGATCTTGCCTATGCTGCTGTCAGAGTGCAGCCCACAGAGTGGCCAGTTCTCTGAGCCACTCCCATGCTCTCTGAGCTACACCCCACGAGAGCAGTGACAAGGGGAAAGAGAATGTGTAGCTGCAAGTGAGACATACCTCCTACCACTGGGATGGGAAATACCCCCCTAAGAGGAAGTTCTTCCTTATCAGGCAGTAAAATCATCCCATAATCTTCAAGTTTAAAGAAGATACATAGCTGTCTATCCTTTAAGGGACTAAGGTGGCCATTATGGTTCAGGGGCTCACGGACAGCTGCATGGAAATCTCTCGTGATTTTTACCTTGAAAATGCTTCCACTTACGGGTAAAAGCATTGGGCTTCTTTCTGCTTAAAAAACCCATGAGCTCTTGAGAACATCTAGCAAAAAGTATCTTAATTCTTCTACTGCTGATTTCATGATTTATTTATTTTTCCCTTTTGGAACTTAAGGCTTACTGTACCTGATGCCTCCGGTTCTCGGGCACAAATTGAAATCTGCCTGGAGCCAGTTCCACAAGATCTTCATATTCTGCAAACTTAACAAATAATTTAAGATGTTTATTTCTATTAATAAAAAAATTGAGAGCAAAATAAGCAGCTGGTGACAGACATAAAAGTATTCCTTTTATTATTTTATCTTATCTCCTATACTTCTGGGCAGTCTCACATTTTTACATGAATATTTCTGTAATATGTTTGCTAGTTATTAAGTGGAAGAAATTAATTTATGAGTTTGCCAAAAGATGATGCGACATAAGGTAGGGGTAAAAGTAACCCACGGTTCAGGTGTGTCTCTGGGGGAAGTAGTGGGTAGATCTTAAGGGCATCAACAGTGTCTGTCTGGATAAATGTGAACCATTACCCACTGGATTAAGAATGTCAATATAAAAGTAATACCAGTAAGAAGTGATAGAAAAAGCACAAACAAATTTGGATGTGTTCGCTTTAATTCCAGTGGTTTCTAGTACACTTCGGTGGTTTTTAAAGTATTGGGAAATATGGAAGTTTCTAAGCTGACAGAATGATCCCTTCTTATCAAATAGGCTATCCTGTTTTTTTGTTTTTTGTTTTGTTTTGTTTTGTTTTTTTGGCATGTTTTTGTAGGTAATCCACTCTGCAAGTATTATAATCCGCTGCATCTCCCAGGTTATTCCCATAATACACATTGCTTTATGGCATCAAAATAGCTTCTGTATGGCTTTCAAAATGACTCAGTCCAAGGTTTTCCATATGTAGGACTGGCCAAAGGACCAAAGAGGATTCCTTGAGCTCTGGGAATAATTCCTGCACCCCACCAGCCCATTTTCCACCTTCCCCTTTAACAGGAATATTTAACATGCTCTTATTACAGAAATCATTGTCCACTTAGGTATGAAAAACAATAGTGCTTTGATAATGACTTTTCTTATTCTCTGTATGAGTGATAATGACTCATCATCATCATTGCTATCATCAGCAGCATCATCATAGCTAGTAATTATTAGGTGCTTTCTGGTGTTTGCTCTGGGATAATTTACATATGTCATTTAATTCTCAAATACCCTTTGAGTTAGGTCAATTATTATTCCCCCCCCCCTTTTTTTTAAGATAAGAAGTGGGTAGCTATATTCCATAAATGCTACATGATAGGGCCAGCACATTGAGCTTGACTTCATTCATCTCACTTGAAACTGGTAATGCTTTAAAAAATAAATACACAGTCCAATAATTATAACAGTGAATACTTATACTCAGATGAGTTTATTATAAACTTCATTTCCACCCCAAATACAGTCCTTGAATAGCTACAGCAACCGGCTAGTTCCTGAGCATCTGTATAGGCAAGAGCAATGAGGCTTTGGCAAGTACTTACTTCTGGGAGTCCATTGGTGGGAATCTCGAAGGCCTGTGCCTCAGAAAGAAAGAGCCAGACGAGGAAGCTCATGAGCCATTGCATCCTGCTGGGCAGCTTGGCTTCGGGCTCCAGTGCAGGGTCTGGGGAGAATTCCCCTCTCACGGAACAGAGTTCAAAGGAACAGCAGAGGAGTACAGTTCGTTTTTAAAAAGTAGAAAAAAGAGGAAGAAAGCTCTCAAACTTTGTTCAAACATGGGACAAATATTTGTTCTGGAGTTCAAACTCGAGCAGAGGGGGTGGGTTGGACATCCAGAGGTTATTCAAACAGCAAGGCCGGAGGCAGTCCCTGGGCTGCAAGAACCTGGATGACGCCTCTGCTTCTGCTGCTTCGTTTTTCACCTCTGCTGATATTTGTTCCTCTTAAAAGCAGGGAGGCCTAAAGATAAGTGCCATCCTCTTTGAAGGACCAAGAGAGGAACTGTAGTAAGAAATAGAGGCAGAGAGAGAAAAAAAGCTAAGTGAAGTTTCTGGAAACAAAATCCTTTGATTTAAATGAAAAAAGGAGGAATTTAGCAAAAACGGAGACGAAACTGAATGCTTTTCTGAGCAACGCATTCCTTGTCAGTGTTTTCCCTCTCTTTGGTAACCGAGCACCTATCCCACAAGGAGGACTGGGCGGGCAGCTGTGCCGGACACAAAGTCTGCTCCTCAGTGAGGACGCTTCATGGAAGTGTGATGAAGAGAATGGGTCCTTCCTGCTGCCCTGACAGACTTTGCTCGTTGGTGGCAAGTCAGTCCTCCCCAGGCCCAGAATCCGGGAAGCCCAGCATGGATGCAGTATATTATTCCTTCAGTATTATTCTATCCGGACTATAGCAACAGTCTGGATAGAATAATAAAGTCAAGTAGGATCTTTTGAGCCCTGCCTGGTGCCAAGCACTTTTACTTTTATTCTCTTTAAAATTTTTTTTTAATTTATAAAAGAGCCATGTGATGGGTGTGCTGTATTTAAACATCATTTACAATGGAAGAAAATAAGGTTAAATAATTTATTCCACATCTCACAGTTGGTAAGTAGAGACAAGGATTAAGGTCTGCATGACCTCAAAGCCTTTGCTCTTCAGGACTGAGCCCAAGAGAAGCAACCTGCTGCCCATCATTGGGATTCAATGTCCCAGGTATGAATTTAGACTAGAATTTACCTATAGTCTGCAACATTGTCTCTTTGATGAGCCCATTTCTTGAGCCTCTCCTGCAGACATCTGCTTGAACAAGGCCTGTGCTGTGGACCCCAGTTTGGTCCATGGGGACATTCTCAGGATATTTTCTAGCAGTTTACTTCCCTGGAATGCAATTCATGGCTTCCTCCCTGAAATTCTCTGATCTGGCATCTAATCATGGACATGCTGCTGGGAATTTTCACTCTTTAAGGAAACTTGCACCCACATGGAAAAAGAGAGTCGGCCATGGCCTCTGAAACATGAGGCTATAGGGCTGTTTCCACCGGATCCTTGTCTGGCGACACTCAGCAGGTTCCCTTGCACCTCAGAGTCACTGTGGGGATTATACAGAACACAGCACAAATAAATAGGTCAGTTGTCTAAGATAGCTTTCTGATTTGGTTTGAAGGGAAATGATTTAAAGTTTATTTCAAAAACATTTCCAGATAAAAAGAGAAAGTAAAAAGCAATGCCAAAAAGAGGAACTTATGGATTCAAATATGCAGGGTAGTATTTTAAAAAACCTATGATTTTATTTATTATATTCAAGCACATGCCAAAAAAGTTTGAAATATAAAATAGAAATAGATTAAATTTATCTGTAAGATTATGAAGGGTTACTGATTACTTATAAAGGTCAACCATACACTGTCTCTAAGAATTACACTTTATAGCCATGAGACAAAAACAAACTAAGAGTTAAGATTGCATTAAAATCTATTTATAGTATTTCAAATACCTAAAAACAGGAATTACAAAGATGGTATCAGGTTAAATATATTCTATGACAAATAATAAAAAATGTCAGAAGATGCCCTCGCTGGTTTGGTTTAGTGGATAGAGTGTCTGCCTGGGACTTAAGAGTCCCGGGTTTGATTCCAGTCAAGAGCAAATGCCTGAGTTGCAGATTCAATCCCCAGTAGGAGGCATGCAGGAGGCAGCCAATCACTGAATCTCTCTTATCATTGATGGTTCTATCTCTTTCTCTCCACTCTCTCCCTTCCTCTCTGAAATCAATAAAAATATATTTTTTAAAAAGTCAGAAGAGATTAATAAGTCTAAGATTAGAAATTAACTCTTTGGGGAAATAAGATAATAATAAAATAGATTTTTAAGTTAGAAGAAAGCGATAAATCTGTTGAATTCCATAAAAACAATACACAATAATAAATTAAAAATGAAAATGAGATATATAATGATTAACATGAAAGATACTTTAAAATAAATGTCTGTATCACTAATAGAGATATTGATTAGTATGTAAAATTTATAAGAAACCGTATGTGTAATATTTTTTATTTTTTAAAGTATTTTATTTTTTAAATATATGTTACTGATTTTTTACAGAGAGGAAAGGAGAGGGATAGAGAGTTAGAAACATAGACCAGCTGCCTCCTGTACACCTGTTACTGGGGATGTGCCCACAACCAAAGTACATGCCCTTGACCAAAATTGAACCTGGGACCCTTCAGTCTGCAGGCTTACATGCTATCCACTGAACCAAACTGTTTAGGGCAGAAATATAAAATATTTTAAATGGCCCGTAATGTAGAGGCAAACAGACCAAAAACAGAGAAAGAAATGGAAAAGTCACGAAAAAAGAATATTGAGCCTGATCATTTTTTTTAAACTTCATCAGATATTAGTATCTGTACAACATACAGAAAGTGATCATGTGGTTTTTAATTCATCTAATGAGGCAGGTATTGTTTTTACTCCTCAAATCTGAAAAGTACAACACACACACAAAGTTTAGGATCAATCCTATATAATAAAAGAGTTATATGCAAATTAACCATCACACCGAGACACAAGATGGCTGCCCCCATGTGGATACCAGATAGCAGCCACAAGATGGTCTGCAGGGGAGGGCAGTTATGGGAAGTTAGGGGTGACTAGGCCAGCAGAAGAGGCCAGTTGGGGGTGACCAGACCAACAGCAGAGGGCAGTTGGGGTATTTAATAAAAGAGTAATATGCAAATTGACCATCACACCAAGATGCTTAACCCATGTGGTCAAAGATCCTGCCCCCATGTGGACACAGGATGGCCACCACAAGATGGCCACCACAGGGGAGAACAGTTGGAGGGGCCAGGTCTGTTGGGCTGAGCAGTTGGGAGGACCAGGCCTAGAGGGGAGGGCAGTTGGGGGGGACCAGGCCTGCAGGGGAGGGCAGTTAGGAGCCTGCAGTCCTGGATTGTGAAAGGGATGTCCTGGGAGACTAGTAAAAAGGAGAGAGAAGTTGGGGGGACCAGGCCTGCAAGGGAGGGCAGTTGGGGGGAACCAGGCTTGCATGGTAGGGCAGTTGTGTGCGATCAGGGAGGGCAGTTAAGGGTGACTGGGCCAGCAGAGGAGGGCAGTTAGGGGGACCCAGGCCTGCAGACCAGGACATTTGGAGGGGACTCAGGCCTGCAGGGGAGATCAGTTGGTGGGGGGGACCAAGCCTGCAGGGGAGGGCATTTAGGATCCTGCAGTCCTGGATTGTGAGAGGGATGTTTGACCACCCATTTAGGCCCAATCCCAGTGGGCCTAAACAAGCTGTTGGACATCCTTCAAGGGGTCCCAGATTGGAGAGAGTGCAGGCTGGGCTGAGGGACACCCCCCACCATGCACGAATTTTGTGCACTGGGACTCTATTTATAAATAATAGAGGTAGTTGTGCACAGGGGCAGGGTGGGTCCCTCAGCCGGGCCTGCACCCTTCACAATCTGGGACCTTTCTGGGGATCTCTGTAGATTGGGCCTGAACTGGAGTTGGACATCCCTCTCAGAATCTGGGATCTCTGGTTCCTAACTGCTCGCTGTTATGGGGCAACCTGCAAGAGACCACCACCAGGGACAGAGATAAAAATTTATGAGCCTTTTTAAAGCTGGCCAGCGACTACAGTTGCAGCACTTCACCGCAGTAAAGGCCTAACCGCAACGCAGACCACAGGTGTTACAGCAAATTTATACTCAGAAACCACAAGAGGGAGTCAGGACAGTAACAATATCAACCCAAAGATTACAAAAGCTTTTTCAGCGGTTTCCAAGAAACTCAGAGCACAGGTATAATGCCTGGGCAAGCTTGGCTGGCAGCACCAGCCTGTACCACCTCCCTCCAAACTCCAACCGACTCATTGTTCGATGACCTACTCTACCTCCCTCTGTCTTAAGGCATCCTGCCTCCCTGAAATGAGGGAGCTGTGCAATGTTTGCAGCCCAGAACACTCGCCTGCCTGCCTCATTGCCCCAACCACCTCTGCCTGCCTTCCTGATTGTCCCTAACCACTCTCCTGCCTGCCTGATTGTCCCTAACCACTTTGCCTGCCTTCCTGATCACCCCTAACTGCTCTCTGGGGGACCAGGCCAGCTGGGGCTAGCGGCTGTGGTTGTTCTGGTCTCTGGTCATTCTGCCATTTCAATCCCTGAGTTTTTATTATATAGGATAATAAATATTACTCTGGACAACATTTTGGTACCATGAGAGAATAATTCACTATAACTGAGAGTGGATTGTCTAGGAAATCAAGACTGATATTACACAAGAATACTTGTCAAAATAAAATTTCATTAAAAATATTAAAAATTATTTCACTATCTCAATAGCTATTGAGAAGCCATTCAATAAATTCCAAATTTGTCTCTGATTAAAGAGCTGAAAGTATTAGTATTAGCAGGCAATTATATATATCTATATATAAAAGCCTAAGTGACCATTATGACCAGTTGACCAAATGACCAATTGACTGGTTGCTATGACATGCACTGGCCACCAGGGGGCAGACACTCAATACAGGAGCTGCCCCTTGGTGGTCAGTGTGCTCCTACAGCTAACCTCCCATGGCCCCTCCATCCAGCCAGTTGGCCCTGATCAGCTCCAACTGGGACTGGGCGAGATGGCCCTGACTGACCCAATTGCCGGCCAGGCCGAGGGACCCAACCCGTAATACACACACACACACACACACACACACACACACATATGCACACACTAGTGGCCCAGTGCACGGATTTGTGCACATTGAAAGGAAATTAATTATAATAAGTATTTTAATATCACTATTCGCCCTTTCTCTGTAATAGAAGTGTCAATCAAATTCATGATTGACAATGACAGACTGAAATATATGTGTGCGATTGATGCCAGTGAGAGCTTTATATGTATCACGCATGTGCGAGTCAACTTAGCCTTTTATATATGTAGAATAAACTTGCTTAATTAGACCTGCTTTCTGATTTAGTTAAACTTTTTCCAGCCCAGTGAAGCACCCTAACTTCTCTTTCAGGTAATTGTCAGTAACACAGCAGTAAATATCAACATGAAGCAGATTATTATTGTAGATCACTCAGGGAGAACAGAGTGTAAAATATTTAATTGCAGCAGTGTTTGACTGTATTCTAGGCAGTGAGAAAACCTGAAGTAATTTTCAAGGTCCACCATTTTTTATTTCTTTTCAGTTGGGTCAAGTTTCTAAGTTTTCTAAATCTTTGTTTTCTGGCTACTAAGGAGGAAATAGGATTCTACCAAGTCTACCTACTCCAGGACTTCTGTGAGGATCAAATGAGATGAGACATGGGAAAATGCTTCACAGACATTTGGTTAAATGTAACAAGTGTAACATGTTTGCACCTGACTGTAAAGCAAGTGATATTCCTGGGCAGAAAAAACTCCAAGGAGGCTAGTCGCTAGGGAGAGGGAGCCAGGCATTGCTACTTGATGTCATTACCTGACACCACAGCCATTGTTTCCAGGCTGGAATGCATTTTGCACCATGGGGTCTCGGCAGTTTTGGCTGTGATTTGGTGAGCTGTTGCTCCGGGGTGGTGGTGGGACCTGTGTTTCACTTGGAGGAAGCCAAGTGTTGCTTTTTTAGCACCAGGTCCACTGCTGTTTCATGGTAAATGGCCAGTGCACATCCCAGCAGCTCCTGCATCAAACATCTGCCCCTGGTGGTCAGTGTGAATCACAGTGACTGGTTGGACAGTCAGGACACCTAGCACATTAGTCTTTTATATATATATGTGTGTGTGTGTGTGTGTGTGTGTGTGTGTGTATACATATATATATGTGTGTATATATATATCCTACCTAATAAAAGAGTAATATGCAAATTTGACCATATCTTCACTACACCCACCAGCCTCGCCCACCAGCCAATCAGGAGCGGGGGGTGGGCCTACACAGCCGTTGAGCGCGCAAAGCGGGCGGCAAGGCTGAGGCGTGTATGAGGTGGCCAGCAAGCCCACAGGGGTTGCCCCCCCCCACCCCAGGGCCTGGCGTTCACTGGTAGCCAGGGCAAAGGCAGCCGGCGAGAGCGAGTGTGCGAGATGGGGGGACAGGGGCTCCAAGGCATGCGCAAGGGGCAGGGTGGCCGAGTCGCGAGCGGTGGTGCAAGGTGCAGGGGCCAGGACCGCTGTGAGTCCTGGGGCTGGGTGGTTGCCGCTAGGGCTAAGGCCTGAGCTGGGGGAGCAGGGCCAAGGCATCCAGCAAGTGAGGGGCCCCAGTGGCTGGGTGGTCACCAGTGGCCGGGGCTAAGGCCAGGGCTGGCAGGGCGAGACCGAGGTGGCTGGGCAGAGCCAGCCATTAGCCCCATTGAGGGGGCAGGTTGGGTGAGGGATTACCTACCTCCAGTGCACGAATTTAGTACACCGGGACCCTGGTGTGTGTGTGTGTGTGTGTGTGTGTGTGTGTGTGTATTTGTTGTTTAATATCAATAAACTTGAGGTTCGTGACTCTGAGTATGCCATCGTGGCTTAGCTAACAGTGTGGCAATAGCCATCAGAGATTTATAAAATTCCATTCTAGTTCAGTCATTGTGAAAGAATAATTTTTAAAAATCCAACGTCAAAGGTGAACTAATTTACAAATAGCTGTACCTGACCCTCTACTACTTGTTCATTAGTTCAGATGAGACATAATCTGGAGAATGTCTGTTTTCAACAAATATTTGAACTCTGATGGTTTCCTCTCACAGTGAAGTGAAGACATTTTGCTTTAGATTTTTAATGGATTATTTGTTTTACTTTTTCAAGAGGATATTCTATTATTCTGCTAAAACCTTTTTCTTCCCTTTTAGGAATAGGTTAATGTAATTTGGGGCCAGATATAAAGAAATTTTTAAAAAATGTTAAAAAGTGGAGACATGTACTACAAGCCAAAAACACAAAATTATAAAGTATGGGTTTCAAACAACAAACATTTTGCTTGATTCTTGGACATATTATCTATTGCCTTCACTTGGAGGTCTAGGCTCAGAGAGGCAAGAGAAAAATGGGGAGGAGTACATTGCTTATACCTGCAAGTGACACGTAGATCTTTGGTCAGATTAAGGCACATGGCTATGCTTAATTTCAAGGGCAGTGGTGGGCGAGGGGGAGGAAGGAGGGGGACAAGAAATTGCAATCTTTTCCTTTGCTGGAGAGGATAGGGAATTTGGGTTTTGGTATAGAGTAATGTTTACCCCTGGAGGAAAGCTGGAACTGAGAAATGAGTGTTAATAAGAATTAGCTCCAGAATTTAAATTTTTTTTTTTTATTGATTTCAGAAGAGAAAGGGAAAGGGAGAGATAGAAACATCAATGAGAGAGAATCATTGATTGGCTGCCTCCTGCACGGCCCCTACTGGGGATTGAGCCCATTACCTGGGCATGTACCCTTACCTGGAATTGAACCGTGACTTCCTGGTTCATGGGCCGATGCTCAACCACTGAGCAACACCAACTGGTTAGAATTTTTTAATGCATCAAGGGAGGTCCCTGAACTTCCCACCAAGCAGAGAATAGCACATTCAAATAACATTTATCTAAACATTTATCTAACTGGCAAAGGGTTATTGCAATCACAAATTTTCACTTTCCATAAGACCCTTCACTCCCTCTTCCTGAGCAATACTGACCCAACCAGGAGCCCCTTCAACATATTGTGAAAGAAATAGACCTTTGGGATCAACTGATTAGCAGACTGATCTCTTCTTGGAAACACTGAGGGTATTTTCAGTAGGAAGCTGCCATGTGGAATCAGGAAAAGGGAACAAAAATCTGGGAGAAGCTGAAAGGTTTTTAGAGCCACAGTTTATTAGGAGAAAGAGCCCAGGTTTATTCCACGTTTCTGCTTTTGTTTTGTATAAGTCCATCCGAAGTGGCATTTGGATGATATGAATATAAAATTCACTTGAAATGTTTTTCAAAACGTGTCCCCACTAGATGGCGAAAGGTGCTCACCTATTTTGAACGGATCTAAAGCATCCGCAAAAAGTAGGGGATGAAGAACATCAAAGTAAAATATTGGTTACACAATTGGGGGTATGAACTTCTATAATAAGAAGCCTTACTGTAGTGGATTAAATGAGCATAACCTAGTATTTCTAAAGCTTCATTATGTGGTTTTCATCTCCAAAAACATTTAAATAATTACATATTAAAAGCATTGATTGATTCTGACACATAACAATGGATACACGAGTGAATCATGTATAAGTATCATGGATTAGCTTTACTTACAAAACAGGAGATGTGAATGTTTATTTATAGTAAACTAATCGTCTCCTCAAGCTACTAATATACCTGAACACTTTCTATATGCGGAGCCTGCCATGAGACTGTTCGTGGGCGTGTAGCCATCTAGGGGAGCGGGGAAGAGCGGATTTTTGGGGCTCTGAGTTTGTATTTTAGTTTCTACCACTTATTAGCTATGACCTTGAAAAGCTACTCAACCTGTTTGAAATTCTCGCTAAATGAAAAATACAGAAGTTGGCCACTGTTCATTGTTTTTGTTGTTGCTGTTGTTGTATGCAGAAAAACTCATCCTATTCAGTAAAATCACTATTCTCTGAGGCTGTTTTGGATGAGATTAACATGAACTGGAAATTGGTGGATTTTGAGTAAAGCAAATTGGGCCTCACCCAATCAACTGAGGCCTGAACAAAACACTCACCTTCCCCGCAACTGATAGAACATTCTGGACTCAAACTGCAACTGTTCCCTGAGTCTCACCCTGCAGATTTTGGACTCACCAAGCCTCCACAATCACGTGAGCCAATTCCTCAGAATAAGTCTCTGTCTTATCTGCACAACTGCTCTTTCTCTGGAGAACCCTGATGAAGACAGGTGTCCTATGAGTGGGGCAGGTTTTGTTTCTCTCCGGAACAGACTGTTGGGACACGATCTCCGGTGGAGGAATCTCCAGCTGTAAATCCCTCAGCAGTGGCCATGTCCATTCTGCAGTTGCTCAGAGGCCTCCCTCAGACGTTGGCTTCCTGTTATCTACTCCCTTCTACTGGGGTCATGCGGAGTGTCTCCTTGCAGTCCTCATGCTTGCAACTAGATAATCCAATTGCAGCTCTCTCCCACGCGGACAATGTGCAGTCCACTCCTCAGATCGCCTTTCCCCCTCACAGATGGCTTCAGCCAGCCTCCTAGGAAGGGGAGACATCAGAGTGGTCCAGACAGCCTTTTCCAAAGGGGTCCCTTACTTCAGTTCTTCCAGCATCAGCTTTTGTGGTAGGTGGTGGGTGAAGGGGCACAAAATTGGCTTGGGGACACATCTTTTCAAGACCTGAATGGGGAGTGACGGTAGCACTCATTTTGCAATGTGACATGGTGTGTCATTTTGTCCTTGATCTTTGAAAGAGTACCCATATAATGTTTTTCTCCTTCCTCTCTCCTCAGATGTGCAAAGTGCAGGCTTCAGGGAAGGACACCAAGTAAATATTCAGAAGGTGTTGTAGGTTGAATAACCCCAAAACATTTCTACGTCCTGATCCCCACAACCTGTGAACATGCTACTTTACAGGGCAAAAGGGATTTTGCACATGCAATTAAGGATTTTAAAATGAGGAAATTATTCTGGATTATATGAGTGGGTCCAATGTAACCATGGGGATCCCTGTAAAAGAAAGAGGGTGACAGCAGAGCAGTGTCAGAGGAATTGTGATGATGGAAGAGGTTAGAATGGTGCGGGGTCATGAGCTAACATAGTTGGCCTCTAGAAACTGGGAAAGACAAGTAAATGATTCGTCCTTAGGGCCTACAGAAACAACACAGCCCTGAGAACCCATCTTTAGCCTTTAGGAGGAAGGAGCTGTGAGAGAATACAGCAGATTTGTTATAAAACACTACAATTGTGGTCATTTTTAAAAATTAATTAAATTTTTTTTTTTTTGCGGTATAACTTATATTTAATAGTAGTACATTTGTTTTCCTTCCCCCCCTCATTATCCTCCCCCCAGCCTCCCCTACCCCCCAGCACATGTCCCCACCTGCCCCACTCCCCACCCCAGTGTCTTTCATTCATTGGTTATGCTCATATGCATGCAAACAAGTCCTTCATTGATCTCCCCCAGCATCCTCCTCCCATCCACCCCAGCCTTCCCCCTGTAGCTTGACAGCCTGTTCAGTGCCTCCCTGCCTCTATATCAATCACTTCCCCCTGTTTCTTTTCTTCAAAAATATCTTGCCTCTGCATACTAGAAATAAATGTATAAGAACAAAAAATGTTTGAGTGTCAGTTTCAATGTCCAACTGTTCTGAGTCCCAGTTTCAATGTCAAATAGTTCTTTATGTGTACATGTCAGCAAGGTATCCAGATGGTGGACACATCGTGGCAATGCAATTTACAACCTCTCTGGTTTGGTCCTGGGCTGCCTGCAGCCATGCACAGCTGCCGACTGCTAGCATGGCAAGGTGTTGTCAGCGTCCCCCATCTCTGGACCATCCTCGTGGCTGAAACAGACCCGTCAGTTCCTCACAGTCGCAGGAACCCACATGGTCTTGGAGTTGTTCTCTGAAAACACACAAACACATTCTCGACCAAAAGTTAACAAAGGGATCCTCTCTGCAACATAGACTTGGGATTCTTTTTATTTTTGCCTAAATGATTTTCCTTTGGCTTATTTTGACACCATGTGTGTTTTTTCATGGGTGTCCTGCTGTTGGCTCTATAAGTGGAAGTTACTTTTCTGGAATAAGAATTTTCTAGATGTATTTTATTTACAGGATATTTTTCCTTACATAATATTACTCCACTATCCCCCCCCCCCCCTTTTTTTGATTAATGGGGGATTTTGGAAATTTTATATTGCAGTCTTGGTAATTTTAAATTTTAATTTTTGCACACAAATATGACTGCTTTAGGTTCTTTGGATGTTAGGCAATTTTACAGTGAGATGAACTACTAATAGATATTTTAGTTAATGTTTTAGGAAAGGCTTTTTGTCCAGTACACTTAAATTTTCTTGAGTGTTCACTTATTTCACTTGGCCAATTTAAATTAATCTGAAAACTTGATTACTATTTTATTGTCAATTTTAATACTCAAGCAGAAGTCTTAGTTTACCCTGTAAATATTAGTGGAAAGGAATATTTGCTTTCTTGAGTAGGTCCTGAGAATTCCTGGTAATAGACTGAATTTAGATATAGAGCAGCTATTGCTGGCCCAGTCTCTATCTGCCACCTGGGTCCCGGTGTGAGTTGTGCGTGGGAGGTGAAGCAGCAGTGAGGGCAGGAGACCTCCAATTGTGGTCATTTGTTACAGCAGCCACAGGAGACTAATACAGATGTTTTCTCAGGATATCTGCCACTAAAAATATATCATGCATGCATGACTTAAGTGTAGAAAAGAATATAGTGATAATAAGATTATCTTGTTATAAAGAGGAACCTTATTGGTATTCCTATTTAAATGTGGTAAAACCATAGCAATGTAAAAATAAAAAAGATACTCCATTACAAGATTCAATTACATAGTCAGTAACATTTTCTTTTTCTTTTTAAAAATATATTTTTATTGATTTCCGAGAAGAAGGGAGAGGGTGAAAGCAATGGAATTATGATGAGAGGAATTCATTGATCGACTGCCTCCTGCACACCCCCTTCTGGGGATCGAGCTTGCAACCCAGGCCTAAATCCTGACCAGGGATTGAACCATTAACTCCTGGTTCATAGGTCGACATTCAACCCCTGAGCCATGCTGGCCAGGTGTCAGTGACATTTTCTGTGCTATATTTAATAACTAAAAAATTCAGAATGAAGAATAATACAGACCAAATATTCAATAAAAGAATAGCAATCTTATGAAGAAATATAAGCTATGTCACTGTTTTGAGGTTCAGATATGGATTTATAAATCCCAGCTGGACCATTTCAAAACCTGGAGTAGTTACTTTATTATTCTGAAATTGTATTTTTATCTGTGCTATGAAGGTTGCCTGAGGAGGAAATAAGATATGGCATATATAACACTTAGTGTAACATTGGCATAGGGTTGAATTAAGAGAGACAAGTCATCTGTCTCTCTTGTATTTATGAAATTGTCTTAGCAAGACTCTTGATAGAAGGGGGGTATATACTGGCATTTCTCTTTAAATGGTAGTGAAACCAATATTTTTAAAAAAGATATTTCATTAGAAAGTCATGTTATATAATCAGTAGCAGAACCAACACATGACCCCATATAGTAGATTTTGGTAGGGGTTTTGTCATGCCTAATTGATAGAATGAGCCAAGATAGACTGACTTTCTTTATTCCCTACCTTTTCTGGCAGATAATAAGTAAAGGTGATAGCTATGGAATAGAGAAGGTAGAAGGTGACACATACAATGTCTGGAAAACACCTTCTCTTCTCACCCTGCCACCTCCTCCACCTGGAGTTCTATTTCCCACAAGGATGTAAAACACAATAAACTTTATTTTTAATTTTGAAATGATATAAATTCACAAAAGTTGTAACAATAGTACATCAGGTTCAATGTAATCTTCATTCAGTATCCCTACTGGTCACATCTGATGTAACTATCACACAATATCAAAACCAGGGAAACTGTTACTGTTCCATCACCATAAAGATGTCCCTCCAGCTATAATCCCTTTATACTCTACATCCAGTCCCTGCCTTCTTAAGCCTCTCACTGTGTCCCCAAATGCTGGCAAACACTAGTCTCTTCTCTATTTTTATAGTTTTTTTCCTTTTGCTAATGTTATACGAACAATCATACAGTATGTGACCTTTGGGGCCTGGCTTCTCCCCCCCCACCCCCACTCAGCATAATGCTCTGGTGTCCATCTAAGTTCCTTCATGTATCACCACTTTCTTCCTGTTTATTGCCAAGTAATATTCCATAGACTGAATGTACCAAAGTTTGTGTCATAATTTACCCATTTAAGGATAGTTGAGGTGTTTCCAATTTTGGATTTGATAAATAAAGCAGCTATGAATATTCATGCACACATTTTGTGTAGACATAAGTTTTTATTTCTCTGGGATCAATGCCTGGGAGTGGGATTCCTGGATCGTATGATAAGTGTTTTAATTGCCAAACTGTTCCCCAAAGTGGCTGTACCATTTTTATTTGTCTACTCTCAATTCTGAGAGACCTATTTTTTTTTCATTTTTGCTAGCATTTAAAAAATGTTAGTGGTTCTAATAGATGTGTAGTGATATTTCACTGCAGTTTTAATTTACATTTCACTGATAACTAACAATGTCGACTATCTTTTCACATCTGTTTTGTAGGGGTTTTCTCTCTTTTCCATGTCCAGCATGGAAAGAGAATGGGTCCAGTTTTTGAGTAGAGGAGCTGGGATTTAGAACTAAAAGAAAGAATAGAAGATGCAGAAATAGAAACAACAAGCTGGAGCTGGGTGGAACCTTTGTTCTCTCTGATGGAGAGACAGGGACCTAGAGCCCAAAAAGCCATGTTTATTTATATCCCCCCAAATACCAGGAAGTTACACCAAAAGTTAGGATCAAAGGAGATTATTTGCATTCTTGAGTAGGCCCAAGCATTCCTGGTGCTTGACTTTATTTACATATCAAAAGACCCACTATCTATACCTGGGCAAAGGTGAAGGCCAAGCTGATAACTCTCTCAGCCTTTTTGGTGAAGTGTGTTCCCAGGGCATGGCTCTGCCTGTCGCCTTGAGTTGAGCTGATAATAATTAAAGAAATGGCCATGTATCTTCCCAGGGGGCCCTCTATACTATTTACCATCCATATAACCTGTTGATGAAATATATTTCTGTGGCTTTTGCTTATTTTCTAATCAGATTATTTATTTCCAGTTGGGTTTGGGAAGTTTTTTGGGTTTTTTTGGTATATATCAAAGACCCTAAATACTATCACATTGGGGATTAGGAACTTCAATGTACACATTTTGAGGACAAAAATTTAGTCCATAATGTAGGTGATGACCAAGGGCCAGTGGCTCCTTCCTCATTCCCTCATGGCTTATGGAACTTAGTACCAATTGACAGATAGGTGAAAAGACAAAGACCTTAAATTAAAAACAATTATTTAATTAAAAAATATATGGGTAGTTGTCCTGGCCATGTGGTTCAGTTGGTTGGAGCATCATCCTGTAGGGTTTTGGGTTCAATCCTTGGTCAGGGTGTGGAAGGAAGGCAATTGACCAATGTTTCTCACCTCTCTCTTCCCTCTTCCCCTCTCTAAAAATCAATAAAAATATATCCTTGGGTTAAAAAGTATATGTATGGTTTATCATGAATTGGCAGGAGTAAAGTTCACTCTAAACGGGGATTCAGTATGGGATGTTGAAAAAAAGGATATTTTTATTCAGCAAGTCTACACCTGTTCAATCCAAGCCTGCTATTTGTTACACACACAAGATGCTCTTTCCCTGCCAGCCAGGCAACAAGCCCCTGAGCTCCTGGGTGTTCAGCTCTGTTGCTAGGTCTTGATTTCATGGACTGCAGTATAGCTCTTGGCATCAACCACAAAACCAACACCTTTGCTTCAGTCAAACCCTTCCAAAGACACACCTGTGGCTTTCTGCAAAAGCTCTTTGGCCATCTCTCAACATCTGGAAAAGATTTGGCAAGTCTTCAGGGACAAAACACACCCTGTGGATCAACTCCAGGCTTTTCTGGCTTCTGTCTTCATGCCTGGGAGTTAAAGAAGGTGGCAGGGTGGGGCAGTGATGTGGGCATGAAGCAGGTTGCACTGATCCTCCCTCGCTATCAGAGCATCAGCGATGCCTCTCTGCTATGCCAGGTTTCCTGTGGTCCCAGGTTAACACCCAGAAAACCAGGACACCACTTGTTAGTCCAGGCATCCTTCCAAAAGAAAATAAAAATGACTAAAAATAAAAAATTTCATTTACAAAAGTTTAAAAAAATGAGGAAAGAAAAATGATTCTTTGCAGTGAGACGGTTTGGACTTTAACGAGCATTTCTGTAGGGACAAACCATCATTCACTGACAAATATGTCTTCAGCATTATTTGCCCGACTTTGCATTACACATCAGTGTAGGTGCAGATGAGTAAAGATAGCTATCCACAGCTTATGCCTAAGAGTCAAGGACTGGCTGTGACTCTGTGTGTTCACCTTTAGGGAATCAGGCAAACTTAATGCTCATTGTACCTTCTGATGACCATAGAAATATTAACATTATATTATCACATATTATAAACTTTAAACATGTTTCAGAGTGAGAAATGCTCTTAGTGTGTGTTTGGAGAAAGATTGTAGCAGTTTCTGAGAGCAGATATTGGGAAAGTGGGGGAAGGAGATCCTTGAAAGGGCAATAGAAAAACAGAGGTAGGAGTGGGGAAATCGGTGGATTAGAACTTGTGTCTCTCACCATGTAGAACTCAAGTCTATAAAAATTTAATACTCTAAGAGAAGACTAGGAGCCAGATAGAGTATTATATAGGATATCTCCCCCCCCCCCCCCAAAAAAAAATGTATACACACTTTGAATGGTGATAAAATCAGGTTTATTAACATACAGTTCATTTTCAAAATTTAAAAGAATCTACAGAAATGAATATATATTGCCAATGCCTGTTTTCAAACTGATGACTATCCTGGTTCAGGCACTGCTGATAATGCAGATTAACGGAATCACAAACATCAAGAGTCATTTCATTCAGTATTTGTGCTTCCTCAATTCCTCAATTGTTGCGGGTTTTGTGTGGTAAATTATCTTTTATGATTCCTCATAAAAAAAGTCTGGTAGATAAATTTTCTTTGTTCAAAGCTTAGTCTGGTTTCACCCATTATTTCAAATCAGTTAAATCTGAAAAGGAGTGAAATTTAAGCTGTTAAAGTGTGTATTCAATGTACACATCCTTTGAATAGTTATAAAGGCAGTGTTTGCGTTTTCAAACTTCCAGTAGCATTTTAGAATGAATTTCTTTTGTTTAAAACTTAATCTGGTTGAAAAGAAAGAAACATCATGAAGGCCTTGGGCAAGGCTAGAAGGGGTCAATGAGTGGGAAAAAAGGGAACATAAGTAATACTTTTAACAATAAAGATTTATTTTAAAAAAGAAAGAAAGAAACATCAATTGAGCTTTCAGCTGTTAAAGTGTGTATACATGTTTTTGGGACACCCTGTATTGAGGGTCTAAAATTCAGTGGTCTTTCCCCAGTTTTATAACTTTTACAAAGATGAATAAATAATAAAGAGGGATAATTGTGGGTTAAAATTTCTTGGCAGTTGAGGAGTCAATATTTTGTTTTTCTTTGGAAATATGCACCTCCAGAGAGCCTTTTTATATCTAAGGTCTTGCATTACTCAGTGGCCATGCAGCCTGGAGTTCTAGGAATTCCCATTGAAAAGCACAACATGGAAAGCTAACCATCCAAGTCTTCCTTACTTATTTGAAAAACATTTCTCAAGCTCGGTTGAGGGGCTGGATGCTGACAAAATGTGCAAAGATAAATAGAACATGGTATCTGTCCTCCACTGGGTCTTGGTTTAGTGATAAAGACAGACAGGTAAGCAAAGAGATTAATCCTGAGCAAGTAGCACATTCACAGTACTCAAAAACCAAATATGAAATGTAAGAGCAAATCCCTCCCTTCCTCTGCTGGATGGTACCCTGTTCTCATCCTCTCTTCACTCCACCTTCCCTCTTTCCTTTATTGTTTATGTTTCCTGGGATTTATTCATGCAAAAACATATGTAATTGTGAATATACTTTTAAAAAATATTCTTCCTTTCTTACATTAACGACAGCCTGCTGCATGTACTACACTTGATCTTTTTTCTTAATAGTGTGTATTTTGCATGCTTTCTATAAATGTGTAGACAGTTTCCTCGTTATTTCTTCTAGTATCATAATGTCCCATTATATTTGATCAGACTCTTGTTAATGAACTTTTGGATTATTCCCAATCTTTGGTCACTAGACACAATGATGTAATGAATAAGTTTTACCTACATCATTTTGTATGTGAGCAGGCTTACTTGTATGATAAATTTCCCAAAATGGATTTGATGGGCCAAAGGGCAGTTGTATATGCAGATTTGTTAAAGATTGCTGCCAGGGGTTTACATTGATTACTAGGCACATCACATTAATCTATAGAGTTTTGTACATATATAATTATAGACAGTCACTCAGCCCAGATGAATCCTGGGTGCATTAAAAAGTACTTGTGCCCAGCTGGCATGGCTCAGTGGTTGAGCATAGACCCATGAACCAGGAGGTCATGGTTGAACTCCCGGTGGGGGCACATGACCGGGTGGCAGGCTCCATCCCCAGTGTGGGGCTTGCAGGAGGCAGCCAATCAATGATTATCTCTCATCATTGATATTTCTATCCCTTCAGCAATGAAATCAATAAAAAAATATATTTTAAGAAGTATTTGCATTCACCTATTTGCTTTACAGTATTGATAAGGGGAACAAGCATGGGTAACAGAAATAGTAATAATTTCTATCATTTCCAGGTGTATGGCACAATGTTTGTAGGGTGTGTGGGCAGGATTTCTACATCATACAGGAGGTGTTTCAAGTGACATATGTGACTTACTCCCTCTCACCCCCAACATACACTTTCCCCTGGGCACATAACCCCCTTTCACTCTTCTACCCAAGGGCCCACAGTGAGATCCCCTGTCATTAATGGGGGTGACAAAAACCTTAGAGCAAAGGAGAGATCTTCAAAGTAAGAAAAATTTTTAAAGCTTTATGAAAAAATATAGCACAATGCCTTCATTTGTCTCCTTTTGCAAGGAGTTGGGAAACATATTGTCATGTAGCAAGTCTGGATGGCAGGTTGGCATTTGGGGACCCCTCCACTCTCCTTTCCCACCTTTTAGCTCAAGATAATTCTACAGGTAACTCCCAAATTTGAACCTTTCCCCAGTATTTTGTGTTGTCATTTTGCCAATGTCAAAGACTTTTTTGATACCGTGCCTTGTCCTTCCCTTGTCTCCTGTTCTTTCTTCTCCATCTAGCTTTCAAAATCTGACTCATGCAAAGAATAATCTCCACTTTCTTCAGAAAGATTTCCCTAACTATTCTAGTCCACAATTACAATCTCACTCTCTCACAAGTTTGTTAGTTCCACCTTCAGATATAAATGGTAAATTCTTCCAGGTCATAGACCACGTCTACAACTTTGGTTATATCATACACTATTATGAGACAGAATAATGGCAGATACACATTCTCTTATTCATCCATCAAACATACTGCATGCCAACTATATTCCAGGCCATGTGGCAGAGACTGGAGATATAAAAATGGGCTTGAGACAATCCAAAATGGATTTGATGGGCCAAAGGGCAGTTGTATATGCAGATTTGTTAAAGATTGCTGCCAGGGGTTTACATTGATTATTACGCACATCACATTAATCTATAGAGTTTTGTACATATATAATTATAGACAGTCACTCAGCCCAGATGAATCCTGGGTGCATTAAAAAGTACTTGTGCCCAGCTGGCATGGCTCAGTGGTTGAGCATAGACCCATGAACCAGGAGGTCATGGTTGAACTCCCGGTGGGGGCACATGACCGGGTGGTAGGCTCCATCCCCAGTGTGGATAAGAAAATCAGGATCTAATTTGGGTCTCAAATCTGGAAGCAAATAATTAAAGTAAAATATGATGTACTACCATTTGCGAAGAGCTGATAAACTCAGCAAATCACCAGTCAGAAGATGTTAGAAAACTTTATTCTCTACTAGAGGCCTGGTGCATGAAATTTGTGCACATGGGAGGGGGAGAGTCCCTCAGCCATCAGTTGGACATCGTTAGTGCTGCCGCAGAGGCGGGAGAAGCTCCTGCCATTGCCATTGCACTCGCCAACAGTGAGCCTGGCTTCTGGCTGAGTGTTGCTCCCCCAGTGGGCGAACGCCAGTGGGCAGCTCCTGCATTGAGCGTCTGGCTCTGGTGATCAGTGCGTGTCATAAGAACTGGTTGTTCCACTGTTTGGTCAATTTGTATATTGGCTTTTTATTATATAGGATTTCCTCTTCCACAGATCTTGTCTAAACATATAAAAGCCTAAGCAACCAAACAACTGAATGACTGAACGACAAAACAACCAATCTATGGGTTGCTATGATGTGCACTGACAATCAGGGGGTAGATTCTCAGTGCAAGAACTGCTCCCTGGTGGTCAGCGCACTCCCACAGTCAACTTCCCATTGCTGGCCAGCCCTCCTAATTGGCCAACCTCCCTTGGTCCCTCCCTCCAGCTGGCCAACCTCCCATAGTCCCTCTCCCTGGCTGGCCAACCCTCAACCCCTGCCAATTGGCCATCATCGCCAGCCAGGCTGAGAGACCCCACCTGTGTGTGAATTTGTATACCAGGCCTCTAGTCTCTGGATAAAACTCAATGGTTGATAAAGTAGATGAAAAGTGGGTATAACTAGACTCCCAAGATACTGTGGGCTCCTGAGAAATCATAGAGCCAAAACCAAAAGCGATCCATTTGCTCCCTAATATCTTTGATTTAGAAGGAAGAAAAAACTCCCACTATGGTTGTAAGAAACTAGAGCAATTATGTAAAGTTGTCAGGAGTCCAAGAGAAACACAAGGTCATATAAGTAGATAAAAAGGTGAGACCAAGAAGGGGAAAAAGAGCTGGCCCAGAATATAACAATGACTTTACAGACAATCAGAAAAGAAGTAGGGTGGGGGTGAGTTTCGGATTGAAGCGGGCCCAGAGGACTTGGGGAGGGCTTTAATCTCAGAGCACCTGGGCATAAAAACCAGGGCGTGTCAAGGTTTAAATTTAAGAAAGAGAGAAAGAAAACAGCTGGACAGCTGCCTTTTTCTCATCAATCTCTGCCTTGGCTAGAGTAGCCATGGCTTTGGGCCCATCAGTTGGCAGTCTCAAGTGGAGACCAGGATACAGCTGGTAACTCTAATGAGTCTGGTTCTAAAATTTTGGGACCATTGGCCCATCTTTTAGTTACTTGAGGAGACATTTCCTTGAAAGAGCTGGCACGGAGGGCCCCTCTGACCCAGCCAGAGCAGGCTTCTTCATTCTTGCACTTGTTCCTGAGCCTTGGGCTTAGATTCTGTCCATGAACCCCTAGGGCCTTGCTGGTAATTAGTTTCCGACTGACGTGTGGAGCTGGGCAAGCCCCTTAAGGTATTTTTTTGGAAAAATTAGGATTGGGTGAGATGTCCTTCAGGGTCTTTTCTGACTTTAAATTATAGTTCAAAAGTATCAAATTGGAAAAATCAGCTCCCCTGAAGGTGAAGTGAGAAACATGGTATCAAAGGACCAGTGTGTGTGGAGACACCTCAGCCCCCTTTCTGGAGGGACAGTTAACTTTTCATCCTTATTTATAAGGCCATATAAATTATTGCCCATGCCAGTAAACAGTCTTAGAAAATTCTTACTGGGTCTTATTTTTATTAGATCTACCCAGTTTTTAAAGACCATTTCTATTTAGTAGTGCAGATTCTCAGATGTCACATAGAAGACTAGGCTATTACAATTTGCAAGTCCTAGAAAGTTCAGAAATCCTCTCAAGTTATGTAGCTAGATAGTGGTCAAGTTCATACAATAGCCTGGCCCTCTTCCTTAGCACAGTCAGTACAGGCCCCCTTGTCCATACATGCAGACTGAGGGAAAAGCACAAGATTGAAAATCACTTCCCTAAGTAGAGGGCAGGGGAAGACCCAAAAAAGAGGCTGGCCACTCCTGCCTCTTGAAAGAGTTGGTAATTAATAGAATTTATTAAAGAGAACTTACATATGAGGCAGCTACAAGACAAAATGAATCCCTGTGCCACTTGGCAGGTGCCAAAGAATGACATACGGCACAAGGAATAGTCACAACTACTAAAACATGAATGCTCCCAGGTACAGGAAATTGCTTTAACGCTTGACCAGGTCAACAACCTGTTCCAAGAAGCAGCACACAGTAAGAAATAAGGGAGGGATATTTGTTTATGTCAGAAGGAATACCAAGTACAATCAGATGGTCTCTAAGGAGGGTTTGCACAAAGCACCCTCCATTCTGACCATAGTCCAACATGCGGGACACAGCAGTCACAGAACAGTCTCTTTTCCATCCTCCCACCCTAAGGTCTCATGCTATTCATCAATTTTCATTAAATGATAACCTTATATTTAGTGCAGTGCTACAAGTTGTGGAAAATCCTCGTCCTCAGAGAACTTCTGTTTCAATGGGAGAAACTGGCCTTAAAATAAACATTAACAATGCAGGAGCACCATGGCCTAGAGTAGAAGTGGAGAGTCCTCTCAGATGATGAAAATAAAACTCACTTTTCTTAATGTTGGACCTCTGCAGAAATCAGTTGGGACAAATTGGACATGGAGCAGATATATGGCCAAAAATAGAGATGAGTGGGAGAGAGGTGGTAGGAAGGGAAGACAAAGATGTATTCCCAGTTGTGTTGAAGGACTGACATGATAGAGCTGTTATTGTTCCCTTACAAATAACCTGGCTTTTCCCAAATTCAACTTTCAGTTCACAAGTAGGTATTTTTTTTCTTTTTTTGGTATTTTTCTTTTGAGAAGGGAGGAAGTAGGCAAACTTCAAGTCCAGAAGATTTGGGTCTATCCTCTGAGTCTGGCTGGGGCATGAGACACATTCAAAACTCATGGTCACACAACTCACACCGGGAACCAGGTGGCAGACAGAGACTCGGCCAGCAATAGCTGCTCTATATCTAAATTCAATCTATTACCAGGAATGCTCAGGACCTACTCAAAAATATAAATATTCCTTTCCACTAATATTTGCAGGGTAAACTAAGATTTCTGCTTGAGTATTAAAATCGACAGTAAAATAGTAATCAAGTTTTCAGATTTACTTAAAATGGCCAAGTGAAATAAGTGAATACTCAAGAAAATTTAAGTGTACTGGACAAAAAGCTTTTCCTAAAACATTAACTAAAATATCTATTAGTAGTTCATCTCACTGTAAAATTGCCTAACATCCAAAGAACCTAAAGCAGTCATATTTGTGTGCAAAAATTAAAATTTAAAATTAACAAGACTGCAATATAAAATTTCCAAAAGCCCCCATTAATCAAAAAGGCGGGGGGGGGGGGCAGTGGGGTAATATCATGTAAGGAAAAATATCCTGTAAATAAAATACATCTAGAAAATTCTTACTCCAGAAAAGTAACTTCCATTTGCAGCAGGACACCCATGAAAAAACACACATGGTGTCAAAATAAGCCAAAGGAAAATCATTTAGGCAAAAATAAAAAGAATCCCAAGTCTATGTTGCAGAGAGGATCCCTTTGTTAACTTTTGGTCAAGAATGTGTTTGTGTGTTTTCAGAGAACAACTCCAGGACCATGTGGGTTCCTGTGACAGTGAGGAACTGACGGGTCTGTTCCAGCCACGAGGATGGTCCAGAGATGGGGGACGCTGACAACACCTTGCCATGCTAGCAGTCGGCAGCTGTGCATGGCTGCAGGCAGCCCAGCACCAAACCAGAGAGGATGGATCTTGCATTGCCACGATGTGTCCACCATTTGGATACCTTGCTGACATGTACACATAAAGAACTATTTGACATTGAAACTGGGACTCAGAACAGTTGGACATTGAAACTGACACTCAAACATTTTTTGTTCTTATACATTTATTTCTAGTAAGCAGAGGCAAGATATTTTTGAAGAAAAGAAACAGGGGAGAGTGATTGACATAGAGGCAGGGAGGCACTGAACAGGCTGTCAAGCTACAGGGGGAAGGCTGGGGTGGATGGGAGGAGGATGCTGGGGGAGATCAATGAAGGACTTGTTTGCATGCATATGAGCATAACCAATGAATGAAAGACACTGGGGCGGGGAGGGGGGCAGGTGGGGAAATGTGCTGGGGGTAAGGGAGGCTGGGAGGAGGATAATGGGGGGGGGGAAGGAAAACATATGCACTACTATTAAATATAAGTTATACCGCAAAAAATCAATTAAAATATATTTTAAAAAATTTAGCTTTACATTTATGCCCAGAAGAAATAAAATAAACAAGTTACATTAATGTTTTTAAAAAAACAAACTCATGGTCAGATTCTAAAAATAAAAATCCTTTGACTTAGTTCAAAATTCTCCTTTATCTGTGGTTTTGTTGTAGAAATCTTGTGGGACCAGTTACTATCACTTCTTGTTGGCTGCATGTTTTTTAAATTAATCTGTGGTTAAGCTGTTAAATGATTTACTGTTAATTACAGGGATTTTCCTTTCATTTAATAGTAGCGACATGTTTGTTTTTCCCTCTCCTAAAGTCCCTGTTGAACAGAAGGCATTACACCAAGAGTAAATTCAGAAATTTAACAAGAGGCATCACCACAAACTAACACATCCACTGTTTTCATTTTTCTTGTTTTCCCCTAGTTTGTATGTCCATGCATATGTATTTTTACCTAATCACAACCATTCTGTTGATACTATTATATAATTTGTATTTATCCTTTATTTTATATTACAAATCTTTTTTTCACATTTCCATAGACCTCATGGTTATTATTTAAAGGCTGTATAATATTCTACTCAATGGATGTTCCATTATTTGAGTTAGTCATTTCTCTGTTGTTTGCCTTTGAGATTGTCATCAATCTCTCATTATCATTCAGCTCATCGATGTAGATACAATTGTCACTACACCTAAACATGTCTTTTGAGTAATTGTGTTTTGGAAGATGAAGTAAATATGCAGCTTTAGCTACACGGTGTCTACCAGATAAAAAGATGGTGCCCAATCTCTATAAGGCCATGTGTAGATGGTTGGCAGATAATAATTATTCCTGTAACAGGATGGACATATCACCAATAGTTTGGAACTAAGATAACAATGACATTTATTTCCATGATTAATGACCAAAAGAATTAGAAATACTACATGGTGCCACTTCTAGCTTCCTCTTTCCTGTCCCCTTATGGCAGAACTCACAAATGGGGACAATACTGCTACTGCTTTTTGCAAGAGGCTACTAATTAGCATCTCTGAATTTGGCTTTCAAGCATCAGTGCCTGAGGCCAAGAGGAATGTAGTGTTCTCCAGGCAGAGGGCAGAAGGACTGCTGTTGTCTTTAGTTCAGCGGGTTGGGGGGGTGGCGGTGGGAATTGAAACAGGTGGGCACGTGCGTGGGGGGAGGGGGGCAGCGATATCTATAGCAGATGAGGGAGGTGGGCTACGGTGGTCAGTCTGGCCCTTCCCGCTTCCTCCTGGAGAAAAGAAGCGAGTCCATGAAGAGGCATTTCACACTTTGCAGGAAATGAAGATTTGGGGGGTGGGGGTGTCACGGGCACTGGAAGGAGAAGGCTGCGAAGAAATCAAAGGAAGGAGTCGGAGCGAGCTCCCGGGGTCCAAGAATTAGGGGGCCGGGCTGAAGGCGGACGGGGTGGGCGAGTTGTGTTGCTGCTGGCCAGCCTGCAGGGTCTCTCCTCCCTGGAGCAGAGGGGACGCCCGCCTGGAGGGACCCGGGGAGGCGCGGGGCGGGCCGGGGGCGTGGCGCGCGGGTGGCGGGGCTGAGGGTTGGCTGGGGCGCAGGGAGGCAGGGCCGTGCGCCTCTGCTGCCAGAGTCCGGGCGCTGTCCCCTGGGCGCGTCCGCTGCCGGATCCCCACGCAGTTCCCCGCACAAGTCCCACGGGCGAGTGCTGCCATGCTCCTGCTGCTGGCGCTGTGCTGGGGGCTGCCGCTCTGTGCGGGGTCGCTGGGAGAGACGCGGAGCTGGGGTGACACTTCGGAGCAAGTAAGTGGAAATCTGGGAGACCCAGGGAGGGCCCTGGGCGCTGGCTGTTGTCCCTTCCCACTGTCTCCTTTGGGCGCGTGGCCGCTGGACAGGCTCCTTTGACCAGTCCTGGACGCCACGAAGGGAGGGACCACCCCATATCCTGGCACATTGCCCCTCCACCCCCTTTTCTTCGTTCTCCAACCTTCTGCGAGGGAGCTTCTCTATCCATTGGTGGCTTGAGCAAGAGCCTGGATGGGGAAGTTTCCTGCTGAACTGTGCCTGGGACTTCAGGGACCTGCAGAACCAAATCTTCTCGGCTCCTGTTATCTGCGCACATTTCTGCGAGTTTTTTTTTTTTTTTTTTTTTTTTTTTTTTTTGCTGCTATTTCTGAGCCGGGGTCCTAAGTTAATTAATGACAAGGATCTTCTTTAAGAGGCTCTGTGGGGTAGTGTGCTGTTACTGTTGCTCCTAGCTGTTCAGAGAGAAAGCCCAATCTAGGGAAAATGCCAAACTCCCCGATGCCTCCGCGCTTTCAATGTGAAAACCGAGAGAACACGACGTCCTAGCAAGTGGCCGGGGACCAGCAACCAAAGGGTCTCGAGTCTCCTGGTTGCTATTCTGTGCACCTGCCAGGGTTTGCGTTTGAATGGCCTAACCTCACAGGTGGATACAACTTGCAAGCATGAAACCTCAACAGAGTGACGGATGAACAGAAAAGGCTTTTGAAAAAATATGAAACAAGTTCATCTGAGTATCAGTGTAAAGACCTTACAAGGAGAAATGGCCCCGTCCCAAGTAGACAGTGCATATCTACACCTCCTGGTGCTGTTTACACATATATCACTTAACATTTTAGGTCGTTTCGTGTGAAGCATGTTTTCACATGATGGGAGAAAGAGATACGTGGGCATATTCCTCCTCCCCCTTTTCTAGCACCTTGGTTTGCAGAGCAGATCCAGATGGAAGCTGCCTAACAATCAGATGATTACGTACATGTGGACTCTGCCTCATGAATGTGCTTCCTGAAAAGTGGAAGAAATGGTCATTCTCTTGTAGGACTGTCAGGAGAAATAACCCATAAAAATTCCTGGAGTCTGTGCAGGGAGTAGGGAAAGTGCAGGCTGTGGTTCCGGAGAGAAAGGCTGGTCTTGGCCATTTATAGTTGTGTGACCTGGAAAAGTGGTTTAATTCCCTGCCTCTTCTTTCTTTCCTGTTGATCACAACAGGGAGTAGATCCCCTTTTGAGAATACTCCAAAGTATTCAGCTGCTGATATGTGTAAAGGTATACAGTGGGCACTTAATAAATGATAGTGTTTTAGTAAGTGGTTAAGGGGGTGGTCTTGGTTTCAGGCTGCTTGGATTTGATTCCTGAGTCTGTCACTTACCAGCTCTAGGACACTAGGCACCTTACTTGGGGCCTCAATTTCCAATTCTGTATAGTGTAGGAAAGAACAGGGTGGTAAGGATTGAATAGCTGGTAGACTTAAAGTGCTTGGAACAATGTCAGAACTTGATGCTGGCACTGGCTAGTAGGCTTGGGCAGCTGAAGTGCTGAGGAAAGGAATTTAGGGTAAAGATCTTAACATGTTTTCTGGGAGGATGGAGGAAGGAGAGTGTGGGAAGAACTGAAACAAAGATTCTGTTTATGAACTAGGAGGAGGGATTAAAGCTCTAACATCTGCAAGTCCAAGTAGGCTTCTACCACTCTAAACTCTCCTGCGTAACATAACATGGGCTGAGTGATTTCATGCTGTCTTCAAGCCATTGTCTTATTTATTCATCTTGATAATGACTCAGAAAACACACACTAAGATAGAGGGTCCTGTGAAAATTAGCAATTTTATCTCTCTATCACTGCTCTACTAAAATATTTATTTTATATTCATTTATTGTTATATAGGATTTAAGAGCATGGGCTCCAGAATCAGACTTTCAGAATGTTAACATCTAAAATTTGATTTTCTTATCTCTAGAATATGTATGATGAAGTGACTTAATAAAAAGGATTTTGAAAATTGATAAAATTAATAGTATACTTAAAACTGAGAACAATACCAAAAAATGTAGTGTGTGCTCTATTCTCAGAATTGTGGTCTTCAAAACTATATGTAAATTCAAATTCCCACCTGCCCCCCACACCTGCACTAAATTAAATTTCATATATATATATATATATATATGTATATTATTTTGACATATAACATATGTCAAAAATAATTGGATATTAAATGGCATTGCAATTTCTAAGAAATTCTCTTATTTGTTATTTACCTTTAATTGGAGGTATTATAGTAACACTTTGGATTCAAATTCTTTTCTTACTTCCCTTCCACCTCATCTTTAAACATTACCCATGGTAGGAGTACTGTGAGCAGTGTTTGTCAAACTTTGGTGTGCAAAGAGACACTCTATTCACATTTCTGAGACCTCCAGTTTGGGTGGGGCCCAGAGGATCTTGATGCTGCTGATCTGTGGACCACACTTAGAATAATGCTGCTTTGAGAAATTAATATTAAAACAGAAGTCTCTTGTATCAAATCAGCCTGCTACAAATTTATCTGTTTTCTAAGTCTCAAGTTGATATAGTTTCTTTAAATAAGGATAGCGTTATATCCTGTTATTACAAAAGCAGTTTTTAATTTATAAAATAATAATCATTAATTATGAAAGGTCCATACTATCCCAGAAAGTTTGCTAGGAGCTCTATGTAAAAATAATAAAGAGCAATTAGATATATGATTAAGGAGCATTCCAAGTGGAGCCAGCCTGCCTGTGTTCAAATCTGTATTGGCTGTGTCTTCTTGGGCAACTTAAGCTCTCTGAGTTTCACTTTCATCATCTGCAAGCCAGAGTTGTAAATAGTTTTTACCCGGGGACAGGAGTAGATATAAGTTTTGAGAAAGGAGTAAAGTTTACACAATTTACAGGGCCTTCTTAAAGCAAAAAATATCAATGCATGACTACAAATTAGGTGCTAAAGTGAACATTTATTTAGCATGTTAAGTAAGTCACAGCACATGATACAGCTGACAAGTTGACAAACACCACAAGTATTACTCACTGATAAGGCACTGTGCCAGTGAGGGGTCCTGAAACTTATTATATTTTATTAACTTCTAAATAAAATAGTAAATATAAATAGTAAACCCACTTCTGCTCTTATGATTGTTGTGAAGATTAAGTGAATTAATTCAGGCACTTGCCTTTAGTCATAATCACTGTTTTTAGTAGTTATCTACAGCCTGGTTAAGTACCTCCCCCCACCCCCGACCCTCCACCCCCTCTCAGGGAGAGTGTCAGTGTGCTACCTAACCAGAAGCATGGAAATCCAGCCAGAGGAGTAACATCCCAAGTTCCTGTGTGCACAGCGGGAGCAGAGCCCAGGTGTGCTGATACTAAAGGCAGCTCTCAGTGACTCCTCCAAAGAGCATGCCACTTTCATATTGACAAGCTCAATGCATTTTTTTTTTACTTGTAGTCAGTCATTGGCAAATAGATAGTGTTTACTATATGCTTGTGGGACCATATCGATTGGAGTGAAACATTTCTAATTCCCTGAATTATGAATTTCTGGAGTTTTAATTTTTCACAATCATTCACTCAGAACCAAACCTCTTTGCATTTGGGAAAACACAGAAAATAAGACAACTGTTTTTTTTTTTCTTCTTTTTGTTTTTTGAAACTCTTTGAAAATTAAGTCAGTAGAAAATTGTGTGAACTCCAGACCACTCAGTAATGTCTTCTTTATGTGCATGGGTGGGATTGTTGAAATAAGGTGTAGAGTTGAATGGGGAAGGTGGATATTGTGGGAGAGATTCCAGAGATCTGCTCACTACCAAACCAGCATATCGTGTTTCTCTTGAGGACAGCGGAAGTGTATGTGTGTATGGGGGGGGGGGGGGGGGGGGAGGGAGAGGGGAGGACAGGGGCAGAGGCCCTAATAATCAGGTGATGACTTATAATGACTTCTTATTCCTAACTAGCCCTCTTCCCAGAACCTAGATCTCAACCACTAAGCAGTCTTGCTTACTATGCACCAGAGTTCCACTGGAGGACCCAGCAAATCATTAAAAAAATATATATATATATATATATATATATATATATATATGTATGTATATATATATTTGTATTGATTTTAGAGAGGAAGAGAAAAGGAGAGAGAGAGATGGAAACATCAACGATGAAAGAGAATTATGGGTCGGCTACCTCCTGGGATTGAGCCTGCAATTTGGGCATGTGCCCTGACCGGGAACTGGACCATGACCTTCTGGTTCATAGGTTGATGCTCAACCACTGAGCCATGCCAGCTGCGTCCAGCAAACTTTTGTATTTAAGGAACAGCAGAATCTATTTAAGAAGATGGGACCAAGAGATGGAGACTTGAACTCTCTGAGGAAGGACAGGGATCCTGAACCTCCTCATTTTTTTCCTAGAAGCAAGGTCCATGTCTCTTGTTTTTCACAGTCAAAAGAAACAATAACTTGCTTAAGGCTAGTTGATTTTTTTTAAGTTGCCTGGAAATTGTTTGGAATTTTAGCCCCAAAATAAAGTTTCTTCTTTCATTACTGAGATTTTAGGCATCCCAAATTGCAAATGCTTAATAACTAAACAACCTGCAGCAACATTACTCTAAAGGAAGAAACCTTTTGTGTAAGTGATTTAAGTTACCCACCTGGGGATCTTCTCAGGCAAACTTTCCTCACCCCAGGTGGTCGATGGCACCTCCAGTGCCTTTCCAACCTGAAGCCTTTGGTTTTGTGACAGATCCTATAACACATCTTTGAGGCAACTGACTGCTGGGTTCCTGGGTTTTGGTTTCAGGATTTTTGAATGTCCTCAGATGTTGGGGCTGACTGGTAGATGAACTCTCAGTACAGAACCCTCTGGGAACTCATGACTAATCACTTGATGGTGTGTGGCTGTGCCAATTGCAGTGACTTTTGGCTCTGTATGGGACCTAGAGTCACAGACCCAGTGACACGAAGGTGGCAGGCGAGAATCCTGCCTTGATGTCTATGTCAATCCAGGTCTTTAGAGCATCCACACCAAAAGGCAATGTACATGCTCTATGTTTTCAGAGTCTCTTTCACCAGGGGTAGAATTAGGCTTCACTGCTCTCCTCTCTTTCCCTGCTCTTTCCCATTTATGGACTTTCCAGGATATTTCTCTTCTCTTCCATTTGTGAGCCAGCACTGTGATGGATCCTGGGGAAAAAATAAATCTCTGTTAATCAATTTATAAATAATTAAGCAGTGCCTGCTATTTTTGACCTATAATTGGGCTAGCTAATGATGGGGGACTAGATAGGGGAGAATGTAAACTCTTCATTTACATTCCTTGTGCAAAGGAAATCTTCAGCCACCCTTCTACCTCTTGGTAGTGAGTGCTACTTGGTCCATATGAGTAGGAAAGGCAGTGGCAGACCTTTGGAACTAACCATGTTTCACATAGTTCCTATATTGAACCTGATTCTCTTACATTCTTCCTTCCCTTTCATCCCACTTCAACAGACATCCTACACAACTAGTTGTAGCCACACCTTCATCACAAAGTTTCTCATGGTCGGCCAAGAACATAGTACATTCTCTTTTCAATTTTCTTTTTTTTTTATTAATTTTTTTTAAAAGAGAGAGAGGCACGGAAAGGGAAAGAAAGATAGAAGTATCCATGCTCCACCAGCTGCCTCCTACACACCCCCTACTGGGAATCAAACCTGCAACTCAAGCATGTGGCCTGACCAGAAATCGAATGGGCAACCTCTTTGTGCAAGGGATGACGCTTAACCAACTGAGCCACACTGGCTGGGCACAGCTTATATTTCTTAGTAAATGTTGTGGCCTGGCTATGTTTTATTCTAATGCTGGAGAGATAAGTTCAGCTTAGGAACACCAAAAAATTTTATTTGTGCCAACTCTTAAGTCTATGATTTGGGGTCCCAGGCAGGTTGGTGGAAGCTCTAAGATTACTATGTGTAGCAGTCCTTGACATTAAGCTGGAGTCACTTATCTGTCCTTAACCCTCAATCCAAGATTCTCCTAATGCAATAAAAGGGATCAGGAATGCTTAACTGAAAACAATGATGACTACATTGGTGTTATTTCCACTTCAGTCCTAGCTGGCACCAGGAAACTGCGTATACCGGGAAGCTTTGATTCTGGTTCAGAGTTTAAGCTTGGACTGAAGTGAAGCCATAATGACCCCCTGAGACCTCAGATAGTTATCTCAAAAATGAAAAACTAACTTTTCTTGTTCTCCTTAAATCTTGTTTATTTTCTTAAAAAAACTTATTTTACAAAGGAGAGAACTTCAAAGAAAATACTTTGGATCAGTCAGAGAATATAATACCTGAGAGAGGCCGGGCTTTCCTTCGGATTCTAGTTCTGTTAAGTGGTCCCCAGACAATTTCACAATTTTATGATGGGAAGGCCAGAGATGAATCTGCAGAACTGGTAAAGATCTTGCCTAGAATGCTTATTGTGGCTTTCCTTAAACAATTTCACACAGCCCACCTCATTTTAGAAATAGAACCAGTATCCTCCTGGTTCTCATTTAGAAGTCCAGGCAGATGTCAATCTAAGTCCTATATTATTTCTTCGAATTCCAATTATAATGGTAATTTACAATAGTATATTTTTGAGGAGGAAGTGAGGGGAGGGTCAGGGAAAGGATGAGGATTAAAACAGTTTCTGTTATACTTTTATTTTACAAATAGAAATATCTTTTTGTGACTTCTAATAAAAGAAATAAAGGAAGGAGAGAACCAAGATGGCGGCATAGGTAAAACACCTATCTTGCTGTCATACACAGCAATTTTAAAACTACAACTTAACGAAAGAACAAACACCATCCAAAATCGCTGGAAAGCTGGCTGAGTGAAAATTCCACAAATAAAAGTGAAGATAAGACACTGCGACTCGGAGGAGCGGCGGCGGACAGCATTGAAGATACGTGCGGAGAGAGGTTTGGAGTGCGCACCAGCGGATAGGGCGGGCAGCTGAAAACCGGCCAGTTTTCTTGAATGGAGGAGACAAAGATGTCCCACTGGACTGATTCTCCAGCTCTGGGCAAAGTCCAGAGAACCCACTATCATATGGGGTAAAAACTGGACAGTGGGAGGGCACGCTGAAGCTCGGGTGCTGCAGGGGTCTGCCGGCTTGTGGAGAAGGCGAGCTTGTGTGGAGTGCACGTGAACTTGGGAATAGCACAGCTGCCTGACTGCGTGGAGAGCACTCGTGACTTGCTCTTTCATTCGGGAAACCGTCAAACTGCTTTGTTTTACGACGCTGGGTGAGACGTTCGGTGTGCAGACTCATTTGGGGAGAGTCTGAATTCTCTGGCAGCTGGTGGAGCTCGGCAGCGGCTCTCTCTCAGAGGTGCTGGCAGCCATTGCCTCTGGCACAGAGTCCCTGGGGCTGTATAGGGCGGAGCTAACGCTGTCTGCTTGGTCCAGAGACTCCGCCCATCCAACCTGAGCACAGTTGAGCTTCACAGACAATTGGCCTGGAGGTCAACCCCTCCAAGTGCTAACAATGATTAACCTGAGCTTAACTTCAGCAAGACTGTGCAACCCATATCTACCTCAGGTAACTGGGGAGGCTGAGCCACTGTCCCTTGTAGGACGTCTACCACACAAAGCTAATTGACCAACTCAGGGAAGCAGCCACCATGCAGAGACATGGAAAGAAATCAGATGTGAAAGAAATGGAGGAAAAAAAACGACTGGACATGGAATTCAAAACCATGGTTATAGGGCTTCTTAAGAGGCTCCTAGAAAAGGTCGAGACCTATAAGGAAATAGGCAAGACCTACAAGGAAATGAACCAGACCCTCAAGGATATGAACGAGACCTACAAGGAAATGAACAAGACCAACGTGGAAATGAATGAGTCCTACAAGGAAATGAACGAGACCTACAAGGATATGAATGAGACTCTCAAGGATATGAAAAAGGACCAACCAGAAATTAAGCATACACTGACTGAAATAAAAAATATTATACAAAGACCTAAAGGTGCTCTGGAGCACCCCAAGAACCAAGTTAAAGATTTGAAATACAAAGAGGTAAAATCCACTCAGCTGAAAAAGCAAGAAACCAAAAGAATCCAAAAAATTAAAGATAGTGTAAGGGGCCTCTGGGACAACCTCAAGCATACCAACATCCGAATTATAGGGGTGCCAGAAAAAGAGACAGAGGAAGACAATGAAAACCTATTTGAAGAAATAATGACCAAAAACTTCCCACACCTGGTGAAAGAAATTGACTTAGGAGTCCAAGAAGCGACCGACCCCAATATATAGGAACCCTAAGAGGACCACACCAAGGCACATCATAATTAAAATGCCAAGAGCAAAAGACAAAGAGAGAATATTAAAAGCAGCAAGAGAAAAACAGTTAGTTACTTATAAGGGAGCACCCATACGATTGTCAGCGGATTTCTCAACAGAAGCTATGCAGGCCAGATGGGAGTGGCAAGACATATTCAAAGTGATGATTAGCAAGAATCTACAACCAAGATTACTCTATCCAGCAAAGCTATCATTCAGAATTGAAGGTCAGATAAAGTGCTTCGTAGATAAGAAAAAGCTAAAGGAGTTCATCACCACCAAACCAATATTATATGAAATGCTGAAAGATATTCTTTAAGAAGAGGAAGAAGAAAAAGATAAAAGTGTACATTATGAACAACAAATGCACATCTATCAACAAATGAATCTAAAAATCAAGTGAATTAATAATCTGATGGACAGGATAAACTGGTGAATGTAACAGAATCAGGGACATAGAGAGGGAATGGACTGACAATTCTTGGGGAGAAAAGGGGTGTGGGTAGTGCAGCAAAAGACTGGACAAAAATCATGCAACTATGGGAGAGGACAGAGAAGGGGGGTGAGGGCGGAGGGTGGGATGGGTACCAGGTGGAGGGTAGCTATAGGGGGGGAAAAAGGGAACAATGTAATTAATAAACTGAACAATAAAGATAAAAAAAGAAATAAAGAAAGTAATAATGGCTAATTTGTCAAAAACTGATGTAGCATAGAAAAGTTTAAAGGAAAGGAATTCAACCACCCAAAGGTAACACCATTAGCATTTTGGTTCACATTCTACACATACAAACACTTATACTTACAACAATGAGGTCATGTTAGATGAAGTGTTTTGTCACTTGATTTAATCACATAAACATGTATCACTAATATATCCATCAGGATCGGCCAGTGGTAACAACACCCAAATCTCAATGTCTCAGATGACAAATGTTTATTTCTCCCTTATACAACTTGTCCACTTGGGTTGGCAGGGGAGGAGATATGCACGTTGTGCTCACTCGGGAACTTGGACTTGACCAGCAGCTACCATCTCAAATGCTGATAATTACTGTGCCACAAAGAAAAGACATTTCTGCAGTATCACACATCTGATGTTGAACCCTTGGCCCAGAAGTGACAAGTGTTGCTTACATTCATACCTATTGGTCAGAACCATTCACAGGAAGGTGGAAGGCGAGAATCTTGCCTTCCATGCCACAAGGGGACCAGGAAATGCAGTACATCTGGCAGAGAGCTAGAGAAATATTTGTTGAATAACAATGAAGTCCAGTAAAATGAATATTTATTGATGTCAATAAATATAAATCCACATCGCTATTTTTAATAGCTGTATTCTAACTAATCTGTGTATCACAAAATATTTAATTAAACCACTTTTTAAGGGTAGTTTAGGCTATTTCCAATTAATAACAATTGTTTGAAAAGTTCCAAAGAATGTTCTTGTACATTCGTATGGTATGGTGGGAATATTACAGCCGCTACGAAAAGAGTTTGGCAATTTCTTAAAAGTTAAATTTACTATACTACCCAAGAATTCCATTCCCAGTTAAATATCTGGAGGAAATAAAAATATATACCCAACATCAAGATTTGCATGTGAATTTTCATGCAAGTTCCATATAATAGCCCCAAAGTGAAAATAATCTAAATTCTATCTGCTGACAAGTGAATAAACAAAATGTGGCATATTCATACAGTGGATATTATTCAGACACAGAAAAGAATGAAGCATGAATACATGCTACAATATGAAACAATCTTGAAAAGCTAGTCATAAAAGACAGCATAGTGTATAACTCCACTTATGTGAAATGTCCAGAAGTGCCCCTCTACAGAAACAAAGGAGATTGGTGGTTGCCTAGGATCAGGAAGAAGTGCAGGGGTTGGGAGCTGACAGCTGAGGAGTATAGGGTTTCTTTTGGGATAACAATAATCTTCTAAATTGATCATTGCACAACTCTACAAATATACTAAAACATTGAATTGTATACTTTAAATTATACCTCATAAAGCTGTTAAAAAGAGATATATACATAAGACTTAGGCATATTTTTCAAACATTAATCTACATTGACAACTTTCCTCCAGAAAGGACAATTTATACTCACAGCAACAAAAGTTCACATTTCATTTATTTAAACAGTGATTTGCCATGAGTAAAGGTCAACAACCAGCTAGGACTTTTAAATTAGTCCAGAATGGCTGGTTCATTAGTATGATTTTATTAGTATGAAAATGAGGATCTTATCAGTTTCCCATGCTTCTCCTCTTCATGTGGGAAAGTGTAGCAAATCATCAGGAAAAATCAAAATAAGAAAATTCAAGTTCAATTCAGCTTTGCTTCCAGAGTTTCCTAGAGTTTTGAGTTGAATATTTGAGTAAGGCTGAATGCAATTTACTTACTGTAATGGATACAATAGCAATGAACTTATTTTCAAGCCCACATTAAATGAAGCAGTACAGATGAACTTTCTGTTCTTGTCATTTCATCCGTACTCCTCTAAAAGATTTAGGTCACTCAGAAAACGAGGTAATATGCCATCATGTGTTCAGCAGGCAACCAAGCCTGGGAGGGATGAATTCAAATTCTGGCCTAGAAGCTTTCTGATTAAAGATCAAAATCACTTTTCAGGATCGATAGCCCTTTTTGGGAAGTTCAATTGATTTTAACCTCCTCATGTGACTAACTTTAAGAATGACCCCACAATCATATTTCATGACTTTTCTCTTTATAGGTTCGACTCAGGGTCCCAAGGCAACTCCGGCTGTTGCAAAGGCTGGTATGTATATTCATGGTGAATCTTATATCTGTCCCCTTACTAGTCTGTGTATTTTGAACCAGGCACTAACTTTGTTTATAGTTCCCCCAAAGCTTATAAAGTTGCTTATAGAAGGATTTTAACATGAAACAGTATAGCTTTTATAAGATTTTATTTAAGTGGAGTTTCTTTCTGTTAAGACACCTGATTATTTCAGTAGGATTATTAGTACAAAGCATAATGTTTTAAACGCCTTCCTAAACACACACACATACCTAAATTCACCTTTACTTTTTTATGACATTCTTATACAAGAATAAAGGCCTTCTTGTGAGACAAATAACTAAAGCAAATGAAGAATTCACATTTGTAGAGAAAAGCTTCATGTGCTATGAATTGAGCAAGGCTCTCAATGCATGGTTTGAACTCAGGCATTCACTCACCAAATAATGTTTTGAATGCTTCATATTTGTCCCACACTGTTCTAGGCATTGGGTATAACAGCAGTGGAAAATACAGACCAAAAATCCTGCCTGTCATAGAGCTTGAATTCTAAAGGGGGGCAGAGATAAAATAAACAAATAAATTGTAGATGTACTAGTAATGGGGAAGATGATAAATCCCAGAACAGAGGAAGATGGTGGGGACGGACCTTACACACATTTCATCTATGAGATTTCTGATGACTACTTTCCAGTGAGTTCTTATAATGACAGCTAATGTGTACTGAGTACTTACTATGTGCCAGGCATTGGTCCAAGTGCGTCATGTGTCATAGTTCAAACACTCTTGCCACAATTTTTTGAGGCATTTTACAGATGAGAAAACTGAGCTTTAGAGAGATTGAGTAACTTCCTCTAACCTGCAGAATTAGTAAAAGGGGGAAGAACCAGAATTTGAGTCCTAACAGTATGGTTTCTGAGTCTGGGCACTTAAATAATATACCTTCTCAATTATATGTATTTTCCTATTGATTATTACTTTCAGTCAATAATACCTAACTCACCTGGACTACCTCTAGCCATTCTTTTCTCTTATTTTATTTTAATATATTTTATTAATGTTTTACAGAGAGGAAGAGAGAGGGATAGAGAGTTAGAAATATTGATGAGAGAAACATTGATCAGCTGCTTCCTGCATACCTTCTACTGGGGATGTGCCCCCAACCAAGGTACATGGCCTTGACTGGAATTGAACCTGGGACCCTTCAGTCCACAGGCAATGCTCTATCCACTGAGCAAAACCAGTCAGGGCTAGCCATTCTTTTAGATGGTGAGAAAAACTCCTTGTTGTTGGCACACCATAATTTATTAAGCATTCTATTGATGAATTTTCAATTTGTTTCCAGATATTTCCCCTTCTGTAAATACTGCTGCAAAAAAACTTTCTGTTTATTCTGTTTTGTGGTTGATTTTAACATAATGTCCTAGATTTTCAGTAGAAGGATTGCTGGATCAAAGTGCATATATGTTTTAAATTATGATAGATGTTTTCATACGACTTGTTGAATGCTGTTACTCTTAATACTATCTGTATTAACTTCATTTTTGTCAACAATAATGAATATGCACATTTCCACTAACAATAGATAGAATTGACTTGCTAGTCTCTTTCATTGTCCTTTTAACTTACATTTCCCTAACATCTTATGATGTTTTTCTATACATTTTTGTCCATTCCGAGTAGTTCTCCTGTACATTGATTATTTTCAGGTCCTTTACTCATTTTTCTCTTGTATAGTTTTATCCCCTAATTATCAGTATTTCAGCTATCTTTGTTTGTTATGCATACATTGTCTTCTAAGTTGGGATAATTCTCTCCTAAATATGTCATTTGTCTATTAACTATGTTTATGGAATATTGGTCATTTGAAAATTTTAGGTTTCTAAGTAGCAAATAAGTTTATCTTTTTAGCCTTTGAGTTTTCATTCTTCGTTACAAAAATTTTCTTAACCCCATGACTGTTTATGTAATTGCCCAGTTTTTGTTTGTTTGTTTTTTAGAAATCTCTAGGATTTTTTTATTACTGTTAATTCTCACCCAAGGATATTTTCCCATTGATTTTTAGAGAGAGTGGGAGGGAGGAGAGACTGACAGAGAGAAACATTAATGCAAGAGACTCATCAGTTGGTTGCTTTCTGCATGCAACTTGACCAGGACTAGGGATCAAGGCTGCAACTGAGATATGTGGCCTTGACCAGGATTGGAATTGAATCCAGGACCCTTCAGTACACAGGCCGATGCTCTAACCACCGAGCCAAACCAGCTAGGACTTGAAATCTCTAGGAATTTTAAAAGTCTTTCTTTTACATGTATTATAATTTTTTAACATGAATCTTATTTGCCCATTCAGTTGGTACCAGAATGATCTTTCCAGCAGACTTTCTTTTACAAATGTCTTCAATGATTCCTCATCATCTGTAAGATTAACTCTAATAACACATGAGGCCCTGTGTGATTTGGCTCCTGCCTGACTCTGTAGCCTGGGTATCCTATGAATCTCCATATATTTTACTAGAGGACTGGTGCACAAAATTTGTTCAGGGGGGAGGGTGTGTGTCCCTTCAGCACAGCCTGCACCCTCTCCAATCTGGAATCCCTCAAGAGATGTCATCACAATCCAGGACTGCTGGCTTCAAACTGCTTGCCTGCTTGCTTTTCTGATTGCCCCTAACAGCTTCTGCCTGCCAACCTGATCGCCCCCTAACCACTTCTCTGACAGCTAATTGATGACTAACTGCTTCCCTGTCAGTCTGATTGCCCTTTGCTGCCCTCCCCTGCAGGCCTGGTCACCCCTAACTCCCCTCCCCTGCAGGCCTGATCACTCCTAACTGCCCTCCCCTGCAGGCCTGATCCCCCCCCCAACTGCTCTACCCTGCAGGCCTGGGTCCTCCACAACTGCCCTTTCCTGCAGGCTTGGTTGTTCCCAACTTCCCTTCTCTGTCGGACTGGTCACCCCTAACTGCCCTCCCCTTTAGGCTTGATTGCCAACTGCCCTCCCTTGCATCCACATGGGGCAGTCATCTTTTATCACATGGGGGCAGCCACCTTGTGTGTTGGAGTGATGGTCAATCTGCAAATTAGTCTTTTATTAGATAGGATAGAGGCCTGGTGCACTGGTGGGGGCAGCTGGTTTGCCCTGAAGGGTGTCCCAGATCAGGGTGGGGGTTCCCTTGAAGTATGGTGTGGCCTGGGCGAGGGGCCTGTTGTGGTTTGTAGGCTGGCCACAACCCCTGGTGACCCAAGCGGAGGCCCTGGTGTCTGGGGTTTATTTATCTTCTATAATTAAAACTTTGTAGCCTTGAGTGGAACCAAGCCTCTTGCTTACTCCGTGGCCACAACCATTATTGTTGGGATTTATCTTCTATAATTGAAACTTTGTAGCAGAAGCTAAAGCATGCCAGGGCTGCAGAAGCTTGGCTTCCTCTATTGCCAGGGGCAAGTCAAGCCTCCTGCTCTCTCCAGTTCTATGGCTGCCACCATTTTTGTTGGGATTTATTTATCTTCTATAATTGAAACATTTTAGCCTTGAGTGTAGGCCTGGGCCAGCCTGGGTGGCAGGGAAGCTTGGCTTCCTCCATTGCTGGGAAAACCCAAGTCTCCTGCTTGCTGCAGCTCTGTGGCTGCAGTCATCTTGGGTGTGTTAATTTGCATACTTGCTCCTGATTGGCTGGTGGGCTTGGCTTGTGGGTGTAGTGGAGGTATAATCAATTTGCATATTACTATTTTATTAGATAGGATACTCAGTCATACCACACTAATCTGAATGTCCTCTACTCTAATTAATGAATAACATATGGTGGTAACACCTGGTGCTCATTATCACTGTCAGCTCATGGACCACGATTTGCTTCATTTATCCTGAATTAATTAGATACCCTTTTTGTGAAGCTCTTTGGCATCACAAACACAAAAAATGTTTATAGTTTAAAAAGTAGTGTTGTCTTTGTGCCTAAGTCTTTGTGGTGCTTAACCGATACTGGCCTGGTTTCCCTAAAACAATTCACTGTCATCATTTCACCTGTCAATGGGAAGGGCCATGTCTAGCATCTCCATCATAGCGGATATTCTAAAATTTGTAGACTGAATTTGTTTTAAGCATTTGTGGCAAGAAAGGTAAACTCAGAAATGATCATGATGAAGGAAGTTTATATTCACAGATTTGTGGGAACAGGAGCATAGCACACCATGCAGGGCCACACGGGGAAGCCAGAATCAGTCAGGAGGCAGATGGGGCAGAGGGAGAGCATGACTTAGAGTCTTTATTGTTTGTTTGTTTTTTGCAGGAAGGAATTGGTCAGTAACCTTAGGATTGGATAGTTTGAATAATTTTGGCAGGCTCTGGGTTATTGAAGTGGTCCCTAGTTATCTGGGGGTGTTTTATGGCAGACGAATATTGGCTTAGTGTGTGAGAGTTTGATAAATGAGGTGTTTGGGAGCATGGACTCGGACTGATTAGTTGTATATCAAAGGTCTGCTCACAGGGGAGTTGTTTGTTATCTCTAGGAATTAGCTAGCCCTGGGATGAAGGACCCAAATGCCAGAACATCAAGAATATAGAAAAACAGAAAGTATAGTTAGTACAGCAGGTAGCATGGTGCTGGGTGTCATTACCTCACAAAAGAGTTTGTTATACATGTGTCTGGCTCCCTATTCCCAACTTTAACCACCATGTTTTATCCTTTTTAGGAATTCTATAGAATAGGTTTTTCTTCTACAGAAAGGTGATAATTGTATTTTATCTTTCTCCTCTTCTGAACATGAAATATTGCTATGTAGAATTATTATCACAGATAGGCAATCCAGGGCTGATGTCACCTTCTGTCTACAGGAGGGTAAATTATTTCTTCAAGGCGATAAATGAAGGTACCTTGTTAGGAAGGTGCCTTGTCTGGAGATCTTCTGCTTCATGTAATAACATGGGCTCTGTTGTTTTCTTTAGCACCTTCCAAGCCTCAGACTTTTCCTTTATATAATGAGGGGGAGCCCATTAGATGATTTCTAAGGTTCTCCACCACCTCCAAAATGAATTCTCCTAATGATCACTAAAGAACAGTGAGACCAGAATACAATAACAAAAGCTTAATCTTCTGGGACGAGGCCTGATTTCTGGAAAAAACAGTCACAAACACTCCTCAGTTACATTTTCAGATGGCATCTTGAGTAATTCAGGACATCCTCTGGGTAGCTTGATTTTAAGTGACTCACATGAGTCACACAGAGCCGTTTGCTCCCTTGAGAAGCTAATTAAGACACTCCCTGTCTCAAACTGCTTTTCCATCTGTTTAGCTTTTGTAGAAAAATAATGAAGAAATTATTATGTCATAGGAAGACTTGATTTTTACCTTCTATTTTCCAGTTGACATCTCCAAGCAAAATGAGTTAAATATAAAAATAGAAAGCATGTTGGATTTTTAAGAACTGTGTACTGGGGAAAATTGAAGCAACAGTTTTATAGCTTTCTTTTTATGAGACACTTTCATGAACCTCAGCCATTCCAAGTTTTGTACTTAGCTTTTGAGGTTGTCCATTTCCTTATGATTTGACATACCTGTTCAATAATCTTCTCTCAATGTACTCTTCTTTCTAATTAAACTGTTCTGTTCTTTGTTCCAGAAACAAAGCATAATATGGTTCATTTCTACTTCCATGAATTTTGTGTTTCTAGAATGTTCTTTTTGTTTTCTTTCATCACATATAAATTCTATGTCTGTTTTAAAAACCCTTTCTTACTTCCACATACTTCACTGATTTCTCTTTTGTCTGAAAACTGTAAGGACTTATAGCCAACTAGAGGTCTGGTGCATGAAATTCGTGCACCTGGAGGGTGGGTATTCCCTCAGCCCTGCTTGCACCCTCTGTAATTTGGGACCCCTCCACCTTTTTCTTATTTAGATAACCTATTCATGTTTATAAAAATTAATTGAAATATCACATACTCTAGGAAGTCCTCTTTGAACAAATGTCTTTACAAACTGTATTAAGTATTGTCACATTATACCATTCTTTTTCTTTAACAGCTACTTAGAGTGGATGCAATATGGATTTCATTCTTGCATCTGAATTTTTTCTTCTTGTTCTTGTAATAGCAAAGCTTATCCAATTTACACTTGGCCTTCAAGGGCTTATATTTGGTTCAATTTCTAGTTGGCTCGCTGCTTTTTATTTTAAGCAATAAATTTGGGTTGTGATAGTAAGCCTCATTTGTAATCAAGCCTGTAGGTCTCTCTATCTAAATATTTCTATAATACCTATCACTTTAGCATATCAGATATTATGTTCATTTATAGAAAATAACAATAAATGTCACCTGATCATTTGATCTTCTAGTAATATTTTATAGCAAGATGTATTATTCTAGTAATTTAAGTATTACAAAACTGAGGCATACAGAAATAAATTACATTGAACAATCAAGAATGACTCAAATATCAAAGCATAGTTCACTTAGGGCCTCCCTTGTTCTGTGCCTCAGATATCATAGCATAGTAGACAGTTCACGTGGAACTCAGCTTCCTTTAAAAATGAGAAGGGATGCCATATTCATGAAGCAGCCACTTCCACACATTTTTAAAATTTAATTCATAGCAAATACTCTTTGTACTGATTATTGGAAAATCATCCTAGCAATTGCCTCTGTTCCTCTCTGTATTGTTGCTTTACATTCTATTGTTATTACTGTGCTTTTATCATCCACTCGCTCTAATAAGATTTTAAGGGCAGAGATCATGACTTGAGCTTGTGATTCTCTGTTATAGTGCCTAGATAAATACTCAAAGACCATCCAGTCCAAATGATTTATAATGAGAGAGGCCCACCCTTGCTGGAGACCTCTGATTTCTATTTAAGGGCTCACTTGTTCTGGGCCTTTTCAGGCCTATTTAAGGGCTCACTTGTTCTGTGTGATTAGGGGTTGAGGGAATTTGAGGAAACCCAGACAGAATTCTCCTCCTAAAAGATTTTGCTAAGCTGACCACGGGGACCATAGGACATTTGTCCAATTAAAATCCAGACACACAGGAATAACAAAGGCACTGGTCTCCCACTGCTAATCCGTGCGAATCAAACCTCAGCCTGCAGGAGCTCACCCCTGCAGTCAGGACCAGGCTACTGGGTCGACCTAGGCTGATGCTCCTAACTCTAGGGAGGGAGACTTCCCATGGCTGCAAGCTAGAGGCCCTGGACTCCGTACCATGCACCCAAGGAGGCCCCAGGCACAGGTTGGTCAGCAAAGCCGCATCTTTGCCTGGTATTGCAGGGGTGCCTCTCCTGTTTCCCAGTGATTATGGGTCTCAGCTCTGCCTGTCCAGTTCGCCCCACCCTGTGATCGCAATGGCGGGTCTGGGCCTGCTTGTCCAGATCACTCCATGATCGTGAACGCAATCATGGGATTGGACTCTGCCTCTCCAGTTCCCCTGTGATTGCCATCACTGGTCTTGGCTCTGCCTGTCCAGTTTGCCCTGTGATTTTGATCTTGTGGGTCTCAGCTCTCCCTGTTCTGTTAACCCAGCCCCATGATCACCATGGCAGGTCTCTGCCTGGCCTGGCCTCTTCTCAGGGTGATAGGTACTTGGACCCTGCCAGAGGCTTAAGGTGCTGCCAACTGCCACCAGCTCATGTTCCCTTGGATCCCCTCAGAGGCATAGGACCCTGCGCCCCCTGCCCCGCATATGCAAATATACCACCATCTTTGCTGGGTTAATTTGCATATCACTCCTGATTGGCTATGGGCATAGCAAAGGTACAGTCAATTAGCATAGTACTCTTTTCTTAGATAGGATAAGTGAAAAAATATATATAAATCCCTTTCCCTTTCTATGTTGCACTTTCTTCCCAATGTGATTGTAGTGCCTTGAGAGAAGGAACCATATGTAACATTTCTTCCCCATCATTCATAGAATTTAGTCTATTGTAGTGTTTAATAAATATTGGTTTATTAGCATTTCCTTTTCTTGGAGTATGTATTTTTCTTTAATTGTTCAAGATTCAGAAAATCCAATTAAATTTCATATATATTTTTCATTTTTACTCTATACTGAGAGCTGTGAGTGAAAAGGAAAACAGAGCAAGCCTTGGTCCCTGTTTTCCACATGTTTACAATCTAGTAGAGGTAAGGATAAAGGATGGGTAGCTTGAGGGAAATGGGGGACAGCTTTGTACATAATTAATTTCAATAGATTGTAGACTGCTGTAATAGAAAGGCAAGGGCTATGACTCAAAAGTAACAGCAGAGGCTCCTATGGGAAAACAGTAACTGGGAAAAAGCAGTAAAACTAAAATAGTTTCTTAAAACTTTCCTTAGCCTGTCTTTTGGATCCATAAATATGACTCCTAGTCTTGATGTAATATTGTGGAAAATTCTGCTATATCCATAATCTTAATTTAAGGAGAAAAAGAATGCCATAGTATAGGTAAACTTAGTCTTTTGTCAGGTGTCTCTAATTTTCACATTTAAAGTTCAATGGAATTGTAATTGATAATTATTTTATAAATAATAACAAATAAACATGGCATCAAAATAGTCACACATGTACCAAGCAAAGACAATTAAAAAATTCTTTATTATTTAAGGTATTACATATAGTATTATATATGTCTCCTTTTCCTCCCATTGACCTCTCCCTAGCCATCCCCAAACCCCAGCACATGCCCTCACCCCCCTAGTGTCTATGTCCATTGGTTATGAAGATGATTTTTAATTATTTTTAAAATAGTATGGGCAAGAATTATTTGCTGAAGGCTAAATTATTTGGAATGCTATACAGCTAGAGTGTACACTTTTATCTAAGATATGAACCTAAAAGGATTTTCCCCCAATAGTACTATACTTTTATGTAAAAAAGTTAAGTGATAGGTTGACAAGAATTTTTTGGAAAATATCAGAATATGACCACAGTGCAGAACAAGATCAACAAATTTCCTCTTAAAGGAGTAGGTACAGCCCTTATCAGAGTCTTTTAGGATAAATTTAATTAGCATAAGCTTTCCCTTTTTCGGGTTCTAAATCCCTGAGTACTTTCTGGAGCTCAGTATTGATTCCCATTTTACAATAATGTGATTGTACTCTAAATGGGAAAGCCAGAATTATAGTGTCTATAAGTAGTTATTGAAATTAATTTGAAAAATGAGAACTTCTTTAGGCATGCTTTGATTTTTGATCAATTTGGTGATTCTATAAATGTGACCTATATGTTTATAATAGAAAATTCCAGAAACTCATTAAAGAACTTAATAATGCATAGTGTCAGTTAAACTGTGTGCATTTGTTAAAGTTAGGCCAGAAGATTTGTTCCTACCTCACAAACTGGTAATTCAACCATGGTTTTCTTACAGTGGAGGGAATAAAAAGTGGTCAAGTCAGGAAAGACAAAGACAGAAGTAAAGAATTACATACCAAACTCTCACAAATTGAAGGTTATTTCTCTTATGGAAAAAAAGCCCCACTTTTTTCCCAAATGGCTAAGTCATGGTTTCACACATCATTGAAAATACTGTGTTTTAATTCCAACAGAAAACCAAACCTTTGATGACAGAATTCTCGGTGAAGTCTACCATTATTTCTCGCTATGCCTTCACTGCAGTTTCCTGCAGAATGCTGAATAGAGCATCTGAGGACCAAGAAATTGAGTTTCTGATGCAGATTCCAGCCGCAGCCTTCATCACCAACTTCACTATGTAGGTGACATGGTCAGAGAGCCTGGAATAAAGATTTCTGAGTAGGGCGGGCAGGGTGAGCCTGAGCTTATATGTGGCCCCACAGCCTTTGATCTGTGAGAATTTATTTCCCAGTGGATGATACATGGGCCAGAAGGTTGATTCCCTTTTTCTTTCTCTCTCCCTTTCTTCTCCCTTCCCCCTCCTCTCTCTTCCTTTCTTCCTCCTTTCCATGACCTCTTCTTTTCCTCTTTCTTTCTCTCTTTTCCTCCAACAAATGAGTATCCACTCCAGGCCAAGCCCTCTTCAAAGTGATTGTTCATATCTATGAAAGAGGTAATGCTGCTCTGCACTAGAAATTTTATAATAATAATAAGTAAATAAATCAATACATAAGATTATTTCAGATAGTAGCAAAAGCTATAAAGAAGGCAAACAGAATTAGAAGGGCTTGTTTAGGTAGGGAAATTAGGGAGATGGCTCAGAAGAGGCAATGTTTAAGTTGAGATCTGAAAGACAAGGTAGCATGAAACCTTTGCTATATTATATGTAGTTCTTCTTTTCCCAGTGATGATGGTAAAGATATATAGAAGAGGGGAGGTGTTTGGACTGAATTTTAGGCCTAAATTTCAGATTTGTAGATTCAAGTTGATGGATTATCATGGAAGTTTGACTGAGCAGATCTTCTGGTTTCTTCCTGAAGAATCATAGAGGCACCTCAAGTTGTGTCTTAGCATTTGTATCTGTTGAAAATTGCCCTAGAATGAAATGAATGATTCAAGGGTAGTGCCCTGGGTTGGAATGCAGCTTTTGCATATCCAAGAGGCAAATAAAAATATTTTCTACTGTTGTCATGGTTATGAGATTCATGCATTTGTCTTGGAACAGCAAGCTGCTAACACAGCTGTCTTTTACTTTTAGGCTAATTGGAGACACAGTGTATCAGGGAGAAATTACAGAGAGAGAAAAGAAAAATGGTGATAAGGTAAAAGAGGAAAGGAATAAAACCACAGAAGATAATGGGTAAGTACTGTTTAATTAACGGATTATAAATTCACTTTAGCAAAGTGTCAAATTTTCTACCTTTTTGCTTAGCCATCTTGAGCTCTTTCTTCCTTCAAGTATTTATTTTCTTATTTATAACTAGTGGCCTGGTGCACAAAATTCGTGCACAGGGCAGGGAGGAGAGCTGTGTGTCCTTTGCCTGGCCTGCATCCTCTCTAATCTGGGACCCCTGTGGGATCGGGCCTAAACTGGCAGTCAGACAACCCCCTTGCAATCCAAGACTACTCTCTCCTAACCGCTCACCTGCCTGCCGGCTTGATCTCCCCTAACCACTCTGCCTGCTGGCCTGCTTGCCCCCAACTGCACCACCCTGCCAACCTGATCACCCCCAACTGCCCTCCCCTCCTGTCCTGATTACCCATAACCGCATCTGCCTCAGCCCCACCACCTTGGCTTTGTCCGGAAGGACATCTGGAATGTCTCATGATCTAATTAGCATATTACTCTTTTATAAATATAGATAGGATATGACATACTGCGATAACTATAACATATCTACCAATATTACCTGTGAGAATACGTACTTCATGAGATAGGAAGGCATCTAATACATTATATTGTATATGTTGTAAGTAGTAGGAAATACAGTATTTGTAGCAATAATATACATCCTGTGATTTCCTTTCCTGATCTGGGAATGGTTCCCAGGTCTTTGAACATTTCCTGGCCCCTAATGTTTTTTTTTTGTGTGTGTGTGTGTGTGTGTGTTTGCCATTCAGCGTAACTTTATTTACTGTCTATTGCACATAATTTGAGGTCTTTAATTTCTAACCACCAAAGATTCAGAGGACTATTTTTTTCCATGAATTTTAACATTAACATTAGTGAATTCCTGTATCCATGTGTTTTTATTGTAAACATCTGAATTATTCACATTGTCAAAGATCCTGAACTCATAAGCATGGACCATGCACAGGCTGGGAGCAAGCCTGGAAGCCACTCTGCAAGCAAACTGATACTCTGTATAAGGAGAAAAGTCATAGCCTAACATTTAATGTCCAACTTTAATTCATATACTATCGGGGACTCAACCGCTTGGTTGGTGATGGGGTTGATTATTGGGAGAATTATTCTTGAAATAATTAAGGAAAGGGAGGCTCAATCTTTCTTCTTGGTTGCTTGCTCCTCCCCAGCACCTTCATCACTTTGGACAGCCTTTCCTTCACCTTCTCAGCTTCTTGGGCCCCGCAGCGGAATGGGGGAGCGGAGAAACAGCTGCCCAGGACCGCGAGGGCCACCCGGTACAGGTGGTCCCTCGAGTCCCCGCCCCTTTGCTCTGTGGACCCCACAGAGCAGCACAATGCACACGAGAGGTAGTTTCTTAGGTCCCCGCCCCTCCACTCCACGGACTGCGGAGCAGCAAAATGCACGCATCCCTCTGCTCCGTGGCCCCGTGCAGCGGCAGAACACCCGCCTGGGACTGCCCCTACAATCCTCGGGCCTGCGCAGAGACCGCCGATCCCGGGCATCCCCGCCAGTTCCTTGGTCCCCACTCCTCTGCTCCACAGCCCTGCGCAGCAGCTGAACGGCCACCTGGAACCACCCCTCCGCTCCACTGGCCCCCATGCAGCTGGCCGGGGATGCCAGGGGCCGCTGGGGACACCCGGAACTGGCACGCGAGGGACCGCCCCTCCGCCCCCGTGCAGTGGCAGAAAGTCCAGCCGCCAGCAGCCAGCCTCATCGTGGGCTCTGGGCTGGGGACATGCAAGGACCCCTGGATCTCACACTGCTGCAGCCACCACAGTATCTGCAGGGCGCTGGGCTGGGGGCCTGGACCCAAACTGCCACTTGGCTCACAGCCCTGCCTCACACATGGCCTCATTACCTAAGGTGCCCCGGGTGCTTATTTGCATGTGAATGAGTCACAGTTTCCTGTACAGAGGGCCGGCCCTTAAGTACCATGAGGGCAGAGCTTATAGTGTGGTGATTGCTTTCATGGCACTCTGGCCATGCCCCTGCCTCATTAACTAAGGTGCCCTGGGCACTCATTTGCATGTGACTAAGTCACAGTAACTGTAAGGAAGGCCGGCCCTTAAATACCCTGTGGGGAGAGCTTATAGCATGGCGGCTGCTTTCACAGCACTGTGGCCAGGCCCCTGCTGGCCTTGCCTTCTGACTGCTGGCCTCACCCCCTGCTCCTGATTAGCTGGTAGCATAGCAGAGGTACAATTTGCATGTTACTCTTTTATTAGGATAACAACTAGAGGCCTGGTGCACAAGGGTGTCCTTTAGCGCAGCCTGCATCCTCTCACAATTTGGGACTGCTGGCTCCTAACCACTTGCCTGCCTGCTTGATTGCCCCCTAAGTGCTCCCTTGTTGGCCTGATTGCCCCTAACTACCCTCCCCTGCTGGCCTGATCACCCCCAAGGCTTTTATTAGTATAGATATGACCCTTCACAGGAAATTTTACTGACCATGCTTTACAATAAGGGCTTGACAATTGAATCATTGGGACCAGACACCAAGATTTCTTTTCTTTGAATAGTGGAGGAGGGAATAATTATCTTGTCTTTAATTGCCCTAAAATTAAAATGGGATGACTTAGAAAAGTATAAAAGCACCATATAAAGACTTTTTTTTATGTCCTGAAAAGATAATGAAGTTGGTAAAATGAAAAACACTGTTTTTATTCTCACCCTTCTTTCCTTTACAGCCTTTATTTAAACTTTGAAATTTAAAAAATTTCACTCCAATTTTCATTTCTTTACATTCAATACTATTTTGTATTGGTTTCAGGTTTTATATTAGTTACAGAAGAGTGGTTAGACAATCATATACTTTACACAGTGTTCCCTGATATTTCCAGTACCCACCTGACATCATACCATCATTACAACACTATTGACTATAATTTACCATTGAACTTTGAAGACATTCCTTCCAGTTTTTCTTTTGTGTTGTTCGCTTTTCCTTTTCTTTCTCATTTCTTCCCTCATTTTCCTTACATAGTATCTCAATTGGCCAACAAAGCTCAGTGAAGGCATTGGGACACATCAGTTAGCACTGGGAGCTTCTCTAAATCATGTCAGTCAGTCCCGTACCCTGCAGTTTGGTACCCCTCCATTGAGGTGGCACCACCCCTCAACCCCCAACTCAGTGCTGCGGGTCCTTGCTCCTCCTTGCTCCTCAGCCCTGGTGTCCTTCCATGCCCCTTGATCCCTGGCTGGGCCCACCTGCATCTTGGGGCCACTGCAGAACCTCTCTCTCTGCAGGAGAGGCAGATTCCCTGCCCACCGGTCCCAGTGAATGAATGATTAAGACGATGAGCTTCCTACACTCCTCTTTCCCAGAGCTGAAAAAAGACAAAAATTGAAAACTTTTATTGCAAGCTGCCCGCTGCCTATGTATGCAAATTTACCCACCATCTTTGATGGGTTAATTTCTATACTCGCTCTGATTGGCTGGTGGGTGTGGGTTGGTATAGCAAAGTGGTGGTTAATTTGCATGTTTCTCTTTTATTAGTGTAGATAATACACCTAGTTAACAGCATAATAAATAAGGATTTATACTAAGAAAGAATATGTTAGCATGCCCACCTCTTAGAAACATCCATTTCTACTGTTTCTGTAGTTTTTTTTTAATCTCTATAACTCAAATTATTATAATAGTCTTGGTTTTTACAAATTTCTTGATAAAAATCAGATATTATTTGTTGAATCTATACTGTGAAATCAGAGGATTTCAATTACAATGCTTCCATTCTCCCTCTGTTCCAAATTTTTACATTATTATTCCTTCTTCTTATATCCATTTTAGCAGTCACACCATCTTAGACTAACCCTACAATCTCCGATAATATTGCCTCTCCTGAATTTTATCCTACCTTTCTGTTTTCATTCCCAGCACCCATCTTTTCTTATCTAATAATTTACTTTTTCATTGTCAGAGTTACTAACATTTAAATTCTAATCTGTCACAATATTTGTATTTTTTGTTTTATCTATAAAATGAATCTAAACATTAAAAACTCAGAGGTAGCATTTACTTTTAATAATATGTAAATAACATTAACTGTAGAGTCGTCTAGTATACTAAGATTCTTTTTCCCTCTCCACCAGCCTGTTTGGAGAAAAGTGGTCTTAGTATCTAGACAAAACATTGTGAGCATGTAAGTTTGCATTTTGTTCATTAATAAAAGGATGTAACTTTGAGAAAGCTTGTTCTCTAAATTCATAGACTGTCAGAAACTTTGCTGTTGGAAATCCTACTATCAAGAATGTAACATGTGAGTCATGGGTTCGCTTTGCTAAGGAAAAGCAACCAAGGTCCACAGTTTCAGATAAGGGGTTGTTGGCCACAAAAGCCCACATTTATCTTAATTTTATAGCTCATCAGGACAAAGAACCTTGAGTTTGCTTCTCAGTTCAGGCTGATATTAAATGTTTTACACACAGCCCTGCTTTTCTTTGAGCTCCCAAACACTGCTTCATTTACCCACCACATTCCACCCTTCCCCAAATCCTATAATGACTCTGTGTCTTTGCTTGGCAAAATGTTCCATGATGCTTCTGGTATGTAATCTCCCTTACAATAGCAGGTTATTAAAACTTAACTTTAAAAAGCAACACACTTTTATTGAATTTATTGGGGTGATATGGGTTCACAGAATTATACAGTTTTCAGGTACACAGTTCTATACCACATAATCTGTATTGTGTGTTCACTATCCCAAGTGGTCTTTATCAGGATTGCCTTTTCTTATAACTCACAGGTCATTCAGAATCATGCTACAGTTTAGTTTAGTTGGATCTATACATTTCTATTTTTTCCTGGAGTTTCTAAATTGATTTTCTTATGAGATGAAATTTAATTTTGTCACAATTAACATCTAGCAAGACACATAACTTATTTGAAATGGTAAGTGAAAAATTGTGACCAAGTTTTGACAAGCAGTGAAACCATGTCATTGTCAACAGCAACTGGAAGACACCACTAATTGGGAGACACGTCTTGATTTCTGAGCTGTTAAACATGACAGAATAGGTGTCTCCAGACCATGGAAGACATAATATTTTCCTTGTCACATAACATTTACCTTGGGACATCTTTTTATTTTTTACCTGGGCTGGTTTCATTACTTCTTATATTCCATAATATCTTGATTTTCACCTCCACTTTGCTTAAGTCTATTCTGTAGTAACTTACTCAAAATGAATGTGTGAGAGACATACTTTCTGAGACTTTGATTAAAGTGTTGACTGTGTATCAAATTTAAGATTCAGAATAATTTACCAATGAACTTTGAAGACATTGCTCCAGTGCCTCACAGCATCCAGTATTGCTGATAATGCATTTAATGTGGTCTAGCACCATTCCTTTTATTTGTTTTCTCTACCTGATCTTCTGATTTTTACAATAATGGGTTTAAGTGTCAGTCTTTTTTTTCCCCGTTCTGATTAGCTTTCAATAAAAGTTTTCAATTTTTGTCTCCTTTCAGCTCTGGGAAAGAGGAGTGTAGGAAGCTCATCATCTTAGTCATTAATTCACTTATGTGTAAACTTGGAGTTCTCCTCCCTGTATTTGGCCCCCCTTCTCACTCTAATCTTGTGGTGTCCTGTTGAACCAGACCCTGGAGTCTCTGAGATTCTGCAGATGGTGTGTTTTTCTACTTTGCTGCAGTCCCTTCCTGCACAGTCTGAGCTGTAGAGTTCTTGGTCTACGGGATTCCTCAAATCTTCCATAAATGATTTGAAATACTCACTGATGGTTGCCCCTACCACCCTTATTTCTTTGGTTTGGTCCTTAGTCTTCCTGTTATGGTCAGTCTGCCATCTTGAATTAGATAACTCTCACACCAAGTAATGAAAGCATTTAAAATGATTTGTGTTTTTATATGCTTTGCTTTTTACCCTTCCCTTAAGCATAATGTAAAAACCTTATAAATTAGTTATCAAAATGTTAAAACCTTATAAATTGTAAATTATACCAAAATGTAAAAACCTTATAAATTAGTTATTTTTTAAAGATATCTTTTTTTTTTAAATATGTGTGTTTTTTTTAATTGGTTTCAGAAAGAGGAAGGGAGAGGGACAGGAAGAGATAGAAATGTCAGTGAGAATCATTGATGGTCTGCCTCTTGCATGACCGCTATTGGGGATCAACCTAAAACTCCAGGCATATACCCTGACTGGGAATCAAACTGTGGCCTCCTGGTACACGGGACAACCCTCAACTACTGAGCCATGCCGGCCAGGCTAAATTAGCTATTTTAAAGTTATATAAAATGTCTAGTTTATTTGGCCATCCTTCAAAAAAGAGAATGCAATTTGCCTCTTGACCCCAAACTCTCTTTCCAGCAGTTCACCTATTACAGCACCCCCTTTCCCCTCTGGCCCCTTGGGTCCGACTCAGGAAGAGGGAGGAGAGTTCAGTAGTGTATGAATTCTCTACTCTTAGTATCCTTTGGACCTTTGCAAACTTCATCTAGTACAAGCCTTTACTCCTTCCCCACCCCCTGTGCTAATTTTTACTTTCAGTTTGTGAGGACTGTTACAGTTTGGCCTGTGCCCCAAGGCGACTTGAGGGAATCTGGCTTTCTCCGACCTTCTATCCCTTTTCTCTTGCATACAGGGAGAAGGGGACCGAAACGTTCAGAGCCTCCGTGGTCATTCCCAGCAAGGACAAAGCCGTCTTCCTCCTGAATTATGAAGAGCTCTTGCAGAGGCGGCATGGGAAGTATGAGCACATCATCAGTGTGCGACCCCAGCAACTGGTGGGGAGGCTGACAGTGGAAGTGAATATTCTGGAGAGTTCGGGCATCACGTCCCTGGAGGTGCTGCCCCTACACAACAGTAGGCAGAAGGGCAGCGGAAGGGCGGAAGGTGAGTGGTGCTTGCTGGACACGCACAGATCTTCTGGGGTGATGCAGAGCTGGGCGTTGGCTTTAGAGAAATCTGTAAACCAGACGGCACCCCTTCAACAAAAGCTCTGAGTGTTTTTGGGAATCTAAATGAGTACAACAAAACAAAGACAGTGAGCGCCCTGCACAGTCTTTTTTTAAGCTAGGGTTTGTCAAGAAAGTTAGTTATTTGACACAGTAATCTCACTTCTGGGAACTTAACCTGGGTGAAACACCTAAAATATTGGTAATATTATATGTGTGAACCTGTTTGATAATTTGTAGTAGCAAAAACATTCTATCATCCTGCATATTCAATCATACGGGCATAAAAAGTAAAATATGGTTATAAACACAATTCAGCGTGTTACAGGGGAGAAAAGACATAATTGTACATACACTATAATGTGAAATATGATAATTTTGTTAAGTACAAATATGACAAAAGACTAAGAAGTTATATAAAATAATCATTTTATACGAGGGGTGAGGGGATTATAGGGTCATTTTCTAAAAATTTGCTTTAAAACTAATAATTTATATTACATAATCACTTGTGTTTTATCCTATAATACCAGGAAGGCTTGGACATATGGATCCAAAAATTGCACCAGAGCCCTGGCCAGAGTGGCTCAGTTGGTTGGGTATTGTCCCATGCACTAAAAAGGTTGCTGGTTCGATTCCCAGTCAGTGCACATGCCCTGGATGTGGGCTCAATCCCCAATAGGGCTTGTACAGGAGGCAACTGACTAATGTTTCGCTTTCACATCAATGTTTCTCTCTCTTCCCCCCTCTCTAAAATTCAATACAAAATCTTTTTTTAAAAATTATTTTTATTGATTTCAGATAGGAAGAGAGAATGAGATAGGAACGTAAATGTTGAGGCACTAGTTGGTTTAGCTCAGTGGAGAGAGCTTTGACCTGTAGACCAAAGAGTCCTGGGCTTGATTCCAGTTCAGGGCATGGACCTTGGTTGGAGTCTCCTGGTCAGGGCGTGTGCAGGAGGCAACCAATCGATGTGTTTCTTTCACATCGATGTTTCTCTGTCTTTCCCTCTCTCTTCCACTCTTCCTAAAAATTAATGCAAAAAAATCCTCACGTGAGGATTAAGAAAAAAAAAGAAATAAAAGGAATATCAATCAATAATGAGAAAGAATCATTGATTATCTGCCTCCTGCACTCCCTCTACTGAGGATCGAGCCCACAACCAAGGTATATGCTCTTCATCGGAATTGGACCTGGGTCCCTTCAGTCCGCAAGATAACGCTCTATCCACTGACTCAAACTGGCGAGGGCTCAATAAAAAATCTTTTAAAAAATTACACCAGAGTCAGAATGACAAGATCATTGTGACATTGAGATCAGAGAAATGCTAGGTGATAAGTGAATATGCAGAATCTCAATTCAGTCACTGTGATTGCAAGGAAAGTGGCCCATGATGTCTTCCTGTGTAAGAATATTTAGGGATGAAATTGGAAGGAGACTGGGCAAATGACTTGATAAGTGGAATAAATTTAACACAATGCAAAAATAATCTGGAAACTAGTTCTCCATATGAGAAGTAGTTTACTCTCGGATACTGGGTTGTGTCCTAGTCTTAGGGGACTTAGGTCTTTTGTTATATGTTGACTGCAAACATTGAGTTTGACTCTCTCGATTCAGATCTATTTAAAATTTTAAAATATTGTCAAGATATCTGACTTTCAGAAATGGCATCAGATACAATACACTATTCTTATGTCATATAGATGGCTGTGTGTACAGTTAATGGAGTCTAGTTGTTATTAACTATAGCCTTGGCAAAAAATTACCTGGGCCCTATAAGTTTGCTTGCGAATCTGCAAATCAGGGGTGATAACTTCTTTAGGGTCATTGGAACTGTTAGCATGTGTGAAGTGCCTGGCCCAGAGTAAGAGCTTAGGAATTGTTAAGTATTATCATTACTCTTATCATAATATTTACTTATTTTCTTTGCAAATGTTATCATTTTTATTAGCTCATAAGTGTGTTTTTGGAGGCAGGTCTTTGTCTGATTAGCTTTTATCTCCTTAAAATGCCTTTTAGAGAGTAGATAGCTAAGTAAGTAGCTGTAAATTAGAGAATAAAAGCAAATATATGTATTATATATATATAATTCCACCAGAGTCTGAATAACAAGATCATATGTATAATATATATTATATGTATATATACATATTTTATATATATATATAACAAAGAATGTTCTTAAATTTCATTGCTTCCTAATTATAATTTATAGGGATTTTTCTTTTTTTAATCTACAACTGTGTTTTCAGAGGGAAGATTCTTTGAGAGTTTGTAGGCTCTGAGAGGGCAGAGCAGCTGTGCTGTGTGTCTGGGGTGAATGCCCAGGACTCAATAGCTGTGTCCAGGTCCCCAGTAGGGGATTCTGAGGGTCCTGCTGCAGTGATGAGAACCACTGTGACTCATCAGAGATGTGCACAAGTGTTATGTGTCTGTTATGTTTGGAGGGTATGAATCACAATTGCTGGCCTGAAAAGTTGCTTACTGTTTACATTCAGGGCCTGAGAAAAATTTTTCCAGACCATTGATCTCTTGGGACCTGTTTATTTTTAAGAAAATTGTTTTCCTAGCACTTTGTAGCAGAGCAATTACTTTCCCTTCAGAGCATGGAAGTTTCATAGGTATTTACCTGGGCCAGGTGTAGAGGATGGATTGCTTTTTTGCACCTCATTCCCTTTCAGAGCTCAGCTGTTATTGTTTCTGCAAAATGGCAGCCTCAGCAGGAGAGGCACAGATGTTGTGATTTTGTCTGGACACTTGCGTGTTTCCAAAAGAAATCAAGGGTAGAGATCAAACTAGGTTTGGCCTTGCACCAACATGAGTTGTCATTGCATGAATGTGGACCCAAGCCAGTACATTCCTCAGATGGAGCTGGTTGTATTCAGAAATCAGACTTCTGGAATTTCTCTAAGCAAATCTCAGACCACTGAAATCTTCATCTTTGGGGAAGCAATTCTAGATAAGGATTGCTGTGTGCTAGAAACTAGACTCAGCATTTTGCATGTATCATTATCTCATTCAACCTTTATAACTACCCTCTTAGGGAGTTTTTGTAAAATACTAGGGGTGTGAGTTTAAATTCCCAGGCTCTCCCTAGTTATATAAAAATGTAATGAAAGGCTAAAAGCAATATCACCTATTTTCACCTCAGTTTACTTTCCTAGTATATCAGGATTGTGCCCATAGCTACTGTATCATAAATGAATGGGCTCCTTCTCAATCTATAAGGTAATTCTGTGAGGTGTAATTTGGATGCCAAAGTGTTATACTTTCTAGGTTATTAAAAAGTGTAACTCATGGTTCAAAATCTAAAAGATGACAAGCTAGTGTACAGTGAAAAGCAAAACTCCCTCTTCTATCCCCTTACCCCCAGTTCCTCTCCCCTGAAATATTTTGATGATTTATGGGCTCGATGGAAAGAGTATTTGAAATTCAAACTTTCCTAGAACATACTTGGGCTGTTTTATCATCTGAAAGCATACTCCAGTATAGATACTCCATCTGTGTGACTGGTTCAAGGCTGGTTTATTTCACTCTCTATGTTAAAAATTCAAACTTCCTGTTGTTCCATGGCCCCCAAATTACTGTCCTTTCCCTGATTACAAATATTTTTGACAGAAAATTTTCATTTGTGATTAAATCCCTAAGGGATAGGATTAAAATAAAATGAGGCAAATAAATAAATAAATATATGTATGTATATAAGCCTAATCAATGGACACAGACAACACAGGGATGGGGGCATGAATGGGAGATGGGGGAATAAGGACACATATGTAATACCTTAATCAATAAAGAAATTAAAAAGAAAAGAAAGGAATAAGGAACCTTATCTGTTTTATTCCCTTTGCTTTACCTCAGTGACTCTCAAACTTGGCTATACTTTTATTGTCACCTGGAAAAATTATGAAAAAAAAGAAATGTAGATGAGGTTAAACATTTGAATCAGAATTTGTTAGGGTGAGGCTTAGGTAGTTGTATTTTTGGGTGTGATAGTCTATGAATTTACATGAGAAACCAAGAATTTATATACAGAAGCTATATGAGGCCCTAGCTGATTTGAGCCTCAGAACCCAAAGCCCCGGGTTCAATTCCAGTCAAGAGCTCAATCCCAGTAGGGGGCATGCAGGAGGCAGCTGATCAGTGATTCTCTCTCAACATTGATGTTTCTATCTCTCTCTCCCTCTCTGAAGTCAATAAAAATATTTTTTAAATTGCTTTAAAAAATAAACTATATGAGTGATTTTAACATGCTAATTTACTTATAAAGCTAAAGTAATGCTGAATATTTTATACCACTAACCAGAATAAAGAATATAAATATATTCTTCATATTTTTTGCTTTTTTTAAAGCACAGTTTTTTATTGAGGTTCAGTTTACATCGCTTAAAATGGACTCATTTTAGGTGTCCAATTCATTGCTTTTTAGTACACTTCTAGAGTTGTGCAATCATCACCACAATCCAACTTTAGAACATTTCTATCACCCCACAAAGATCCTTGTCATCTATTCCCAGTCATTCCCTGTTCCCACCCCAGCCCCAGGCAACCATTAATCCACTTTCTAATTCTAGAGATTTCAGGTAGCTCTATTTTTAAAAGCCCCCAGGTATTCTGATGCTCAGTAAATGTTGGAAACCCTTACTTTTCACTTCCCAGCAGAATTTAGGGACATAAACTATGTCAGGATCTTGACCTACAGAAGCAGCTTTTACATTTTAAAGAGTTATTTCTTTAGTTTCAGGCACCATCAAAACACTCTGACTTTTAATCCTTCTTAAAATGTATATCACTCCTCTTTTTTACCAACAGGTTTTTACTATTGGATACTGGCCAACATAGAATTACTCACACAGTTGGTGGGAAGTAACCTTGTCCCATATTCAACTTCTGCTCATCAACATAGAAACTTGAGATGGAAAAAGTTCCAATAAGCTATTTCAATGGGGCTAGTGTAATCTTTCTAACACAGTCTCAAGCTTATTAAACTAGGTATCCCATCTTCTCTTGGAAAAGACAAACATGATTATTTGGTGTATTTTCATGTCAGAGAGCTCTACTTTCCACAGTTTCCACCACAGCTTCCTGAACCTGTGGAAATTGTTCTTCTGCTCTCCCATTCTTCCCCCAACCACTGTGAGAGATGCTCTTACCTCCCGAAGTCTAGCTTAGTGTTTACCTTCATCCTGGCTTTTCCACACAGTCTGAATTCTTGTTTTCAAGAATTATTTGGTGTTAGTTCCTACCCCTTTGTTTCCTGAAACTTTTCTTGGTACACTGACTTTGTTTCCAAGCCTCCCAGCTGAATTCCTAAGAAATCTCAACTCCTCATCTCTGTCAAAACTGACTGACCCATATGATGTTACCCTAATTTGACCTTAAAATGACATTTTAGTTTCAGTAATGAGGAAACTTTCAACTGCCTTCCTGTTTCATCATTGTCTGGTTAATCATTGAAGGGTGTTCTACACTCAAGAACACAGAAGATAAAGAGCATCAACTTGGCTTTTAATTTAAAAAATATTCTAAAAATACAACCTACAGAATGGTAGAAAATATTTGCAAATTGTATATCTGATAAAAGTCTAGTGTCCAGGATATATAAATAATCCTTGCAACTCAAGCACAAAAAATATAAACAACCCAATTAAAACATGGGCAAAGGAATTGAGTAGACATTTCTCCAAAATAGATATACAAGTGGCTAACAAGCATATGAAAAGATATTCAAGATCATTAGTCATTAGGGAAAAGAAAATCAAAAGCACAATGAAATACCACTTTACACTCCTAGGATGGTTATAATAATAAAAAAAGAAACAAAGGGAACATAAGTTTTGACAAAAATGTGGAGAAACTGGGACTCTTCTACATTATTGGTGGCAATGTAAAATGGCGTAGCCACAATGGAAAACATTTTGATGGTTCTTCAAAAAGTTAAATATAGATTTAGCACATGACCTAGCAATTTCTCAGTATATACACAAAATAATTAAACACAGGTATTCAAATACTTGGAGATGAATGGTCATAGTAACATTATTTACAATAGCCAAAAGGTACAAGCAGTCTAAATGTTCATCAGCAGATGAATAGATAAACAAATTGTAGTATATCCATATAATTGAGTATTAGTCATCCATACAAAACAATGAAATACTGATACATACTAAAACATGGATGAACTTTGAATACATTATACTAAGTGAAAAAAGCCAGATTCAAAAGGTCATACACATATTTGTGATTCCACAATGGATGAATCCATAGAGAGGGAGAGCAGATTGGTGATGGCCTGGGCCTGGGAAGAAAGCAATAGAGAATGACTGCTTAATAGTTACAGAGTGTTCTTTGAGGGTGATGAAAATGTTGTAGAACTGGAGAGATGTGGTGGTTGCACGACATTATGAATGTACTAAATACCACTAAATTGTACACTTTCTAATTTTATGTGATGTGAATTGTATCTCAAAAACATACAATGAGTAAACTTTTATTTTAGGTTGTTAGACTCCCACTTCTTCAAGTGCCCTGAAAGTAATGTTTGCTGTGCTCTTTAGCAGTTAGTTATGTGTTTCTTTATATGCCTAGGAGGGAAAATAATAGGACTAGGTAGAACTCAACCTAGGGCTTGCTTTTTAATCATATCATTCCTATGTAAGCTTAGGCCCTGATAAGGTCATATCACAAAGGTGCTCCCCCTGTGTCGCTACTGACCATTCAGGGGACAGTAGGGGACGGCTCTGATCTTAGAATATGAAACCCTAACCAAAGTGACCAATCTCTGTAACTCACGCCACTCTCCTAGGCCCACCCAAATGACCAGTCCTTATAACCTTTGTCTCCCCAAGCTCTCGCTCTCTCTGCTCCCACTGCTGCGCTGGTAAGGGGGCTGTGGGAGCCGAGCCTGTGCTCGAATAAAGACTCTTTTGCTTTTGCATCAGATGGCTCCCTGGTAGTCTCTGGGGATTTTGAAATCTGGGCATAACAATTAACACAATGTCTTGTATTTCAGTAAATGACCAAGAAGGGGTCAAGTTGAATCTATTTTAAAATCTTATGTTTTCTTTGTTTGGTTGGTTAAATCTCAAGATTCTTTTTTTTGTTGTGAAGTTCTTTTAAGATTGTATTCTAGGCACCTAGAATGGTGCCTGCCATATAATGGGTGCTCACTAAGTATCTGTAAAATGAACTTAGAAATAAAAGCTGTTGGCAAAGGTAAGGCTGGTAGGTTTTCAACTCTTTCCTGGCTTAAGTTGGTTAATGTTGCCAGATCTTGGTGTAGATCATATTTTGTTGTGAAGAAGGGATTAGAAGACAGAATTTGGTTCCAGGAGATAGATCACAGAAATCTAAAGCTCATATTCTTTGTCAGGATTGCCAGATAAACTATAGGAAGCTCAGTTAAATTTGAATTTCACATAAACAATATGCCCCATGCAATATCTGTGACATATTTATACTTAAAAAAAAAAGATCATTCGGAGAACTAAGATGGCGGCAAAGGTAAAACACCTATCTTGCCGTCATAATCAGCAATTTTAATACTACAACTTAACGAAAGAACAAACACCTTCCAGAATCACCAGAAAGCCCGCCGAGTGAAAATTCCACAAATAAAAGTGAAGATAAGACACTGTGACTCAGAAGAGTGGCAGTGGACAGCTTTGAAAGATTCGCGCGGAGAGAGGTTTGGAGCACGCGCCGCGGAGAGGGCGGGCGGCTGAAAACCAGCCAGTTTTCTCGAACGGGGAGACAAAGGCGTCCCACTGGACTGATTCTCCAGCTCTGGGCGAAGTCCAGAGAACCCACTATCACACGGGGTGAAAACTGGACAGTGGGAGGGCAGGCCGAAGCTCGGGTGCTGCTGGGTCTCCCGGCTTGTGGAGAGGGCAGCTTGCGCGCGAACAGTTCGGCTGCGTGACGGCGCAGAGAGCGCTCCGCAACTTGTCTCTCATTCGGAAAACCATCAGACTGCTTTGTTTTATGACCCTGGGTGAGACATTGCACATGCAGACTCATTTTGGGAAAGTCTGAATTCCCCGGCAGCCGGTGGAGCTCAGCAGCGGCTCTCTCTCAGAGGTGCTGGCGGCCATTGCCCCAGGCACAGAGTCCCCAGGGCCACATAGGGGGGAGCTAACACTGTCTGCTTGGCCCGGAGACCTCGCCCACCCAACCTGAGCACAGCTGAGCTTCACAGACAATTGGCCTGGAGGTCAACCCTCCAAGCGCTAACAACAATTAACTGAGCTTAAATTCAGCAAGACTGTGCAGCCCATATCCACCTCAGGTAACCGGGGAGGCTGAGCCACTGTCCCTAGTAGGAAGTCTACCACACAAAGCTAATTGACCAACTCAGGGAAGCAGCCACCATGCAGCAACATGGAAAGAAATCAGATGTGAAAGAAATGGAGGAAAAAACACAACTGGACATGGAATTCAGAACCACGGTTATAGGGTTTTTCAAGAGGCTCCAACAAAAGATCGAGGCCTATAAGGAAATAAGCAAGACCACAAAGGAAATGAATGAGTCCTACAAGAAAATGAACAAGACCCTCAAGGATATAAACAAGAGCTGCAAGGAAATGATCAAGACCAACGTGGAAATGAATGAGTCCTACAAGGAAATGAAAGAGACCCGCAAGGATATAAAGGAGACTCTCAAGGATATGAAAAAGGACCAACCAGAAATTAAGCATACACTGACTGAAACAAAAAATATTATACAAAGACCTAAAAGTGCTCTGGAGCACCCCAAGAACCAAGTTAAAGATTTGAAATACAAAGAGGTAAAATCCACTCAGCTGAAAAAGCAAGAAACCAAAAGAATCCAAAAAATTGAAGATAGTGTAAGGGGCCTCTGGGACAACCTCAAGCATACCAACATCCGAATTATAGGGGTGCCAGAAAAAGCGAGAGGCCAAGACAATGAAAACCTATTTGAAGAAATAGTGACTGAAAACTTCCCACACCTGGTGAAAGAAATTGACTTAGGAGTCCAAGAAGTGTACCAAACCCCAATATATAAGAACCCTAAGAGGACCACACCAAGGCACATCATAATTAAAATGCCAAGAGCAAAAGGCAAAGAGAGAATATTAAAAGCAGCAAGAGAGAAACAGTTGGTTACCTATAAGGGAGCATCCATACGATTGTCAACGGATTTCTCAACAGAAACGATGCAGGCCATACGGGAGTGGCAAGAAATATTCAAAGTGATGAACAGCAAGAATCTACAACCAAGATTACTCTATCCAGCAAAGCTTATCATTCAGAATTGAAGGTCAGATGAGGTGCTTCGCAGATAAGAAAAAGCTAAAGGAGTTCATCACCACCAAACCAACATTATATGAAATGCTGAAAGATATTCTTTAAGAAGAGGAAGAAGAAAAAGGTAAAGATGAAAATTATGAACAACAAATACACATCTATTAACAAATGAACATAAAAATCAAGTGAATTGATAGGCTGTTGAACAGGATAGACTGGTGAATATAACAGAGACATGGACATAGAGAGGGAATGGACTGACAATTCTTGGGGAGAAAAGGGGTGTGGGAAGTGCAGCAAGAGACTGGACAAAAATCTTGCAACAATGGGGGAGGACAGTGGGGAGGGGGAGGTGAGGGTGGAGGGTGGGATAGGTACAGGGTGGAGGGGAGCTATAGGGGGATAAAAAGGGGAAACAATGTAATTAATAAACTGAACAATAAAGATTAAAAAAAAGATTATTAACTGTTTATCTGAAATTCAAATTTAACTAGGCATCCTGTCTTTTTATTTGCTAAAAACCTGGCATATTTGCCCTATTAAAGGACTGAATTATGACTGATTGTCACCGCAGTTCCAATTCCCTGTTGCTCTGTGTTCTCCTCCGGATCCAGTGTCCACCCTGCAGCTGGAAGGGCATGGCCCTGTTTGGCCTCTGTGCATTTGCCAGAAAACAATCTGGTTGTTATGTGTTTCCAGCATTGTTCAGTGCAGAAATTATTCAGGTATGAATCATTTGGCTCTATAGATGGTTTTGTTTGGTTTGGTTTTTAATGCTGACATGAGAACACATTTTATCTTCTTTGTTCTGACATTGGCTGTAGTTCAGTCAGGGTCAACCATGAGCAGGATGGCTCAGAGAGACACAGGCGGTTGGCCTTCTCTCTTTAACTTGACATTGGTGCACAACCTACTCTTCTCTGGAAGACCTCTTTTTGTTGCTGTCTTCGTTTGATGTGTGAGGGGAGATGTTGTCTGGGCATATGGCTCTGTCCACCATAGCTGTGGCTGGAACCAGAGGTGGATCCAGGGCATGTGACATGAGTTACCTAGAGCATCTACCACATTCACCAAAACAGTTTCAAGATGATCTCTTCAAGGGCTCTTCTATTCACTTGCCAACTACATGCCAATATGTTGAGTCATCCCCATGTTAAATGGTCAACAAGCTTGCCTTGAGTTCTCACTATGTTCCTGACACTGTGTTAGATGCTTGGAACCTAAAAATATCAAAGATGTCACTGCACTTGAAAAACTTAGAGTTGGCAATTTAAAAATAATATATATATATTTTGATTTTTTACAGAGAGAAAGGTAGAGGGATAGAGAGAAACATTGATGAGAGAGAAACAGTTGCCTCCTGCATACCTCCTACTGAGGATGTGCCTACAACCAAGATACATGCCCTTGACAGGAATGGACCTGGGTTGGCTGATGCTCTCTCCACTGAGCTAAACTGGTTAGGGTTAGAGTTGGCAATTTCTAAAAATTAAAAAAGTTTTTAATTTTGGTAAAAATCACATATAACATTAAATATCTTTTAAAATATTTTTATTTAAAAAATTAAATTGCAGTTTATATTCAACATTATTTTGTATTAGTTTCAGGTGTACAGCATAGTGGTCATCAATCATGTACTTTACAAAGTGCTCCTCTTGGTATTTCCAGTATCCAATGGGCACCATACATAGTTATCCTATCTAATAAAAGAGTAATATGCAAATTGACCACACCTTCGCCACACCAAAAAAGCCACACCCACAAGCCAATCAGGAGCTATATGCAAATTAACACACAACCAAGATGGCTGCTGCCCATGGCAGGCCAAGCCAGGTGGACTGGGGGTGTGGTCAGGCAGCGATCCGCCCGGATTGCAGGGCAATGGCTGGCTGGGTTTCCCTGGCTGAGGTCCCCTGCCCAAGGATGGAAAGTCTTGGCCAGAAGCTTTCGGCCTTGGGCAGGCTGGGGGTGAGCCATCTAGGATATCCCCTGAGGGCTCCCAGTATGCGAGAGGGGGCAGGTTGGGCTGAGGGACCACCCCCAGTGCATGGATTTCGTGCACCGGGCCCCTAGTTACAATATAATTGACTATATTTCCCTATACTGTACTTTATATCTCCATGTTTTTTAACTTCTAATCTGTACTTTTCACTCCCTTCACCTCTAGCACAACGATTTCTAAGTGTACAGTTTAGTAGTATTCTTTATTCACATCATTATACAACCAATCTTCAGAATGTTTTCATCTTCCCAAAATAACATTCTGTATCTCCTTCCCCTAGTTTCATGGTTGGCAAACTGCAGCTCAGAGCCACATGTGGCTCTTTGGCCCCTTGAGTGTGGCTCTTCCACAAAATACCACAGCCTGGGCGAGTCTATTTTGAAGAAATGGCATTAGAAGAAGTTTAAGTTTAAAAAATTTGGCTCTCAAAAGAAATTTCAATCATTGTACTGTTGATATTTGGCTCTGTTGACTAATGAGTTTGCTGACCACTGCTTTAGTTCATGGCAACCGCCGTTCTACTTTCTGCCTCTATGAGTTTGACAACTCTAAGAACCTCATATAAGTGGAGTCACATAGTATTTGTCTTTTTGCTTATTTCACTTAGCAAAATGTCCTCAAGGTTTATGACAGAATTTTCTTCCTTTTTATGGCTAAACTAGAGGCCCGGTGCACAAAATTTGTGCACTGGGGTGGGGGTCCCTCAGCCCAACCTGCAACCTCTCCAATCTGGGACTCCTCAGGGGATGTCTGACTGCCTGTCCCTTTCACAATCTAGGACTGCTGGCTCCCAACTGCTCTCTTGACTGCCTCATTGGCCCTAAATGTTTCTGCCTGCCAGCCTGATCATCCCCTAATCATTCCCCTACCAACCTGATCGATGCCTAACTGCTCCCCTGACAACCCGGTCACTCTCAAATGCCCTCCCCTGCATATTCCCTCTTTATTAGATAGGGTTTTTTCTTTAGCATATTGGACAGCCCTAACTGTTTAGCTCAGTGGATGGGGCATCAGCCTGCAGACTCAAGGGTCCCAGGTTCGATTCCGGTCAAGGGCATATACCTTGGTTGGGGGGCACATACCCAGTGGGGAGTGTGCAGGAGGCACCTAATTGATGTTTCTCATAGATGTTTCTAGCTCTCTATTCCTTTCCTTTCCGCTCTGTAAAAAATCAATAAAATATATATTCAATAAAAAGGAACATTTAAGATGCCTCCATATCTGCCTGGCTGGTGTGACTCAGTGTTTTAGACCCCAGGCTGCCACCACTGGAAAGGTATCATTCCTCAGCCAGGCTGAGACCCCAGCCCAGGCTGCCATGTCAGCCTGGCCAGAGATCGCTCTGTGGAGGTACACACCCCAGCCAGGCTGAGACCCGAGCCCAGGCTGACATCGCTGGCCAGGGATGGAGCTGAGGAGGGTGCCCTCCCAGGCCAGGCTGAGACCCCAGCCTGGGATTCATCTGAGCCTGGCCAGGGATTGTGCCACAGGGTGCAGGCCCCAGCCAGAATGAGACCCCAGCCCGAGCTGCCTTCTCAGCCTGGCCCTGAGATTAAGCCACCTCGGGGGAGGGGGTGCACACCCGACTCCCGCCAGGCTGAGATGGCAGCCCAGGCTGGGGTCTCATCCTGGCCAGATATCGCACTGCCGTGGGGGGGGGGTGCACACCCCACCCAGGGCAGGATGAGACCCCAGCCCAGCTGAGGATGGTGCTGCGGGGGTATGCAGCCCTGCCAGCATGAGACCCCAGCTCAAGCTGCTGTCCCTGGCCAGGTGATCATGTGGTTGATGCGCGGCCCCAGCCCAGGCTGCTGCCACAGGCCAGAAGATGGTGTGGCAGGCTGCGGGGCCCTGCCGGCCTGAGACCACAGCCCAGGTTGCCACTGCTGGCCAGGGATCGTGCTGGGCGCTGGTGCCTCCCAGCCAGACACCCCGGCTGCCACCACTGGGCAGACTGGGGGACTCCAGCGGGGCTAAGAGAACTGGACGCTGGCATCTTGTGGCCATGGGCACTGCCATTTTTGTAGTGGAATGATGATTAATTCCCATATTATTCTTTTATTAGATAGGGTAATTGAAACTTTGTAGCACTGAGTGGAGGCCTAGGTCAGCAACAGCAGGGGGAAAGCTTGGCTTCCTCCATTGCCGGGGAAACCCAAGCCTCCCTCCTGCTCTCAGTGGCCGCAGCCATCTTGGTTGGGATTTATTTGCTCCTGATTGGCTGGTGTGCGTGGCTTGTGTGCGTGGTTTGTGGGTATAGGGAAGGTATATCAATTTGCATATTACTCTTTTATTAGATAGGATAACATTCCGTAGTATGTATAGACCGCATTTTGTTCATCCACTTATCTGTTGAAGGACATTTGGGTTGGTTCCACTTCTTGGCTATAATAAATAGTGCTACTATGAATATGGTGATCTAAAAAGTGGAATTAATGGATCACATGATAATTATATTTTTAATTTTTTGAGGAATTGCCATACTGTTTTCCATATTGCTATAACATTTTACGTTTATAACAGTGTACAGGTTGCTAATTTTCCACATCCTCATCAACTACTTGTTATTTTCATGTGTATGTGTGTTTTTAATCCTCACCTGAAGATATTTTTCCATTGATTTTTTTTGAGAAGGTGGAATATTAATGTAAGAGGAACACATTGATTGGTTGCCTCCTGTATGCGCCCTGACCAGGGCCCAGGCCAGGAAGGAACCTGCAACTGAGGTACATGCCCTTGACCGGAATTGAATCTGGGACTCTTCAGTCTGCAGGCTGATCCTTTATTCACTGAGCCACAATGGAGAGCCCATGTGGGTGTGTTTTTAATAGTAGCCATCCTAATGGCATGTTTTTAATAGTAGCCATTCTAATAGAGTCAGCAATTTTGAATAATAAGAAAAGAAAATCCTCTTTAAGGTTGAATCTATAAAATGACACCCAAGTTTTCTAAATTATTGAGCCATGTTTTGCCAGCATGCACAAGGATAATGTTGAGGAATTTCACAGAAATCTCTCAATCTTATATTCCTTTGCTGCTCCAGCGTTGCTCTTGGTGGACCTCCATTGAGTTCAATTTTAAGTACTAAGAGCAGCAGTTTCAAGTATTTGAGGTCTTAAATGGACACAAAATGATATTGGGCAGGGATAATGGGTGTTTTTAGGGGTTAACTGCTTTTAGAATGCATAAAGTAGTTACACTGTTTTTGTTTTTGTGTATATTTCTCCGAGGAAGTTAATGAAACAGGGAAAACAGACTCAGTGATGTATTCTTTTAGGAAAAAGAAGCATTATTTAAGTAATAAAGAAAACTAATTTTCTAAGAAATATGGGCAAACACCACTTATCTATAAAGTGATAAAATTGAATTTGAACTCCTTCAGCTGTAAATTTACATTATTATTCTATGCTATATGCTGCTGCCATATCGATACAATGCTATTTTCCTAAAGGATGTAAGATACCAAATATCAAGAAAGGGGAGAAACACCCCTCCCAATAATAAAACCATATATATAATAAAGGACTTATGAAGGTATTAAACCAAATTCTTTCTCATCTTCATTGTCTCAACTTTACCATTTTCTTTTTTCCGAAACCTAGCTAGTATTTTATTTTAATTGAGGCGTAAGGACATATAACATTCTATTAGTTTAAGGTGTACAACATAATGACTTGATATTTGTATAGATTCCAAAATGGTTACCACAACAAGTCTAGTTAAGATCCATCACCACATATTTAACTGAACGAACCCCAAAATAAAGACTAAGCTAGAGACAGAGCAAGAAGTAAACCAATTTGCATTGCAGAAGTTCCTAAAGTCTCAGGCATTTTGGGCACCAGACATCTCAACAAGTGAACTTAAATATGGGGCTACTTCCAAGAAGTCGAAAGTTTGTGTATCCAGTAACCATACCTTCTTGGCTGGAGGCTTCTCTATGGAGGGTAAATAGTGGATCACCCAGATGAGACCTGAGAAGTTCTACGCCAACAGCAAAACTTCCTAGACAGATCGTTTCCCTAGACGGCTTGCCCACTTTTCCTTTTTTGGGACTTGACAATTCTTACTTTGGTGCCGTGGGTCTTAAGCAACAGAAAATCTTCACACATGGATTTGGGAAGAATCAGAAACATAACCTAAAGCTTGCAAGTAGCTGGAAAGAGCAGCAGATAAAGTGGTTGCTAGGAAGTAATTTGCTAAGGGTTTAAGCATGAATAGTTATTATGCATGTTACCAAATGCTTTTTATTGTTCCTACTGGAATTATCATATACTTTCTCTTCTTAAGTGATTCATTGAGCTAATTTTCTGGTATTAAAACATCATTGTATTATTAGAATAAACTCCAAATGGTCATGATGAATGACCTTTTTAAAATTCTGCTGAGTTTGCTAATATCGTGCTTAGAGTATCTACATATGTGTTCATGAACAAGGTTGCTTTTTTAGATGGGGTCCTTAGAATTTATTGGAGAGTACCCCCTTCTTTTATTCTCTGGATGATTGTATAGAAGGCAATTACATTTTGGTCTTCATGCTTTGGTTGTGAGAACATTTTTCATTGCTGATTAAATGTATTTAATGATTTTTTAAAAAAGATTCATCACCACACATTGTTACAGAATTTATTTTCTTGTGATGAGAAGTTTTAAAAAAATATATTTTTATTGATTTCAGAGAGGAAGGGAGAGGGAGAGATAGAAACATCAATGATGAGAGAGGAATCATTGATTGGTTGCCTCCTGCATGCCACCAAGTGGAGATCAAATCCACAAACTGGGTATGTGCCCTTGACCAGAATTGAACCTGGGACCCTTCAGTCCATAGGCTGACACCCTGTCAACTAAGCAAAACCAGCTAGAGGCTGATGAGAACTTTTAAGATCTATTTTCTCAGCAACACTCAAATATGCAATACAGTATTTTCTATATATACTAAAAGCCTGGTGCACAAAATTCATGCACAGGGAGGGAGGGGGAGTGTCCCTAAACCCAGCCTGCACTCTCTTCAATCTGGGACCCCTCGAGGGATGTCTGACTGGGTAGGATCAGGCCTAAACGGGCAGTCAAACAACCTTCTCACAATCCAGGACTGCTAGCTCCAAACTGCTCACCTGTCTGCCTCCCTGATTGTCCCTAACTGTTTCTGCCTGCCAGTCTGATCACCCCCTGACCACCATCCTGCCAGCCTAATTGATGTCGAACTGCTCCTATGCCAGCCTGTTTGCCCCCAACTTCCCTCTTCTGCTGGCCTGGTCACCCCTAACTGCCTCCCCTGCAGGCTTGATCGCCCCCAACTGCCCTCCCTTGCAGACCTGGTCCCTCCCAACTGTCCTCCCCTGTTGGCCTAATGGCCCACAACTGCCCTCCCTTGTAGGCCTAGAACCTCCCACTGCCCTCCCCTGCTGGCCATCTTGTGTCCACATGGGGGCAGGATCTTTGACCACCTGGAGCAGCCCTCTTGTGTGTTGGAGTGATGGTCAATCTGCATATTACTCTTTTATTAGATAGGATAGAGGCCTGGTGCATGAGTGAGGGTCAGCTGGTTTGCCCTGAAGAATGTCCCAGATCAGGGTGGGGATTCCCTTGGGTAGAGGGGCAGCCTGGGTGAGGGGGCTGTGGAGGTTTGCAGGCTGGCCACACCCCCCAGCCACCCAAGCAGAGGTCCTGGGATCTGGGATTAATTTATGTTCCACAATTGAAATTTGTAGCCTGGAGTGGAACCAAGCCTTCTGCTCGCTCCATGGTGACAGCCATTTCTATTTGAAACTTTGTAGCCTAGAGTTAAGGCCTATGTTAGGGCTGCAGAAGTTTGGCTTCCTCCATCGCCCTGGCAACTCTAAGCCTCTTTTCTCTCCAGCTCTGTGGCAGCCGCCATTTCTGTTGGGATTATGTATCTTCTATAATTAAAACTTTATAGTACTGAGTGGAGGCCTAGGCTGGCAAGGGCAGTTGGAAAGCTTGGCTTCTTCTGTTTCCAGTGAAACCCAAGCCTTCCTCCTGCTCTCAGTGGCAGCAGCCATTTTTGATGTGGTTTAGTTGCATAATTTGCTCCTGATTGGCTGGTGGGCATGGCTTGATCAGAGATATGGTCAATTTGCATATTATTCTTTTATTAGATAGGATACTAGAGGCCCGGTGCATGAAATTTGTGCAAGGGGAGGAGTGGATGAGCGTGTCCCTCAGCCCAGCCAGCACCCTCTCCAATCTGGCACCCCTTGAGGGATGTCCAACTGCCTGTTTAGACCCGATCCCACCTACTGGGATCGGGCCTAAACAGGCAGTTGGACATCCCTCTCACAATCCAGGACTGCTAGCTCCAAACAGCTTGCCTGCCTCCCTGATTGCCCCTAACCGCTTCTGCCTGCCTGCCTAATCACCCCCTAACCGCTTCTGCCTGCCTGCCTAATCACCCCCTAACTGCTACCCTGCCAGCCTAATTGATGTCGAACTGCTCCCCTGCCAGCCTGTTTGCCCCCAACTTCCCTCCTCTGCCCGCCTGGTCACCTCTAACTGCCCTTCCCTGCAGGCTTGATCGCCCCCAACTGCCCTGCCTTGCAGGCATGGTCCCTCCCAACTGCCCTCCCCTGCTGGCCTGATGGCCCACAACTGCCCTCCCTTGCAGGGCCTGGAACCTCCCAATGGTCTTCCCCTGCTGGCCATCTTGTGGTGGCCATATTGTGTCTAAATGGGGGCAGGATCTTTCACCACATGGGGGCAGCCCTCTTGTGTATTGGAGTGATGGTCAATCTGCATATTACTCTTTTATTAGATAGGATAGAGGTCTGATGCATGGTTGGAGATCGGCTTCTTTGCCCTGAAAGGTGTCCTGGATAAGGTTGGGGGTTCTCTTGGGGTGTGGGGTGGCCTGGGAGAGAGGCCTGTGGTGTTTGCAGGCTGGCTACACCCCCCAGCAACCCAAGCGAGACTCTGGAATCTAGGATTAATTTATGTTCTACAATTGAAACTTTGTAGCTTGGAGTGGAGCCAAGCCTTCTGCTCGCTCCATGGTGACAGCCATTTCTGTTTGAAACTTTGTAGCCTAAAGTAGAGGCCTATGCTAGGGCTGCAGAAGTTTGGCTTCCTCTATTGCCCCAGCAACCCTAGCCTCTTCTCTCTCCAGCTCCCTGGCTGCTGCCATTTCTGTTGGGATTATGTATTTTGAATAATTGAAACTTTGTAACATTGAGTGGAGACTTAGGCCAGCAATGACTGCTAGGCCAGTAATGACAGCAGGTGGAAAGCTTGGCTTCCTCCATTGCTGGGGTAACCCAAGCCTTCCTCCTGCCCTCTGTGGTGGCAGCCATCTTGGTTGGGGTTTATTTGCATAATTTGCTCCTGATTGGCTGGTGGACGTAGTTTGATAGGAGGTATGGTCAATTTGCATATTACTCTTTTATTAGATAGGGTATTTAATATATATTATATATATATGTTAGAGAAATATGCTAATTAACCAGGATGCCATAACAGGTCGACCTGATAGGAGGAGGTTGCACACACAGCATTGGAGGCGGGGCAGCAGGGTCCTCTGTGCACCTGTGCTGGGGAGGGCCTGATCAGCAGTGGCCACAGCTGTTTCAAGGGCCAGAGAGCGAGGCCGCACCGACTGGTGACTCGAGGGTGGGCGGCACTGCGGGATTTCGAATCACACTCTTTGTTCTTACTTATCTATAATCACCATGCCCGTTACTTTTTCTTTTAATACTCTATTGATTTGCTTGAATCGTGTCTTTATTGCTATCATCAAAGGGTAGTTGCCCAATTATTCACTGTATTTTTGACAGCTATATATTTAAGAAATCTGCCCCCTGGAGCCCATAGATAATTTAGTCTCTTTTCCAAGGGGAAATGAGTAGGCAGTGTTTGTTTGGAAATCCTTTTGTAAAATATCCAGGTGTTGGCTGCTTTTCTCCAACTGTAGCAACCCCAAGGCCCACAGGAAACAGAGGCCAGGAAATCCCTCTGTCAGTTAACCCAAAGGGGCGTAGCTTCCAGCTGATGTCCTTGTGTGCGGTTCTTTGCTCCTAAATACTGTCACCTTTAGACATGTTACACAGCAGTTGACTTCCTTTTATCCCCATGTGATTGTCCAGGAAGAGAATGTTTACTTGTGAATAAAATCCATGTTCCAAATCAAAACCAAGGATATGCATTTTTGTTCTCTTCACTATTTACACAAAATGTATTAAGTGCTTTGTCATTAAAAGATAGAATCAATGGGAGGAATGTTTAATAACAGTTGAATGCAAGCTTCCTAACCTTATGTTGACATCTTAGAGAATCTGGTGAAAACTATAGATTCTCTCTATAGGAGAAATAAACATGTATGCTCTTTTATGCAAAGTTCTGCGTTTAATTTCAGGAAGCTTCTAATTGCATCATATCTTATAAGGATTATTCTCTACATAAATATTCTTAAATGCCTGTTATGAATGTTTATTATTATGTGTCTTATAATGATTATTTGTTTTTACTAAGCTCTCAGTCATGTAGCGAAGCTTGTTACGGCAAAATGTAAATTGTACGTTATCAAAGAATATTTTAAACACATTCATTGCCTTTTAACCAAGACAGAGAAAACAAGAAGCTGCTTCTGAGGGAAGAGGCTGGAAGCTAGTATGTGCTCAGCATCTACCATGTGCCAGGCGCTAATCTCAGTTCCTTATATATGTGCTCTCGCAATTCTGACAATGATGCTGTGACATGGTTTACTTATTTTAACAGTTGTGGAACTGAGGCCTAGAGATATTAAGTCAGTCATTTTGAGTCTGTCACACTCTAGAGTGCACTTTCTTCAGTATTATGTGGCTTCTAAAATAATACCTATTTCTTATTTAAAAATATGGGGATTCAGACAGGAAGAGAGCAGCATGAGGATGCGGGTGACCCGAGAAGCAGGGAAGAATATGTGGAGTAAAGGCCATTAGTGAACCTCACCGAGGACACACCAGAGGCAGTTGTATTAGACCAATGCCTGCATTAAAATGGGAAGATGACATTAGAAGATAGCCTCCTTCAGTTCAGAGCACTTGCCACACTCCTGACCCTAACCAAGTGGGTAATAAGGAGAGAAAACAAACAGGAAGAAAAGATGTGGGTTCTTATTAGCGAAGTAGCCAGATTCTCACTCTTTTTAAATATATATATGTATATATTTTATCCTTAATTTTTTACAAAGAGAAAGGGAGAGGAATAGAGAATTAGAAACATCAATGAGAGAGAAACATTGATCAGCTGCCTCCTGCACACTCTCTACTGGGTATGTGCCTGCAACCAAGGTACATGCCCTTGACCAGAATCGAACCTGGGACCTTTGAGTCCACAGGCCAATGCTCTATCCCCTGAGCCAAACCAGTTAGGGACAGATTCTCACTCTTGATCTGTTCCTAACCTCTTCTCTTGCACCCTTCATTATCTTCAGAACCCGTGACTGCTGAGGGCCCTGCAATAAAGCTCATTATGCTTATGAACTATTTTGTGAGGGTCAAGCACATGAGTCCAATTGACAGTAAGGAAAAGCTGAATAATCTTATTCTGCTTTGGGATTTTGGCCAGTAACAGTGGGGCAGCTTATACTGACCTCATTGATGAAAAAATTTAGTCCCTCCTCTAAAAAAAAGAGGATATTTTTCCTAGAGAGATTATTTTGGAATATTTTCCAGGTAACTTTTAATGGAGGGAGATTGGGAGTGGAAAATTCACTGAGTCACATTGACTGTTTGGTACTTAATGGGTGGAAATCAGTCTCAGGGGTTAAACTTCTTGGTGAGCGACCAAACTGTGGACCAACTCACAATTTGAGCATGTAAAATAAGTCCATTTAGAAGAATCTCTTGACTTTTCATCATGAAATAGCAAGCATCAGAGGTCAATAGGAAACCAAAATAATAATATACTATCTTTTTTCATGGCTTATATCAAAGAGCCTAGTCAAATGAATTATGAAGAGAGAAATTAATTTTTTTAATACTCAATGCTTTTATTCAACCATGAATGGTATTAATTCAGGGTGGTTGTAAAGAGCACATCAATGAGAGAGATTTGAAACAAGAGAAAGTAGGTACATGCTGACAGTACTGTATAAAGAGTCAAATCTAATTACAGAAATGTACAATGTCATTGCCGCACAATTACATACATACATGATCATTGTTTCTGTGCGGGAACCAGAATCAGCTGCCGAAATACATCTTTCTGGGTTCCACCTCCAGAGTTTCTGATTCAGAATTTCTACGTGGACCCAAGAATTTGTGTTTCCAACAAATTCCCAGGGGACACTGATGCTGCTGGTCCAAGACCACATAGTCAGCACTGCTTGGTGACTGAGCCACCCAGGGTTGGCTCCGAATACTTCAAAGGAGATGAGCTGGGATAGTGGCCTCTGCCAACAGGACATCTTTTTTAGAGCTTTTACTGATACTGCACGAAAGTGCTTCTGGGTTCTGCCAGCTGGAATTACTCTGAATACACCTAATCTGTTCTATTATACAACTCCCAATGACTTTAACTTTTTTAAAAGTTGGGGTATACTTAGAATAAAGTATATACAACTTGTGTGTACACCTTGATTAATTTTTACGTATGTATATACCTGTTTAACTACTTCCAAATCCAGACATAGAATATTTCCACCACCCCAAAGGCTCCCTTATACTCTTTCCCAGTCAGTATTCACCCCCCAAAAGCTAACACTATTCTATTCCAATTGCCATGTATAAGTTGTGCTGCTCTAAAGTTTTACGTAAATGGAAAAATGGAGAATATACAGTCTTTTTTATGTTATGTTATATTCTAAATGATTGTGAAATTCAACCATTTTGTAAATAGCAGTAGCTGTTTTCTTTTTGTTTCCTGTAGTATTTCAAGTGAGACATGTTGTATTGTCTTACATTTAATTCCCTGGCCCTACTTCTATTTTTAGGCATTTTAGTTTCATAATAATATTAGCTAATATGACTGCTTACCATGAATCAGAATAACACTAAATACATCACATTACTTAATCTTTTCAATAGTGTGAGTTAACCCATTTTATAAATGAGATAACCCAGACTCAGAAACTTGTCCAAAGTCTCATCTACACTAATAAAAGAGAAAGATGCAAATTGACCATACTTTCGTGACATCCACCAGCCAATCAGGAGTGAGCATGCAAATTTACCCAACAAAGATGGGTTAATTTGCATATATAAGCACTGAATGGCTGGGGGCAGGACTGGATGCTTTCGTTGTCACCATGGTGACAATGCAGGTGTTCCACACAGTTCTAGCCACTCTGGGCTTCTAGGCAGCATATGAAGGAGGAAAGGCAGCTCCATTCAGAGAGAAAAGGTGGTTCTGGCCAGAGCAAAGGCGGTGCCGGCAGCCTGGGGAAGGAAGGTCCATTCTTGCACAATTCTTCATGTATCAGGCCTCTAGTAGATAATAAGAGGTAGTAAATGCAGGTACTTCTCATTCATTCATAGTCCTGAGTTCCTAGGTAGTGTGTTATCAAGCTGCTCAGTCTTGGTGCTTTACCAATGATCACCAATGAAACGAAAGATTGACTCCAGAGAACAGCAAATTTCATTCTATTTCAAGCACCATTTCATTTTCAGCCTCTTTTCCTTCTTCCTGCCTACTGGTTCTAAGGTAATATCAACTAGGCTAATGAATTGGAGGCTTGCATTTGTAGATGTGCATTGAGAATTTCCCAACTCCTTCTTCAGATGAGCAAATCTGTTGGAAGCATGTGATCTTCCATGCAGTTGTCTTTCTACAGAAATAAACTTTCTATTTGCTAGCTCTCTGGTCATTCCCAAAATGTCTGCCTTTCATAAGTAGAAATAATGGAAAACTCAGTTTGCTCTATGGTTCCTATTAAGGCTATGTTCCCAGGAAACCCCTGGTTGGGCTCAGGCTGCCTGTTGGTGTGTCCAATAACAAAGGCAGGGTTGAATCATATTAGGCATTTATTGAGAAGGCTAGCCAACAAGAAGACTGGGTACTTACATGCATCAAATCCTATCTTCCAGCAATATTCAGGGGACAGTATGATAAAGGGGAAGGGACTGAGGTGAGGAATGCAGCTACGTGCAGGCTTGGGGGTCTGCAGACGTCAGCTATTATAATTAGTCATCAGGCAATGAGATGATGTTGATAAAATGATGGTTTGACTCCTGGTGGGTAGACCTGACCATGTTTATTGGTTCTGCTTGCTGGATTCATAGCTGAGTGCCCTCCTCAATTGCTTTGCATAGGCCTTGAAAAGGAAACTTTAAGAAAAACTTAGCTCCCTATTTATATTTAAGAAACTTAAACACCTATTCACATAAGTATATGTGTTCTAAGATTTTAAAAAATGATTACTTTTCAGATTAATTTAGGTTCTCTATCTATTAGATTATAAGTCCTCCCTATCAGTTATACCTAACTTGTTGCTGAAAAATAATTGTTCTGTTGAAGAAAATGTTTAAACTTCCTTTCATTTTAATATCTAATAAAATTTAGCAGAAGGAGGTTTATTCTTAAAAACAAATTACCATAGGTAAAGTATGCCTCATTTCCTTTTTTATTTTTTTAAAATAAGGATGGAAAATTCCTGGTCAGCTTTATCGTATCAACTTGGATAGATTTTAAGATAGTCAGACACTTTACAGCAGTCTTAAATCTGATTTTGATTCAGTGTCTAGATAAAACATCTCCACATGCACTGATGTTTATGAATTCTCTATTTTATTTTCATATTATTTATTGTGTAAACAGATCTCAAAAATTTGGATTTCTGTTGCTAAGTATATAAACATGGTGGTATTTGGATTTGTAAAAGTGGGTAGTCTGTGAAACGATTCTTTGTTTTCTAACAGGAAGTAAAGGTCAGGGGTAAAAAATGGGATGATTTTGCTTAATGTCATCTCACTGATTTTTCTTAAATCACATAAAACACATTCATCTGTTTACCTTTATGGAATTCTCATTTGTAGCCTAAGATTCATGCTGGGGAAAGCTTTGGGAAAGTGGGGAAAGCTTTTTTTTAAGAGCCACAAACTTTCTGGACAAACAGTATGGTAGGGCAACCAAATAACTGATGAGGGAAAGGTTTTCTTTACGGAAGAAGTCCATATGGAAGTAATGAGAGAATCAGAAACCCCTTTACACCTCTAATGAAATGGTGGGTCTAGACCAACGTTATTAGCAGTTGATAAAACTGTTAAGTGAAAGTTTGATGAGGAACTTCATTATGAGAGATTAGATTGCCAATACTAGAACCAACCATCAATTATACCACCACTAAAAGTAGACAAGTTGATATGTACCTTCTGATGTGATAAAGTAGTAAGTACTCACATCACCTATAAAGTGTCATTGCAAAAAGCATTGAACTTGAGTCTAACCAAGACTTTAGCTCTACCTACCAGAACACAAAGAAATACAGGGGACTGAGCTGTGGTGTGAGCCTTGATACATTTGGTTCTCATGGGAAATTTTAAAATCCTGAGGCCCAGGCTGTGTCCCAGACCAATAAAATGAGCTCTTGGCGTGGGCATCAGTATTTTTTCTAGTTCGTCCAGATGTTACAGTACAAACCAAGGTTGGAAACCAGGGGAATAGAGGAGCAAGTTAAAAGGTAGGATGAGAAAACAATCAAGAAATGCAGAATGTGAGGAACTTTGTAGGACAAATGCCCAGTGTTTTATAACACATACATTTAGTAGTAGAAAAAAAGGTGGGAGTAGGTGCCACTTATAGATTAAAAGAGACTTAAGAAACATAAACCAAATGTCATGTCGGGACTTTGTTTTGGTCCTAATTCCAACAAACCAACTATTCCAAGACATTTTCTAAAGATTTAGGAAAATTTTAATATAGACTGGGCATTCAGCCATAATAAAAAATTGCCCATTAATTTTGTTACTTGTGATAATGATTTTGTGGTTATGCTAAAAAAAAAAGGTTCTTATAGTTAGAGATTCACACCGAAGTATTTATGGATAAAATATGATGTCTAGGATTTGTCTTTAAACTACTGTATTAAAAATGGTGAGGTGATACATAAAACTAGATACAAAATATTGGTAAATAGTTGATAATTATTAAAGTTGGGTTATGGGTCTATGGGGTTCATTTTACTATTCTCTCTATTTTTGTGTGTTTAAAGAATTCTCATAAGAAAAAATTTTAAAAGAGGCATGAAGGTGAACTATATGATAGCTTATCTCATGCATCGTGATACATTATCAGCATAACGTCTAGGAATTTCATGTGGAAATAAACCAACGATCAAATGAAGTCTAACCCTCTGAGTCACTGTAGCACAATTTCCCCCCCACTCAGGAAAGTCTATACTAATAATAGAGGAATAATGCAAATTGGTCAGGATGCCCTCACACAATGTCTGAACAATAGTCTGCATGGGATGACCAGGCCAGCAGGGTGGGTGGGCAGTTGGGGGCAACCAGGCCAGCAGTGGGGGCAGTGAAGGGCAACAAGGCCAGCAGAGGATGGCAGTAAGGGGTGACCTGGCCAGTGGGGGGAGCAGTTGGGGATGACCAGGCAAGTGGGGGGGGGGGGGAGTTGGAGGCAACCAGGCCAGTGGGAGGGGCAGTGAGGGCAACCAGGCTGGTGAGGGGGGCTGTTGGGGGTGATTAGGCTGGCAGGCAGAGGCATTTAGGGGTGATCAGGCCAGCAGGGGAGGTCAGTTAGGGGCAATCAGGCTGGCAGGGGAGTAGTTAGGCATCAATCAGGCTGGCAGGGGAGCAGTTAGAGGGTGATCAGGCAGGCAGGCAGGTGAGCAGTTAGGAGTCAGTGGTCCTGGATTGTGAGAGGGGTATCTGACTTTCAGTTTAGGGGATTGGGCCTAAGCAGGCAGTCAGACATCCTCCGAGTGGTCCCAGATTGGAGAGGGTGCAGGCTGGGTTGAGGAGACCCCTCCCCCATGCACTAATTTCATGTACTGGGCCTCTAGTATTTATATATTTAGTGATTAATTATGTTTCTATTTTGCATGCAGATGATGCTGGGCCACCTCCTTCTACTGTTATCAACCAAAATGAAACTTATGCCAAAGTAATTTTTAAGCCTAGTGTGGTTCAACAAGCGAGGATTGCCCAGAATGGCGTTCTGGGAGATTTCATCATTAGATATGATGTCAATAGGGAACAGAATATTGGGGACATCCAGGTAAGGCGTTTATTGCTACTGTTTTATGTTAGTTGCTTAAAACTTTTAGACTCAGAACTGGGGATTCTAATACTTATCGAAAGGACAGGAAATTTTCTGATTCTTAGGAAATATGTTTTAACCCAAAATGTGCCTCCAAGGAGACTAGTGGTATTCCCTAGCTGGAGGCTGATGGTACTTACTAGGTGTACTGGTTAATAATGAAGATTTTTTCAATAGATGGAGTTATACATATCTTGATTTATATGCAATTTGATATGTATGCTATCTTGTTGTATTGATAGTAAGCTTCAAAACTTCATATGTCAAATTTTCTGAAAGTGTTAACATCATATTTATTTTACGCTTAAAAATGTCAAATTTTGTGCCAAAAAAAGAGCATTTATGGGAAGTTTTAATTCATTACTTTATTTTGAAGAAACGTGCTACTGAAAGTTATCATATACTTCGGAAAGCTTAAGGTGAACATGCTCCATCTCAAGATACTTGTGAACACTGGTCGTTTTATGACCAAAGTGTGGATCAAATTGATTATTTGTTGTTGGTAACAATCAGTATTAATGGTTTTAGAAGCTCACATCTGCCTGATCCCACCAAATGCAGAGCATTGTCTTCTTCTGGAAGTGATTTGGCCTTGCAGTCGATGTTTATGGTTGACCTGGATCAACCCATGATTTTGTGCATTTGGGATTCTCAAAATAAATCCACTTTTCGTTGCCAGTCACAATTCAATGCAAAAAAGACTTTCTTTCATGCTTTGAAGCAACATTTTACTGATGACTTTTCGGTTTTCCATTTGTCTTTGTTCACTTGATGTGGCACCCATTTTCCTTCCTTTAAAATATTTCCCATTGCTTGTGAATGATCAGAAATTGTTTGCTGAGCAACATTTAATCTTTCTGCAAGTTGTTTTTGAGTTTGACACATATCTTCATCCAATAATGCTTGTAATTGTTGGTCTTCAAATTTTTTTGGTTGACCTGGACATTCTTTGTCTTTCGCATCAAAATCATCACTTTTAAAGCATGTAAACCAGCATTCACAAGTGTCTTGAGATGGAGCTTGTTCACTGTAAACTTCCCAAAGTATCTGATAACTTTCAGGAGCACTGTTATTCAAAATAAAGTAATGAATTAAAACTTCCCACAAATGCTCTTTTTTTTTGGCATGAAATTAGATATTTTTAAGCGTAAAAATATCTATGATGTTAACACTTTCAGAAAATTTGACATATAAAGTTTTGAAGCTTGCTGTCAATACAACAAAATAGCATACATATCAAATTGCATATATATCACATATGTGTAACTCCATCTATTGAAAAAAATCTGCATTATTAACTGGTACGCCTAGTATTTCCTGCTTCAGTAATCTGGAGAGCAAGTGAAATCTGCACTTTTCCTTGTGCTATGTTAGATGGCATTAGAATTTTAATTCTTCTTAAATTTTAATTAAAAGAGACTGGTCCCTGGCTCATTTCCCTTTAGGTTTTATCGCTCCAGAGACAGAGTGGGAATATTAAAATGTATTAAGTGCCACCCAGAATGTGGACAACCTCCTTGACATCTCAATTTGTACCAGTAAGATGCTTGGTAAAAAAACAGATAATTAAGGAAGCAGGATTCTCAAGTGGCAAGAGGCAGAAGAGGACAATTTAAATTAAATTAGTCAACATAGTCAATAAAATGCTAAGGGATGATTTTATACTTATACAGATTAAATTAGCAATTGGTTCTTTTGGAAGGATCAAGGCCATGAGTACTTCTGCTCTGGGTGCATAATATGACCAGAGACACTGTTTCATGCTATTTTTGTTGTTTAGAAATTTCATAGACAGTCTATTTTAATTTTTCTACCTATTCTGGATACTGTCATTTTTACTTTCTTTTCCCTGCACCAGGTTCTAAATGACTATTTTGTGCACTACTTTGCCCCCAAAGATCTTCCTCCTTTACCCAAGAATGTAGTATTTGTGCTTGACAGCAGTGCCTCCATGGTAGGAACCAAACTCCGGCAGGTGAGTGAGTGCCAAATGCCCATTTTTTTCTCTCTTTGTTTTGCCTGGGACAATGATGTAGCTAAAAATTAACTGATGCCAAATGTCTGCTTTATCATCCAGCTGTTGCTGCCTATAGAGGACATTCCTGATCTGATTCAGTTAAACCATTGACATTAGTTATAATTTCCACATGGTGGTTTTCAGAGAACAGAGGACATGCTATAGAAATGTCTTGAAATAAAGCAGTCTGGCAGAGTGGATAATGTGAATGAGACAGGACTATACTATGAGAGCTACTCAACAACAACACCATTGTTGATGGAATGATTCTATTGGTAATGATGTCCTTTGAGACCAATGGAATAGATTAATTGGCAGTCCCCTTGACCTATTCTTAGAACAAAGGACTTGTATCTTAATAATTCAGTACTGATATTCTTACAATATTTAGCATGAATCTTAAAATTCTAGGGATGGAAGGGATAGCAAGGGAACATGTAATCTATACTGTAAATTTTCATTAATTTGAAAATACAACTATTTACTTTTTTTTTTTACAAACCACTGGAAGGCTATACCTTATCTTATTCTACTATACTAAATATCATAAATTTTCATTTGCAGTGTATTTTCAACTCACATAACACAAAACAAAAAGAGCTCTTAACTGCCAGAACAACTAATATTTCTGATGAGCTATTGTACATATTTTCTCTATTATTACTTTAAAATGGTTTATTTGACCATTTGTATTTTTAAATCATGCAGTATAATATATTGATCTTCTCTTAATAACATTTGATTTTCTTTTATCCCCAAATAGTAAAAAATATATTCCAAAATTTGAATTTTCAGAAGGTAGTAAAATATAATTTCCAACTAATATAGTGGGAAGATACCTCACCTGGAAGTCAGCTTCCTGTGGTTCTTCGAAATCATATTCTTGTACAGATTTCAGCCTGCTGATGCCTCAATTTTTATTGCTTTTCTTTCCTTTCACATCTCTGACTTTCCATCTGAGGTTATTTTTCTTTGCCTGAAGAAAACACATTAGTCTCTTTTTTAAAAAAACTATTTTTTTTCTTCATTAAGGTATTACATATGTGTCCTTATTCCCCCATTACCCTCCACCTCCATTCATGCCCCCACCCCCCTATTGTCTGTGTCCATTGATTAGGCTCATATGCATAGATATAAGTCTTTTGGTTGATCTCCCCCCCCCCTTACCCCCACTGTTGCCTACCTTCCCTGAGGTTTGAAGTTCTGATTGATGTTTCTCTGCCTCTGGATCTATTTTTGTTCATTAGTTTATATTGTCCATTATATTCCACAAATGAGTGAGATCATGTGATATTTATTTATCTTTCTCTGCCTGGCTTATTTCACTTAGCATAATGCTCTTCATCTCCATCCATGTTGTTGCAAATGGTAAGAGCTCCTTTTCTTTTCTTTTCTTTTCTTTTTTACTGCAGCATAGTATTCCATTGTGTAGATATACCACAGTTTTTTAATCCACTCATCTGCAGATGGCCACTTAGGCTGTTTCCAAATCTTAGCTATGGTGAATTGTGCTGCTATGAACATAGGGGTGCATATATCCTTTCTGATTCGTGATTCTAGTTTCTTGGGATATATTCCTAGAAGTGGGATCACTGGGTCAAATGGGAGTTCCCTTTTTAGTTTTTGAGGAAACTCCATACTGCTTTCCACAGTGGCTGCACCAGTCTGCATTCCTACCAGCAGTGCACAAGGGTTCCTTTTTCTCAGCATCCTCGCCAGCACTTTCATTGGTCTCTTAAAATGTAGGTCTACCGGTAAAGAATTTTGTTAGCATTTGTTTGTCTGAACATTATTAATTTCACTTCCGTTATTTTTTTAGATAAATCTTTATTGTTCAGATTATTACAATTGTTCCTCTTTTTTACCCCATAGCTTTCCACTACCCTGTTTCTATCCCACGCTCTGCCCTTACGCACCGCCCCCCCCCCCCCCCCCCGCCCACACACGCACACTGTCCTCATCCACAGAAGTACAATTTTTGTCTGGTCTCTTCCCGCATCCCCCACACTCCTTCCCCCCTGAGTATTGTCAGTCCACTTCCTTTCCATGCCCCTGATTCTATTCTATTCACCAGTTTATTCTGTTCATCAGATTTTTTTATTCACTAGATTTTTAGATTCACTTGTTGATAGATATGTATTTGTTGTCCGTAATTTTTACCTTTACCCTTTTCTTCTTCTTCCTCTTCTTAAAGAATACCTTTCAGCATTTCCTATAATCCTGGTTTGGCAGTGATGAACTCCTTTAGCTTTTTCTTTTCTTTAAAAAAAAATACTTTATTGATTTTTTATAGAGAGGAATGGAGAGGGATAGAAAGTCAGAAACATCGATGAGAGAAAAACATCCATCAGTTGGCTATTGCACACCCCCTACTGGGGATGTGCCTGCAACCAAGGTACATGCTCTTGACCGGAATCGAACCCAGGACCTTTCAGTCTGCAGGCCGATGCTCTATCCACTGAGCCAAACCAGTTTTTGCTCCTTTAGCTTTTTCTTATCTGTGAAGCTCTTTATCTAACTTTCAATTCTGAATGATAGCTTTGCTGGGTAGAGTAATCTTGGTTGTAGATTCTTGCTATTCATCACTTTGAATATTTCTTGCCACCCCTGTCTGGCCTACATAGTTTCTGTTGAAAAATCAGCTGACAGTCGTATGGGTGGTCCCTTGTAGCGGGAGAAACTTGAGGGTGGCTTTCTCTTGCTGCTTTTAATATTCTCTCTTTGTCTTTTGCACTTGACATTTTAATTATGACGTGTCTTGGTGTGGTCCTCTTTGGATTCCTTTTGTTTGGCGTTCTCTGCGCTTCCTGTACTTGTAAGTCTATTTCTTTCACCAGTTGGGGAAGTTTTCTGTCATTATTTTTTCACTAGGTTTTCAGTATCTTTCTCTCTTTTTCTGGCACCCCCATAATTTGGATGTTGATATGCTTGAAGTTGTCCTAAAGGCTCCTTGCACTATCTTCATATTTTTGGATTCTTTTTTTTTTTTTTCTTTTCCTTTTGGGTGTTTTTTGCTTCTTCATATTTCAAACCTTTGACTTGATTTTTGTGATCCTCTACTCTGATGTTGGATCTCTGTATATTATTTTTTATTTCAGTCAGTGTATGTTTAATTTCTAGTTGGTCCTTTTTCATATCCTTGAGGGTCTTGCTAAATTTATCGGCCCTTTCTAGAAAATTCTTGAAAAACCTTCTAACCGTGGTTTTGAACTCTATATCTAGTCATTTTCTTTCCTCCATTTCTTTCAATTTTGACCTGTTTCTTTGTCTTCACATTTTGGCTGCTTTTCTGAGTTGATAGAGTGGCTTTGTGTGCTAAGTGTCCTATAGGGCCCAGTGGCTCAGCCTCCCCAGTTACCTAAGGTGGACACTCTTGGTGCACCTCTTTGTGGGCTGTGTGCACAGTCTTGTTGTAGTTAAGCCTTGATTGCTATTGGTATCACCAGGTTGGGGGGGGGGGGCGGATTGACCTCCAGGCTAATTGGCTGTGAGGATCAGCTGTGTCTACTATGAGACACCCTTATGAGACAAGACTTACTTCAGTGGGGCTTTGGTGCTCACTGATTCTGCCCCCCGAGTGTGTCCCCTGTGGGTCTGAGGAGTTTTTATATGGATGGTCCCACTCTGATCCCTGGGTACACTGGCTCTTGGGTCTCCAAGGAGGTGCTAATATAGCCTCTGCCTGATGCCACCAGCAGGAGCTAAGAAGAGATCTGCAGATTCTTCTTTTTTGTTTGGGTTTTGGAGGTGCCCAGATGAGGTCTAGCTGTGAAGCAATGCAAGCTGCTGCAGAGCCTTGGGCCTTCTTTTGGATGTTATGGGTCTTACTGACTCAGCTGTAGGTAAGTTTAAAATTCAAAGGACCAGGCCACTTCTATGCAAAAGCCTCTGTGCTCAGCTTGAATGGGGTGGGATCTCAGGGTGAGGCCAACAGTGATGGCTTCCTGTCAGCCATGCCCTAAGAGGTTCTGGTCCTCAATGTCCTGCAATAAATTGCTGCAAGCACCTCTGAGAGAAAGCTGCCCTCGAGTTTTGCCCACTGCCAGACAGTTCGGTTTCTCCCTGTATGAGTCTGGGTCCCCAGAGTCTCACCCAGAACTGGAGCTCAAAGCAGCTGGGAACTTTTGTCTCTCTCCTGATTGAGAAAGCCCCTGTCTACTCAGTTGCCAGCCCTCTCTGTGAGCGCCTCTATACCTCTGCCTTCCACAGCTCCTGTAAGTCTCAGTGTGCTTTTCTTTTTCCTTCTAGTTGTAGAATTTCCACTCAGCCAGCCTTCCTGTGGTTCTGAATGATGCCCGTTTTGTCTTTTAGTTATAGTTTTGAAATTGTTGTGTGAGGCAGCAGTTTAGGTATTTATCTATGCTGCCATCTTAGTTTCTCTTCACTCCCATTGTTGAAGGATATTTTTACTGCTATGAATTCTACACTGACAGTGATTGTCTTTCAGTCCATTGAAGAGACATTCCACTGTCTTAATGTTGAAAAGTCATTTATATTTTTAACTGTTGTTTCTTTAAAGGTGACTTTTACTGTCAGCTTCTTTTAATAAATTTATTTTTGTCTTTAGTTTTCTATTGAGTTAATATGATGATTCTAGGTGTGAATTTCTTCTTATTTTTTTTATTCCTGAAGTTCCTAGGACTTCATGAATTTGTGGATTCATAGGAAAATCCCCAGCTATTTTTCTAAGATTGCTTTGTATTAACTTTTCCTTCTGGGATTCCAATGCTAGATTCCTCTCTCCATATCCTTCATGTTTCCCATGCTCTCTTTTATTTATTTCAACTTTTGCCTCTCCATATTTCATTCCAAACCTATATTTCAGCCCGCAAATTATTTCTTTAGGTATGTTTGATTCACTGTTAAACTAATTCATTGAGTAATTTCAGTCATTACATTTTTTTTTCAGTTCTAGAATTTCCATTTGGTTCTTTTTCAAATCTGCTGTCACTTTTTAGAATGTTCAGTTATTTTTCAAAAATTTTAATTAAGCCGAGACCGGTTTGGCTCAGTGGATAGAGCGTCGGACTGCGGACTGAAGGGTCCCGGGTTCGATTCCGGCAAGGGCATGTACCTTGGCTGTGGGCACATCCCCAGTAGATGCAGCTGATCGATGTCTCTCTCTCATCAATGTTTCTGACTTTCTATCCCTCCCCCTTCCGCTCTGTAAAAAATCAATAAAAATATATTTAAAATTTTTTTTAATTAAAATAAATCTCAAGCACAGAAAGCATAGTTATTTTAAAGTCTGCACTTTATTATTCTAAACTCTGGAACTTCTTTAAGGGTTGTTTTTATTGTTTCTCATCTCTCCTTTTGTGACTGGTTGTCTTTGATTGCATGATGGAAATTGTATTTAGAAAACTATAGATATAGTTTGAGGCCTAAGATAATGACATATGACTCTAGATAAAGTTTTGGTTTGTTTCTGTTGGTCATCTGAGAAAACTATAATCTGGGATTATTTTAGCCAATTTTTAGAGTTTGAGTTTTTTTCTGGGTGGCCCAGAGGGCTTAAAGCTAGATTGTACTCCTTATAAAAGCTGGTTTATTTCTGTTTTACACAAAGTATAGAAGGTTTACTAGAACACCTATCATTTATGGGCTCTGGACGTCAACTTTTGAATTTATAAACTACAAAATGCTCAGCCTTTCAGCTACCTCTTTGGCCATGACAAACTTAGTCAGAAGTGATCCTAAATGCTCAGCCTACTTCTTTACATTTTATGTTCTTCCAGATTTTTTTTTTTTTTACTGTTTATTACTTCTCTGATACTCTGAAGATTTTTTTTTTAAAAAAATAGACATTTTATTTAACATTTTTTAGTTATTCTCAGTGGGAAGATTGAGGCAGGTTTTCTTTATGGGCACAATTTCCGAAAATTTTATTCATACATAGTGAAACATCCTTTTGTGGTGGTTGATTATTTATTGATATTCAAGAGGCCTTGCAGCCTTTCTATATTTATGAAATACTCTAAATTTCTTTGCTTTATGTACTCCAAGTTCTAAAGTGTCACTGTTGGCTAAGTTGTTTTTGTGCCTTTATTAGCTGGATAATAGATATTGACAAAAAATTTTAAGACCACTATTGGTCACAGAATACAGTGTTAATTCGGCCTTGCACTGATAAATATGATAATTCCCATTTGGATTTTGAATCAAATAATAGCTACTGAGTGGGTACCATCCACTAGATTTCCCCATGTATCTCATTAAATTTCTATGTACCTATTAAGCTTTAGATTTTTTTCATTGGGTTTCCTCTGAGAAAAACATAACTTGATGAAGATAGTGATGATTGAAGTTACTGCAACCAATCAGAACTTCTGTTACCACCAAATATTTTGTACTTTGATATGTTTACTTAGCATTATATTGTGAATACATCTAACATTGTTATATATTTTTTAAACCTGATTTTAATGGCCACAGGGCAGTACTATTTAATAGAAACTTATATGGAAGGAGAATGCACTATATCTGTGCTTTCTAATATGAATGCCAATAGTCATATATGGCTGTTAGCACTTGAAATATGACTAGTATAACTGAGGAACTGTATTTTTAATTTTATTTAACTTTAATACATTTGAATTTAAATAGCCAGATGTGGCTGCTGGTCACCATATTGGACAGTAAAGCTGAAGAACACTTACTCATTCCACCACCCATGAGAGACTTTTAAGTTATTTCTATTTTTTTGCCATTATAAACAGCATTGGGATGACTATCTTTACATAGAAATCCTTGACCACGTACCCAAACATTTTCTTAAGTTAGATTCTTAGAATTGGGGCAAATAATACCAACTCACTTGTGCTTATACAAATATTACAAAAACACTAAGGCTATACAAATTTATAACTTTTAAAACTGTTACCAGACTAAGAATTTCAAATGGATTAAGCCGTTAACAGTAATAAATGAACCACACTCTACAATATATAAAAATATATAGGTGTATATTTAATTAGTTTTAAAGTAGGGAAAGCCTCTTTCTAAGCCAAAAAGCAATGAAAGCAACTAAGAAGGAAAAAAAAAGAGTAACAACTTTACCTATATAAAAATTATAAACTTTTGTTTTAAGTTAAAACAAAATTAACAAAAAATGGAAAAAATTATGTAGCAAAAATTTTAATATATAAAGAGCAATAGGAGTTTATCTTTAATATATAAAGAGTTATTCCAGATCAATAAAAATAACCTTGTATAAGAAAATGATCAAAGAAGATGAAACAATTTACCAGTAAGAAATAAGAAGATTAGTAAAATTATGAAAAAGAGTCAATTATATTAGTAACTAAAGAAATGTAAATTAAAATATTATTTTTATATAATCAAACTTTAAATAATTTAAATTATAATGACAATTTCTATAGTTTCTATTTTAGAGCTCAACAAAATATTTACATTACTTGAAGAAAACATGAAGAAAACACCAAAATGGTAAAAATGCATGGTCATTTCTACTGCAACTTCATACAAAGACCATTAGTTACTCAAAGCCACAGCAGCTCAAAGGAGTCACATTTTTAGGAGCCTGAGTTACTTTAGGGTTTAACCTCCAAGCCAGTCCATACCAGTGCCCAAGATCTTCTTCCACTTCTGATGGGAGAACTACCAATATTTATTTTTACTAAATAAACTCCAGAGAGATAAATCCTGTCTAAGTCGTATAGAGAAAAACCAATGAGCTAAACTGAGGTCTCCTAGACTTACCATTAGTGGTATAATACTTTGAGTAAGTCTTAAAAATATGGCATGGAACATTTTGAACATGCTAGACATTATGCTAAGGATATTACATAAGTTATTGAATAAAAGGATATTTCATTTCTATAACAACTTAGTTGTCATCTTCGTTTTACTGATGTAAAAACAGAAGGTTTACAAAGGTAGATAACTCACTAGTATGTGGCAGGGCGAGACTTAAAGCCAGGTTTGATTCTGAAGTTTATAAATCAAACCACAAGGCTATGGAGTCTCAGGGCAAGTAGTGGTGTGAGAAAGCAGCACTCTGTATGCAATAATAGAAGTACAAATGGGTACAGGGTCAGCACAGTTTGACATTTCAAAACTCAACTGAGAAGGCTGCCTTTCAGAGGGATTTCCTTGCATTGTGCAAGAACATTGTAATGCTAGACGTCACTCCTTTGTTATTCTCCCCTCTTCCTTCATTCCTGGACATTAAAATCCTATTCTTTGCTAGGCACTGAAAATCTGGCACGCACTCTGCTGGCTTCTAAACTACAGCATGGCCTCTTTCCAGGAGAACTACCCAAGAACAGCCAAGCACATGTCAGAAGCCTCTACGCAATTTCTAATGCTCATCGCTGCCTTGAGTGGTTTTGAAAACTGCTGACTATTTTAACATTCTCAGCTTCTCTAAGGCCACAGCACTGAGTGAAAAGCTTAGTTGGCTCTCTGCAGACTTTTGTATGCAATACAAAAGTAAAATTACCCCCAAGCACAGGGCTTTCGTAATGTGTCAATGGATTTGGCAACATCAGAAATTAGTCATAAGTCCCCTCAAGTGCTATGAAGGATCATTCACTGTTATTCTGGAAGTTCTTGGCTCCACTCATCTCTGATGGGCGTGAAATGCTTTACTGTACTCATCACAATGTGGGTCATAGTTAGTATTTAATAATTATGTGAACAATAGATTTGTATATTTTGTAAAGTTCATATAACCTTAAAATGTATACGCAGTAAAAAGTATACCAGTACCTGGGAGCCAGTGTGCATCTGGTGTTTTCTGGTTCTGGTTCTTATCTTAGTGGGAATGTGAGCCTGGAAGCCAGACTGAACCAGCTGGGGGACAGATACACCCCTGACAGCCACACAATCTCACCCCCTCCAATACACACACACACACACACACACACACACACACACACACACACACACACAGGTTGCTGGCACAGGCTTGGCTCTGTTTTCTCTTCCATGTGCTTTTGCTGATGAATGTGCTGACAGATGGCTTTGGTACTAGTAGGGTGAGGCAATATTTCTGCCTCCCAACTTGAATTTGTAAAACTTCTCAGAGAGAAGGGAACTGAGAAGAGCAGCAACAACAAAATCAGGGCAGAACTTTTATTGTTAGATGGATTTTTTAAAGCAACTAACAAACAAATACACATGTCCTCAGGAACATTAAAGAGAATACATGTCTATTAGGTACGTTTGTCCTTCGTCAAGGTTTACATGTTCTTCTCTTTCTTTTTCCTAATCTGCGTAAGTAGATCTACTACTTTCACCTGCATATTAAGGATCTCGGCTAAGGGTCCCTCTTTGGCCATCCAGCAGAGGCTAATGCATCCTTTATCAGATGCCTTCATGTTGTAACTTTCATAGATTCATTCTCATTATCTGTGCCACTCTCTGCCAATTCTAGATTCCAATGTAGCTTTGGGAAGTTTGTCTTCCTTCCTCCCTTTAAATTAGTCGACAGTTTTAGAGGGTAAAGAGCAAGCATAAGGTTTCTTATCCGTAACTGCCAAATTGAAGTCAGGGGGAACGGGAACTGGATGGAGAAGTGCCACCTGAATGCTGCTTGTGCTTCATGCACTGGCTTATCTCCTGCTTCAAGGCGCCAGTTTCTTCTTCACTGTCCAAAATTGGGCTTCCAACAGCTATTTGGACATGTTATATGTAGCCTGACAGGAAAATAGTCTATAAACTCTATGGATTTGAGCACCATCTTGTTTTTTTTTTGTTTTTTTTATCGTCATGGTACATATCCCCAGGTCCTATACAGTAGGTGATGATGTTAGCTGAAAAACATACCAGCACATAAACATCAAATGTCACATGCATTTTTAAGGCACAGGAGATACCGTTGAGGGACTAGTACATATCAAGCATTCAAAAAGTTTGGCATACATTTTTTCATGTAATCTTTCAGCAATCAAAAGAAATGTTATTCCTGTTTTATAAATGAGAAGGTGATGGGCAGGAAGGTGCCACAACTATGCTGAAATACACAAAGTTATAAGCAGAAAATTCATAGTCATGCCCACTCTACCCCACTCTGAAGCTCTTCAGCATACATTTCTCACTGTATACCCTAACATAACTTCAGACCACCTGTTAAGCTGTCAGGCTCCACCTGTTCGTGCGCCAAGTGATATGATGAGGAATGGTGCCCATCTCAGTGAGTGCACACAGAAGTGGGCTGCCCTGAGAAGGCCTCAGCCAGCAGCTCGGTGTTGTGAAAAATGGATGGGCCTGTTCTGTGCTGATGCATACAATTAACTATTAGTATTTATTGTTTAACTAGGGGCCCAGTGCACAAAATTTGTGCACTGGGGGTTGGTGATCCCTCAGCCCAACCTGCCCCCTCACACATACTGGGAGCCCTCAGGGGATGTCCTATTAACCACTCATCCCAACCTGCTCAAGGTCTAAAGCCTCTGGTGAGGCTTTAGGCTTTGGGCACCCAGCCATCGCCCTGCAATGGGGTCGATGGCTGGCTCCATCCCAGCCACATACCCTCCAACCCTCCCAGCTTGGGCCTTCGCCCCAGCCAGCACGTGCCCGAATAGCACGGGTGTCGACCACGACCCCCTGGTCCAGGCCTTCTCCCTGACCTCACGACCTGGTCACGTCAACCCTGCCCCCCCCCCCCCGCAGTCCGGGCCACCTCAGCCCTGGCCCCTGCAGCCCAGGCTGCCTTGGCCCTGTGCCCGACAGCCCAGGCTGCCTTGGCTCTGCCCTCGCCTCTGATTGGCTGGTGGGCGTGGCTTTGTAGGTGTGGCAAAGGTACGGTCAATTTGCATATTACTCTTTTGTTAGATAGGATGTTAAGCATCATGGGCATGTACGGGGATGCAGGCTTCTTTCCCCTTTATGATTTGGATTGGAGAGCTGAATGCAAGCATGGTGATGGCACAGGTGTAGAGTGAAGATGAGGTCAGTGACTATGAGGTCTAATGATGTCTAATGGTATATTCATCCTAGCTGTCCTCTTCCAGAGCATATGGACCTGCCACATTTTGAAAGGGAGGATGCTGGGATAGGAATAAGATATGGAGAAAGTTTTAAGTGATAGGGAACAAAGAGGGGCAGTCTGGGGTCCACCTGGAAGAATACCATACATTGCCAGCAGAACCCAGAAGGGCCTCAGGGAGTTGTGATTTGGTCAGGAGGCAAAAGCTCCCTGAACAGATGAAGGGGCTCAGCAGAGATAGGATGCAAGCGTAATGAACGAGATCGTGTTTAAGACATTTGGAGGGCCTCTGAAGGTAGCCACCACATGGCTATCGTACATATAAAAATGGGCGATATGTGGTTTGGGCACTCTTGCATCACTTTTCTAGGTCACAGGCTTTGTATGCATCTGACAGCATGGCTCCAGTTGGCAACAGAAATGTCTAGCTCCCTCCCGTTCCAGATTTCTAGAATAGGGTCAGCAAACTTTTTCTGAAATGGCAGAGAATTAAAATATCTTAAGCTTTGCAGGCTAAGTGGTCTCTGTCATCACTACTCAACTCTGCTATTTTAGCACAAAGGTAGCCATAAGCAATTAGCAAAGAAATGGATGTGTTATGTTCCATTAAACTGTGTTTGTTAATAAGAGACAGTAGTCTGCATTTGACCATCAGGCCATAGTTTGCTGCTTTAGAGTGATAACTGGTTGTTATATGCCTAGAGATCATTTCAGTTGATAGTATTTATTCTCATCTACTGAGCTGCTTTTGTCCAAACATTGCTACTACTAGAAGTGTTTTAGAAATACATTGCAAAATACAGATCTGGGACTTGGGGCAGTGAACAGCAGGCAATAGGGAAAACTGTTGTGTTTTTTTACTCTGACTCAGAATATGAGAAAAATAAATAATGGACAGCAGACACATTATTTTTTCCTGAGGCCACCAGTGAAAACTTGGATTTTTTGTTTAAAGAATTTGCTTTTTAATGCTTTTAATATAGACTAGAGGCCTAGTGCACTATTTTAATAGTGCACTGGGGCTCTAGTGGGGAGGGGGTTCTTCAGCCTGGTCTGTGCCCTCTCGTAGTCTGGGGGGATGTCCAACTGATGGCTTAAGCCCAGTAAGCCATCAGTTGGACATCCTTAGCATTGCCACGGAGGAGTCTCCCATGACTGCCGCTGTGCTCACCAGCTGTGAGCCCAGCTTCTGGCTGAGTGTTGCTTCCCCTGTGGGAACACACTGACCACAAGGGGCAGCTCCTGCATTGAGTGTCTGCCCCCTTGCGATCATTGCGCATCATAGTGACCAGTCATTCCACCATTCGGTCATTTGCATATTAGACTTTTATTGTTTAGGATATGCTGCAGATGAAATGCAAAAAATTCACTGTTAGCTCATTCCCAAATTGCCCCCACTTAAAATCAAATTTCTCCCCTTTGTGCTGCACCTTGGGAACCACTGGGCTTGACACTTTTCCTCTCTGAGCTTCATTTCTGAATACATATGCATATACCATGGGAACTGTAATCTCTTCTCCACCTACCTCACTGGGTTGTTATGAGGAGGTTCTGAGCTAATAAGCCTAGAAATGTTCCATCAAGTAAGTGATGTCTAAACGGGAAGGGATTGTTATTTTTAAGCTCACGGGTACCCACGCAGGTAGCAGGTGCTGATTATGGGAGGAGGGCATGATTGTTTCCTGGGACTGTAGCTATCGAAGCTTTGCAGAGGGTCTGCAGGCCTCGGAGGGGTGGGCTTTCACCAGCAGCCCTGTAATGGTGGTTGTCCCTAGTGGCACTGGCAAGGGGGGGTGTTAGGATGATGGTAGGGGGGCAGTGAGACCAAAGGGGAAGTAACTGTCAAACCTCCCTGCTTGGCACCATTCTTTAAATTGTATATGGCCGTTTTGCAGCTCAGGATGGGGCTCCAATGTCCTGGAGCAGGGTTAGGGCCAGGCTTGGGTAGAGTCAGGGGGGCCAGGAGGGCGGGTTTAGCTGCACCCCCGGTGAGGTTCATTGTGCTTCTGCTGCAGAGAGAGCACTGCTGCTGTCAGCGGGGGATAGGTATGACCCTGGAGGGCTGCTCAGGCCTGCCTCCACTCAGGTCTGGAGTTGTAGGGAGGAGAGGTGTGCCCAACCCTAGCAGAGGGGGCCTGACAGAGGTGGCCACGGGGCATGGGGGGGGGGGCCTTGGGGACACTGACAGGTCATTGCCGGCGTGCTATTGTTGTGGGTGCCCCTGGCAGGGGTGGAGGGGGAAGAGGTCGGTAGTCAGAGGTGTGGGCTGTGGCTACCCCCAAGGCTGGGTCTAATCCCAATCGGGTCAGCCTCCCCATACCCCCAGAGGTGCGGGGCTGGGGTAAGGTGTCCGTGCAGGGGGATTGGAAGAGCTCCCCTTGGCCGCTTCCTCTTCCTTCTTTGCAGTCCAAGCTTCTGTCAGGTGCTCTCCTCAGAACCCTAGGAAGTTGGCTTCAGCCGCCCTGCCCCTCAGTGGCTCCCTGCTGCCCCTGCCCCACTCGGCTCTCCCTGGCCACCCACCTGTCAGGAGGCTGCCCAGGCACCCTGCTGTGGGCAGTGCAGTCCTGGGGCCGAGGGTGAGAGTATGGGGAGCAGCTCAGTGAAATTTAATAAACCCCGGGTCCATGTTGGGATTTGGCTGTGGGGCTGTGGGGCCGCAGGGGAGTGCCTGGACAGGACAAAATTGCAGGAGACCTAGAGTCTTGCCCCGTGGCCCTACCCACCCTACTGAATGGTCATGATGACATCCCAGATAATTTACATATTCTTCTAGTATTAGTATAGATAATTTAAAATAAATTGGAGGTACCCATTCAAAATTTTTTGTTGAGGCAGTTAAGGTTTACCCAAATGAGGTCATGTTTAAAAAACGTTGAGGATCTCTGAATGAAGGCTTTATGTGGCTCTCACAGAAAGAAGAAATGAACAATGTAGGGCTTTGAATACTCCTGCTTTATCTGTTCAGGTTGCAACCTTGTTTTCAGCTTCTGAAACCATCCAGGAGCCTAGCTTCCCCTTTCAAATGGCTTCCTAATTTTGCACTCAAGTCTGGAATGGAGATGGGCAGAATTTCTCTGTATAGGGCTAGATAGGGCCCCGAAGGAAACTTTGGCTACAGGTAACAAGGAGATAAACTGTATAAATCAAAAAGAATTGAATGAGATAAGAAATGTGGAAGTGCTTATCAGAATGTCTGAAAGTGGAGTCATTCCTGGGACTCCATCCCCTTGGCTGGCTGATTGAAACTGGCTGATTGAAATTCCTAAGAGCTGCCATGCCAATGTGACAACTATCCCTCCTCTTCCTCAGGACACCTGACTCGCTGCCCTCAGGATCCCATCTTGGCTGTAACTCCAGCCTTCAGATTCTCAAAGAATGCAATAAATATTGATTATATGCTATGCGATAGGAGATACAAAGACAAATAAAAGACACAACCTTTTCTCTCAGGAAGGCTGGAGGAAAAGGAAAGTCTTGTGAAAATCATAGGCAAAGTGCTACTGTTACAGAGATATAGTCAAGGCACATTGGAAGTGCTGACCCATTCATTGTTTTTATGGGTAGAATAGGGAATACTGAATGCTTCTCAGAGGAGAAGATAGTTGAGTGAGTCTATGGTATTTTAAAAGTTTGTCAAGTGGGTGGGATAAGAAGTGTGGTGGGGAGAATGGCTATCATGTGCAGAAATATGGAGGCAGGAAATAGTGATGTCAAGAAAAGTATCATGTTTAAGTCACTTTAATTAAGGACCTTAGGATTTTGCTGCAAAAAGAAGCATGTAACACTCATAGGTTAATCAAATCCAACCTGCCATGTAGATGCTGGGAAGAATTTTAGGGAGGGGAAAGAGCTTGAGGTAGTCAAGAAGAGACTTATGATGGAGGTTGACATAGAAACTGGTTTTTGAAGATGGGATACAATTTTCTGGGCAGGAAAGAAGGAAATGAATTCTTGGTTGGGGAAAAATATGAAGAAAGGCATAAAATAATTGTGAATATGTATAGCTAAAAAGTTCTGGTAATATTTTGAAAACCATCCTGATATGAACATTGAGAGAGGCAGGCAAATTATAGCAAGTCCTTTAAGTGCACGGAGGAGCTGGTAAGTAAGCAAAGAGCACCACACATTCTACGAATGAAAAGGGAACAGAGAAGTAAAGTGGGGGGTACCTGAGATAAGTGACTATTCCCCCAGGAGAGGTGCCAGTATCCATGTCCTAAGGCCTGAGGTTTTAACACCCACGGGGAATGAGGACGTGCTCTCAGAGATGGGGAGTTGAGGGAGACCCTTGCACAAAGCTGGTTCCTTTAAAGAACCGCACCTGCAGTGACTTAATGGATGAAGAAAAGTCCTGCCATCTCTATTCTGGACGCTCAAGCTCTCCAGAATATTCACTTTCCCTGTCTGATGGAGCTGACTTCACTTCCTCTAAATATTTTCCTACATATACAATCTACAGGTGCTGATAATTGTTCCACTGTTTCCAATTTAGCATGACTTTTTCACAACCACTTCATATATTTCTATTATGTTCTTGATGTTTGTCAAGGCACCTCCTTGGGGGGAGGGAAATTACAGCAAGTGGCACAGGGAGCACTTACAGCAGGGAAGCCGGAATCATGAGAACTCATACGTGAGGGAAAATTGAACAGGTCATAGGACAAGCCAGGGAATCAGTAAGTAAGTAAGTAAGTAAGTAAGTAAGTAAATAAATAAATAAAATAACTAGATAAAATATAAAAAATAAAAATAAAAAAATCTGTAGAATGAAACAGGCAGGGCTCCAGAATCCAAATATGCAGTTAGTTGGGCAATATCAATTTCAGAATTCAGACCAGGCCCGAGGGATGAACAACTCAATCATGTTAGTCAGTCGATGAGTCAGAACATGGCTAAAGGACACTGATTGCAAAGGAATTCTATAAACTCAGATGAACTTCTCTTGGTCATCATCCTCTTATTTACTTCCTGTTAGAGCTGATGACTGCCTGGAGCCTAGAGATAGAGTTGGTAAGGCTCTAGTCTTGGCTCTATTCTAGAAGTAGATGTATAAGATTGATAGTGAGGGCAAATTCTGGTTAAGAACTAATGTTCCATGTGAAGATAAGTGAAAAGAAAACTGTTTAGAGTCTTGTGTTATTTACACATCAAGCATGAAAAATAGATGTACTTAATATGTCATAAGCAAAGACATGTTGTTGGCAAACAGCTTTTTAGAAAAATGTACAATGACATTATTAAGTAATTGTTTGATATACTTGTCAAAGCAAAGTCAAAACATAATGTAATGAATCTTCATATTAGCCAGAATGATAACTTGTGAGAGAATTTGCTTCTCAATTTAGAATAATGTTATTTAAACACAACGCCTAATGAAATTTAGTTATGTTTACATTGCAAAAGATGTTCTAATATTTTTTTATTCAGACCTTTTTTTAAAGGTAAGTCTAAATTTAGCCAGAATGTAGTCTTTAACAGGCATTCTCTTTTAAAACCCATCCTGGAATAATATTGGTAACTAGATCTGAACCTTTACTAAAAAGGTGCTTTTCTTTTGATTTGAAGAAATAGCCATCTTATATTTTTACACAGATTATGTAAGCATATGCGAATAGGTAATTAGGACCAGAATTGCAATATAATTTATCACAGTACTGCATTTCAAGAACATTTGAAAATAGAACTCAAACAGGAAATGAAATTATAATAGCTTTAAAATAATATATTTTTTAATACAGGAGCCCTATGATTTACTTAATTTAGAAAATGGGCTCTTTATAATTTGTGAATATTAAAATATAGAGACTAAAGAAATAGATTTTTTTCTATATTTAGTTCCAGATGAAATTTTAAGTTAATATTTAGCATTTACTAAATTGTTTAAAATGTTGGAAGATATGATGACTTATATCCCAAATTTTCCATGTATATAAAGACGTTTACTCATTTCTGCTCTTTCTTAAAAAACAACAGTTTGAGCAGTAGAAAAATAGTTTTTTAAAAAATATATTTTTTTACTGATTTCAGAGAGGAAAGGAGATAGAGGGGTAGAAATATCAATGATGAGAGAGAATAATTGATCTGCCTGTTATACACCTACTGGGTATCAAGCCCATAACCCAGGCATGTGCCATTGAGTCTGCAGGCCAATGCCCTATTCACTGAACCAAACAGCTAGGGCAAGAGTTTCTTTTTCTTTCAACAAGATTCCTCAAACTTGGGTGAGACACCTCTTTCTTATAGTTTACATTTTTTTATTTTTAATATAAATTCTAAAGTGTGGTTCATTTCAAGAGATGTTGATGGCAGAGTGGCAACAAGAAGCAGCTGGGCGTTGTATAATCATTCATTCCTTTTATGAATATACACAAGCTCACAGAATGTACTTACTCTCTAGTCAATGGAGTAACATTATTTTTTAAGCTTTTGGTTTCTTTTCTGAAGACAATCTATTGCTAGATTTTTTTTTTTAGTATAATAATTATATAGACATAGATATAGTGTAAAAATGGTCCCTTTCAATTTGTCACCTAGTTCTGGAAATTGGAATTTTCGTTTTTATTTTATTTTTAAACTAGAGGCCCAGTGCATGGATTTATACACTGGTGGGGTCCCTCAGCCTGGCCTGCGCCCTCTCACAATCCAGGACCCCGTGGGGGGAATGTAGTAGTGCATGAAGAAGCAGGTGGCCAGGAAGGAGCCCAAGTCCAAGCTGGGCACCGTGCCGCTCCCTCTGACCCTGGCCCTGCTGCGCCTGCTGCCACTGCCACTCAGTAGCACTGCTGCAGAGATGGGAGAGGCCTGCACCACCGCAGCTGCATTTGCCACCCGTGAGCCCAACATCTGGTGGCCATTGGTCAGCTGAGCAGTGCTCCCACTGTGGGAGTGCACTGACTACAAGGGGGCAGCTCCTGCAATGGATTTCTGCCTCCTGGTGGTCAGTGCACATCATAGTGACCAGTCGACTAGTTGTTCAGTCGTTTGGTCATTCAGTTGCTTAGGCTTTTATATACACTGAGTGGCCAGATTATTGTGACCTCTGAACACATAATAATCTGGCCACTGAATATATATAGACCTGGTGCATGAATTTGTGCATGGGGGGAGGGGTCCAGTCAGCCTGGCCAGGCGAAGAGGACATGGCGATTGGCCGGTCTGCCTGCTGGTCGAACTCCTGGTCAAGGGGACAATTTGCATATTAGCCTTTTATTATATAGTATATACATTGAGTGGCTAGATTATTATGCATTGAGAGATCATAATAATCTGGCCACTCAACTTATATAAATACTAGAGGCCTGGTGCACAAAATTCATGCCTGGGTGGGTCCCTAGGCCTGGCTGGCGATCAGGGACAATTGGGGCCAGGCTGATGAGGGTTGGGCCAGAGAGGAGGCTATGGTCACCAGGCCAGGCATGGAAAGAACAGACACTGGACACCAACACTGCCATTGTCAGTGCCCTGCCATCGTGTGGTTCCCCACCTCCCACCCTCCTTTTCTAGCTGTCATGTCGCCACTGTGGTGGGTGGGCGCAGGTTGATTGGGAGCTGTTGGCTTGGGGAAGGTATGGGGCATGGGAGGTTGGCCTCTGGCCCCTAGGAGGGAGCCAGCCCTTGGACCCCCTGGAAAAGGGGCCGCATCCGCCACCATCCATTCTTGGTTCCCCATCCCAGCCCAGGGCCTGGCTAAATCAGGCAATTAGGGCCTGCTGGCTGGGAGGAGGGACTGTGGGAGGTTGGCCAGCCAAGGGAGGTTGACTGTGGGAGTGCAATGACTATCAGGGGGCAGCTTCTGCATTGAGTGTCCGACTCCTGGTGATCAGTGTGCATCATAGCGACCAGTTATTCCAGTCATTCTGGTCGTTCCAGTCATTCTGGTCACTTAAGCTGATATGTTTTTTGTTTTTGTTTTTGTTTGTTTGTTTGTTTGTTTTTCAGAGAGAGGAGGGAAGAGAGAGAGAAGGATAGAAACATCATTGATGAGAATCATTGATCAGCTGCCTCCCGCACAGCCCTCCACCGGAGATGGGCACGTTTCCTGGCTGGAAATCAAATCTTGAGCTTTTAGGCCCAATCCTACCAGGCCTAAACAGGCAGTTGGATGCCCAACCACTAAACTACACTGGCCAGGAAAGTTGGAATTTTAAAAAAATCTGATTACTTAGTGGGTCAGTCACAATAAAATTTCAGAAACTTTCTTTCAAATTATTGAAAGACTTGAAATATATACATAAAAGCCTAATTGATTGGCTGACTGGTTGACCAGCCAATAGCTATGATGTGCACTGACCACCAGGGGACAGAAGCTGCCGAGCAGTGGTGACTTGGCAGCTGCAGTTCTCAGGTGACAGAACTAGAACCAGAGAGGAGTGAGCCCAATTCTGGGGTGCATCATCCGAGAACCGCCCTCTCACAATCTAGGACTCCTGAGGGATGTCAGAGAGTTGGTTTCAGCCTGATCCCCACAGGCCAGGCTGAGGGATCCCATTGGTGCACAATTATGTAATAAAAGAGTAATATGTAAATTGACCATGCCTCCACTATACCTAAGCCATGCCCACCAGCCAATCAGGAGCAAGTATGCGAATCAACCCAACCAAGATGGCTGTGGCCATGGAGTGAGCAGGAGGCTTGGGTTTCCCCAGTAATGGAGGAAGGCAAGCTTTCCACATTCCCTGGCTGGCCAAGGCCTCCACCCAAGTTTCAATGATAGAAGATAAATAAATCCCAACAAAAATGGTGGCAGCCATGAAGCAAGCAGGAGGCTTGGCTCTGCAACAAAGTTTCAATTATAGAAAATAAATAAGTCCCAGGGCCTCCGCTTGGGTCACCAGGGGGCATGGCCAGCCTACAAACCACCACAGTTCCCTCACCCCAAGGGAACCCACACCCTGATCCAGGATACCCTTCAGGGCAAACCAGCTAGACCCCACCCATGCACCAGGACTCTATCCTATCTAATAAAAGAGTAATTTGCAGATTGACCATCACTTTAACACACAAGATGGCTGTCCCATGTGGTCAAAAATGGCTTCCCCCATGTGGACGGAAGATGGCCACCATAAGATGACCAGCAGGGGAGGGCAGTTTGGAGGGACCAGGCCTGCAAGGGAGGGCAATTGGGGGTGATCAAGCCTGCAGGGTAGTATAGTTGGTGTGGACCCAGGCCTGCAGGGGAGGGCAGTTAGGGGTGACCAGGCCTGCAGGAGAGGGCAGTTAGGGGCAGGGTAGCAATCAGACATAAATCAGGCTGGCAGGGGAGTGGTTACAGGGTGATCAGGCTGGCAGGCAGAAGTGGTTAGTGTCAATCAGGAAGGCAGGCAGGTGTGCAGTTGGGAGCCAGCAGTCCTGGATTGTGAGAGGAATGTCTGACTCCTGTTTAAGCCCAATCCTACTGGGCCTAAATAGGCAGTCAGACTTCCCTTGAGGGGTCCCAGATTGGAGAGGGTGCAAGCTAGGCTGAGAAACACCCCCCCATGCACAGATTTCATGCACTGGGCCTCTAGTATAAATATAAGGTTCTACTACGTTTTGCTGAATAATTTTGTGACCCTGAAATATCATGATCTTGAAATACTCCAAGTGTAATTGGTACCCATGGACTCCAGGGGTGACTTGGGGTAGTGCCATGCATGGATGCCTGTGGAATGGTGGAGAGATGCTGGGATGGTGGATATATCTATTCTCCTCATTGTGGACTTAAGTAGTTTAAGGTTGCAGTGAGGAGCTGATGTTGCAAATTTTGATGGAGTCCCAGGCTATTTTTTGTTTCTGTCTTTTGCTTCAAATAGAAAGACTACAGTGACATCCTACCACCTAGAAGCAGGACATGCTGGGCACTAAGGAGTTCCCCTACTGGCATCAGGAGAACTACAGACTAAGAGGAGGACAATACAGATATACCTCCCTTTCCCCCACTGGTGTCCATTATCTCTACTCACCTAGGCAAGGGGGAAGGCTCACATGCAGCTTAAGTTACTATTGAGCATGTTCCATTTCCCAATGTCACCTCAGAAACTTAGGGCTGTTTTTATGGTCTATATCTATTGATCATGATTCTTTCATGGCTCAGATTAGACTTTTAGAAGGTCTTAGATTTCATTGTTGGATTATTTTCAACTTTTCATCATAGATGATAGTTCATTTAAAAGGACTGTGTGGACCAATGAAAGAAAAAAATGTCAACTCCATGGTAAACATTTTAGAGTGAGGCAAGTGATAGGACTGCTTAGGAGAACAGCACAGCCATTCTGCTGAAAACACAGGATGGTTAATATCTAATACCCTTGAATTTGAGTTTCTTCTCTGATATCATAGGCTCCCCTTGTATTATGCCCAACAACCCAGGGTTTGTGGTATAAAAGCCTTTTGTGTCAGAGTTAGTTCCTTTCCAGTGTGGTCTGATGCAGATACAGAAATATTTGAGAAAAGCTGCATCAAACGGGCACCCCGACAGTGGTAGCAAGGAGTGGGCAGGCAGCTGAGCTTTCATGGGCTCCATTCACAGCTCCTTCTGAGGGTCTTGTGTAATGCTCCTCTACTCAGGAAATGTTTCATGGCTACTCCCGACATGGCAGTTAGCACAGTGGAATGCTTACCCCCTTGAGGTCTGTGCCAAAAGCCTGCAGCTGCTTGGGCTCAGTTTTGTATGGAACAGGGAGAGGCAAGCAGGGGTAAGTTCCATCCTCTGTCCAAGTACAGCTTGATGCAGGGGCCCAAAGTGCCCAGGACAGAGCTGCCCCTTCCCTAGTAGTAGCGCCACGAGGGGCAGCGTGAGCACAGAGTGGGCAGGGGCTATGTCTCCAGGGCCATCTCTGCTCCTTCTTACAGACACATTGGAGGAAACTGCATAATTATCTCCTCCCACCCCCGAAGATCCACTAGAACAAGGAGGACCATTGCCAACCCTATTGAATGAATGGAGAACCTGAAACAGAGAATATAGTTTTGTTTATTTATATCCTGCCTTGTTCCTGAAAACATTTAAATTCACGGAGATTAAAGGACTTTATTAATAATAAACCTAAGGCAGAGCTGGAATTAACTTCTAAGACACTGTTTACAAAAGGAATACTTTTCCTCCTTTTAACCCAAGGAAAGTACATATAAGAAGATGAATTCATCACTATAAAATAGTTCCTAGCAGAGAAGTGACCCTGTTCTTTGTGATTATAAATAGCCAGGATTAAAAGGAGTCTTGTCTAAGGCCTGCATTCAGGCCTAGCTACTTCTTCGCTCCGAAATAGTAAAGGAAGTGGGTCCTTTTCATGTATTAGTTGCATTTGTGTACCTTTTTATTTCCCTCAGTCCAAACGTAATCTGAATGTTGTAAAGGTCCCTTCTGCTGATGGATCAGGGGTTACAAATTGCCCTGTTGGATGGGCAGGCAGTATGTGGATACCAGCTGCCTGTGGATGGTGCCATTGGGACTGGCACATACGCAGAGGAGACTCGCAGGACCTCTTGCTAGCTAATCTCTTTAAGAATTGTTTTCTTCCTCAGCCAGACACCTATGTGCATATTCTTCTTCTTTCTATAGATACAGGGTTTGGTTTTCCTGCCTCTTCCCCATCACCATCTCTCCCCAAGATTTACTAACTCCTCCATGACAGGCTTACCAACTAGTATTGGATGAAGTGACCTAAACCTGTCTCCACATAAGGCCTATCTTTGTGCCCACATAAAGATGAGTGAAGATGGTAACTTCCTGGAGCCTTTTCTTATGGTCCCAAAAAGTGAATGTGATCTTACAATGTCAGACTTTTATTTTTTTTAACTATTAAGAAATATTTTTTATTGATTTCATAGAGGAAGGGAAAGGGAGAGAACGAAACATCAATAAAGAGAGAGAATCATTGAATGGCTGCCTTGTGCACGCCCCCCACTGGGGACTGAGCCCGAAACCTAGGCATGTGCCCTTGACCAAAATAGAACCCGGGACCCTTCAGTCCCTAGGTTGACAGTCTATCCACTGAGCCAAACCAGCTAGGGCCAGACTTTTACCCCTCCTCACTAACCAGACCCTTACTCCCAGTTGAACTCTATACAATATGTACAATCATAAATGTTATATACTTGTTTTCAAAGATTTTTAAGGAACAAATTTCCACAGACTCTTGTGGTCACCTATTAGCAAGTTAATTTCAGGGTATCATTACTCCAAGTGGTGCATTTGGGGTTGCTTGTCTCCAGCAGGCCAACTTCTTCCCAAAATGCAAGGCCACTAGGTGGAGCCTTGGGGACAGGGGAATAAGTCCAAGGGCACAATATGCTGGGTATCCAGTATCTTTTCCTTCAAGTCAGGTTAGTTGGAGAGCATTGTGGGGTAAGATGACCAGCTCAGTTGCTTTCAATTGCAGAGTCTGCAGCTACCATCCTGAATTTGGAAGGGACCTTAAGGGGATGCAGCCCAACCCCTCAATGGATGCCCCTTTGTCTCAGACCAACAAAGATTATACATTCTCTGCCTTTCTGGGCTTCCTTTGATCTTTCTGGGACGTCCTTGCCCTGTTCTCTGGACTGTGCTCTTGGGAAATGTTTGACTAGGCTTCTGTTAATCTTCAGCATATAAACACACCATGCAGAAATATCAGCTTAAGCCTACTCACATTTACTCTTCTATCTGGACACTCATCTTCTGCTTGCCTTCTAAGCCTGCTGCAGGGTGCAGAATTCCTAGGGCCACCAGCCCATCTAAGGAGAGGGTAGGAGCCTGTAAAGGATTAATGGATGGTGGTGGCTACAAGCATCAGTGGCAGCTTCTGTCCAGGCCCCTTGGAATGAGAGTGGAAGGCCATCCAAAAGGTCCTAATGCATCTGGAAAAGGAGCGCTCGCTGGCCTGTCTTGCTTTGGTTCATGTAAGGTTAAGTTGCAGCTGTGGCCTTACAAGGTCATAAGGAATCTGTAGTTGCTGGGCTAAGGCGGGGAGTGGGGGAGAGGCTTGGACAACTATTCTGAAAGCAGAATATCCATCAGAAAGGGGGAGAATATCGGCAAAAGAGCCAAGCGGGGCCCTCAGAAGGTCTTCAGCATACTATTTAAGGATTCCTAAGGACCCAGCAGCTAAACAAATAACAATCTTCTGGGTGCCTGGCCAGCTCTGAGCTCCAACAGGGAGCAGGGGGAATCTTTCCAAGTGCCTAGAGCTGGGCTCCCAGTGGTGTTATTTCAGAGATGGCCACTGCTTGTTGTTGCCTTGTCACAGCTGTGGACCTTCAGACTTTCCAGAGGTCTAGCCCTTCTGCTGGGAATGACGCTGAGCCTGTCTGATATTCACACTGGGGTTGTGTTGGCTCTAAATTGAAAGAAGGGGAGGAGACAAAGTGATGCCAGTTCCCTGGCTAATGCCATCAGTATCAACACTTAGGGCACTCCACCCACATCTGCTTATTGTAGTGATCAGATTTATTTATTTTGTCATTCAGCTCCATGGTTCTACACATCCTCATTCTCAGTATTCTCTGCTGTTGGTTCTCAAGGGCAGAAGTGTGTCTCCCTGGCTTTTTGTTCACTTAGTACCACATGTGAGCCACATGCGGCTCTTTGGCCCCTTGAGTGTGGCTCTTCCACAAAATACCAAGCCCTGGGCGAGTCTATTTTGAAGAAGTGGCTTTAGAAGAAGTTTAAGTGTAAAAAATTTGGCTCTCAAAAGAAATTTCAATCGTTCTACTGTTGATATTTGGCTCTGTTGACTAATGAGTTTGCTGGCCACTGACTTAGTAGAATTCTACCACTCTCTGATTTACTCATTCACCAAACACCCACTGAAAGCCTACAATGTGTGCAACACCATGCTGGGAGGTGGGAAAGGGCAAGGGGACATTCACTTACTCAGAAAGCAAGCATCAGGCATCCGTGATGTGTTCAGGCACTGCTGGGCATTAAGACAGAGTGACAAAATGGAACAAGTCTCTGTACTCAGAAGCATAGGATTGAGTTGGACAGAAAAGTAAATGTACAAATATGTGATTACATTCTTCCTATAAATGTTGTGAAGGAAAAGAACAGGGTGCTATGCTTGAGAGAATAGTGGGGTGGTGGTGAGGAGACAAGAAGGACTTTCTTAGGAAATGATGTGTAAGCCCAGAACTAAATGCTGAGAAGGATAAAAAATATAACTCTGGCAGCAATGTGAGGGCAGGCTAAGCCCTTTAAAAGTACAGCCCTTTGCCACATCATTTCTGTGTAGCGAGTTTATCCTCAGAAAATAACAATGGCACAAAGATGTGTGAATACTGAGTTTCATAGATACTTTAAATATGCAAAATATTCTCCTGGCCAGTGTTGCTCAGTGGTTAGAGTGCTGATCTGCATAGCAAAGGATTGAGGGTTCAATTCCCAGTCAAGGGCACATACCTGGGTTGCAGGTTCAATCCCTGGTATGTGCAGGAGGCAATCAATCCATGTGTTCCCTCTCTCTGTCTCTCTCTCTCTCTGCTCTTTTTCTCTCTTCTCCTCTGTCTCCTCTCTCTGCCTCCCTTCTCCACTCTTTCAAAACATCAGTGGAAAAAATATCCTTGGGTGAGGATGAAAAAAAATTCAAAATATTTAATTGTGGTATATGCATATGGTGAACATAGTCACCATTAAAATGATATGTAGACCTTTACCTATGGGCATCAAAACTGTATGTGATATAGTAAATAAAAATATTATAGCATGATGTATGAACCCGTCTTACTTTACTCACACAGGAAGGTTTCTGAAGGAATATGTAGTACAACAGCTGTCTAGGTGAGGGGAATTTTGTAAGTCAAATGTTTTTCTTCTGATCTTTTTCTAAAACATGAATTTTTTTTTTTTGTATTAAGAAAAAATGTGAGAGAAGAAAATAATCTGTTATCAAACTAGGGCAGAGCCCAGATTACGATCTCAGGGATGTTTAGAAAGAGAGGGGTTTACAAAAAGAGATGGGCCCAAAGGCATGAGGCGCAGGAGTGGGCAGGAGGAAGCTGTAACATGATGTCTGGTTTCTGACCTGGACCCCTGGCTGGGAGCAGCAGCAGAGGAGGAAAGATCTGGGGAGAGAGCTAGAGCTTCCAATCTTGAACATGTTGAACCTGAGTGCCTGTGGTCCGTGCAGGACCTATGGCTGGCTTTTTAGTCTGGACCTCGTGAGAGTGGTGAGCTCTGAAGGTAAGTGTAGAAGTCAGTCATGCAATCATTGGCCACGGGGAAGTACGTTGTGTGAGGGGGCTGAGAGCATCGGCATCCAATGCTCGTCTGAAAAGGAGCCCAGCCACAGCAAGGCAGACTGTTCTGAGAGGAGGCATGCAGCGTGAAGCCAGGGAAGCCAGAGGGGAGAGCTGCACAGACACTTTAAACAGCATCCAGACCGGGCTGACATACTCTGGGTGTGGAATCTGCTTATTTTCCTAAGATCCTTATACACATTTCCTGAAGGTGGGAGTCAGAGTTGGGAGAGGACAGGAAATTTGGCTGCCAGTGAGTCTGTCCTCTGAACAACCCAGGGTGATGGGTTAGAAGGAGGAACGGGAACGGCCCTGCACCAGAGGAGAGAACAGAGACTAGAGGGGGATTCCAAGACTGAAAGAAAATACTCCCCTCCCCCCATTGCCATTCTTTCTCATGGAAGAACTGGGGGCAGTTGGGGATGGGGGGTGGAGTGGGTGGGACAACCCTCTGTAGGATGTGAGGATGAATTTAATAAAATGAGCTCTTTGTTCTCATCCCTGGGTGGATGCTTTCTGCAAGGATGTTATAGGAAATGAATCCATTAATTGCTGCCAGAAACCAAGTAAAAGAAACAAAGAACTAAGCAGAGCCCGTCAATATGCAGGGACCTGGAAGGAATCCCAAAATGTGCTGCACATTGTAAGGGGTATAACTCAGAGCACGCTCAGCGCCAGTATCTTGGGGGCTGAGATTCCACTGCTGCTGGTGTCAGAGTTGGCCCTGGAGTCTGACTTCCTGGATCTTCATCCAGGCTCCCATAGGGCATGATGCTTAATTAACTCTTTCATTTCTTAGCCGCTTCACCTGTAAAATGGGAATATCAATACTCATTCTACATTGGATGGGTTGTAGGATTAAATGGGTCCATCACATCATCATATGGAAAGGCCTGGCACTTGACATAATACCTGAGGAGTAAGAGGCTCTCAGGAAAAGTTAGCTGCCAATGTCATCATTATTATACTGTGAATGATCTCATTACACACTCCACTGCTTTCTGGACCTGGGAATGAAGACTGGGGGAAATTGAGGCACAACTTCATTCACTCAGTTAGGATCCACAAGGAGAATGTTAAGCAAACATCTGTTTGCTCAGGCTACAAACCCTATAAGTTTACTAAAAGAATGTAATATACATATTTAAAAATAAGTACATCCAGGTTAGTTTTCTAGAGTGGGTTTTGAGGTTCCTATGACATCTGAGGGTTGGACGATGGGGTGTTAGAGTGAGCAGGTGGATATGGGATTGAAGAGTAAGACTAGGGAGGGAGAGGGGGAACATTCAGAAGGGAAAGGAAGTTATGACTGTTTCACAGAGGGGGAGAAGTGCAGCGTGAGGGGGCGGCACTGCCTGAGCCAGTTAGAAAGAAAAGGCCAATAGAATCTGGGGAAAGACCTATAAAATATTTTCAAGGTAAACATATATTTCCTTAGTAGATGTTACTCTTTCTCTTTGATTCTGCTACTTCCCACCCACCAGCAAGTAAGAACAGACACGTGTATAACTTATTGTGTGCCTGGCCCTGTTATGAATACTTTCTGATAGTAACTGATTTAGTCCTCGTGACAACCTGAAGAGGTGGCACTATTACTGTTTTGCTTTTACAGGTGGGATAACTTAGGCATAGTGTGAGAGGATAGTAATAGGACTTACTACCCAGAGCCCCAGGGCCACCCAGAGATACGCGATGATATAGGGTCAAACCCAGACTGTCTGCTCTGAAGTCTGTGCTCTTAATCCCTATAAAAGAGCAGTGTTAAGACAATTATGTAATGAGGCCTCCTTGCTTCATATTATGAATCTCTTTAAATGACCAACAACAATGCTATTTAAAGAAGGCAGTGCATTTTTTCAACACAGGGTTGATTCTTTTAGAAACTTAGCCAGGCTTCTAGGACTTTTCTGTTTTCAGTTTCATATGGTTTCTTTTCTTTCCACAAGTCATGTCTCTTTCCCATACCTCTTATCCGCTCAGCACGTCCAGACTCACCTGTATCACCTCTTTGCTTTGTTCGAACCATCTCCTTTATCTTCTTTGCTCCTTGCAGAATGCCCTCCCTCGCTGTCACGTTACCCAGTTCCTTTAAACCTCATACTCCTGCTTCTCAGCGAAGTTTTCTAATGTCACTCAGGCCCAGTTTTTTCACTTTTTAAAATTCCTAGAGTATTTTTTATTTGTACTTTTGATCTTCTAATTAATGAAATGTCTGCCCATTCATTTATTTATTCATTCACTAATATTTCTAGTAACTCCTGAATGTGGTGAGTTGACAAAGATGAGTGGAACGTGCCTCAAAAGCACTTACAACATAGTAAGGGAAACAGATACAAAGTAAATAACTGTTACTTGGACATTTATCCAAGTGCCCTTTAGATAGTCAGCACTTAATTTTAATCCTGACTTTGTGCAGGGTGCGCAGTTTCTAAATTAGGGGACATGTGGGCTAATGCAGTTGATGTGACTGATTTTGGTTTTGCATTTGCCTAGACCAAGGATGCCCTCTTCACAATCCTCCATGACCTCCGACCCCAGGATCACTTCAATATCATTGGATTTTCCAACCGGATCAAAGTGTGGAAGGACCATTTGGTATCAGTGACTCCCAACAATATCAGAGACGGCAAAGTCTACATTCACCACATGTCGCCCACTGGAGGTAAATATGAGTCCTTCTTTTCACATTAGCTTGCCGTGATAATGAGTGAGTAGCTAAATTTTCTGCCAAGAGATGAGGATTTGAATGCTGAAGCTATCACAGGAAAGGAGATAACAGCTGAGCACTTTCCCAGAAGCTTAGGTTTCTCTGAATACTGATTCTGTAAATTCTCCTCTTCCAGGCCTGGACTAAGATGGTCAGGTAAGTTATGGGGGGAAGTACCTGATAGGGTTTGGAACCTTTCCTGGTTTATCTCACAGATCCCGAGCAATGGAGCCGGATTTGTAAATTGTTTTAGGGTGTGGAATTAAAGCCAACTAGATGAAGCAGTGTGTTGTGTGCTTGAATCTTAGCACCTTAGGAAGCAGCAGGAGGGACTGCACCACTGCACCTTAGTCCCTTCGGCGCGGCTGAAACTTGAGTAGAGCAGGAATCCCAGGTGCCTGCGAGAGGCTGTGGATGGGAAGTGTGATGGGCTCTAAGTTTCTGCACCCTTTGGTGCCAGGTTAGTGTGCAGAGGGGGGAAAGGTCATACATAATTCTAAGAAAACTAGATTATCAGAACACTATACTAATATTATCCAGCTGTGCTAGATGTAAGTTCCTTCAACCCAGGGCCTGGGTCTTACTCGTGCTGACAACTTCATCATTAATACAATGGACACATGACAGGTGCTCAATATTGGCATGTTTGTTGGAACTGATCCTGACCACTCCCTCCTTTTTTCCTTTCTTTCTTCTTTTTTAAAGCCCAACCTGAGTATATGTTTATTAATATTAGAGAGAGAGAGAACTAGAGACATCATATGTGAGAGAGAAACATAAGTCAATTGCCTCCTGTTCACACCCCACATAGGACTGATCCCTCAACCTAGGTTTGTGCCCTGACCAGGAATCAGACCCACAGCCTTTCCATGTACAGGATGACACTCCAACCCACTGAGCCACACTGGCCAGGACCCTCCCCACTTTCTTAAAGACCATTCAGAGAGACACCATTACTTGTTGTCTCAGTTATTCTGCTTTGGTGGTCATCTGGAAACCCATGACACATCCAGTTCAGTCTTCTTCCATTGAGAGTTTCCATCTGTCTTAGATTCATCATTTCCTCTCCAAGTTAAAGTTCTGGTTTCCCACATGATTTTCATTTGGAACTTTATCTTGCTTGGACTGAACTTTGACTTACAATGGGGTTTCCTACCAGTCTCCACCACAGTGATATTTAGGAACTCTTTTACCAGTTGATGGGAGAAATACCAGTTTAGATTTAATGTAACATTATAGCATTGATCTACAGCAGGAAGTTGACAAGGCTGTATAGTCCTTGATGAGGGAAACTCTTCATCTTTGTATATCCCCCAGCTTCTAGCATAGCTCCTGGCATATGTATGTCACATTCACATTACAATTAAAATGCTATCTGGAGGTGGGGATAAAGCTTTAGCAAATGGTTGGTGTGTGATATACATTCTTTTGGAATCCAAACCTTAGAAACCTTATAGTTCCCTTTATTTTTTCTTGGCACTCTATTGCCCCAACCTCTGCAGGAGACAGAAAATAAATCTGCTCCTCTGAAACTTCACAGTTGGGAGTATAGTTTCTGAAGTCAGATTGCTGGATTTGAAGTCAGCTCCACCATCCACAAATTATTTAATCTCTCTAGTCCTCCATTTTCTCATTTGTTAAATGGGGATAATAAATACAATTGTTATTAGGATAAAATGAGTTAAAATGTTTAAAGTACTTAGCAAATAGTTGTCAAGTTTCTAGACAGGCCATGTAACTTAGAATCACCCCATATGCCTGGGTGGCTCTCCCCTCTCCACATGTCACTCCTGCTAATTCTTGAACAGTTGTGAGTAAACCACAACCATGAATGTGCAGCCAGGTTAAGGAGATGAACACAAGCTTGAGCTGTCCTGTTTTGGTCCCACAGGCACAGATATTAATGGGGCCCTGCAGAGGGGCATCAGCCTGCTCAACAACTACGTGGCTCACAATGACATTGGAGACCGCACTGTGTCCCTCATCATCTTCCTGACGGATGGGAAACCCACTGTCGGGGAGACCAACACCATCAAGATTCTCAACAACACTAAGGAGGCCGCCCGAGGCCAAATCTGCATTTTCACCATTGGCATTGGGAATGACGTGGACTTCAAGCTGCTGGAGAAACTGTCGCTGGAGAACTGTGGCCTCACACGGCGTGTTCACGAGGAGGAGGATGCGGGATCACAGCTCATTGGGTCCGTTTGTCTATCTTCTTGGGATAATTATGAGAGGCTCTCAGGAGGGGATTAAGGGTTGAGTTTTACAAGAGATTCAGAAATGAGAATGGTTTGCTACACCTTAGCCTCGAGTCTACTGGAAATGACCATAACTCATTACACTGGGAGATGTCATAATGGGGTTTGAAGTCCACTAGGCAGGTCTGGCTGCAAATTCTGGTTATATTTTATGACTTTAGGCAAGATTTTAAGTTCCCTCATTACAGAGTGAGGATTATGGTCAGTTGGCAGAATTTAATGAGAAAACTTGTGTAAAGTATTGGCAGAATGGCTATCATGTGTTAGGTAGTCAACCAGCTATTCTGATTACAATTGTCCTCTTGACATTTCAAAGTACTTCCTGCTATATTTATTCTAATTCCACCCTCTTCACTAGCTAGGAAAAATAGTTATCTCCATGTTAAGTAGTAATTAAAATTATCATATTTTTATTTGGAAGCAAAATGACCATTTGACACTAGTCCCTGATTATATCTATACTAGGGGCCTGCTGCACAAAATTTATGCACTGGGGTGGGTGGTCCCTCAGCCCAACCTGCCCCCTCTCACATACTAGGAACCCTCAGGAGATGTCCTACTGATGGCTCACCCCCAGCCTGCTCAAGGCTGAAAGCCTCTGTCTGAGGCTTTTTCCAGCCTTGGGTACCCAGCAATCACCCTGCAATGTGCAAGTGCTTTTCAAGTCTTTGCTATATTACATGTGCTTGCTGCTGTCCCATTGATCAAAGCAAATCAGATGACCAAATCCAAAGTCTGGAGGACACTAACAAATGGCTCCGCCCCAGCCCCAGCCTTGGGCAGCAGCCATCTTGGTTGGTGTTCATTTGCATATTACTCCTGATTGGCTGGTGGGCATGGCTGGTAGGCATGACTTGTGGGTGTAGTGAAGGTATGATAAATTTACATTTACTTTTTTTTTAGATAAAAGACTAAGTGACTGGCTGACCATCCAGTAGCTATGACACTCACTGATCACCAGGAGGCAGACGCTCAATGCAGGAGCAGAAACCACAGGCATGGAAACAGATTGATGAATCTCAGGGAGAAGGGAAGAAGGGGGAAGGCAGGAAAAGATTAACCAAAGCTCTTATATGCATACTAGATTCATGCACTGGTGGTGTCCTTTGGCCTGGCTTGTGGGGATTGGGCCAAAACTGGCTCTCCGACATCCCCCAAGGTGTCCCAGATTGTGAGAGGGCACAGGGCATAGAGAGAGAGAGAGAGAGAGAGAGAGAGAGAGAGAGAGAGAGAGTTGGAAAAGAAGCTAGAAGTGAGGTCTTATAATTCAGGTCAGTGCCTTCCCTTTGATATCATGTTGCCAACATGGGGTATAACTTTGCTGTTGATTCAATGACATAATGGCTCCCAGCTCAGCACTATTGCTTTAATCAACTTTGTGGCACAAATTGTAGTTACTTAAAAGAAAAAGTGAGATTCAGGTACCTTTAAAGGTGTTTAACAGCCATAATCAAAGAATATTCATTAATGATACATCTAATTAGAGGTCTATAAGATGGAAAATAAAGATAGTTTCTTGAAATGCAGCTAGCCACCATTGTTTACCCAGCATTTTTGTCAAGATTTAAATAAAAACACAGATTAGCTTCCCACATTTTCAAAATCATTCAAAACTACATTAAAAGAGGGAGAATCTAATGCATTAAAAAATAATGTGTCCATAAGCAAAAGCAAGTACAGTACATTGAAGCAAACTGACTGCAATGCCATACTACTAAAAATATTGTGACTACCCAACATTTATTGAGAACTTATACTATGACAGACATTGCTACAGGCAGAAATCCTAGGAGTGGGTATGTTATGGTAAAGGATAAGCTAACATGCAGATGACTTATTTCTGTAACAGTCTGAACAGTTCAGTTTATCTCCATGAGGTCATTCAGAGACTCAGGTTCCTTCCATTTTACCACTCTACACCCATTAGATGTTGTTCTTAACTGCAAGGTTGAAATGAGGTCACAATGACTTCTGTATTCCAGCACTAAAAGTGGGGAAAGAAAAGCAAGCCAGAGTAAGCCATTCTATTTACACAAGAATTACAGAAGTTACCCGTATCACTTCCACTCATATTCCATTAGGGAGAATATGGCCGTATTTGACCACAATAAAGCTAAGAAATGTAGTCTGTAGCTGGATGGGCATCATCAAGTTAAAACTAATTTATTATGAAAGAAGGGGAGACTGGGTCTGGGGGGACAGTTAGTAGTCTACCAAAGTAGTTACTATTAATGTTCCAATTTTATAGAGGAAGAAACTGAAGTTTAGAAAGGTTAAGTTATATGTCCCAAGACATACAGGAAGTAAATAGCTGAGGTGGAAGTCTAATGCCCAGCCTATGCTTTTTATATACTTGGAAAGGGATTTTAATTGTCTCTTTATGCAAAAAGTAGCAAGCTTGTGATGTAGCTAGAAGAAAAGCTAATGTAAGCAAATGCTGCTTTACACAAAAGCATAGTGGCAAGGTCAAGGTCAGATTTCTCAAGTATAATATGCTTATTAAAGCATATCTGCAACATGTGTTTGGTTCTAAGAAAAATGTTTTAAGAGGCCCTTTGAGAAACTTAGGTGTGTACAAAGGAAAGTTACCACCAGTGGTTATGGAACCTTGAAATAATGTCATCTGAAAAAAAGAGTTCATGACACTGGAAACTGATTAGATTGCATAGAGATGATGCTTAGGAGCAGGGTTTGCCATACCCCTAAATGACTGTTGTGTTGAAGACAGATTATGGTCGTTCATGCCATGCTGCTCCAAAGGCAAAAGTGAGACCAGTGGGTGGAAATTCCAAGGAGAAGATTGTGATCTGCTACAAGGAGGTTCCTCCTTCTCCTCTGAGCAGTTGAAGGAGAGGAGGAAGCATAGTGAGGCACAGTTCTTGGTCGCCAGCGGCCTTCAAGTTACTGCTGCATAACCTCCTATGAGCATTGTTGTGTGGTAGAAGTTGGATTTGATTGTGTCTGAGAGTAAGTTCACCCCTCTAACAGCCCAAGATTTCCTTTAGGACCTGTGCTGTGCTGCCTGCAGTCAGGGCTGGATCCTGACTCTCTCTATCTCTCCCTCTTCCTTTACTCCAGGTTCTATGATGAAATTAGGACCCCTCTGCTCTCTGATATTCACATCAATTACCCACCCGGCATCGTGGAACAGGCTACCAGAACTCTCTTCCCCAACTACTTCAATGGCTCAGAGATCATCATTGCTGGGAAGCTGATGGACAAGAAGATAGATCGACTGCACGTGGAAGTTAAGGCCAGCAACAGCAAAAAATTTGTCATACTGAAGACAGATGTGCCTGTGGGGCCCCAGAAGGTGGGAAATGATGTCATAGGAAGCACCAGGCCCCAGGGTGATGGCGAGAAGGACCCCAACCACCTTGAGCGTCTCTGGAGCTACCTGACTGTAAAGGAGCTGCTGAATTCCTGGCTGCAGAATGATGACGAGCAAGAGAAGGAGCGATTGAGGCAGAAGGCGCAGGCTCTGGCCGTGAACTCTCGCTTCCTCACTCCTTTCACCTCCATGAAGTTGAAGAAATCCACACTGCAGACAAGGAAGCTGGAGGACAGCCATGGCATGTCTGCCGCAACAGGGCCTGAGACAGTGATGCAGAGTCTGCAAGGCTCCAACCTGCAACCAGGTAACCAACTCCAGGGACGGCCAAATGTAAGAGCCTGACATGTCCTTTCTACCTCCTTCTCAGGCAAGGTCACTTCAGCAGGAGTCTGTTTTATTCTGTGGCATTATAATTTTTATAAGCAATAACCCCACATGCAGTTCCTAGTTTTCAGGGCATATGTTCAATTATTGTGTTTGTTCTGTTATAAACTGTGGATCTCTGTAGAGACTTTAGGGAGAGTGGCAGTTGTCTCAGAAAGGTTGCCTGGTGAAATTCATCCATCCATCAATCATCAATATTGAGCGCCTAACATTTGCCAGTCATTATTGGAGGCACCAGGATGAACAAAGAAGTAGATACATGTTCACTCTTTAAGTGCCTATTCACAGATTTAAGTACTTCAGAGTTATATAATTTTATGTGTATGCTGGATTTACTTTCCTGAGAACACAGGTGAGAACTGATTTCCTGATTCTTGAGAGAATTCTCCCTTTATATGCATGTCACTCAGACTCTAAATAGTAACTGTCTAAAGTCTCAGCAACATTTCGATGGGGGAAATAGTAGCAAGAATAGGAAGTGGAAAAGAAAATTAGTTCAACTAAAACTGAGGATTACATTCTCAGTAGTATCTGTGTGTGGAAAACGGCTTCTTCTTCTTTTTTTTTTATGTGTAACATTTTCATTAAATTTCTGTCAAGTTCACATCTCCTAAGGAGAGGGAACTGATATTACCCCTGTACCTGCAAATGCTGTCTCATTTATTCCTCACACTCTAAACTCCTAGAAGAGCCCAGCTGGTGTGACTCAGTTGTTGGGCATTGACCTATGAACCAGGAGGTCACTAGTTCGATTCCCTGGTTAGGGAACATGCCTGGGTTTGGGGCTCAATCCCAGTAGAGGATGTGCAGGAGACAGCCAATCAATGATTCTCATCATTGATGTTTCTATCTCTTTCTCTTCCTCTCTAAAATCAAGAAAAATATATAAACCCCCCACAAAACTCTGAGAAGCAGTAGGTATGGTGAAGAGAGCATAAGTTTAGAATCCAGAAAGAGCTGACTTTCAGCTCACCAGCCCTCCTGACCAGCTGTGAGGTTCAGCAAGTTTCTGAACCTCTCTGAGCTTCCATTTCCTCGCCTGATAAATGTAGATAATAACTTCCCTGAAGGGCTGTTACAAGGATTGAATGTGTAAAGTCTTTGGCACATATGAGAGTTCAACAAATGTTTAGAATTCCTTCCCTTGGGGAATGCAGAACTAGACATTTATTGAAAATTTCAGACCCTGATATAGAGGTTAAAAGTGATGTGTTGCCTTTGTAGAAAGAGTGGAGCTTGTTTTGGCAAAACTAGTGCAATTTTAGTTCTGATGAAAAGCAAATTGTATGATGCTATGAATTAGCCATATGAAGAAATAACCAACTGATAGCTCAGAAAAATTGTTTGGAATTGAATTTTCCTGAAGTGTAAGTTAGTACTCAAGACAATCTTTGTTTTCTTAAAGCTCTGATGAGTTTTTATTTATTTCTTTTTTATGTTTTGAGTGTTTGTGGCAGCTGCCACTCACCAAGGCTTCTCACAGCAGCCATCCAAATTGAGAAGTTGCTTCCCTGTGGTCTGCCTGATTCTGCCCGGGTCCTGCTGGCCACAGACCAGTGCAGGAAAGATAGGGACACATAGAAGCATTGAGATACTTCGATCTGTAGTTTCTGTGAGGGGCAAAAGTTACTTAAGAGGGGCATAACTTTGTTAATACAAACAATTTGAAATAAGATATTAATGTTATTTTATTTGTAGAAATTAATTTACTTTTAGGTTATTCTTTAATTTATTATTTATTTTTGTCTGCTGCTTTATGGATTGTGTTTATGCACATAGCAATAGACATTGGATTCTAATTTTCTTTTACATTTTTGCATTTTTCTGTTTTTTTTTTTTTAAGTATGGTACAAAAATACATTACTTAAAATTTACCTTTTTAACAACTTGTGAGTGTACAGTTTAGTAGCGTTCGCTATATTGATGTTGTGAAACTGATCGATAGAACTTTTTCTTTCTTTAAAATATATTTTATTGATTTTTTTATAGAGAGGAAGGGAGAGGGATAGAAAGTCAGAAACATCTATCAGCCGCCTCCTGCATACCCCTACTGGGGATGTGCCTACAACCAAGGTACATGCCCTTGACCAGATTCGAACCCAGGACCGTTCAGTCCGCAGGCCGATGCTCTTTCCATTGAGCCAAACCGGTTTCGGCCGATAGAACTTTTTCATCCTGCAAATCTGAAATTCTGGACCATTAAACAAATGTACCTTTTCCCTCCTCCTATAACTACACCTGAATTAAGATGGAATATTCCCCCTAGTATATGCACAAAAATCACAGACAAAAAGACTATTATCTAATTTATAAAAGCATAAAGTAATTAAGCCTCCATTTGTTGCACCTTCATTTGTGTGTTGTGAGGTCAAGCTCCTTCTTTAAATCATCTCTCAAAGTTGCTGAGGGTGTAAAACAAGATACTATATGTTTGAGAGCTCTGAATACACAAAGGGTCACACAATGACAAGGTAATCATTATTACTTTTACCCCTGGAGCACCATTTAAGACAAGGAATGCAAGAATACTGATTCCCAGACTAGAATGTGAATGTTTATTGTGCCTGGATTATAGAATTGTTTCCCTTTTAAGCATTTGGTACAATCTGAAAAAAAGCAAAATACGACTCAGCATGCATAGTATAACCCATTTAAAAAACACACACAAATATATCTGTAGGAAAACAAACAAACAAAAAACAACAGGTGATGTTTTTAAATTGCTACAAATGTATCTGAAAGCTATATTTTACTCATCTCAATACTCTCCTCTCTGTACCCCTCACTTCATCCTCTTTAATGAATAACAGTGGTTGCTATTTTTCTTTCCTTTATAGGATCTACTCTCAAGAAACCATATAACCCAAGAATTAAAGTTTCCAGAACTTCAGGTAAGGAAAACAATGTATATTATTTGCAAGTTTATATGTTTAGAAAGTGGACACCCAGGAATGCCCTGAAGCCAGTTAAAATACTAGCTCATAGAAATGTGACACCGGGAACCATATTCTCAGCCCAAGCTGGCAGCATCAGGCAGTTCTGAGAACCAGGATCATCATTAAACTGTTACATAAGCATCGTGGATAACAGTCCCAGGAGCCTGGTACCAGCCCCGATGGAAGGATGGGTAGCAGACTCACAGTCTCATCACTGTGGAGTTTAAAAGACATTTGTTTTAGAGATCTGAAGCATGCATGTTTCCACTTCTGGTATTATAAATAAATGCGGCATGCAGGTTTTACAAAAATTATTTTATTACTTTTTTATCCCTGGTTTAGAGGGAAGAATAGATAAAAATACCATAAAATTTCCTTTGGGCAGTTCTCTGGAATTATAATAAAAATCCAGATGAGATAACAACACAAAGGCTGGGTTGGATTCTTAAAATGTGCACATCTCTTTGTAAGTCTTGCTGCTGATGTACTGGATGTGCATGTTCATAAAACCAGCATGAGCTGGGTAGATAAGAAACCCAGTCTCCAGTGGAGAGAATGCAATTCCTTTGAACACACACGTGCTTGATGGATGCAAAAAAATCTTTCTCTCTGATGCACGTGGAGTAATGGCTTTCTCCACTAGTTTTTGGGACAAGCAACATCTTTCCTTGTAAAGGGATTTGGATGAGTTGAGGAGAAATGATGTGGTGTGAGCCCAGAGAACTGTCACTTAGCTATGTTCCTGCTGACTCTATGTCCTTTACTTGTCACCAGCCCTCTGCTAGGCTTGGCTGATACTACTGTCAGGAAAGGCTTGTGTGCATCTAGCACTATAAATGTCCCTAGTGCCATGGCACTCTCCATTTCCAAAGGAGAAAGGAAATGATTTGTGTCACATTGGAAATTGAAGAAAGCAGGCTCCATAATAGAGGGGGTATCCTATATAATAAAAGCCTAATATGCTAAGTGTATGGTCGTTTGTTCAACCAATCAAGGCATAATAGGCTAATGATATGCTAAGGCTGTTCAACCTCTCACTATGATGTACACTGACTACCTGGGGGCAGACAGTTGACTGGTTGACCAGTCACTATGATGTATACTGACCACCAAGGGGCAGGTGCTGTGACCAGTAGGTTAGCTTGCTGCCGGGGTCTGGCCAATCAAGACTGAGTGAGACAGGCCAGAATGCCCTGGAGCCCTCCTATGGTCCCTCCCTGGCCCTGAACATGCACCAATGGGGTACTTCAACCTGGCCAACATCCTGCCTCCCTCCCAAACCCTGATCATGTACAGATGGGGTCCCTTCTGCCTGGCCCACACCCTCTCACAATCTAGGACCCTTTGGGGAATGTCAGAGAGCCAGTTTTGGCTCAATCCCATAGGCCAGGCCAAGGGACCCCACTGGTGCATGAATTTGTGCACTGGGCCTCTAGTATTGCCATAACTCTCTTTCATTTCTGTTTCCCGCTTACCTCTCAAAGCTTAGTTGTCTGTGTTTGGCCAAGGTATGGTGAAAGGGAGCATTATATTTGAATTTAGGGGACCTGAATTCAAATCCTTACTTTACCATGTACTAACTACATAACTTTGGTGAATGACTTCACCTCCCAGACATCTTTCTCATTTGGACATTCAGGATCACTGGCAGGATCAAGTAAGCAATACCTGGGAAAATATAAAAGAGTATTACACTCAGTTAAGTGTCTTTTCTTTCTGTTTTCTCCTGTGTTTTCCTGCTCTGCAGCGGATGGAGACCCCCATTTTGTTGTGGATTTCCCCTTGAGCAAGCTCACTGTCTGTTTCAACATTGACGGGCAGCCAGGGGACATCCTAAGGCTGGTCTCTGATCATGCAGACTCTGGTAAGTTCTGCCCTCTGTTGTGGCTTCTGGGCAGGAGCCAGGTAGACATCATATCTCCTCTGTTCAGAAAATGGATGTAAATATAAGGGGTTCCTCAGAGATGCTCAGTGATGATTGTTATGATTAGTTAAAGGAATTAGACTGTGTGCTGGACTTGAAGGCAGGAAGACATGCTTTGGAAACCCTGCTCTCTGACTTAACTAATTTTGTGGCCTTGACTACTCACCCAGAGAGTTCTTGTTGCTTCTCCTGTAAAACAGTGATACTCATGCACTGGTCTCACCAGTCTATTGTAGAGATTTAATTAAGTAATGAAACATAAGTTGTTTTGAAAACATACAAGTGCTATATGAATTCATGATATATTATTGTCATTATGTCTTTCCATTCAAAAACTGTGCTGGTGCGATGTTCTAAATTCATTTATCTCAGCTCCTCCATGACTAAGATATTAAGCCATCCATGTTAATTATTCGGCTTTGTGGACAGAGAACATGGGTGTCAGAGTGGCTCTGATCCCCTTCATTTGGTAGAGGGACCACATAAAAGAGATTGGTATATAAAAAGCTTCTCTGGGCCCTGGCCCATGTGGCTCACTCGGTTGGTTGGAGTGTCGTTCTGTGCACCAAAAGGTTTCAGGTTCCAATCTCAGGATTTCAGATTCAATTCCTAGTCAGGGCGTGTACAGGAGTCGATGTTTCTCTCTCACATCAATGTTTTTCTTTTCCTCTCTCCCTCCCTCCCTCTCTTCCCCTCTAAAATCAATAAGCATGCCCTCCAGTGAGGATTATAATTAACAATGACAACAAAAAGCTTCTTTTGTTAGATGCAGGTAACAGTGCCTCAGGATGGCAATGTGGACAGCCATGCAGCCCAACTTTTGAGGACAAGGTTTGCTGTAGACATTCTGTCATTTCTCAGTTCTAAGAAAATGGGCTTCTTGGAAGGCTAGATGACAGAGGGCCCCCACAGCAAGCTGACACAGGTGATGGAGTTATGTAATGTTTGATTTTAGGCTCCTCACCTACCTTGTTCTTTTATAGTTCTTCTTACCCTTAGAACAAAATCTCAGCTTTTTTTTTTTTTTTTTTTTTTTTGTAACTCAAAAGGGTTCAGGAGCGAGGTAGGGCCTAACAGTGCCCTCCCTGGACATGTCTCCTCCTCCTATCCTGGCCATTCTCTCATTCCTATGTTCAATGTGTGTCTAGAATGGGAAGTTCGTGGAAGATGCTTGAAGCCTTAAAGCGGAAATACTTGATCTCCGCTCATGATGAACTTTTTCCTTTCCCCTACCCCTTGGCCCAGAGAAAGCAGTTTTCTCCTGGGATGTCCAAGAAGTTGCTAGTCAAGATGTAGGGGAAGATGATCTCCAAAGCAGAGAAATAAGAGTTAATTAGATAGCAATATTTTATTAATGCAAATTGCCTCTTTGCTGAGAGCAAAATACACTTAATGTACATATTCTAATTCAGCCCCAAACATGTGATGTAGAATTGCCATTTGTCTGGACAGCACCTGTTGCTAGGGGTCTGGCTCACACGCCTCACTCAGGTCTAGTAAAGTTGCTGTGTGTTCATGATGGCAAAGTGGGAAAAAAAAGTTCTATTTTCTGGCCATTGGCAGCTTGCACATATACCACCTCCTGTGAATCTCAGCACAGTCCTGTTAGGCTTCATTCTCTTTTTACACACGAGGACATTGAGGCTCAGTGTTTTAAAGTGACTTGTCCAGAGGTGCACTCCTAGAAGATAGAAGAACTTGAGTTGTAGACTGACTATAACTCTAACCTTTGCATTATACCACACTGCACATGGCATCAGGATCAATGGCAACTAGTAGATAAGAAATACTGTATGTCTCTTTGTTCCTACAGCCAGAATGAAAGAAATATCAGAATAAACACAATCTGTTAATCCTTATTACATATTGACCCAAACCTACATCGTCATTCCCCTCCCTGAGATACTGGTCAAACATGGGGAAGAAACTCCCTCCTAACTTGATACATTCACTCATTTCTTCATTCATTCCACAGATTGAGTAGCCTCTATTTGAGAGTGAAAATTCATGGTGGGAGAGCTACACAGATAAGGCCAGAGGAGGAAGGAAATTTTGATCAGATGCCTTTAGCATGAAAGTAGGATAGTTTTTCTAACCATTGTTCTCTTCCCCTCTGCCTTCAGGTGTGACGGTAAATGGAGCATTAATCGGAGCCCCTGCTCCTCCCAATGGCCACAAGAAACAACGCACTTACTTCCGCACCATCACCATCCTTGTCAACAAGCCCGAGAGGTCATACCTGGAGATCACACCTCACAGGGTCATCCTGGATGGCGGGGACAGGCTGGTCCTCCCCTGCAATCAGAGCATGGTAGTGGGGAGTCGGGGGCTGGAGGTGTCAGTGTCTGCCAATGCCAACGTCACCGTCACCATCCAGGGCACCATTGCCTTCGTCATCCTCATTCACCTCTACAAAAAGCCAGCGCCCTACCAGCGAGACCACCTGGGTTTCTACATCTCCAGCAGCAAAGGCCTTTCCAGTAACTGCCATGGACTGTTAGGTAAGCAGCTGCTCTTCCTGCAGGGTCCGAGGAGAGCACTCAGGTCTGAATGAACTGGTGCTGCCAATAGCATTAGTTTAATGGAGACATTCAGTGGGAAGTTAGTCTTTGCATATATCACAAAAGTTGTATTTCTTGCCTCCTCATAACTTTCTGGAATAGGAGTAGGCTTTATAAACGAATTATCACTGGCCTTCTGGGAAAGTGAGCAAAGAAATTGAGAGTAATCCTCTGGTTCCTCACTCTCAGCAAGAAGATACAAAGAAGGGGCCGCCCACAGCCCAGCACCCATGCGCCATGGTAATTCTTCCATAGCAGCCACCCACATTGTGTGAGCAGCAGCAGACTGTCCATTGGGACTGGCTTTCTTCGACGTGCAGTTTCATGTGGGCTTCTTGCCCACAAGTAAAGAGCCAGCACTGCCGGGCTCAGTTTAGAAAGCAGGATTTCCTGGCACTTGAGCTGAAAGCATTTCTGTAGTGCCTGCCTGCCAAGTGTGAGCTCCCTCTGACAGACTCAGAGCAATATCCTTGGCCTTAGGAATGTCCTCACTTGACCTGGGGAATTCTGATGATGTGTCTCAGGAACCAGTTTGAACTGACAGCTTTCTGCACCCTTGGCCCAGTACAGTGCACAAACCTAGTATGGAGGGCGCTATAACCAGGGAGGAAAGAGGGGGAGGCCTAACTCTTCCCTATTTATCTGCCCCTATTCTTACCCTCCCAGTTTAGTAAGAGACTCCGTTTATCTCTGTTCGCTGGTTAGGCAGCTTTCCAGTGTCAGCAAGAGGGCAGCTTCCAGATGTGGAGGTCTCTCCTCTCCATATGCTCCCAAACACGTGTTCTGTCACTCGGGAGAAGGCGTGAGTGGCTTCTGGCAGAGTCCAGCTAAGAATCAATCTCTGACATCATGAATCCCCTTCCTCTGAGTACCACATGTGCATTTGTTGATCACTGAAGCCCTGAATTGATGTCAGATTTTTCTCCTACATGATGTGGCCTGCACTCTACTAAGACCTGATGCTTCTCTTGTCCATTCAGGTCAGTTCCTGAACCAGGATGCCAGACTCACAGAGGAGCCTGCCAGGCTCAGCAAGAACACTACTAGTTCTCCATTCCCAAAAGCAGATGAGAAGTCAGAAATGGTCCTCAAGGTGAAAGGGCACCAGGCCCCGGTAGTCTGGAAACAGAGGAAAATCTACAACGGGGAGGAGCAGATAGACTGTTGGTTTGCCAGGAACGCCGCCCAGCTGCTCGATGGTGAATACAAGGATTACCTGGCAGCCCATCCTTTTGACTCAGAGACTACATTCGGCCTGGAACTACCCAGGGGACTCTGACACTGTGTGCATTACTGTAAGAGTGCATGACAGGAAAATGGCCTTCGGGGACACCGTCGTGCGGTTCTTGTTGCTGGCCTATGCCCCATCTCTTGGCAGTTAGCTGCAAACCCTGGTGGCCTGTAGATCTGACATCAGCTTAAGCAAAGAATAGGGTCAGGGAGCTGAAATGAAATGTTATTTCCTCTGCTCCCTCCTCTTGCCATGTTCTTCTTATGTCCTATAGAGAAAGATGGTAGCATCAAGGGGGAAGGTCATGATTAAAAGCAGGAAGTCTGTGTCTTGTACCAACTGGCTTGTCCATCTCATAGCCTATCATAAAGTAACTTTGATGAAGTAAGGTTGCTGCAAAGTTTGTTTTCTTTGTGGGAAAAGCCAAGTTTGGGCTTTAAATACTTAGGAATCCTTCCTCTTAGCACTGCTACAATCTCCAGCCTCTGCTTCAGGGTATCCTCCAATGGAGCCCAGACTGCAGGTCATACAAATAGCATGGAGATTTTTATCATTGTAAACAATTAAGTCTTTTCTTAGGAGAAGATTTTCTTCTGCTATAATATCTTGACCTTGAAAATTAGTTTTCATTTTTATTTTAAAAAAAGATTTGAAAATAGAAAGCCTATATCCCAGCTACCCAGGTCTTCCTAATGGGTTTTGTAAAATGCTTTACTTTGCTGATGGATATTCTCCTATTTATTCCAGTAAGCTAAATGCTTATAATAAAGAGGACAACTCTGCATGGATGTGTTTTAATGGCTTGTCTTGGTACTGGTGGTTGGCCAGTTGAATAGCAAAGCTTTTGCTGGGCATTCTTTAGCCTTCATCATAATTGCAGGCTTCTATGCTCCCGATCCTCCAGGAGGCAGGAAAGTAGGCTCTCCCAGTGCTGGAGTGGGAGAGACACAGCACAGTGAGTGTCTGACAGCTGACATACAGGAATGAACCTGTGCGTTCTCTGCAGGAAGTGGGCACATGTTTGCAAAGTCTAAGACACCTTCCACACCTCAAATAGGCAAAGCCAAGAAATCAACATGAGTAAGGAGCTCTTATGGGACCAAATGTGTCCAGAACAAAGAAACATCTGATCCCATAAGGCAGTGGTCAGCAAACCACAGCTTGAGAGCCACATGCTGACTACTGGGATTGGGACTTAATCACAAGGAACAACAACAGCCTGTAATTATTGAAATCGGGAGTCTAGGGTAGTGGTTGGCAAACACATAAATCAAAAGAGTGACAAACTGTGGCTCCCAAGCCGCAGTTTGCCCTACCATTGCCATAAGGGAAGGGTTAAAATCAGAGGTGGCTTCAAGAATCAGTGACCATCAGCCTTCTGATTGTAGACACCCTCTTTCCAGATCATTCATATTATCAAGGGTACACTGCCTGCTAGTGACATCAGAGCCTTGTTGCCTGCCTTCGTCACCAGTTCTCACTTTTTACTCAGTTTGCACTTCTCTGGACCACCAAAGTTCAGGAAGCCTGACCCTCACCGAGTGAGGGGCACAGTCAGGATGCAGAGAGGATGCAGAGGACACTTGTGCCAAACAATGGAGAAAGAGAGGCTTGGGTCAGAGAAATAGAATATTTAGATATGATACTGAATGAAATAAAGACCTTTGTGCTGGCTTCACAGGTGGTTTCTCCAAGAGAGGACTGACTCCAGAGCAGACTTTCATGAAATATGGAAGCATACTTAGCATTTGGAGGGAAATCAGAGTTACAGAAATTGTTTATCAGACTTGCCTTCCCATGGGAACCATGAGCAGCAAAACAATCTCCACATGTTCCTGTCAGACCAGGAGATTAAGTTAGTGCTGGGGGATTCTTCAGTCATCTCTTAGAGTCTAATCTCTCTCCTCTTCGGGAACCCACCAGACCATGGCCTGCCTGCTATGTTACTTCTTACGCCCATCTTCCCAGATTAGCTGCCTGTTTCCATGTCAGCGGAGTGAGGACACCTGCTTAGACTGACAGATGCTTCCACATTTCAGAGTTCAGGGGAAGAGGAGGAGCATGAGCTAGGGCCAGCCAGTGCCCATCAGGCTCCATGGGGACCTTCCTGTTATATAATCTCAGTCCCAGCTGGGTAGATGCCCCGTGAGTCAAGAAGCTGGCCTGCTGAGTTAGCATTTGGAGCAGTGATCTGTGTTCCAGGTGCAGGCCTCAGCTGGAGAGGAGGCTACTGCCAGACATTCCCAGTTACTACTGCTTTTCTAAGAACAATGACAAAAATTCCAGTGGACTATCAATCCTTACTCAACTACTTAGAAAAAAATATTTTTTTAACTATCAAGGTTGAGCTTTATTTTAAAGTTTTTACTTTTCGTTTAATCACACTATTCTTTCTCCTTCTCTTTGGTTGTACACCTGTTTTTATTGCTAAAGGTATTTACTATTAAATTTTCTCTTTCAGCCAGAGACTATAATATATGTGAGCTTGAATCTCCATACCCAATGGTAGTTAGGATCTTTTAATTTACTTGAAAAATGTAGTGTTTTCTGTTGGCCATGTGTGTGAATTGCAAGCTCTTTTACTGTCAATGCAGAGCAGTGGAGGAACCCACTTCTCAGGTGGGGAAGCTGAGGCAAGGCAAAGTTGGGTGATTTTTCCCATGTTATGTAACAGACTCAGAAGAGAGTCTGGCTGAACCCCCAGAACTGCTCCTCTTTGCTTTGATGTTATTTCACCACTGGGGCAATCATTTATTTTCCTTAAGCATTTATAAATTGAGGGAGGATAACTAAATAAGAAGTTCAATGTGCCCTAACCAGTTTGGTTCAGTGGATAGACTTTTGGCCTGTGGACTGAAGGATACAGGGTTCTATTTCAGTCAAGTGCATGTATCTTGGTTGCAGGCTTGATCCTCAGCCCTGGTTGGGGCCTGTGTAGGAGGCAACCAATCGATGTGTCTCTCTCACATCAATGTTTCTCTCTCTGTGTCTCTCCCTCTCCCTTTCACTTTGTCTAAAAATCAATAGAAAAATATCCTTGGGTGAGGATTAACAAGAAGAAGAAGAAGGAGAAAGAAAAGAAGAAGAAGAAGAAGAAGAAGAAGAAGAAGAAGAAGAAGAAGAAGAAGAAGAAGAAGGAGGAGGAGGAGGAGGAGGAGGAGGAGGAGGAGGAGGAGGAGGAGGAGGAGGAGGAGGAGGAGGAGGTGGAGGAGGAGGGGGGGGGGGAGGAGAAGAAGAAGGAGAAGAAGAGGAGGAAGAGGAGGAGGAAGAATGATATTGTGAAATACATTGCAAATAAAGGTTATAAATCTCATGTTATCATCATAGCTACTGTTTAAAAGTCATAGTAATTTATTAAGATCTTCAAAGTCTTCATTTCTGGATTTCCATTCCCTCATGCATCTAAAAAGAAAGGCTTTTGATGGGTCATCTTTCAAGGTCTCCTAATGTAAAGTTTTACATTCCCCAACTAAAACGGACTGAACATTCTCTACCCAGCTGTGCTGGGTACATAATGTTCTCCCATTTGACTTTTTGATGATACACTATTTCAGGCTCAAGGGAGTGAGTGTTTGGGAGGATCTACCATCTTGACATTCTGTCACAGCCAGACCACTGTGAGGCAGGTACTGGGAGTTGGGAAGAACACCTCTTTGTTTCTATCAGGAGTAACATTAAATCTTTAATCGAATCATGTATCCTCATGAGAGGTGGATTAGGGACAGGCATAATTTATTTAAATTTATCTCTTGACTAAAGTGAATGTTATGGACTGAAAGTTTTTGTCCCCCTAGATTCATATGTCAAAGCCCAAATCCCCTGTGTGATGAATTGGGAGATGGAGCCTTTAGGAGGTGATGAGGTCATGAGGGTGGGGCCCTCATGAATGAGATTAGTGTCCTTACAATGAGACCCAGAAAGTTCCCTCCACCCTTCTACCATGCCATCATACTGGTAAAAGATGCCATCTATGAGCCAGATAGTGGGATCTCACCAGGCACCAAATCTGCCACTGTTTTGATCTTGGATTTTCCAGCTTCTAGAACTGTGAGAAATGAATATTGTTTAAGCCTCCCAATCTGCGGCATTTTTTATATAGCAGCCTGAGCCAAATAAGATACTGGATCAACAAACAAGTTGTTTTCATTTTCTCAAGCCCCACAGAATGTATACAAACAGTACTGTTATTAAATTTGGAGGATCTTGAGGCCAAAATAACATAATCCACCTAAAATAAATGGCAAATAAAATAGCACAGCTAAACAAACACTTAGAAATATAACTATAAGTATTTATTTTAGTCAGTTTAAAATAATAAGTAGGGTACAAGATAGTTCGCATTCAAGAGACATTTTTCTTAAAATTCATAAGAGAATGACATAGGAAAATAAACAACATACTGGCATGTTTTTGTTTGTAGTGAAAACAGAGTTAAGGCTCTAGAGAATAAAACTTGATGATTCTAGTTGCACATTTGTCTGTAAGAATTTATGAATTACACAAAAATATATGTAAATGGAGTAATGAAAGACATTGGAAGAATAATGTTAAGACACAAATTACTACACAGAACAGTAGATGTACACTAGCCATTCCTGGCCATTCACACAACTGTCAAATAAGTAGAGAAGTGTCTTAAACCTCTCAGGACCTTATTTTCTGGAACTCTAACTCTTATCAGGCCACTCATTTGCACACACTGGCCAACATCTTGCTCAGAACTTATTCCATTTGGCTCTGGGTCATTTTCCTTTTCCAGGGGCATCTCCAGCCTGTGGTTCTGGCATCCCATTTCCAGTTCTGAGTGGTCCTATGGGTCTTTCTCAGATTCCCACTGAGCTATATTAAGTTCTGAGTGGTGAACGGTGCAGCACCCGACTAGAGCCAAAACAGAACATGGGAGTGAAATGTCCCTGGGAGGCTGTGTTAAAAACAAGCAAACGCCTGGTCTCAAGGGCTCAAAGTCGACCTCTCTGGATTTTGGCTTCTTCATCTCTAAAACAAAGGGACTGACGAGATAACTTCTCAGGTCTTGTGATTTCTATCTTCTGCCTTCATACAAAGATATTTCCTGAAATTCCAAGTAATAAACGCAAGAGGATTATTCAGTGACTCCAGTGTATGTCTAGATACAGTGTCCCAAAGCTATGGATTCAGAAGAAAATAAAGTCCATACCACCACTGTTCACAGTTTTGAGGAGGAGAAAGAATGAGTACAAAGACTGGCACTGAGTGTGGGAACCCTCTAAGAGAACTTGGCAGAGGAATGCTATCTGAGCATTGACAGGCACAGCTTTGAAGGTGGGAAGGGGGTTAGGAACCACTCTCAAGATGTAAAATGTTAAGCTGCAAGAAAGAAGAATGCATGGGAGGCAACCACATGATACACTAGTACTTTCTCTATAATGTTAAGCAGCTGGGAACATCTTCTGAATTGAAGCAGTCTTCTTACTCTGCTCAGTTTCAAACACTGCTCTGTAGATCCAGCAGTTGCTGAGAACCCACAGTGAATAATGCTTGGTAGAATCCCAGGTTTCTACCTCCCTTGACCTTGTCCCAGATCTGTCTTCAAGACAAGCTTCCTTTACTCCCACTCCTAGGACACAGAAAATGTCTAGGAAAGTCACAGAGCGCCCCCAGGTGTCTGTTCACTCAGCAGGGCCTCCACTGACATTCAGCAAACCTAAATCCTTTTCTCCCAAAGTGCATTGACCTTGATGGCCACTGTATTCTTCTTCAGCTTTTGAGACCACCTCACCCTCAATTTTCCACAGGAAGCTGCCTCCTATTTTGTTGAGAAAACTGCAGGAGCTTCTTCATTCACTGTCTCATATCAAAGTTGCTTTATCAGCATCATACCCCTTCCTTCAACGTAAAACTGTCTACCTTCTTTCCAGATCCCCTCCACTCTCATTTCCTGTGGACAGTTGCCTAAATTATTTCTTTTCATTCTAGCATCTCCAAACTATTGTTCCCGAGTAGGTTCTTTTCTCTTGATTTCACATATTCCAGAAGTCTACTCTGGTCTGAGACTATTATCTCTGCATGGGCTCCCTTGGGCTTCTGTTTTCTCTTTTATTTCTATGCCAGGCTTGCTGTAGTGCTTGGTATTCAAACCCTTATTTTTCTTTGTTAATCACCTACTCAGTTGCTTAACTCATTCAGCTTCTGTCTTCACCACGCTAATGGAACTGTTTCTCGTTACTATTCCTGAGGTCCAGTTCCAGCTATCAGTGTCTTCAACTTCACCACATGACAATATTGGCTTTTTTTTTTTTTTACAGTGCTAGGTCCCTTTGCTTCTTGATTTTTTTAAAAAAAATTTTTTAGTATCCTTTGCTCAATTTCTTTCCTACCACCAAACTGTGGACCTACCTTTAGAGGTTTATCCTTTGTCCTCTTCACTTTCCATCCTATACTCTCTCCCTTGAAGATCTCACCCCTTGCATGACTCTGTCCTCTGGCTTTGCATAGAAGGCTCTTGCACATAATTCTACAGTGTGGATTTCTCATTTTGGGATGCTTCCCTTTAGTTACTCTGGCATCATCTCAAACTCAGGAACAAAATCAAAACTACATCTTCAAAATGTCTACTATTTTATTATAAATACTAGAGGCCTAGTGCATGAATTTGTGCATGGGTGGGGTCTGGCCAGCTAATGCAATAGGACTGATTGGGCTGGCAGGGGGAGGGGCCACAGGCGATTGGTGGGCTGGCCCCACTCCCTGGTGGAACTCCAGTCAAACTCCTGGTCAAGGGGACAATTTGCATATTACCCTTTTATTATATAGGATTTGAAATTTGTGATCTGAGAAGATGGGAAGAAGGTCTAGCACAGTCCTTTTTAATTTTGATTGTTGCAAATAAAAGTGGAAATGTGTGTGTGTGTGTGTGTGTGTGTGTGCGCGCGCACGAGCACTTGCACATTTGCATGTGCATGTGTGTTGGGTACATTTCTTAGGCCAAGTCAAAATTAATTTTTATTGACACAGCATTCTTCCTGAAAATTCTTTGTTGATCATATTATTTTCTCAAAACAACAGCTGTATTTGTGTAAGAAAAGGCTCAATGTCCTGATTGCTCACTGGGAATTTCTGGTTATATAAGATGAAAATCACATGCACTAAGTTTATTGATATATCATCAGATTACTTCATTGAACTATCAGTACAACATTAATTATAAATACATTTTAATATGCTTTTTATGAATAATTTTATGAAATGTATAAGGGTAACAGAAAAATACAATCACTTGAGATATTTCAGTGTGAATGAATGTGTAACTGGTACACATACACTCTTTTCTCTTGCTATATTTCCTCCTGGAAGTCTGCCTCACATTGCCAGGCTCTTTCACCATGAAGGTAACATAAGCTCTGTAAATGCTGTAGAATGCTGAAACCCAGACTCCATTCTGAGAGTTCGGAATGTTACAGAAGAAACAAACCTTTCCAGGGGAAGGCAGAAGCAGTTCAAAGCCTGAAGACTCATCTCAACAGTGCAGTGTATTTGCTTTGGAAGAAGGCTTAGCATATTCCAGGAATATTCTAGAAATTAAAAGTTCTCCTGGAATACTCTAGAAACTGAAAGATCTCCTATACAACATGAAAGTAACTATTTATTTTTTTCAATATCTTCATCTGTCTCCCTGTAAAACAAAAATGGGACACTTTGAGAACTTATAATGAAAACATAATACAAAACTTTCTATATTATTTAATGATAATAGTATTTTTAATTGTTCGTGCAATTTTCCCAGAAGAGAAAGTGCTTTAAAACAAACATACTCATTTTTTCATTTGTTTAATATTTGGTTGGAGGGGACATAGTGACACAGTGACCTCCCTCCTAGCTCTGCAAATAATGTGCCATGTAATTAATTCTTATAAAAGACAAACAGCAATGTGCCCCTTACAGAGGCTCAGAGAAAATGTGTGGGGGCTTAAAAAGGAAAAGACTGTTCCCAGCCTGGGATAGAAGAGGTGTTGGCATTTGATCTAGGTCTCGCAGAAGCATTTTAAAAATATATTTTAATTGATTTTATAGAGAAAGGAAGAGGGAGAGATAGAAACATAAATGATGAGAGAGAATCACTGATCGACTGCCTCCTGCACGCCCCCTACTTGAGATCGAGCCCACAACTCAAGCATGTGCCTCCATAGGTAGATGCTCAACCACTGACCCATACTGGCCAAACTAGAAGTATGTTACATAAAAACATATTTATTCTTAATAAAAATGCCACAAAGGACAGAGAAATAAATTGTATGGAAAAACTAAACTTCAGAGAGATGGAATGCCTTGCCCTCATCATATAAGAGCTCTGTGAGCACAGGGTGGCCTGGCCACAGTGCCTTTGCTCTTCTCATGACACTGTGATGCTTTGGACAAAAATAGAGGGGGTGAAAAGGTGAGGTATGGGGCTTCTACTGCTACTGCCGAGGACTGCTGGCCCCTGAGTCAGGATCCCACCTTGTTCTCAAATGAGTTAACTTCAGTGTTGCTTATTTCCCCTCTAAAAACAGGTGTCCATGGTGTGGAATGTTGGGTTTCTCTAGTCTGGACCTGGAGTAGGCAGGGAATTCTGCCAGGTGGGGACCACATCTTTCTCACATTCGCTTAGAAACAGCTCCAGTTGGTAGCTTTCAGCAGCAAATCATTACCCGAAAGACAGGGACGCACATCTGGGGAGCTGGGACATACAGAGCCAGCAGGGGAAGAGGGTGCTAACCCCCACCCAATTGCATACACAGAAATGGAGAGAGAGACAGAACTCATGTGAACATCCACTGGGTTGTAAATGTCACCTGTCTTCCTTGGGAGAGGCCCAGACAATGCAGCTACTGACATGATTAATGAGCCGCTGGACCGCACCTGGCAGAGAGGGACTCTGGCTGGGGAGGTGGGAGCGCGAGGAACTTCCCTTTTTCTCTGTCAGACACCCAGTGCTGTGTTGGGGTGACTGCCCCGGTTTCTGTGGAGTAGATAAGCCAGTCCTCATGTGTCTGTCAGGGAGTAAGAAAAGAAAGAACCCAGCATAGACTTAGATCTGGGGCCACGGGCCATGGGAGGATGGGAGGTGCTGCACAGAATTAACTGTCCAAAGGTAAATGCATCCCCTGTCCCTGGCCAACCTCATTTGCACATCCTGTAGTTCCATAGCGCAGAGGAATAAAGCAAAAGTGAATTATGAACTGCCCATATTTAGAAAAAGGAACAGATTTCTGAGGTCCTGTGAGGTTCTGCTGGCCCTTTGCTTCTCTTTCCCATGCAGAGCGGGTGCATTCTCTGTCCCCTGTTCCTCTCTTTCATGCTCTTTGTCTGGGACATGAGAGCTTCAGGGGATTTAGGGCTGATCAACTCTGTCTGCCCTGCTCATGTCCACCTGGTCCTGGGCCTTGGAGGAAGAGTGATCAGGGAAGGAACTGGGAGAAGTAAGGATGTCACTCCCCCTGATTAGGACGCCAAAAGGGATCTGGGCAAGTCACAGCATCAATTTTTTCTTTTTGTTTTACCCTTATGAACCTATTTCATAAACTCACATAAATTTGCAGTTATCTGTACAGTTGTTCCTTGCCACTTTGTAATAATAGTAAAAATAAATAGCCTACTTGGCCATCAGAAGGTGGCAGTATGCATTCACCTTGGGCACATTAAGACACTGGCTAGTGGCTATTAAAACGGTATGAATCTGTGTGTATTAACATAGAGCTCTGTGTAACATGCATAGAAACAAGTTGCAGAATAGTTGCATAGAATGATCCTACTAGATTACAAGATACTTAATATCTTTCGAGTCAGGGACACTTTTGAACACCTGATAAAATATGAACCCTCGCTCAAAAAAAACACACAAAAAACACAAGTTAATTTCTTACTAAAGCTTTCCAAAGCAGGTCTTATGCTACCATATTTACACAACAGACACTTAAGAGTTACACCTAAGTGCCTTGTACTAGAGTTAATGGAATCCATGCTGTTTGGACCCTTAAATAACTCTCACTAACCTGCTTACGCCCAACTGCCCATCCCTTGTAGGGAGCAGAGCCTAACTCTAAGCACAATAATTAGAATGGTTTTTTGTCACTTCTTCCCTCCTCCCCCAACCCCAATCTTCAGTTCCTTTTCTCCCAGGACTTGAACGTTAGACTGAAGCATTTTCCAAGACCTCCCTGCAAGGTAGGGCAGAGGCAAGCCTATTGTTTCCTGCTTCCAGGGTCACAGGGACAACTAAGACCCAGTGACCCCATGATGACCACAGGCTGCCCAAGACAGGCCCCCGTTACAGGTCCCAGCTGGGCTCACTCCCAGAAGCCCAGAAACGAAGGCCTTGGCGCCCCTCTGCCCAGGGCCCCGGTAGGATTACGGCTGAGTGTCCCCAAAAGAAAGGGGAGAACAATCAACAGGCTCAGTGAGGCCAGCGTGTCCCCGCGGTGGGTCCCGGGCTGCTGCTGCGCTGAGCTTGCTGGAAAGAATGGGGCTTATTATGTGTGGGGCCCAGGAGCGGGGAGGGCCAGCGAGGTGTTAAGTAGAGAAAATGGTTGAAATTCAAGTCGCCCCGATGCTGGCAGCCCGGCGCCTGCTGTTAGACAGTCCGATGAACTCTGATAAACCCGAAGGCACTTTCCCCACTCGGGCCTGATCCGCCAGGGGAAACTCTAGCACCCCGTGGAGAGGGAGGGCGCCGGGAGGGTGCGGGCAGAGCGGCTGGGGCAGCCTGGGAGGGGCTGTCTGCACTTCCAGAGGGGCTGGCAGAGGCCAGTGAGGTAATGGGACCTGCAGGAGAAGGAGCAAAGCTGGGAGGGGCCCTGCTGCTGGGACGCAGCAGGTGAGAGGAAGAGGGAGGGAGCCAGGCAGCAGGAGGGCCCAAGTCCCTCAGTGCTGTGCATGAACCCGCGGCTGGGCATGGAGGCCCCTTCTCAACCTCCTAGACAAGCTGGTGAGAAGCCCTTCCCTTGGCAGAGCGCCAGCCAGCCTAACAAACAGCCTGCGTCTCAGGCATTAATGGATGGTCTGTTTTTTGAGTTGGCTTCTGAAGCATTGAGCCTGCAGGCTCTAGGGTTTAGGGGAAGTGCCTCTTCGTGGGAAGTGCCATCATGGCTTACCTGGAAGTGAAGAGTGCGGTTCCCTGGTCCGTGTGCCAGAGAGAGTGAGGATGTGCCTCTCCTAGGAACAGGCATGAATGCTGCACCCCCGCACCGAGGGCCGTGGGAGACACTCTGTCCCCACACACTGTTCCAGGTGCTGCCACTGCCAGCGAGAGAGCCAGAAAGCGCGATTCCCAGATAGCGTGAGCCACTCTTTGTCTGCTAATCAGCAAGGAGGAAACGGATCCAGGCTGACCCTACTGAAATCCGGAAAGTGGCTGGGGAGGGCAGCCGGACCCCTGCCACTGGTGCCTAATGTGGGGTCCACCTGGCCTCCTCCTTTCCAATGATAAACCATGACCCTGAACCTTGTCTTCGCTTTGGTCGGACAGTTGGGGTTTTGATGCTTCCATGAAATCCCTGCTTGTCTTTCGGTGTTTTTTTGTTGTTGTTGTTGTTGTTTGTTTTGTTTTTCCATTTGTTTGTTTTTGTTTCTCATATGTAGCACTGAGATGTGCTGCTTTCTCTGGCTGTCATAACAAATACAGATGGGGTGGCTTACAAAAGACTTTTACTTCTCACAGTTCTGAGGCTGGAAATGCAAGATCAAGGTACTGATCAATTTAGGTCCTGGTGAACACCTTCTCACTGTGTGGTCACATTGGGAGAGAGAGAGGAGAGAGAGAAGAGCCTTTTAGTGTCTCTTCTTATAAGGACTCTAATGTCATTGATTCAGGGCTCTGCACTATGACCACATTTAACCTTAACTCCCTGTTACTTAAAATATAGTCACATTAGGGGTCCCAAGCATGGGGTCTGCTTGGTTTTCTCAGCTCTGCAAGAAGACTACCGGTGAGCAATAAATGTTTTAAAAGCTACAACCCAGTTAGTTAAGTGGGGAGGGAAGCTTTACACACTCCTAGGTCAATAACAGCTTCCTCCTGGGGCGTGAGCATTAAGTGACTTGGCTTCATGGGCACAGCTTTGAGTTCAGCTCAGGCTGCTCCCGGGCATGGGGCCCACTTGGAAGTAGGAAACTGAACTTCAGGGACTTTTATTGTCTGGAAGTGATTGTCTCAATCACCACTTTTTAGGAGAGGAAATTGAGGCCCACAGAAGTAGAGTAGCATAAGCTAGTCACAGAGCTCATTGGGGCAGGACTTGAACTTGGGACTCCCAACATTAGTCCAGGCTTTATCTGATTTGGGGGGACCATGGTCTTCTTTGATGGGTAATCATTCCTGCTGGGGGATGGTGAATTGAAATCCTAGGCATTATGGAGCCTTCTCCAACTCCCTCTGGATTCCACATGGAAGCCCTCTAGTGTCCATTAGACAGAATCACACCCAGCAAAATGGGCACCTTGCTCAGGAATGTGGGAGGCAAAATTGGTGCCATATGTCTGAAGGGCACCTTGGCAGTAAGTATCATCTTAAACACGAAGTAGACTTCAAGGGATGCTCTCTACAAGCAGCATTAAGATGTGGGCAGAAGACTCATGGACAAAAATGTCGCCAAACTAGAAATGCCTCAGGTTTCTAATGAGAGAAGGTTGGTGACATTGATCATGGTGTATTAATATAAAGGCATTTTATTATACAAGAATATTTAATGGTATAGGAGAATATATATATATATATATATATATATATATATATATATCCATATATAAATCATAAGAAAATATGGGAAGAAATGTGGTTAATAATAATAGTGATTATCTTTGGATGTAGAGTTATACATGATTATTATTTCCTTTTTTATACTTAGTAGTATCCAAAGTTTCTGCAATGAATATATATCTAAACTTTCTATAACGAATAGAGAAGTCAAATTATAATTGCACACTTTCTGTACCTAGACACTTGACTTAACACATATTGACTAAGCTGAAGAATCATGTTCAAAGTCACATGCACTCAATACTCTTATTGCTTTGTAACTGGTAGATTGCCTGCCCCAATGAGCTCCTACCTGCATTGAAAATTGTCACTATTGTCTTTTTTTACATCTTCGTGATCAAATTGTCCACCATCCAGAACATGATGACCTCAACAACAAAAAAGGCAATAAAACATGTAGACTATTATTATTATTAGACATAGGGAATGATTTTGAATAAAACCTGAAATGAGATTGTGAAAGATGGTGAAGCATGTATCTGTCTAAGGTCTTGGTAAGAAAAGGGTGGTAAAAGATGACAAAGTGGATTCATAGTTGTGCATTCAAGGTATTTCTAGCTCTTTCTCTGATAGCCAGGCTCACTTCCAGCCCCCCGCCCCCCAGCCCCCAACCACTTGTTCCTGGTCATCTGATGATGTATCTCTGGTGAAAGGAGACTCCAGTGGCTAGGGAAATGTAAGAAAGGAATCTGGGAACAACATGTATGATTAAAGAAACTACTTGGTGAGAAGAGAAGTGATGGTGGGTATGGTGTGGACCCACAGCAGTTTGAATGAGTCAAAAATACTTGACTGTCCTAAGTAGCTAAGGGTCATTCTGCTTCTAACTGATATATTTGGGGTTGACATAAATAAAAGATTATTTTCAATTTCCTGTTCTTTGACTGAACTGAGACCATGACAGCCATCAGCCATCTTAATCTAAACTTCCCATTATACCTCCTTTATTTGGAGGCTGAATCTGAAGGACAGGAAGCATCAGAACATCAGAGCATACCAGCCACCAATATTTCTAGGCAGTTTGCAGAAAACTGGGATAGATTACGCCTCAAGGAAAATATTTTGGGGGAAAAAACAAAGTGGAACTTCTGTGTAGAACATCTAAGGTCAGACCTCAGCAATTGTACCCTCTGCCCTGGAGGTGTATGTTCAGTGGTTCTCTTATAAGGTGAAAGATAAGTTACTTTGTTGCTTTCTGGATTCCTTGGGGGAAATCCAAATCCTTGTGCTAACTTCCTTTGCCAAGAATGACACACAGTACTGTTGGCTCCGCCCCAACCTCAGATGAGGGGCTCCAAGACCAGGTTCCTGCACTGACTCTCATGCCTTGCATTTGTTCTCAGAAACCCTTTGAGATGCACTTATGTTGACAATGAAAGACACAATAAGCACCACTAGGACCAGCTCCAGCTAAGGATCTGGGATTTAGTCCAACAAAGCCTTCTGGAGCTGCGGGGGAGAGTAAGATCACCACACAATAATGAAGTAGAATCAATTTAGCATCTTGTCATGACACTGTAGCAGCCTTCTCATTGGGGAGCTGAAATCCTCTGGCCTTCTACCTGTTATCAGGAAGCATGAAGGAAAATGAGTATTAAGCTTATAGCTCACAATTATATAGGACACAGGAAGGAGTGATGCTGGGAGGCTGGTGAATTGAAATCAAGTAAAGGCAGTTATCAATTATTTGTGGCAATGAGAGCATAGAGGTAAGTTTTTTTCATCATTGTCTTTTGTTTGACTTCAATGTTTAAATTTCAGAAGGAATTCATAAGCACTAGCAATTCTAAGCAAGGATTTATGATACAAAGGTCAAGTACCACATTATTGGGCACAATTTTTCTTCTTCTTTTCATGTTTAGTTATAAGCCCTTAGAAAGTATAAACACCTGCCAAAGCCGGTTTGGCTCAGTGGATAGAGCGTAGGGCCGGCGGACTGAAAGGTCCCAGGTTTGATTCCGGTCAAGGGCATGTAACGTGGCTGTGGGCACATCCCCAGCAGGGGGTGTGCAAGAGGCAGCTGATGGATGTTTCTCTCTCATTGATGTTTCTGACTTTCTATCCCTCTCTCTTCCTCTCTGTGAAAAATCAATAAAAATATATTTAAAAAAAAAAGAAAGTATAAACACCCAAGCAAAGATGGCATACCAAGTAGGTTTGGCTAAGATACTTTTTACAACAGTTACAATACTTTCAAACAAGTATTCACTTTAGCACTGATAAACTAATGAGGATACATCTCCTCCACTAAGAAACTAACAGTGAAATTGATAATAACCAATGATAACAATCAGTCCTATCCACCCGTCTAAATCAATGTTTGAAATTGTTCATGTACTGTACAAGAATAGATGGGGTTTCTGCTAGATAGGGATAGAAGGGCTGAAATAGCACCATTAGTATTGAGACCTTGGAGCCAACATTTAAATGTTAAAATAAAATTTTTCTATTTATTTAAAAAATTTTTATTCATGTTTTGAGAGAGAGAGGAAGGGAAAAGGAGAGAGCAAGAGAAACATCAATGGGAGAGCTTAACATTGATTGGCTGCCTCCTGCATGCCCCCTACCTGGGATTCAGCCCACAACCAGCATCATGTGCCCTGACTGGAAATGGAACTGGCAACCTTTTGTTGTATGGGATGGCAGCCAACCAACTGAGCCACGCTAGCCATGGCAAAATCAAATCTTTGTTATTGTTCTTGCAGACTTAGCAAATTAAGAGTGCATGATTTTTATAATTTCCCCATCTCAGACAGCTAGGCATCGCATATCAGAGCATAAGGCAGTTCCATCAGAGCAGGAACTACTTGTAGCCATTGTAGCCAGAAGACATTGGGGGATTTTTTGTGGAAACAGTAGAGATGAAACTCTAATAACTAATGAAATAGATTTTAATGATGGAAATAAAGACATTCTAAGAACTAAAAGTACAAACAAAGTCTTGAAAGCCATGAAAGTCTCCCAGCCTCAAGAGAACTCCACCAACTTCTTATTTCTGCCCAAATACGTAGTTTGCCAAAACTGCTTCAGAGTAAAACATACTGGTTTATGTCTCCCTGGAGGGCTAGAGAAATGGCTCTAATATGAGTGGCCAAAAGTCAGAGTTGGCACATCCAATCCTTCTGTTTCCAAACCTCACCACTCTCTAAAACATCAACTCACAAAATCACCTGAAATGTCACCCACATTCCCACCATGGTCCAGCCAAGGATGAGCGGAACAAGGCTGGTGACCACCTTCACAAACCCCACGTTCAGCAGGGTCAGGAGGTCCAGGCCTTGCTTGGGGAGGCTTACCTGACCGGACAGCATGAACCCTGTGGGAACCACTGAATAGGACCCGATGACTAATTCCCACCCTTGGGCCTCCATGGAGATCACAGCGGGACATTCAGTGAGTTCAAAGCTCAGCTTGTAACTGAGACATCACTGCTTCCTGGTTCTGGAACTTCAATGATCAGTGCCACCTGGTGTCCACCACTGGCATTCCCCTTTATAGTCAGCAAAACACAGTGAAATAGAGAACAATTGTCACCCATTTGTACACCTTAAACTTACAGGGGTTCTAAGCACCTCTGACATCTGTAGTTTCCCAAATGTGATTGCTTCCCATTTCCCACAGTATTAGAATACCCCAGCAGGATGGTGCCTCAGGAACCACTTTCCCCCTGTTGCTGCTGCTGGTTGTCCCTGGGATCTGATTCAGGTGACGTCCTCACAGACCCCACAGCTCTCCACACACCTCTCTGCTTTCTGTCAAACTAGACAAGCCCCTGAGGACAGTGAGTCTTTGTCTTCGTGGCTCCAGTTTGTCGCACAGTGTCTGATACATGGAAAGCAATTAATACCCACCCAGGCGACGAAGGAACATGAGGGAGGGACCAACAGACTGAGGTGGGGCTGATTTTAACCCTGATTGTTTTTCTTTCCAGAGCTAGAGAAGCAGAGTTTGATCAACAGGATCTGCTTACTCTTGCTTGTCTCCTTTTTTCCACCTTTCTCCGACTTCCCTCTATATAATCTGCCACATAAATTATGCGTGGATTTCGTTGTTTCTCAAACAGAAGAATGCTCCCCACCATTCTTTTAGGTTTTAGACAGACATAAAAATCAATAATATGGGATCTTATTGAGAAAAAGTTATTCCTGTCGAATTCTCTTTCAATCCTCCTGATCTGGCAAAGAAAAGAGAAGGTTCCAGAACACCTTTCAAATATCTATTTTAACAAAGAAATCATGGACAACCATCACATACAAAACCATCAGCAGGCAACAATATCCCTCTATTACTGAAAAGTTGAATTATTCACACACACACACACACACACACACACACACACACACACACAAGAAATGACATTATGTGACATAATAGAGGTGCTACCTAATTCTGTAAAGGCAATCATTTTGCAAATACATACATGCATCAAACCAATATGTTATATACCTTAAACTTACACAATACTGTATGCCTGATATATTTCAATAAAAAATAAATACCATTGCAGAGTTTTATTTCCAAACCAGTAAGTTTAATCTGTTTACAGTAATGATTTAAGTTTTCTTTGCAAAGCAAACATAAAATGTACCAAGTCAGCTTAAAGCAAAGTATTAAGCAAATCACTGTAAAGGCAGTACAAGTTATGGCAAGAAAACCAGGCAAGTGGCATATGATGTATGAAGGATGTAAATTTGGGAAACACGTGGATGACCAGACATCTTTCTTCCTCTCACTACATTTCTGCACATACACCCAGACTGCCTCTCTGAGACCTGTTTGATCACTTGCGAGTAGGTGAGGAAACCTGGAGAAGGTCTAGCCAGAAGTGAGCTCAAATGGATGCTTCTCCCATCAACATCTTTTCTGCATGATATTCCTGCACTGACAAGGCAAGTCTGGGCACGACAATCAACAATTCAACCCTTAATTTGTTTTCCGGAGCTCCTCCACTTTGCAGCAAAGCCTGGAAGCCAGGCTCAGCTTGGTGGCATTTCATTCATCAAGAACCACCCCAAAGCTAACAAGCAGGCCTCTGCCTGGTCGCATGTGGCAGATCAGATATCTGGTGGCTGCCGGTCAGGACAGCATCAATACAGAAACATGTGGTGACTAAGGGTCTCAGGAAAAGAACCCGGGTGTCCATTATCCTAGGCTTTCTGAGTAATGCAATCTGAAAATCAATTCTCATTACATACAAGTGATACGAATACCTCTGACAGGTTACATCTTAAGTGATAATTAAAAGCATATTTCCTGACGCTTAGCTGCTATGAAATGCATCCCTATTTATGCCACCGAGGGGGTCTCGTGCTAAGACCCCAGGAACAGTCATTAGCTCCCCCAGGAAACCTCATAGTTCCTGGAGTGTCATTCATTATTCTAATCTGATTTACTTTGCTCAAGTGAAATAGATCCTGGCACTGGCACTCTCTCTCTGCAACTCCACCAACAATCCTTAAAAAGCAATTAACATCGTAGTAAACCAAGGAGTGAAGACAGATTGGGCATGAATGCAGTCTTCAGTGCGATGCATGGATGGAATTTATTAATCATTAATAACATCCCACTAAGTTTTATAAATCTCTCTCAATTAATGAAAAGAGACATGGCAGCTAAGACATTGAAACCTTTATTTGAGGTGTCACAGTGGAAAAAATCCTGGTGCACAGGGCTTTAAGGTGAGAGGTGAGACTGACAGGGGCCTCAGACTTCCAGAAAAGCATGAGAATTTTACAATGACTAATACTTGTTACTGATTTGGCCTCTGTTTAATTTTATCTCAAGAAGTACCTATTGGGAAAAATGGAAATGTTCACTATCTCTTTCTTCTGAATCATTAAAATATATTAATAAGGCATAGGAATAAGTGACCAGACCAAAGGAAAACCCCTCTCCCCCCCAAAAAAAATGTCCATTATATGTTGTTTTCATTTTGGGGGGGCTTCCATAACAAAGTACCACAAACTGGGTGGCTAGAAACAACAGAAATTTATTTTTAAAGGCTAGAAACCTGAAATTGAGGTGTTGGCAGGGCTATGTCTCTTAGAAGCCTCTAGAGTAGTGGTTCTCACCCTTTCTAATGCCGAAGTCCTTAAATACAGTTCCTCATGTTGTGGTGACCCCCAACCATAAAATTATTTTCGTTGCTACTCCGTAACTGTAGTTTTGCTACTGTTATGAATAGTAATGTAAATATCTGTGTTTTCCGATGGTCTTAGGCTCTCCAGCAGCGGCCCACAGGTTGAGAAGCACTAGCAGGGTCGCCTAAGACCATCGGAAAACACAAATATTTACATTACAAGTCATAACAGTAGCAAAATTACAGTTATGAAGTAGCAATGAAAATAATTTTATGGTTGGGGGCCACCACAACATGAGGAACTGTATTAAAGGGTCGCAGCATTTGAAAGGTTGAGAACCACTGCTCTGGAGTAAGGCCTCTTCTTAGTGCCTTGCAGTTTCTGGTAGCCCCACGCATTCCCTGGTTTGTGGCAGCATCACTCCCATCTCTGCTTCATATGGCCCTCTTCTCTATGTCTCTGTTCATCTTTTTATAAGAACCTGAGATATATTGGATTAAGGGCCCCCCCATTCCAATATGATCTTATCTTAACTATGTATAACTTCAATGCTTCTATTTCCGAATAAGATCACATTTTGAAGGACTGGGGGTCAGGACATCCACAGATCATTTGGAGGGGGGGGTGTAATAAACCCTTAAGACACATAGGAAGAGAGATTAGTCAATAAATGATGCTTAAATAACTGACTAACCATCACAGAAAACAACAAATTCCCTGATTCCTTACTCCTATGGTGAAAGACCAAAGGGATCTAAATATGAAAAAAAACAACAACATTAAAGTATTAGAATTATAGCAGCCAACACATAAACATAAGTGAAGTGCAGGCATGATTTAAAGTGCTGTACATCTATCAAAATGGAATCCTCACAACAATTCCGCTGTTATTTCCATTTTACAGCAGAAGAAACTGAGGCACAGAGAAGTTAAATAATGTTCCTGAGATGACACAGCTGATAAATGACATAGCTGGTATTCAAATCCTGGCAGTTGGGCTCCAGAGTCTGTCCTCTTAAATTTATTTAATACAATCTTGGAGGAAGGCAATTCCAATGTAATTTTTTTTAACTTTATACTCTAACATGGTATTTAAAAAGTTTTAGAATGGATATGTATTACTTTAAATTACTAAGAAAAGTATTGGATCTCTCTTTCCTTTGCTCTTTCTCCTCCCCACCGATGTCTTTCTCCTGCTTGTCTTCTCCCCTTCCAGGGCCTAATCAGACTGTTAATGTGCCAGAGATTTGCAAATCAAGGAATCCAAAAGTTCCTGCAATGGAATGTTGTGTTAGAACTACACCCTTATTTCTATATCCTTCTGGAATTTTCTGACTTCTTTGGTGCTAAAACAAAGTAACTGTTTATGGCTCAGTCAAGTACACATTTCCTTTCACAGTTCTGAAGACAGCTGCTTGGGCTTTTCTCCAAACCATTCTTCTCAAGCATTAAGTGCTTATGAATCAGGGGGAGGACTTTCTAAACAGTAGATTCTGATCCACTGGGAGGAGGACAACCCTGAGGTTCTGTTTCCAACAAGCTGCCAAGGGATCCAGGGCTGATTACCTGAGACCACATAGTTAGTCATAAATGACTACACCTTTTCCTTCTCCATCAGTTTACCTGAACTTCTATTTCCTTCTGAAAATCAGGATCACAGGACTTGAACTAAAAAGACCAAAAAAGACTTTTAAAAAGACCAAGGCTGAAATCCTCTCCTAAGAATCTGTCTTCCCTTTAGGCTCCTCTCAGGAGCACGCCCATGGTAAAGGAAAGTGGGGGTGGGAGTATAGTGCTTTCTTGCTCATTTTGTGGAAACTTGGCCCTCGGACGCTTCCATGTGGAGGACAGCACTCAAAGTGTGGAATTTCCCCCAAATTGGGAATGTGCCCAAAGGAGCCAGACAGCCAGAAAATGACACATCACTACACTGATAGTTTGGGTGCTTTGCTCCTTCGTTCACTTTCCAGCCTGACGTTTTACTCTTTACCAGTAAGTGTCTGCCCTGTGCCAGACACAGATTAATTCTGTTAATAACAGTGAATAAATGATGTAGGGTGTTAGGTACTCTTTTCTCCTGGATCACAAAGTGCTCTAAATATAGTGTCTTACTACCATTTACACCTATCAAGTTTAAATTAAGTTCCCATATTCCCCCCCCTTTTTTTTGAAATTGTAGAAAAGGCTAAAATCTTGGAAACCATGGACATTAACCATTGCCTGTGCCTTTGCCATTAGCTTACTGCCTCCTCCTCACCTGTGTTCACTTTCATTTTACTCTTTGCAGCTTGCCTGTAGAGACACAAGAATGCTGGCAGTTAACAGCATTCTACACACCCTGCAAACTCAGGAAACGAATAAAAAGGGAAGGAGGTGTCATGTGTTCCATACCTCTGAGCAACCCTGTATCTTCCTCTGGCTTCATCTCCTTTAGATCTCAAGCCTGTGCTCACGTATGTGCCTGGTTCTAGCCATAGTTAAACTTTTACACGCAAAAATCAAAATACCAATCCCAAAGGGTCCTTCATCACTTTCCAGCCTGACTAGCATCATTCAGGGCTCACTGTCCAAATTGGCTTTCAGAGAATGTGGGAAGGCGGTGTTGCGGAAACACTGCACATCACCATGGCAACAGCACGGGAGCAACCCCCATGTCTCCATGGTCGGCAAGATATGTGCCTCAAACATGATTGCAAAGGACCAGCCACAGTCAGAACAACCTTATTTTAGGGAGGAATTCAGCCTCCATGAGCTGAGATAATGAATGACTGCAGATTCCCAGGACCATACCTATAGATATAGTCACGGGAAACAAAGGAAAAAGAGAGCCATGGCTGATTTCAGTTCAGCCTTCACCCGAGTTTAACAAACAGTTTTGTTCTTCTATAAGGAGGAGACTTCATGTCAAACTTTCATCCTGTTCTTTGCACATGGTATTATTTAGGCAATACAGAGAAATTGTAAGATTAAATAGAGCACATTTTGATATGAAAGTAGCACATCATATTCTAAACCAGAAAGAAATGAATTTGGGGTTATCCACTCTTGGATAAGTGATGCGATTATGTCATCCCTCTACAGCTCATTCTGGTTAGAATTCATCCCAGGTCCTCAGTCCTTTTCCTCCTTGCCTCCCAGGTGTCACTGATGCTAAGCACATCCCATGGTCTGCTTCTCGTTTCTAATCTTCAAGCCCTTGGGATTGGAGGGAGGGTCTGTCTCCCCCTCTGCCGAGAAAATTACTAAAGACAGCTGGCAGCAGGGCTCCTAAGCCAAGAGATGGGAGAAGAATCCACACAAATTCCCATTGGGCTTTTCAGGTTAAGAAAGATACCTTCAATCAGTAGAGAAAACACAGCCTCATAGGTCACTGGAAATTGCCTGTGAAAAATCATAAGCATTACATTAGGTAGAGCTGGTGTACTTTGGTGGAAGATCTTTTAAACTACTTAAACAGATTAATGCCGTGATGCCCCATCATTTACCCTAACTCCAACCAGTATTCACTCGACCCCAGAGCAACTTCATCCCCACCCATTCCCAGTTTTTGGAACAACTTGAAATAGTCATTTTTTCTGCCCTTTCACCATCTGTTCTTCTCCCACACACAGAGAGAAAGTGAGGAGAGCCCAACCAGATTCCATTCATTTTGACCCTTCCAAGCTTCTTTCTCTTTTACCATCTCCAGAGTTAAATGCCTCCATTATTTCACGCTGGATTCTCAGCAATCATGAAGCTTTCTTTCCATTCCCAGAGATACAAAGCCATGGTGGCATGAAGATCAAAAAATAAAAATAAGAGAAAAAAATCTAACACTTTTTTTTGTCTTTGAAGGCCAACCCAGCAGTCAGGAGAGATGTCACATTTTTAAATAGGTTATGGGGCTGCAATTTTCTTCCATGTTGACATATTACCCATGGAGATTAACTGTACAGTGACATAATGAATGCAGATCCTAATCAAGAACCCTTTACTGAATGCCCACAGTGCAAGAGGTGCCAAGGTTTACTATCTGTATGAAAGGTAAACATACAAGAAAATTAGTTCATGACAGAAGGAGGCATTGGAGAGTTCTGTCAGTGACAGAGGGAGTAAAAGTTCAGAGAAGGGGGTGAATTTTGTGAGTAGCTAGGAAAGGCATGGAAATTGGTATGACTAAGACTTGAAAGATGATAGGATAGCCTGTGTCAAGACTTTGAGAGATGGCAGTGTGTCTAAGGATGAAAAATTTAAGGAAATGAGAATGGACTCAGGTGTCAGTGATCTTCCTGTTCCTTCTCTCCTGGAACTGTTTTTGATGAATTTATTCATTTCCTCTTTCACTATAATATGTTCAACAAAAGCTTGTGTGGATGCTTTGTGCATAGGACAACTACCCTATCACACAGGCACTAAGATGACCCATTTCACAGGCTGGAATGGAATGCAAAGAAATACACTGCACTTTCCCTTCCTCCTAGAAGCTTGCAATGTTAAATTAACACTATTGTTGAGAGAAGTTAGCTTGACATGCAGGCAGATAGGAGATTCCCAGGAGATTTCCCAGTGGAAAACAAAGGCAGGTGAAACATAGGCAGGGGTAGATACAGCAGTTTGAGCAAGCCTAATTACAGAAACTAACCATGCTGAAATAAGGGAATGATTTTGGAACAGAGTGGAAGGCATGTGAAACCAAGGGAGGACCTACAACAACAAGATGTACTGATGCATAGGAATAGAGAAAGTTCAAGTCCATTTCTGAGCAAGAACAACAAGGGAATTAATCAGGTGATGACACAGGTAGCTATAGAGCAGGCTATATATCCCTATATACCTCTAGACCAACTAGCTTCACTGGAAACCGATTATTTGGACCCCCTTCCCATACGGGGAGTTTAAATCTGCTTGCAATAAAAATTTCACACTTTGCTTAAGTCTTCTGGACCATGGAGCTCATTCTTCAGCATAGGGAGACACAACCCCGAGTAAAAACCCTCAGCTCACGGTTCTGGTTATCACTGTGACCTTAGTTCTTAGGGTTTCTCTGTCCAGAATATCATGAGGCCTATGTGTGGGGCCCGTTAAGAGCTGGGGAAGAGCTATAAACATCAGAGGGACCTAATTAGTAGAAAATACCAGCACAAACTAAAACAAGGCAGAGACAAGGAAAAAAGAGGTGAGGAAATAAACCTTACATTTAGCACATATTTCTGATAAGAAACAAGTTTAAACTAGTGGGTTAAAATAGAATTTATACCAAGTAAGCTCTAGTAAATTTTCTTGATTTTTTAATAATGCATAAATAGTACATTTTCTGGTCTGGCGATAAATAAAGAATGCCTACCAAACCACAAGAAAGACTGCGCTGGAATTTTCAGCCGCTCAGAGACCTCTTATTGCACCCTTGTGGGACTGTTTGAGAAATATTAAAATAGAGGGAGTATATTGGAGTATAATTTGTCTATATACCTCAAAGATTAAATGAGAATAAGTTTAAATTAGCCTTTGGCATCTTTCACAACCCACTTGAGGTAGCTCACATAGGATGTCATAAAACAAGGCAGAGAAAGCCATAAGGGTGAGTGATAGTGTTGGAGTTATGGAATGTAGGCTGCAACAGAACAGAACCTATGGAATGGAAGCTACGGAACAGAGGGGATCAAAACGAGTGAGTGAGGAGAGTGAGCTTGCTGCTTCCAGGACTAATCACTGTGCTCCACAGAACAAGTCATTCAAAGTGCCTGACCTTTCATTTTCTTCACCTGAAAAACAATGAAGACCAAAGACTACAAGAGATATGACAATATTTCAAAATATGAAACACCATACAAAGTGAATGATTATTAGTTATGTGCTTTAATTAGTGCTTGATTAACCTGAAGCACTGCTCAATGATCAAGTCAGAAGCTTTGAGAGTTGATCTGGTCAATTCTAGTGGGAGGACCTGTGGTCTTCTCTCCAACAAAAGGCATTTGGCTGAAATTTTGAGAGAAACTAAAGAAGTTGGCCACATTATATTAATTTGCGGAAATTGATGTAAATGAGGACACGTCTACATTATTTGTTAGGAAAGACAGAAGCTTAAAACCATTTGTTTCAGGAACTTGTGAACATCCATGAACTAAGACTAGAACAATCTTTTTTGTCCTATACTGGAGATATTTTCCCTCCATATCTAAGACAAAACTTAAATTGGTCACCTTGCACTAAAGCCAACAACAGTATCAGCAATGCTTTATATTTGGTTTCCAAAAATACTTGTACATAAACCTAGAAGTGTTATTCTGATTTCATGAGGATGTCTTCATAGACACTAGCAGATTCTGCAGTCTAACTCATACACATCTATTCCAGCCTCCTTCTGGGATGCCTGCCTGTACTTCAGAGACTAGTGTGGAGACATGTGTTCGACTCTCCTGAAACTGAGCAGATGATTGTTAATTTTATTTATCAACTTGGCATAGCCACATCAGTGCCCAGATATATGGCCAAACATTATTCTCAATGCTTTTGTGAGCATGTTTTAACATTTAAATTGATGGGCTTTGAATAAAGCAGATTGCTCTCTATAATGTGAGTGGGCTTCATCCAATCACTTGAAGGCATACATATAACCAAAAACTGACCCTCCTCCTGGCAAAGGGAATTCTGCCAGCACATGGGCTCTGGACTTCATCTGCAATACCAGCTCTTCCTGGATCTCCAGATTGCCAACCCACCCTGCACATGTTGGGCTTGCCAAGCCTCCATAATCACGTGAGCTAATTTCTTAATGTAAATCTCTGACTATATGTGCAAATCCTATTGGTTCTGTTTCTTTGGAGAACTCTGACAAATGCAGGGCATCTAAACGAAACTTTTGTTCCACCAAACGGAAGCAATTGCTCAGGACTTGTTTTCCTAACTAATGCAGAGGGACAGAAGAGGTGCCAAGGTGTGTGTTGTGCTGTGCGGACAAGGCAAAAACCTGGTCTCCGAGACCTGCAGGTGCAATGGCAGGTAGCTTCTGACGATGGCAGAATCACAGCTCCTTGGTGGCCCATTTCTGCAGTGTGACTTTGGGAGCAGTTTCAGGAAACTCAGCCTCCATTTTCCTCCATTTTTTGGTCTTACCAATGATTCTGGGAGTCATTTAGTGTCCTGTAACAAATCCTTCTTTGCTTAAAGTAACCAGAGCAGGTTCTGCTCTTCGCAAGTGAACCTACATGGATCACTTTAGCTCCTGAAACTCCTGTTGTTCAGAGAACACAAGAGTAGTGGTGATCCTACAAAGCACCTTCTATGAAGGTCCACAGTGAGAAGGAAATTGAGCTGAAGAATGCCACAGCACTGTCCCTTTCTGTGATGCAAAGACTAAATCCGCCCACGCTGGAGTTCACCTTCAAACACCAACAGGAATAATCACAACATTCCACATCCAGGGCCCTGATTTCATGCCAGACTAGAGAAGTAGGATTCCCATGGTGGCATCCACCATAGAACTCTTTGGGTCATTAAGCAAAGAGGAAAGGGAAGAGAAGCTAAAGTGACATCTGTAGGCTGTGCCCATCAAAATAGAACCATGGATGGCTCTTCATAACAGGAGATGTGACTTCTCTTTCACTCTGGAAAACATCCAAGGCTTTATATAGTGGCCAGTCTGTAATAGCAATCCAATTTTATTTAAATGACCCAGTCTTTTCTCACAGTTCGTCATTTCTACTTGGGTGCCATCAGATCTATAAAAGGAAGGCATGTTCTCTGCCCTTTAGGAGAGAATACTCTGCAAAGTAATAAGGATTTCGGGAGGCCACAATTTTATTTTCTTCTACCATTTTACTCACTATGCCATGTTTTCAAAGCTTCTTACAATAGAAAGAAGATTAATCAAACCTGTATTACTTATTTGTGTTCCATTGGAACTTACTTCAAACCCAGCGCTATTGGCTTCTCTGGATAATAAAGAGAGCTTTTCTTTCTTAAATCTTTAATAGTTCACTTTCTTTAACCTGAGGTTTCTCAACTGTACTATTAATATTTTGGGGCATAGAGTTCTTTGCTGTGAAGAGAAATCGTATCAAAATCTGAGTCTGAGCATGTCACCACTCCATTCAGAACAATTTCTACAAGGCCACCATAGATTGACTCCTTCTCCCCTTTTTCTTTATTCTTGCATCAAATTGCATCCTCTGCTCCGGTCACTATCTGCTTCTTAGCCCCTCCTCCACCTTCAGATCCAGTGCTCCCCTCCCCTCATCACATGGCTCACAGCACCCACCACCCTTCTCCTTCACAGCACTCCTCTTGGATACAGCGTTACATTTGCTCACCAGGATTCTTTAACATCTTTCTTCCGCACTGAAGTGTGAGCTCCATGAAAACCAGGGCTGGCTTTTCTCCTCCTTTGAGCCCAGCGCAGTGCCTGCCTCAGAGTAGGTACAAAATAGAGATTTGTTGAATGAGCAAGTGAACGAGAAAATGAATTTAAAAGGGATGAGTACTGAGTAACTGATTGTAATTAGAAGTAAACAGGAAAGGATGGGCCTCGCATGCCGCAGGACAGGAGAATCAGAAGGATGTGTTTTTTACAAAGCGAAGAGTAAAGACTAATTAATTTCTGTATGTCTCAAACCCAGCACAGTGTCTGATACAGAGTTGTCTGTAGCAATCAATATCTGTTGTATCAAATGCTATTGTACGAGCCTGTCTGATTTCTGACAACCACTGTATCTCCAATAGCTTTCAAAGACACCGACCAATCCATTTTCACAGGTCAAAGGCAAAATGCACTGCAGCATAACCAGTGAAAACGGATTGAGCTGTTCTTCAAAGGCACGTTCATTTAATATAAAATGCTGTTAGTCAAATAAGGTCTGAAGAAGCACAAACGCTTATCATTATGACATCAGGTTTCCCTACTTAAAAAGCCATGCTGGCAAAAGGAAGACAATACCAATGATAGACTCACTTAGCACTGCTCCTTGCTAGTTAGAGCTGTGTAACAATTAGTGACAATTAAATATGTATTTACTTACATGCAGAATTCAATTAATTTTGGTTATAATGGCAAGGCCATGTTTTAGAGATAGAGTCTTTATGAAGTCAGGTCTCATAGAACTGAGAAATAGGTTTCTTTAAATACTATAGTTTCATCATAAGTGACACTGACCTGTTCTATGTCATACAGTTTCAAATACATTCAATTCGATGCCATTCACATAGGCAAACATTTAGAAATAAATGAGATGGGCATCAAATATATCTTATAGTTCTTTATATATTACTAGAGGCCCAGTGCACAAAATTCATGCACTGGACAGGGGGGTGTCCCTCAGCCCAGCCTGCACCCTCTCCAATCTGGGACTGCTTGGGGGATGTCCAACTGCTGGTTTAGGCCCTGGGGAATCAGGACTAAAGCGTCAGTCAGACATTCCTCTCACAATCCGGGACTGCTGGCTCCCAACTGCTCACCTGCCTGCCTGCCTGATTGCCCCTAACCGCTTCTGCCTGCCAGCCTGATTACCCCCTAACTGCTTCCCTGCCAGACTGATCAACATCTAACTGCTCTCCTGCCAGCCTGATTGCCCCCAACTGCCCTCCCCTGCAGGCCTGGTCAACCCTAACTGCCCTCCCCTATAGGCCTGGTCACCCCCAACTGCACTCCCTTGCCAGCCTGGTCACTCCTAACTGCCCTCCCTTTCTGGCCTGGTCACCACTAACTGCCCTCTCTTGCTGGCCATCTTGTAGTGGCCATCTTGTGACTGCATGGGGGCAGCCATCTTGTGACCACATGGGATGGCCATCTTGTGTGAGGACATGATGGTCAATTTGCATATCATATATTTATTATATAGGATGGTGTTTGTCATAGTGACTTCAATGGAATAATTAAATTACAACACTTATATTTTATTTATTTTTATAATAATTCATAAGTAATTATGCCATCTTATTTTTGCAAAATAGAAAATAATAGAGATTTTAATAAATGTCCTCAGACAGATTGTCAAGAGAGTGAATAAAGTAGGAATCTAGACACATCCACATACCTGATCAATTGCATTTTAAAAAATAAGCCAAAGTTAAAGAAAATCAGTATTTCTGAAATAATTTAGTGCTTTTTGGATAAATGTTAGGTTTATCTTATTTGACTTTCATGTGTGGTCAGGAATAAGAGCAACTTACTTTGTGATAGTTGTCATTTTATAAACTAAGAAAAAATAACCTTAACATAGGCCATGTTTGGAATATTCAAAAGCAAAAAGCAATGTGATTACAAGCCATCACTGGAGGAAAACTCTCTGGAAACTGGTAAAATCTTATCATATTCTTTAGTTTCTTATTAAAATGGTCACATCAGAACAGATTCTCCACCATGTTTTTCTTCCTCTGGTTCCACTAGAAGGGAAGAAAAGAGCCTGACCAGAATTCCACCACAGTGTTTTCAGATTCATCAAGGTGGAAAAAGTCACAGACAAGGGTGTAAAAAAGAAAGACTGAACCGGTACCCTATGACTGTGTCCCCCTTTTCCTTATTGTTATTAATCACAAGCCAAAACCTTTGAAGCAATCTCCATTTCCTCCCCAGGGGGCACTGGCATAACCTCCCTGTTGCTGAGGGCCTCCTTGGGGCCTGATCCATTTCAGTAAAAATATTTGAAGCATGTGGCATTGTAATCAAGTGAGCTTATTGTATCTAAACCAATCCATAAAACAACAAATCTGTTGTTGGGGGATCCTTTTTACACAGCAGAAGGGCTAGGTGGACCTGGTCTTAATTAATCATTCTTATTTTTAAAGTGGCTTATGGAGAAGTATGCAGACCTTAGGGATGCATAAATCACTGGATGCATCTATAACCGCCAGAGAAGTCTGTAAGAGCATTTCCTAACGTGAGCTCAAGTTGAATATTTTAAATCTGAACAAAAGGGCCCAAACTCTATCAGTTATGTCCTCCCATCTAAGGAGCCCATCTTCCCGTCACAGTCAGCTGCCCAGCGGAGCGCTCTTAGCTCAAGAACAATGTTCATGGGATGATGTTAGAACCGGACCTCCAGGATTCTGGCGATGGAGATACATGCAGTGTTCCATGGAGGACTCAAAGACAGAATAAGTGCTGTATTTCTGGCTTTGCCCCTAAATTCTTACTCTGCTCTGTTGCTGCCATCTACAGAGAAAGGTCTTATTGCTCCCATGTACCTGTCCACTCCTTCCGTGGATGGAGCTAGTGTCTGTCCCCACACTTCCACCTTCCTGCAAGCCCTGGTTAAATCATCTCAGGCTAGAGGAGGGAGCTATAATTCACTTTACCAAAAACATGCAAACGGCTCACCTGGTAATAGGATTTGTCTATGAAGTAATCTAATACTTTATTCCTCCTTTTCTTTGGATTACCTTTATAATTATGAAAAATGGAGTATAAGGTCTCGCTAACATCTATGTACTTATCCATCCAGCCAGCCACCATCTAGCTAGCCATTCATCTACCTAATCTATCAGTCATATCTATCTACCTATCTACCTATCTGTCTCTATCATCTTTCTGGTTAAATAAAATGAACACAATTACTTTACTCTTCCCAGAAGACTTAGGCTGGAAAACTCCACCCTATTGTGCAGGCTTATGTACACTCACCCTCATTCTCACAGCCTTCCCTCCTCCTTCAACTTAACAAATGGAATGCATTTTGAAAAGCAACCTAAATGAGTGCTTTTAGACAACATTGGCCAAAGTCTGCCAAATGAATGTAACAAATATTCTAACAGGCAGGAGGGGCCTGTGGCATGGGACAAACCTAATGTTTGTGGAGGCCACACAAGAATGGGGGTGGGTGGCACGTTTGCCTGAATTTGTCTGAGGCACCTTCCTGAGGAGCTAAGAGGCATCGCCATCATAATGTTGATATTAATGCAAGTGGACATGCCACAGGGTGGTCTGGGAAGAGCTGTCAGCGGACATTGCATCAGCCTGACAGCTTAGCGGGAGGGAGCACCCCTTCCTCAGCCTCCGTTCCCCCTGCCACCCACTTCCAGATGAGAGGTGGTCATAGGAAACGAGGGATCTGGCCAATCAGAGTCCCCCCAAGGACAAGCATAGTTCTTTGTGGGCCTGAAATAATCAATCCCTACATATTCCCATCAACACACACACACACACACACACACACACACACACACACACACTGGCCAGATTATTATGATCTCTGAATGCATAATAATCTGGCCACTCATTATATATATTAGAGGCCTGGTTCATGAATTTGTGCATGGGTGGAATCTGGCCAGCCTAGGCAGGAGGAGGGTACATGGCTGGCCTGCCTGCTGGTCGAACTCCTGGTCAGGGGGACATTTTGCATATTATTAGCCTTTTATTATACAGGATATACATTGAGAGGCCAGATTATTATGAGTTCAGAGATCATAATAATCTGGCCACTCAGTACATATACAATTTTAGAACAAACTTTGAAAAGTAAAAGAAAAAAATATAAGAGAAAGAAAGTGGTGGACAGTTCTGATCAGAGATCACAAAATGAGTTAAAAGGCAAGAGCCTGATGAGAGAAAGGGGACAAAGGGAGCCCCTAGAGAAATGGAGATCTCACAGGTGACCGAGGGTCGGGCAGGGGGAGGACAGAGGGTGGCTTTCTCTCCTGGCGCAGCTGCCGCGCACCTCCACGTGGAAATGCAGCTTCATTGCACCCACCGGGCCCTCAGACCAAGGAAAGGCATTGAAACTCGAGCACTGTTCACAAGACGTGGCATCAAATGCTTCTGAGTGGCTTTATGACTTCCAGATGCCGGAGTCTCCTCCACGCTCTGCTCTGCACTCACTCTGGGAGCAAACACCCAGCATGGCCACATCCTCGTTGCCTGAGGAGCAGTGATGGAAAAGAAAGCCCATAGACTCCAGACACACTCTCCAGGCAACAGCAGCATTTATCGGAATTTTTTGAGTTTTTTTCATGGAATCGTATATTTGTTCCTTGATGCCTTCTGTCCACCTCTAGAAAAATCATTGTCTGGGCTTTTATCAAAATCCCCTCACATCTGTTGCTTCCCTGAAGCAAGCTGAGCCTTGTCTCTAGAAGAGTGGGACCTTCATAGGCATTTTGTACTCAAAGGGATCCTTATTTTATTTCTTCTTTCATCGGCAAGTTATTTCTAAGGAAATCTTGCCCCCTAGCTTTCAGGTCCCAAAATTGAGTTCAAAGCAGGGGAAGAGTTGCATACTGGCAGATAAACGGATGGATGTCTCCATCTAGTGGATTGTTTCTGTACTGCACACTGAAGCAAAGAAAATGTAGAGAACGTTGACACACCTGGACATATTTTTTCACTATCAGTATATTTCCTGTCTCTGTAGTTAAGATACCTTTTGTTGCATCATCTATATGTACATCTTCTATACATATAAGTATAATCAGGACTCAGTGCAGCTCATTGTTATTTATTAAGATGACAATATATCTCTAATAGATTTAATTTTTTTTTATTGATTTCAGAGAGGAAGAGAGAGGGAGAGAGAGAAATATCAATGATGAGAGAGAATCATTGATCAGTTGCCTCCTGTATGTCCCCCACTGGGAATTGAGCTTGTAACCCTGGCATGTGCCGTGACCAGAAATGGAACTATGACCTTCTGATTCGTAGGTTTATGCTCAATCACTGAGCTACGGTGCCCAGGCTCTAATAGATTTTTAAAAATCATTAATTTTTTATAAAATTATAAAATAGCCAATAGTTGTCTTCCCAGTAATTGCCACTGGGGATATGGGAGGCCAGAGAGCACTGAGAGGGTGCACAGGTCTGACATGGGCACACATTAGTGAATCTACCTAGCGACTGCTGGTTCAGCAGGAACCCACAAGGACAGCTGTGGCTTGGGATTGCCAGGCTGGGTCTGAAGTGGTACAAAGTTGAGCAGGTAGCTGCTGAGAGATGTTTCACCTGGCTGCTGTTTACCTGGTTCAATCATCTACTAACTGTTCATTGTTTTCTTTTACTGAATAAAGAATGTGTCTCATCCTCAAGCATAAAAGTTCACTGCAGGAGTTGAAAAAATGCAATCACATTATAACCTAGATGGGAAGGGACAGTGAGAATGAGTCTTAGGGAAAGGCCATTTCCAGATGTCAAAGACCCTTGATTTTATCCTCACCCATAAGTGACTGCAACGCCCCCTTTTCAAATTTCCCTTGAACTTTGGAAACAGAGGTGCTCAGATAACTTTGTTGAAATTCTAGTGTGTTTTTTTTAATCTTGTTTCCAGCTTTACACAGATGGCCTCATTTTTGTCATTAATAAATTTAAAACTCTATAACAATGTGAATGTACCCAACACTACTGAGCAACACACTTAACAATGGTTAAATGGTAAATTTTATAATGTGTTGTTTTGAAGCACAATTTTTGGAATTCTGTATCTACTAACATATGGAAACTTTAAAATTTTTATGAAAAAAAAATCTTACATGTGAAGAACAGAAAGTTCTGAATCTAAGCAACAAAGTGAACTTGTCCTTGTCCCATCTCCCCTTTACTTCACACACTCTTCGGGTTGGAAATATATAGAATAATTAAACCCAGCAGTCTTTGATTTGTATGTAGCAGGAAGCCCAGAACAAAGCTGTGTGCCTTGTTGACCCACCTGTTTCTCAGGCTCCCCAGGGTGAGTTGGGCAGAGACTGCTTTCCAGAGGAGCCTAAGCATCTCTGCAATCCTGTCCCCTCAGATGTTCTCTGGATCTATTGGCTGCCCCCTTCTCACCATTTAGGTCTTGAATCAAAAGTCATCTCTGCAAAGAGAGCTTCTTTGACTCCTTACCCAGCATGGATCACCCTTCACGCACCACGCTGTGCAACTCTCCGCCACAGTATCGTGTTTCATTGTCTTCGCAGCATTTAATCACAATCTGCAATTATCTTTGTATTTATTGTCAGGCTATCCATACTGGAAAAAGCTGAGATCCTGTCCACCATGGTCCCCACTGCACCCCCACTCCTGAGGATGCTGCCTCAACTTCACACATTGCCGGTAGGGAGCAAAAAAGGAAAGTGACCTCCCTGAAATACAAATGCACTGGTCTTTGATCTGGTATTCCCACTTCTGGGCATCTATTCTACAAATTCCATCGCACAAGTACAATAGTATGTACATAAGTGTATTCACTGAGGTATTGTATTACAGTAACAAAAGATTAGGAAGAATCCATGCTCAACAATAGAAAAAGACTCAAGTAAACTCTGGTACATATGGTAATGGAACACTATACAGATGCTATGGAGAGATCCAGGTATAAAAATAGCAATATATAGGGTGCTTCCTTATATATTTATATTTGCTTATAAATAAAAAACAAAGTAGCAATGGCTACTAGCAGGGGGAGGCTTCTCTCTCTCTCTCTCTCTCTCTCTCTCTCTCTCTCTCTCTCTCTCTGTGTGTGTGTGCGTGAGTATATATATATATATAAAATTTTGAACTTTAAGTTGTGTAAATATACTATATATAAAAAAATGAGTAGCACCTGGCACATGGCAGGTGCTCAGCTAATTATTTTAAAAAAGAGAATAGATTAATGACTGAACATATGAATTTGATAAGACAAATGACTAGACATGTTTAGGCCTCTAGGGTAGCCCACTGTTAGAATTACAACTTTACTGGACCTAGAGCAATGAGGGTAACTCATTATTCAGTGTTCTGGAGAGTGTCCTTAATGGAGGATCTTATAAAAGGGGTAATAAAAGGCGTCTAAGTCCACACCTGTGGGTGAGAATGGTCATTAAAGTCAAGGAGAGGGACCACTAGAAAGGCATTCATTCATTCATTCATTCATTCATTCATTCATTCGCTGAGTACTGTGGGCCTAAGGAGGACGGGGCAGATGTGGTCTCCTTCTCAGGGAACTCATAGGCTAAGGCAGACTGGTCTAGGAGAGATCCTGAGCCAGCACCCTTCAGTCTGGCTTTTTCTGCCCAGCTCTCTTTTGGGTGAGTGCCCTGGGGACAAAACTTCCATATGAAGTTGTGAGCATGGAGCAATGGAACTCTGTCACCCTGGAATAGGGCACACTAACTCATGGGAACTAGAATGGCCCACCCTTCATTCTATTCATTCTATTCCGACTGGAAGGAAGCAACACAATGGCCATGTTGGGGCCTCTGAGCTGAGGTGACAAAACAAAGCTGTGCTATTCCTCGGGCTCATGAGCCAGCAGACCCCGAGGCAACGTGGACGCCCATGGCTGCTGACATTTGCAAAGACCCTGCTTTGGGCTAAGGAAGGGATTTCTGAGGGTAACAGTCCCATAGTCTTTCCAGACATGGAAGTATAGAAATGTAGTTGGTTATGTTTATTGTAAAGTAATTGAGCTCACAAGGTGATAACCTGGAAAATATCTGGGTCAAATAATTGACTTGGAATCTTCCAAAAATAAAAGAAATCTATGTACTCAGATGAAAACAGACTTATGTGTGTTTGAGATTTATTTTATCCCTGTGGTCTTGTTTCTGAAGTTCATTTACAGAAACAGTCTTACAACAAACTTGGAAGCAAAGCAAGAACATGAGTATAAAAAGGTGCCATAGGAAGAGATGGTTCTTTGCATGAACTTGTTCAGATAAAGCAAATTTAATTTTAAAAACATTCTTTTTTATCAAAAGTAATTATTTTGGTGACTTGCAGGAAATTATCAAAATCAATAAAATATTTTCAATAATAAATTACTACAGTATCTATAATTTTCAGAGACTTTAATTCTTTTATGTTTTCACAAAACCTATAAAGAGACAATGCCATCTCCATTTTAATGATGAGTCAACAGTTCTATGTCTTGGCTCAGGGCATAGTCCTTACAAGTGAGGGAGCTAGAACTTGAACTCCTCCTTCGTGCGCTGGGACTGGGTGGGTCCCTCAGCCCAACCTGCCCCCTCTCACATACTGGGAGCCCTTAGGGGATGTCCAGCTGATAGCTCACCCCCAGCCTGCTCAAAGCCTAAAGCCTCTGGTGAGGCTTTAGGCCTTGGGCATCTCCCTGCTCAGCTCAGCCTCAGCTGCCTGTGACCACCCAGCCCCAGGGGCTGAGTGCTCACCACCACTTCCGCTCACAGCACCAAGGGGGCCGAGGCACTCCCCACCAATGCCCCTGCCCCTCCGCTTCCAGGCACAGTGCTCTGGAGCTGGGGCACTAGCTGCTGCCGCTGCTTCATCTCTACCCCCGGGCCCAGCCCTGCTCCTGATTGGCTGGTAGTGTAGCGAAGGTATGGTCAATTTGCATGTTACTCTTTTATTAGATTATATATATATATATTGATTTTAGAGAGGGAGAGAGAAACATTAGTGTGAGACAGAAGCATCAAGTAGTTGCCTCCTATAAGCACCCTGATTAGGGTTCAAGCCTGCAACTGGGTATATACCCTGACCAGGAATTGGACTGGCTACCCTTTGGTGAATGGGACAACGCTCAACCACAGAGCTATGCCAACCAGAGCTCTAGCACCAAATCTTTACGTCCACCACACCACACAGGTACCTCAGAATGGTACCTCTGGTGACTCTCCTCCACCTCCCCTTACACTTACTGGAAAGGTCACCTTGCATACATATTTAGAACTTTGAACTTGACCTGCTATTGATGTTGCAGGCATTGCTCTGGGCAAAGGGAAGATAAAAGTGTAAAGCAGCTGACCCTCTGCATGACACAGCTACTTGGATCCTTTGGTGGAGTGCTCTCATTTACTGAGAAGATGAGTGTCTAAGGGCAGAAACATTCTTTATCTCATTGACCACTGAGCACACCACCTAGAACAGTGGTTGGCAAACCACAGCTGCTCTCGATCCCGATTTGCCACTCTGTTGACTAATAGTTTGCCGACCACTGGCCTAGAACATAGATAGATGCCAAATAAATAAATAGGCCCCCACGAAGCCCTGAATGATTTGGGAATGATGAATAGAAGGTTGGTGGGAGTTATACAGAGCATGGGAGAGAGGAGAGACATAAAGAAATAGATTTTTGGAAGCATCTCAAAACGCTATACTGCTTTATATACTAACTCATTTCAAAAATAGACTAAAGAGAACTATCTTGCATTTTCTTCCCAGCTAATATGCCTCGGTAACCTAGATAGCAATTAACTCTTTTTAAACTTCAATACAATCCACAGAAACAATTGTTTGGGATAAAGAAATAGGTTTCGAGAGGTTATATGGTTTGCCCAAAGCCACATAGGTGGTGAGCACTTAGTAAGACAGACCCAACGCCTCTCAGATAAACCCAGGGCCGGTTGTACTGCTTCTCACTGCTCCCTGTGAGACAGAATGTTAAACGTCTGAGAGCAGAGGATGAGAAAGCACAGGCCCTGCCTGAAGATCTCATTATTAGGTAAGTGGAAACTGATGTGTGCGGGATCGCCCCTCAGCCGGGATTGTGGGCAGGATGAAATGCAGCACTGGGAGTGGCCCCAGAAGTTTATTAAGTAGCACTACTAATTGACCTGACAGCAGGCAGGTCACTTCACACCATTCTGCCAATGGCAAGTGACAGGTTAGTGTCTGGCTGGTGATACAGTAATTGAGTGCGATAAGATGGCAAAGAGGCAAGAAGCTAATGATGTGTTGCCTTGTTAAGCAGAGCTTACCACGCCTCATTAGATTCAAAAGAGTTATCGAGACAGAGTAATTATCAGAGACAGTAAAACTGTTGTATTAAAAGATAAAAAAAAGCCAGTATCAAAGAGAAATAATTAACTGCTTAATAGGGCATCTGCTGAGCTGCTTGGCCTAAGAATCCTACTGGGAGGCTGCTGAGGGGGTCCTTCGGCTGGCTGGGTGGGGCCTCACGCAACACTATTCATTTGGGACCACACCTTTTTTGTTTCATTGTTTTGTTTCATAACATAAAATTTACTATCTTAACCATTTGTAAGTGTTCAGTTCCGTGGCATTAAATGCATTCACGTCATTGTACCACTGTCCTCACCATCCATCTCCAGACCTTTTTCATCTTGCAAAATTGAAACTCTGCCTCCATTGAACACTATCTTCCTATGCCTTCCCCCCCACACACACACTTCCCCAGCCCCAGACAACCACCATTCTATCTTCTGTGTTTATGACTTTGATTACACTGCACACTTCATATAGATGGAATTGTACAGTATTTGTTTGTTTGTGACTGGCTTATTTCACTTAGATGATGTCCTCAAAATTCATGTTATAGAATGTGTCAGCATTTCCTTCCTTTTTAAGACTCAATAATCTTCCATTGTATGTATTGATCACACTTTGCTCATCCATTTATCTGTCGGTGAATGCTTGGATTGCTTCTACTTTTTCCTACTGTGAATAAAGTTGCTATGAAAACAGGTGCACAAATCTCTTCAAGGCTCTGACTTCAATTCTTTTGGGTGCATATCCAGAATTGCAGGATCAAATGGTTGTTTTATATTTCTTTTTCTTTTTTTTTGCAGAACTGCCCATTATTTTCCATAGTGGCTGCACCATTTAACTTTCTCAGCAATAATGCATAAGGGTTCCAATTTCTCTCTATCCTCCACAACTGTTGTTTTTTCTTTTAATTTTTTTAAATAGTAGCAATCCTAATGGGTAGGATGTGGTTGGACCATATCCCTTTTTAATTTGCTTTTGTTTCTTTTTCATTTTAAAAAATTAATTACATAATTATTGAATGCCTACTGAATGTTGGGCACCCTTTCAGGCTCTGGGAATATTGAGATAAACAAGACACTCATTTATTCAAACACATATCAGGCATCTACTGTGTGCCTGGTACTTGTGACACAAAAGTTATTATTGACTCCATGTTTTCATTGAGTGCCTGCTGTGTGCCAGGAGCTGAGATTGGTGCTAGGTATGGAGATTAAAAAAGGTGCTTTTTACTCTTTAATTGGTTTCTTTCCCATACATCTGAGGAGCACCTACTGTGTGTGCCAGGCATTAGTGACACAAAGCATTATAACTGTTGTTCGGCCAGCATTCGATCTCCCACATGTGTGCCACAGAGACGAACAAGAAGAGTCTTTTCATTTCTTCATGGATTAGGCATTCATTGAGTGCCTACTGTGTACCAGACCTTGTGGACTCCAGTGGGGTTAGTGAATGGTTGAGTCCTCCTTATTCATCCCCTAGTCACCTGAGCTATGGGCAAATCACCACTCAGAAGGGATGGTGACTGTGGGAGTAACTACTCCTTTATACTGCTTGACTATGCCAATTGTGGGAGCACAGTTCCCTCACCAAGAACTGGACCTTCATGGACACCAGGCACTGGAGAATCTTTATTGCAGAGCAAGTAGCCATTGCTAACAAAAAGCCATCAGACAAAACAATTCTTCAAAGTAACCTTACAAAGTAGTCACACAAAGCAGCCCTTGCCAAACACGTTAGCCATACCAAGCGGCCACGCACTGACTAGTCAACAACACATGTTTATACCAACTTAGACAAAAGGGGCTTCTTGCCACAAGATGACATCAGTATTTGGATTATAGAAAGACAAACTTGTGCAGTGCCTACAGTAAGATTGCTGTGTCCTTGGTCAGACTGTCCTTGAACATCTGGCATACTCAGGACAGGGCCCCCACAATCCAATTGGCCTTGAATGTCTGACATACTCTGATTAGGATTCTCACAGAGACTATTCTCCACCCAAGGCTTCTGCTGCTCCCAGTAACCACATGGCCGAATGCAGGCACCATGGCTTGCACCCAGTCCCCCTGGAGGGGGCAGGGATGAGGATGGAGGCTGAGTCGCCAGTGTCTATCTTTGGTCCTGCTTGCGTGACCTTCCAGGCCTGCATCTTAGATGTGGTGTCTGCCTGTTCAGTGGGATTCCTCCATCCAAGCCTTTGGTGAGCTCAGCTGCACTGAGAGTGCTGTCTGCAGCTTAGTCAGGATGCTCTCCAGCCCAGGCTGGAGCACTTGCTGTGCCTTCAGCAAGAGGTAAATGTCGGTGCTCACTAGCGACACTTCACTTTCTTAGGGATGGATACTGCTCCCTGGGTCAAATCCCGGATAATTTGCTTATTTTTTAATTAAATATTCCTGAGACAATACCCTTTGAAATGGATTTCAAGCCTATATTGAAATCAGAGTCAAGGACTCAACTTGGAAAAAATCAAGGTTATCCTTCATAAACTATATTGATAGAAACTTCAGTTGTGTTTAATTCATGTATTTATTGATCACCTGAATGACTGAGTACGTGAATATGTTCATTTACATGAAGAAACTTTCGGTCCCAGGGGGAAAATACTGGTTAGGAGGATCAAAGCACCTTTGAGGAGCAGTATTTATTATGGGGGAAGCTTCCACAGCCATTGAAGCATTTCATAATGCAGACATGCCACCAAGTTGGGTTTGTTCCAAGAAGCCCTGGTTACAAGTAGGTATCTAATAAAATAAAGTTCTCTCTCTCTCTCTCTCTCCCTCTCTCTCTCTCTCTCTCTCTCTCTCTCCTCCCTCCCTCCCTCCCTCCCTCCTTTTCATCACCTAACCTTCTCCTCTGTTGTATTCCCCTCTACATTGTACCTGTCCAAACAGGTACTTCATTGATGTCATAGGTACTATTTGACCCTGGAGGTACCTAAAAGTAAGAGAATCCTCACGCTTTCTGGAGTCCATCCCATCCCCTCCTCTTTCTATAGCAGCCATAGTACCAGTAAGGATAAGACTCAATCTTGCTGTTTCTCCCCTTACCTTGTGTTGTTGTTTTTTTCTTCTCACTCTTCCAGGCCAATTCTATTCCTCCCTGTAAGTTTTCTCACTGTTTCCAGAAGAGCCTTTGCTATGCTTGTTGCCCATTTCACGTACACCCTTTGTAAAATGAATATATACAAGACTAAATATCCTAGGGCCAGCAATCCTAGGACACATTCAAGTATAAATTTAGAATTCTGTCTTCAGCTGTTTCAGTGCTTCCAATTCAGTCCTCTTCCAACTTCATGTACAATTAAATGAGGGTGTGCTTTAAAATTGGACTGTATATTCCACATATTGTTCCCTTGCTTTTCACATTGAAAATCTTAGCTACCCAGTGAGACTGACTCTTCACAGGGCTGATCAATGTAACATGGACTTTAGTGTGTCATTCAGGAGGTGACCAGTAAATACTAGTACATGAATGAAACAAAATTGAAGTTTCCACCAGTATAGGTACCACAGGATGACCTTGACCTTTTTCCTGTGGATTCCTTACCTTAGATCCAGTATGCACTTTGAGTCCATTTAAAAGAGCACAGCTCAAACTGACCAATGCAACTATATTAACATGATTAATTTTGTGGATATTGGAAAAAGAAAGATGAAACTTTCCAGCATCAATTATAAATTGTGATCCTTTATACAGGTCATATTATTTCATTAACTTTCTTTATTTTTTACTCAGGTTCTGCCAATATTCTCCCGAGAGATGTTTAATATACTTAACCTCAGTCAAAATTCAGAACTAGGGTACAAGTAGGAGGACAGGGGAAGGGAAGCAGGGATACAAATATAGCACTAGTGTGATCTCATTTGGTAGCTCAACTGGAAAGCCAAAAAAGAGTGTTTATAGCTTTTTGTTTGTTTGGTAAAGAGAAAGAAGAAAAATATAATCATCTTCCCAAGAGACATGCAATTTTAAAAAGATTTCAGGCCCTAGGATATTTAGTCATGTATATAATTATTTTACAAAGAATTTTCTTCAGATAAATAAATATAGCATGGTGACTTTGTACCAAATGGGTCACAAAGAGATACTTAACTCAGAGTACCTGGAAATCCACATCTCCCTGGACTGGTAGAAGGTCTTATCTACAATGTTGACAGTTTACAAATTTGGGTATTTTTTTAAACGTAAGGCACTCACTAGTTCAAATGAAGACCTCAGTTCAATTCAGGTCATCTAGCTACCATCAGCTAAGGAGGTGGAAAAAAACAACTTCGATATTGTCAACAAGTCAAGTCTTATAAATTAATTAGAGGCCTGGTGCACAAAATTCATGCACGGGGGGGGGGGTCTCTCAGCCCAGCCTGCACCCTCTGGCAATTTGGGACCCCTTGGGGGATGTTCAACTGCCAGTTTGGGCCTGATTCCACAGGGATCCCTGTAAGATTGGGCCTAAACTAGCAGTCAAACATCATTCTCGCAATCCGAGACAGCTGGTTCCTAATCGCTTGCCTGCCTGCCTGCCTGATCACCCCTAACTCTGCTTGCCTGCCTCATTGCCCGTAGCCACTAGCCTGCCTGCCTGATTGTCCTTAACCCCTCTGCCTGCCTAACACCCCTAACTGGTCGCCTGCCTGCCTGATCTCCCCTTACCACTCACCTGCCTTCCTGAGTTCCCCTAAGCACTTACCTGACTGCCTAACTGCCCCTAACCTCTCTGCCTGCCTGCCTGATTGCCCCTAACTACTCTGCCTGTCTGTCTGATTGCCTTTAAGTGCTCGCCTGCCTGCCTGATCACCTCTAACCACTCGCCTGCCTGCCTGATCACCCCTAACCACTGTGCCTGCCTTCCTGATCACCCCTAATTGATCACCTGCCTGCCTGATTGCCCCTAACCACTCGGCCTACACTCCTCTGCTTGCCTGCCTGATAGTCCCTAACTGCCTCTGCCTCAGCCCCCACCACCATGGCTTCATCCAGAAGGACATCAGAATGATGTCCGGAAGGTTGTTTGGCTGTCTAGTCTAATTAGCATATTATGTTTTTATTATTATAGATACCTACAGAAAAAATTTTTAGCCTTTTAAGAGTCAGGGTCTCCTTTAAATTAGGATGAAAACTGAAATTTCTTCCCAGCCCTCCCCCCCCCCCACAAAAAAGTTACAGGTATAGATATTTACCTGATACTTTTAACTCTATTCAAAGGATTCAAAACTATTTTATTCCATTCAGGAAGGCATGCATAGTAAATTCCTGGGGAAGGGGTTCATAAACCCCAGGTTAAGAAATGTTAATCTATAAATATCCAGAAAGAAGGTAGTAAAGGAATCTATTTCATTCTGGTGTGAAAACACAAACAAACAAACAAACAAAAATGCAGGAGTTGAAAACAGGTAAGGAGAGGTAAGATTTTATTTAAAACAAAATGAATTTGATTTAATGTATTTATTCTAGGACTTGTGTGCTGAATTTTCATCTCTGGGTAGATAAATCATTTGATTTTTGAAGCAGAACAAATGAGTAGATTGTCTATCTCACAAACATTGAGGAGGAAAGAAAGCTGCTCCAAATGTAACACCCTGTGTTTAGTGTTTTGGAAATTGCAGCTTGAGGACTGGAAGCACTGGGGCTCCGAGTGGAACTTCAGAAGGCGGCCGGCCCTCTTTGCCCCCATGTCACTTCTGCGAGGCAAGCAAGGGAGGGTAACATTTCCCAAATGGGAAAGCCACGAAAGAAGACGATCTGATAGATAAAACTTCCAAACATTGCATTTTATTGATTGCTAGACAGTTTTCTTTAGAAATCTACTCAATTATGAAGTTATGAAAAAAGGATTTTTCCACGGGACACATAAGGTGCAAATTATATGTTTATATTATGCTCTTTGTCCTGTGGGAAATGAAACCAGAAATCAGGAAATGTTAGCGACTTCAAGATCTATCCATCTAATTCAACTCTTGCTTTTTTTTTTTTTTAACTTTACTTGAGGATATTTTTTTCATTGCTTTTCAGAGATAGTGACAAAGAGGGAGGTAAGCGGGGGAGGGAGAGACAAACATTGATGTGAGAGACACATCAACTTTTTGCCTCCCGCAAGCACACCCACAACCCAGGTACATGCCCTTGACCGGGAATTGAACCTGTGCCCCATTGGTGCACAGTCCAATACTCTAACCACTTAGCAACACCAGCCAGGGCAACTTCTTCCATTTTATAGATGAGGAAACAGATAGAATGACCTGCTCAGGGTCACACAGCTACTTAATGTCAGAGCTGGGATTAGAGTCCAGGGCAGTCCCCACTCTCTACATTGTCTTCACAGCCACACTGCACCTGCACCAGCAGCTGTGCATTCTGGTTCTTAAGTTTATCGCTTTCAAAAGTCCATTTCTCAGTCTATCCAAATGCACAGTGAGAGCTGAGACTATGACTGTGGTCAAGGCATGACGTGAATTCATAAAAACATACAGCTCACGCTGTCTGAAAAACACTTTTTTTTATTGGTGAGAAATCGTTTGACAAGCATTCTTGGGTACCACTATCATGGTTGCTGTCCAAGTCCAATTTGGAAGAAGAAAGGCCCCCACAGATGCTGGCTCTGAAGTGAAATTAAGCTCAAAAGCCAGGACGGGGATCTGAGAGTAATTATTCCAGGTGGAATCTTATTTTCTCAGTCACATGGGGCAGCTCTCACATTCTTCCTGAGGGTCTTACTCATCTGAAATAAGCACTTGGAGAAGTCAGGAGGGAGGGAACACAGGATGCAGTGGACGGTTTAAGAAACGAGGAAGGGACATGTACGGCACCCCCACAATGTGATAAGCTCACTGCTGCCTGAGTAAATCAGGGTGTGAGTGGAAGAATTTTTTTTCTCACTCCTGTTTGATAATGCTGCAGAATTTATTGTGCCTAAGCTTTAAAATCTGTCCATGAGCTGTCAGTGAGGGGCTTCGGGGCTTCAGATGAGCAGTGAGGCCAGGACACCCTATGACAAAGCGGAGTCCAGGTCAGTCCTTCAGGCAGCTGGAGGCTCCCAGTGAAAGGTGTGGCCACACAGGGAACAGGGATGCCAAACGAAGTGGCTATCATCAAAATTAGGCTGAACCAGTATTTGTTTGAGAGCCACTTAAAAAATAACCAGCAGGCCTCCGAGTCCTTTGTGCTGGCTGGCTTTTTATTTAGGGCTGCAGAGCAATGGGTTTCGTGAAAAGATATCTGCCTCCCACGAGACAACAATATTGACTAAGACTAAAAAAGCAAGTAGTATCAGATAACCTACTGAAATAAAGCAGGGAAAGCCATTATGCTTTTACTTTATTGATCCGGTTCTTAGCTACAAGGGGAAAAACAACCTACACTGTGGAAGCTGGAAATCTCTGAGGCTACAACAACACGTTGTTAAAGAGTGGTGCATTCATCTGCCCGTGAGAAACAAGACCTTGTATCGAGCAGTCTGGGGGAGGCTTAACAGCAGATGAATATGCTAGGCTGGCGAGGAGGGCAAACAGCCTCCCGGGGATGGTGTTCCTGCTGTGTGTGTGTGTGTGTGTGTTTGCTTGTTTGTTTTTTAAATTATTGGATGTGCTTTCTGAATAGATAAAGCTACACTTAAAATGGCAATCTACTCTACTCAGTCCACAGATTCAAGTGCTAATCTCATCTGGAAACACTCTACGGACATATCAAGAAATAATGTTTAGCCAACTGTCTGGGACTTGTCAAGTTGACATGTAAAATTAACCAGCACCGGAGTCAAGTGGCTTCTTGCTTAACACATTTCAGTGGGTTTCTGCCGCCTTTAGGATGTGAACCAAACACTCTCCTGTGGCTTGAAAACTTTTTGGGATCTGGGCTCTGATTTCAGGCTCACCTGTGTCCCTGAAGTCCCCCATCCGCTCTTCACCCAGTCCACCGTCCTTCAGGAAGCAGCATTATTTCGTTTCCCCCGAGAAGCTTTCCTGGCATGCAGGTTCGGTGCCTCCACTGTGGGCATCCTTAGCCCCTTCTTCTCTATGTTGATTTGCATCACACATTGCTATTATTGCTTCCTCCCCTCAGTCTTTCCCACTGGACTCGAGGCTCTGCACGTTCATGGGCCTTGTGCAGCCTGGCACACAGTAGATATTCAGTAACTATTAATTGAATGAATAAAAGAATTAGGATTTGTGACTCTATGTAATTAATATTATTTGTGACTCTATGTAATTAATATTATATGCAGCGAGCAGATGGGCAGTAAGGAGTGAGGCGTCCCGGACTGCGAGGGGGGGCAGGCCTGGCTGAGGGACTCCCCCCCAACCCAGTGCACCAGTGCATAAATTTCGTGCACTGGGCCTCTAGTATATAATATTTTATTCCCAATATGGAAAGTTGTGCCAATTCTGATATGAATTTACTTTCCAGACCTTCTTTAAACAAGTGCCACCTCATCCCCTGTCAACTCATAGGTGAACCTCCTCCAGGAAAGGAATGGACTTATTCTGATCAACCTGCCTACGGAAACAACCAAAATAGTAAATATTTTTAAAATATTTAAAATGGACGAATATTTTTTTAAAAACTGTAAAAGACAATAAAGAATAGCAAAGCCAAAAATGAGGGAAAAACTTAGGGAGACAGCCAGCATGGAAGCTGTCTTTGCCTTGAGGCCATCTGCCAACCCTGGAAATAAGAACCTGTGAGCAACCAAGGGCTTGAACCCAGAATAAAAAATTGGAGCCAAGAACGGAAAAGCCACTCTATACAAGAAGAAACCTAAGCAGACACTAAATGTAGGAAAGGGGTTGAAATATATATAAGTAGTGGGTGAAATGCATTTGTAGGGACACTGGGACACTGGGACAGATCCCTTATACTGGCTTTGGTGAGGAAGGGAGGGGCAGTGGAATCTTTCATACTCCTTCAAGAGAATCTAAACTAGTTGCCCAGTTTGGAAAAAATGTGAAATGCATTTTGACCCTCTTAGATAATTAGCTCCAAGCCTAGATTACAATAGATATTCTCTAGAGCAGTAGACCTCAAGTTTTGGTGTGCTTTACAATCGAAAGGAGAAGTTGTTAAAACACAGGTGGCCAGACCCCCTCCCCAAACACCCCAGAATTTCTGATTCTGTAGGGTGGAGGTGGATCCCAAAGGTGTGCCTTTCTGGCAAGTTCTCAGGCAGTGCTGATGCTGCATTTGGGGACCAGACCTTAAGAACTACTGCCCTAGAGAATTGTGTGCCTTAGCAAGGGGGCAAGAATGATTTTAGCAGCATATTTGTTTATAGCTCCAATCTGGAAATACCCAATATCTATCAATAGTAAAATCAATAACTAAATGGTGGTACAGTGGAATATTATAGGTATAAAAAACCATGAATAAACAACACAGAAGAACTCGGTTGAATCTTAAAGGTACACAGAAGAACTTGGCTGAATCTTAAAAAAATAATGTTGAACAAAGAAAATCAGACATAAAATAATCTTATATAATAAAAGCCTAATATGCAAATCGTCCAAATGACGGAACAACTGGTCACTGTGATGTGCATTGACTACCAGGGGGCAGATGCTCAATACAGGAGCTGTCCCCGGTGGTCAGTGTGCTCCCAGAGGGGAAGAGTTGCTCAGCCAGAAGACGCGTCACAGCTGGCAAGCACAGCAACGATGGCGGGACCCTCTCCCACCTCTGCAATAGTGCTAAGGAGTAGTGAGTTAAGCTGTAAGGAGCAGCGAGCAGGTGGGCAGTAAGGAGTGAGGAGTCCCAAACTGTGAGGGGGACAGGCCTGGCTGAGGGACTCCCCCACAACCCAGTGCACCAGTGCATAAATTTCGTGCACTGGGCCTCTAGTATATAATATTTTATTCTGTTTATACAAAGTAAAAAACTAGACTGTATTTTTTGGAGATGACTAAGTGCTAAAACTATGTCAAAGATAAGTAAGGAAAGCATGCACACTTTTGTGCCAAAATTATAGAGAAAGATAGTGAGGATAGTGGCTCCCTTTAGAAGAGACAAAGAGCATTGTGATAGGGCAGGGTGTGCAAGAAGGTGGGGCTTCTGGAATGTTGGCAATTTCTAGTGTTTGATTTAAATGGTGACTAAATGGTAGTTTGCTTTATAATATTTCATTAAACTGTACATTTACCTTTTATGCACTTTTATACATGTGCTATATTTCATAACAAAAAGGACAGAATGAACAATATTACATTTTCTAATTCATGAACCCAGCTGAAAATTTTCTAGCACCTGGTGACATCACAGCCATCATGATGTCATAGTGCAATGCATGACTCACATGTTTGTGGTGATCTGTGTAAGTAAACTTACTGTGCTGCCAGTGGTATAAAAGTATAGCACAGAGATTCTCCCTGGCCGAGGAGACAATATGATCACAAAGGTGGTTTTCCCAGAGGCTTATTCATTGCATGTGGGATGTGCTGACCCCTGCAATTTCCCCAGAAATGGGAAATTCGACTGCATAACATGTGGTAGTGGGAGATCACATTTGCACTCTCCACTGACACTCCCTTCCCAACAAAAGTATAGCACAGACAATTATGTACAGTACATCTATATATTAAAAGGCAGTGACCACAATGACTGAAGGCTTGACTGAATACCGGAAGTCAGTCCTACAGTCAGACTGAGTTGCCATGATGACCTAGCACTGACTGCTTCTGCTGTGGGCATGGCAACCCAGCACTGACTGTTGAGGTGACTACAGATCAGACCTGGAAAGAGGTCTAGAAAGAGAAGCAGGGTCTGATCTGTAACCTCCATGGCACCTGTTGATCAGCCCTTGCCTCTCTCTTTCTCTAGGTCTGGCTAGCAGCCATGCCTCTCTTTTCTCTCTGGACCTCTGTGGGGTCTGCTGATCAGTCCTGCCTCTCTGATCAGGCTCAGGGATAGGCCTGGAGATGCTGACTGGCATAGAAACTGACCAATCAGAACCAAATCTGGGTGAACTGTGAGGATCCAATGGCTGCCTAGGAGGTCGAGCTTTTGACACTGACTGGCATAAAAACTGACCAATCAGGAGGAACCAAGATGGCAGCATAGGTAAACACCTATCTTGCTGCCATACACAGCAATTTCAAAACTACAACTTAACGAAAGAACAAACATCATCCAGAATCACTGGAAAGCTGGCTGAGTGAAAATTCCACAAATAAAAGTGAAGATAAGACACTGTGACTTGGAGGAGCGGCGGCAGACAGCGTTGAAGATATGCGTGGAAAGAGGTTTGGAGCAGTGCGTGCGCCCGCAGATATAGCGGATAGGGCAGGTGGCTGAAAACACGGCTGGTTTTCTTGAACGGGGGAGATAAAGACGTCCCACTGCACTGATTCCCCAGCTCTGGTGAAGTCCAGGGAACCCACAATCATACAGGGTAAAAACTGAACAGTGGGAAGGCACGCCGAAACTCAGGCGCTGCAAGGGTCTGTAAGCTTGTGTAGAGGGCGAGATCTTGCAGAGTGCACATGAACTTGGGAACAGCACAGCTGCATGACTGCACAGAGAGCACTCGTGACTTACTCTCCTGTTCTGGAAACCGCCCGACTGCATTGTTTTGTGTCCCTGGGTGAGACGTTGGGTGTGCAGACTCATTTGGGGAGAGGCTGAATTGTCCGGCAGCAGGTAGAGCTCAACAGCAGCTCTCTCTCAGAGATGCTGGCGGCCATTGCCACCCGGCACAGAGTCCCTGGGGCCACATAGGGCAGAGCTGATGCTGCCTGCTTGGCCCAGAGACTCCGCCCATCCAACCTGAGCACGGCTGACCATCATAGACAATTGGCCTGGAGGTCAAACCCTCCTAGTGCTAACAATGATTAATCTAGGCTTAACTTCAACAAGACTATGCAACCCATATACACCTCAGGTAACTGGGGAGGCTGAGCCACTGTCCCTTAGAGGACATCTAACACACAAAGCTAATCAACCAACTCAGGAAAGCAGCCACTATGCAGAGACATGGAAAGAAATCAGATGTGAAAGAAATGGAGGAAACAAAAGACTGGACATAGAATTCAAAACCACGGTTATAAGGATTTTAAAGAGGCTCCTAGAAAAGGCCGAGACCTACAAGGAAATAAACAAGACCTATGAGGAAATGAACAAGACCTACAAGGAAATGAATGAGACCTACAAGAAAATGAAAAAGGACCAACCAGAAATTAAGCATACACTGACAAATAAAAAATATTATACAAAGACCTAAAAGTACTCTAGAGCACCCCAAGAACCAAGTTAAAGATTTGAAATACAAGGAAGCAAAATCCACTCAGCTGGAAAAGCAAGAAACCAAAAGAATCCAAAAAATTGAAGATAATGTAAGGGACCTCTGAGACAACCTCAAGCATACCAACATCCGAATTATATGGGTTCCAGAAAAAGAGAGAGAGCAAGATAATGAAAACCTATTTGAAGAAATAGTGACTGAAAACTTCCCACACCTAGTAAAAAAAAAATTGACTTAGGAGTCCAAGAAGCGCACCGAACCCCAATATATAGGAACCCTAAGAGGACCACACCAAGGCACATCATAATTAAAATGCTAAGAGCAAAAGACAAAGAGAGAATATTAAAAGCAGCAAGAGAAAAACAGATAGGTATTTAAGGGAGCACCCATATGATTGTCAGCGGATTTCTCAACAGAAACGATGCAGGCCAGACGGGAGTGGCAAGAAATATTCAAAGTGATGAATAGCAAGAATCTACAACCAAGATTACTCTATCAAGCAAAGCTATCATGCAGAATTGAAGGTCAGATAAAGTGCTTCGCAGATAAGAAAAAGCTAAAGGAGTTCATCACCACCAAACCAATATTATATGAAATGCTGAAAGATATTCTTTAAGAAGAAGAAGAAGAAAAAGATAAAAATAAAAATTATGAACAACAAATACACATCTATCAACAAATGAATCTAAAAATCAAGTGAATTAATAATCTGATGAACAGGATAAACTGTTGAATATAGCAGAATCATGGACATAGAGAGGGAATGGACTGACAATTCTTGGGGAGAAAGGGGGTGTGGGAAGTGCAGCAAGAGACTGGACAAAAATCATGCCACTATGTGAGAGGACAGTGGGGGGAGATGAGGGCATAGGATGGGATGGGTACTGGGTGGAGGGGAGCTATAGGGAAAAAAAAGGGGGGGAACAATGTAATTAATAAACTGAACAATAAAGATTAAAATATAAAAAAAAAAACCTGACCAATCAGAACCAAATCTGGGTGAACTGCAAAGGCAGAATCTAAGGTGGGGGCTGAGGAGGGGTTTTAAGGCAATTGGGGCAAGATCAGGCTGGCAGGGGAGGGCAGTTGGTGGTAAGATCAGGCCAGCAGGAAAGAGCAGTTTAGGGACGATCAGGCAGGCAGGCAGGTGAGTGGTTAGGAGCCAGCGATTCGAGATTGTGAGATGGGTGTCTGACTGCTGGTTTAAACTGACAGTTGGGCATCTCCCAAGGAATTCCCCCATTGGAGAGGGTCTATGTTGGGCTGAGGGGACACCCTCATGCACGAATTTTGTGCACTGGGCCACTAGTAATTCTTAATAATTACTAGTCAGTGGTTTATGTATTTACTATAATAGTACTATACTTTTTACTGTTATTTTATTTTAAAATATTTTTATTGGTTTCAGAGAGGAAGGGAGAGGGAGAAATAGAAACATCAATGATAAGAAAGAATCATCGATTGGTTGCCTCCAGTTCACCTCCTATTGGGGATCGAGCCTACAACCTGGGCATGTGCCCTTGACTGGTATCAAACCTGGAACCCTTCAGCTCACAGGCCAATGCTCTATTCACTGAGCCAAACCTAGGGCCTTCTTACTGTTATTTTAGAATGTACTCTTTTTACTAATAAATGAAAACAGCAGCAGCCTCACATCTCTTATATTACTTGCATCTTTTGATTGTGCTTGATTTTGCTTTGTGTTGTTTTGTACAGTAACATGCTGTACAAGGTTATAGCCTAGGAGCAATAGGTTATGCCACAGAGCCCACATGTACTAGGTTTGTGTAAGTACTCTACGATGTTTGCATGATGACAAAGTCTCCTAAGGTCAAATTTTCCAGAATGTCTCCCTGTCACTAAGCAGGACATGAGTGTATTAGTGTTCCTTCATCTGCTCTTACAGATAGATGGAACCCTGGCTTCACAGTCAGATCCTCTGTGTGGCATTGATTCACTGGAATATCGTGCAGGTGGACCGACAGCAGTCCATTTTCCATCTTTGAAACATTCTTCCACTGGAGAGAGAAGAAAGTGTATTCTGCCCACCATGGACTATCCCACACTATTTTAGCAGCTCTCAAGCATTGAAATATTAAAATAGAAGACATGACTTGGGCTATCAGAGAATTCATAATATAGGCTTTTATTTTATTTTAATATATTTTTATTGGTTACAAACAACCGATTGGATAGTGAATGGGCATGTTCTTGCTCAAACTAGAATCTTTGTGCTAGATGCTAGGAAGAAAAGTGTCCTGCTCCCAAAGAGTTATAATAAAGTGACACAAGGATAAATCACAAACAAGGTCAATGGATAACTTCTCAGTCAAAGAAAATATTGATTCAAGGCAAACAGCCTAAGTCTTGGTCTAACATGAGCAAAACTGGCATCACACTTTGGAAGTATATTACTTTTATTGAATAAACTGTTCAGGACTGTAGTGCTGTTTACATTCGCAGGCTGCACAATGAATACCCAAGTGGATGGTCCAGAGATGAGAGTCAACAGGATGTTAGGGTCCTGTTGGGATCAAGCCAACTCTGTGCTCATCCACAGGCCTGCAGTCCAATGCTTCCTAAGGTTTTCTGCTTTGCATTCTAGTGCCAATGGGGGCTTGCCGGGGCGGGGGCGGGGAAGAGCTGGAAGAATGGGAAATTTGAGGTGGTGTGGGTTTTTTTGTTCTTTTTTGGGGGGTTTGTTTTTTGTTCTTGTTGAGATGGTGTTTTGATATCTTTAAGGATCAGTAAAGAGGTTACTATAATACAGATCTGTGACATAAAGGAGAGAGAGGCACAATCAGTGAATCTTCTCCCCACCTCCCATTTTTAACTTTTCTTTGCTGTCACAACTTTCAAATGTATTTTTCTGATCATTTAATAAAGTCTTTTGAGAAACAAGTAGGTCAAAGACTTGAGGAAACATATGCCAATACGGCTGAGCACATTTCCCTCCCAGACACCCACTTCAAGCCGGCCATCTGCTCTCTGTCAGCCAAGTGTTTACAACCTTGCTTTCTCTCCTTCTCACAGGCTCTGCTTTGAGTGCCAAGGAATCCAGTATTATTTCCCTTCCTCTGAAGAAACAACAGCATAGAGTTAACTTCTAATCACTGCATCATTTTCTCCCATTTCAGATGTTATGATAAAGTTAATCTTAATTTTTAAAAGATTTAGGTTATATCTGATCAATAATGTGCCACCTATTCAGCTTCACTTCCTGACTTTTCACCTGTCATCCTGAGACCCTCTCAGATGGACTTAATAATCCTAAATCAGTAGAACACTGTATATTAGGCTATGAGCGTTCAGTGTCATTTCTTAAAGCTGGCTTTTGTTCACAATTTGGGAGATAATATTATCAACCTAGAAATCAGCACTAAGGACGAGAGATATGAATGCTCACGAGTGTAATCAGATCTATTCATGCTGGTGTACCCAGAAGGCTCTCATCTCTAAGGAGGAAATCATCTCTCTCAATTTAGGACTGACCCAGAGACCCTGAGTCTGGGGGCCTTTTAGTAAACTTTCCCAATTCACAGAGCAGAGCAGCTGGGGGACTCAGGACCCTTAACAAAGAGCTGGCTCCCTAATTAACCCTTTCCTTTGCTGAGGCCCTAAAAGGTCAATGTTCCAGCTGGTCTTGCCATCAGATCTGCATCATTTGGCCAAAGAGAAACTAGTTAAGTACCCGTTACTAGTGATGATAACTCAGCCCACCCCCCTCATCCCCCAATGTCCACTAATCCTAATAGCAAAAGCTCCCTACAACTTAAGAACACATTTACTAACAACCCAAGTCTAGGTAGAACTCATAATAAACTCAGAGACCTCTTTTCTGGTGTTTGGGTTTTAAAGTAACAGCTTTCCTGAGGAAGACAAACCAGAACTTTCTATTTACAATAGCAAGGTGGTCCAGAAACCAACAGCCAGGAGCGCATAAGGTGATCTCAGATGGGGTCTAACAGCACTCTGTTGCAGCTGCGAGGTGGGACACAGGGGAAGGCTGTGAGGAGAAGGATGTGGCGGAGAGGAGGGTCCTCAGGGTTAGCTGTCTCTGGAAACGCCCCCTGCCCTGTCCACATTCATGGAAGACAGGTGTGCAGGACAAGTTCCAGCGCATAGGCACACCTCATGGGTGGGACACTGGGGTCCAGGGTGTCTGTGACCAGCATTCTTTGGGTCTCAAGGGCACCCACATCTGTGATTAGAAGGTGTGGACACAGATTTCTGGAAAGGATTTGGGATATCGCTCTCCAGCTCTGTCACCCCCTCAGACAAGAAACAGACTCTGAGGTGATGGGAACAGATGATCATGGAGGTGGCTGTGGGAACCCATATAGGCTACATGGGTGAATCCCAAAATGTTGGAGAGACCTGGGACCCCACAATGAGACTGTCCACCTCACTGTGTGCAAATTGATCTAACCTTTCTGTAAAGCTATTTGCTTTACATACTGCATTGCAAATGTTTCAGAATGTGCCTTCCCTCCAGTCAACTCCTCATACTCTGGTAATTTGTACTAAACGAGAATAGAGATGGTTATTTATGACCTTTTTTTTAAAAAAAAATAATCTAAATGTACAACTACAGGGAGGATAATTTAATAAATTATGGTAACTTATGTCATACTGAAGGGTTTAAAACCCCACATAGTTTTCAGTGGCATGAGGGAAAATACCCGATATGATATTAAGTGAACAAAGTAGCTCTCTTCTGGCAAACCAAGCATGCTTCCAGTTATGGACTTAGAAAGGAATGCTGTAAGGAAATGTGTCACAAATTTTCTAATGTTCCATCACCTGTGGTTTGCAGTAAGCATGAGAGATTGTTTTTCTGTTATACTGTCCTAAATTTTCTACAATTTTATAGAAATTGCTATAATTTCTGTACGTTACATTTATCATTGGAAAACAGGATATTTAAACCTGCTCTTACCATACTATCATTATCAACTTCATCAAAAGTTATAAATCACAAAATGACTTTCTATTACTAAAGAACATGCATTATCAAATTAACCTCAGAAGACTGCAGTGTAGACCAGGCTATTCTCATGTTCAGCTCAGAGATATGAAGTGATGCAGGTCATTCTCATCTTGAGCCATAGCTGAACAACCAAGAAAGCTTCACCCAAACTCCAGAGGAAAAATGCTTATGGATCCCATTAGTCATCTACATCATTTAAAGGAAGGGGGAAGATGAGAGGGCAAAGGGGTCAAATACATGGTGACAGAAGGAGACTAGACTTCATGTAGTGAGCACACAATAGAGTACATAGATGTCGTATTATAAAGTGTTACACCTCACATTTATGTGATGTCATTAACTAGTGTTACCTCAATAAATTTAATTAATATTACTGACATGCAAACAGCATAAACTTCTTATTCCTGTGCTAATTAAAACCAAACTGAATTCATAAATTAATTACAAAAAAAACTGCTAAAGAAACAGAAAACCTTGTTAAAATTCCAGCACTGTCACTTCTGGTTGGTGACTTTCTGAACATTATTAAACCTCTCAGCTTCAGTTTCTTTCTTGGTCAAATGATATTAATAATAGTATTATCATGATGATGTTTTATGAGAGGATTAAACATAAACTTGCTAAATGTTCGGTATAGTATAACTCCTTGTTGTTCTGGGGAATATCAAACTAGAGAAAGCTGGGAGAAAAAGGCTTTCTCAGCATTTGCCTCTTCCCTCTGAACAGTGAGTCAGGCATGGCACTGAGATGCTTGGCTGGATAAAACCCTCTCATCATTCAAACTATTTTCCTATCCTATATAATAAAGAAGTAATAGGCAAATTTACCAACACACAAGATGGCCGCCACAAGATGGCTGGTAGGGGAGGGCAGTTGTGCACGATCAGGCCTGCAGGGGAGGAAGGTTGGGAGGGACCAGGCCTGTAAGGGAGGGTAATATGGGGGACCAGGCTGGCAGGGAAGGGCCGTTAGGGATGACCAGGCTGACAAGGAAGGGAAGTTAGGGGTGACTGGGCCAGCAGGGCAGGGCAGTTGGGGACAACCAAGCCTGCAGGAGAGAGTAGCTGGGGATAACCAGACCAGCAAGGGAAGGCAGTTGGAGGCAACCATCCCTGCAGGGTAGGACAGTTGTAGGGGACCAGGCTGGCAGGGGAGAGCAGTTGGGGAGGACCAGGCCTGCAGGAGAGGGCAGTTGGGGTGACAAGGCCTGCAGGGAAGGGCAGTTGTGGGCAGCCAGGCTGGCAGGGGAGGGCAGTTGGAGAGACCAGGCCTGCAGTAGAGGGTACTTGTGGGGGACCAGGCTGGCAGTGGATGGCAGTTAGGAGTGACCAGGCCAGCAGAGGAGGACAGTTGGGGGTGACAAGGCCTGCAGGGAAGGGCAGTTGTGGTTGACCAGGCCTGAAGAGGAGGGTAGTTGAGGGTGACTAGGCCTGCAGGGAAGGGCAGTTGTGGAGGATCAGGCTGGCAGTGAATGGCAGTTAGGAGTGACCAAGCCAGCAGGGGAGGGCAGTTGGGGGTGACAAGGCCTGCAGGGAAGGGCAGCTGTGGGGGATCAGCCTGCAGGGGAGGGCAGTTGGAGAGATCAGGCTTGCAGTAGAGGGTACTTGTGGGGGATCAGGCTGTCAGGGGAAGGCAGTTAGGGATGACCAGGCTGGCAGTGGAGGGCAGTTAGGAGTGATCAGGCCAGCAGGGGAGGGCAGTTGGGGGTAACCAGGCCAGCAGGGGAGGGCAGTTGGGGGTGACCAGGCCTGTAGGGAAGGGCAGTTGTGGAGGACCAGGCCGGCAAGGGAGGGCAGTTAGTGGTGACTGGGCCAGCAGGGGAAGGCCATTGGGGGTGACTGGGCCTACAGGGGAGAGCAATTGGTAATGATCAGGCCTGCAGGGTAGAGCAGATGGGGGTGATCAGGGCTGCAAGGCAGGGCATTTAGGAGTGACTAGGCTAGCAGGGGAGGGAAATCAGGGGTGACCAGGTCTGCATGGGAGGGCAGTTGGGGGTGACCAGGCCTGTAGTGGAGGGCAGTTAGGGACAACCAGGCCGACAGGGGAGGGCACTTAGGAGTGACCAGGGCTGCAGAGCAGGACAGTTAGGGGCCACCAGGCTGGCACAGGACAGTTAGGGGTGACTGGTCAGTAGGGGAGGGCAGTTAGGGGTGATTGGGCTGGCAGGGGAGGGCTGTTGGGGCCAATCAGGCTGGCAGGGGAGCAGTTAGACATTGATCAGGCCTCCACAGGAGTGGTTAGGGGTGATCAGGTTAGCAGACTGAAGCAGTTAGGGGCAATCAGGCAGGCAGGCAGGTGAGCAGTTGGCAGCCAGTAGTCTTTGATTGTGAAAGGGATATCCCAAATTGAAAAGGGTGCAGGCTGGGCTGAGGGACACCCTCTCTCCCCCATGCACGAATTTTGTTCACTGGGCCTCTAGTTTTAAATAAAATTAAATTGTGTCCTGAGGATATCTCAAGCCATCTTCTCTCTTTGACCCAATGCTTACCTGGCCTACTTTGGTGTAGTGTGGAATCTATTGTTTTAACTTCTTTTATTTTGTACAAAAGTCGTACAGAGATTGTATTATGTCAATATTCAAGTAATGTTTGAAAAGGAAATTGGAAGGATGGAGAAATAATGTGAACAAATTTGCATAAAACATACTGGGAGCTTCTTAATGGGGCTAAAAACAGAATTATGTCAAAGCTGTAAACTCTGCAGAACACCATTCACAGCCTGCGGAGGCCCCTGGGTTCAGACAGCCAGTCTATTTTTCACCTTGTTGCCCCAAGCACCTGCCTCCAGTGATGATGGTTAGAGTCCTGACCAGGGCCAGGAAACATATTGAACATGTGTTTTATATGAAGTCCTTTGCTTACTTTTTTGTTTTGTTTTATTTGTATTTAACAAATAACTTTTATTAAAGGAAGGGGGAGGATGAGAGGGAAAAGAATAAAATTACATGGACAATATCTGATAACTCAAGCTCTGTGATTGCCATAGTGAGGATACTAGTGTGGCCTGGAGGTGAGCAAAAACAGGCACAATACATGAAAATATGCTAATAGGTTATCATCCTAGGGATGACTAACTCAGGGATTTTCAAATGTTTTTGTTTCGGAAACTTTGTTTAAACAAAGCCTTACTGAGAACTACTAAATATAAAATATATCAAGGAGGAGGCACATAGAGTGGCTCAAGAGGGAGTGGCAGGTATGGATTCTGCCCAGTGAGGGATGCTGGTGACACTCCACCGAGTGCAGTTTGGAACCACCACAGGAGACAGACATCACTCGATTTTTGTTGGACAGAGTACTTCAAATGGGATTGGACTTTGGTATTTACATGTAAATGAGGTAATACATATTTAATCAGTTTTCACATTACAATAATATATATTGATAGTAAAAACATATTCAGAAGTGACAGGCATGATTTTAATGTTCAACTCAACTGGTCAGAAGTAAGTCTCATACCACTTTTTCAGTGCTTTAAAAGAGAAACTATCTTTATTTCAGACATAATATTCTGGCAGAAAATAACTTGTCCCTAAGGAGACAAATGTTGCCAATTCAAATAATGCACAACCAAGTGCCTGAAGCTATCATACTTTCCACATATAACAACTGCTCATTTTAAAATTATCATTATAATGTTGATTTCTAGTTTATTTTGCTTATAAAATACATCATTTGGCAGCATATCCAAGTAAAACTTACCATCATTCTGTTCTAATTTGCTCAGTTTTATAGCAGATAGTGTAACAGTGGAGAATTATAACCCACCCCACCATTCTTTTGACATTGTTTCTATAAATGCTGACTCTGACTAATATGTAGCTTGTAGATAAAGAGCGTGTTTGCACAAAAATCCTGGGAACTAACCTCAGAAGATAAAGATTCTGATCTTCATTCCAGCTCTAGAAGAATTGCTGACCTCCAACCATGAAACCAGGATGACAAACAAAACAGAATGTCAAAAACCAAAATGACACACACCAGACCATCACTTGAGCAGTTTTAAGGTCCTTATGGAAATAGACTGTGCTGGCCTGCACACAGAGAACTCTTTAACCCTATCCCTTTGATTTCTTTGTTTTTCTTTTCCTCTCCCTCCGTATAAAAACCTCTGCCTTACTGAAGTGTTGAGACGGATTTTGGGACAAGAACCGCCCCCCCCCCCCCCCGCCCCATCTTCTCAGGTGGATGACACTTAAATACACCTCTTTCCCTTTTCACCAGAGCCTGACTCAGGAGTTTGGCTTTTGTGGCAACAGGCAGCTGAACCTAGGTTTTATTTACAATAAATCCAGGTTAAAAGGGTTTTTCCAGCATTAAAAAAGTGTACAAGTCCATCTAAACACAACAAAGAAAGAAGGAAAAGCATATGAGTTAAGGCCACAAGAAAGGGGAGTGGGGAGGAAAAAGCTAGAAATGAAAATAAGCATGATAGACTTTGGGGTTTTTAAAGTGTGTTTCAAATGAATTCCTCAGTTTGATATCTACACAAAATTGTGAGTTCAACCCAGCAGGACTTATTGTCTTCATTATCACCATCACTGAGGTGTAGAGAGATGAAATCATTTGGCCAAATGAACCACACACTTGCACTCACACAACACGCTGTCAGAGCTCCAACTTGAACCCAGGTGTCTCAGCTTCTCATCTGTTCCACTAGGACAAGGATTTAAACTGGAAGGAAAGAGAGAAAAGAATTTTGGAGCATCTTTGAAACTGTACATGAGCCTATATAGCTTTTATAATTTATAGCTGAAAAGGACATACAGGTGAGTGGCATATGACAGTTTTCCTAGTTGGCTTAGCAAAATCCATAAACCAGAGGGAAGGCCGTGCTCATTTATGTGCCAAGGCTGACCAGGCTGCATTTGCTTTGTATGAATGACTTGTAATGTTCCCAAGGATTTGTTTTAAAGCCACAGATCAGCAACTTCTCTGTGTATGCATTCATTGATTTACCAACCAATATGTATTTGGATGGCACAGCGGCTCTTTACAAAAGGAGGTTAACAGGTAGTAAGTCTTCCCTCCCCTGCCCTCATCCAGATTCAGGAGCTGAATTGTGTGTCAAGACTAAAACCCCACACTATCACCTAAAAGTTGTCACATGAGGGAGTCTAGCCCAAGCACGGGAAAGTTATCTTTTTGTCCAATATCTGCCCAGTCTCAAATGGGTATCACAATGCTGAGGAATGGGGGAAGGATGGAGGGAGAGAAAAGCAGGGAGTTAAGGATTGGAGATGCTGAGGATGGACTCCCACAGTAATGCTGATCCTTACTTGGAACATACCAGGGACACGGAGGCACACAACTGTCTCCTCCCCTAGATGTCCAGAACTGTGTGTGGTGCAGAGTCACATGCTAAGGACATAAGATCCTTTCGATATGCACAGGTAAAAAGAGTCCCCCGAGAAAGAACTTGTCTCCAAGGATGAGCGCTGGAACATGCAAGGGCTGAGTTTGGCACCAAGGTGATTGCTCAGGGTTAGAAGAGAGAATAAGTGCAATCATGCTATTGGTCACTGGTGCCCTCATTCATTCGAAAACTTTAATAAACACCTTCCTGGTATCGAGCCCTATGTGCAATGGTCTGAATGCTTGTGTCCCCCAAGTATTTCTGGCAGGTGAGGAGGTCATAAGGTGGAGCCTTCATGATTTGATTAGTGCCACTATAGGAAAGACTTCAGAGAGCGCCCTCCCACTTCCCTGCCCTGTGAGGGCGCAGGGAGAAGTCTATGAACCCCGATGAGGATCTCACCAGACACCAAATCTGCAGGCACCTTGATCTCAGACTTCCAGCTTCTGAAGATGTGACAAATAAATGTTTGTTGCTTATAAGCCCCAGTTTATGGTATTTTTGTTATGGAAGATCAGTTGGATTAAGACATTATGACAGGCGTGAGCAATACAAAGAGTAATAAAATACAAGCTTCCCCCCCAGAGTCTTACAATCCAGCTTGGATTCTAGGGAAAGGGTTCTGTGTTGGGAAAAAAAAAGTACATTTTGAAAGAACTCTTTCATTAAAATTCCTATAAAGCAACTTAAGATACTGAAAGCACAAGATGTCCTTGTTGGAGCAAGTGTGTGGTAAGGATTCAGGAAGATAGAGAGGATACATATGGATTACTCTGGAGCTCTGAGAAGCAGTGACCTGAACAAGAAGAAACAGGTTGAACTTCACACTTGTCAGGAGCAAAGATTGCCCCCTCTAGGCACCTTCAGGGAGCCGAACAGGAAAGGAAAATGTCATTAGGCAAAGGACAGTGTCATGAACAAGTGTGCAACCTTCTAGAGCTATTGGTGAGGCAAACCGTTCCCATTGTTATGATCTTGCATTGCTCTTGGATGGTAGGGTTTGAGGAGAACACTGGTGCATTGAAAGAAAATTGACTTCTTTCTATTTCTTGGAAATCTGATAGCAAACCAGAAAAAGCATGTGTAAAAAAAGTGTTTTAATCAAACAAATCATGCTAAAACAAAGTTTATCATTCAATGATAAAGAAAACTGTCAGCTACCTGATTTAAGGAACTATACATGGGAAGCCATTTCCATTCAATTGAGGTCACTTGAGGGCAAAGGAGAGTAGATTGCTTGGTTAGTTAAAATTAGGTTTGGTCACACAGAAAGCCACAGAATAACAGTTGTTTCAGCAAGGTAGCTGTTTGCTTCTCTGTCACATAGCTGCAGGTGAGCAGCACAGGGTTACCAAGGTGGTCTGGAGGAACACACGATCTCAAGGTCATTGCACTCATGCACTGAAAATGTCTGAGGCCACTCATGGTCCAAAATAGCTGCTGGAGCTCCAGCTATCACATCTTTAAGGAAGGAGAAAGAAGTGCAACAGAAATGTGAAAAGGACTCTTCCCAGTAGTCTATGCCCTTCAAGCAAACTTCCTGGAAGTCCCACTCAACATCTTCAGGCACAACTTATTGACCCCAACTTAGTCATTTGGGTACTTCAAACTGCAAAGGAGCTAGCAGCTGTAACATTGAGTGCCCAGCCAAAAACAGCAGCTTGGTCTTTAAGAAGAAGGGAGTGGGGAATGATGGATATTTGGTAGTAACTGGCAATCTTTTCTCCCATGTCCTTTTGTCTTCAGAGTTGTGCTATTCCCTCCACCCCACTTCTCAATCCCACCATACTCATCTCACCCTGCCCACAGTGCCCCTACTTTCTAACTACCCCTGGAAGGTGCACACCAAGGAAGTCACATTCCCACAATGGAGCACAACAGACCCTAACCACTGAGATTGGACTGAGATTTAACAGAAACTTCAAGAGCATGTACAATGTGCCAAGTACTATGCCTAGTACCGTCATGTACTTTGTTCTGTGGCCAATGGGTGACAAACTGTGACACACACAACTCATCAGATGTTATGTTACTCTGGAAAGGGGCTCTCTTTTTCATCTTCTTCCTTGGCCCATTGGAGCCACTGAAGAAGGTGGGTTCCAGGAATACTGGCACATATCTCCCTTCTTCTGTTCTTTTCTGCTCCTCGCACCCCTCCTCCTCAGCAGCAGAGAAGAGCACAGAACTGACTGGGGATGCCGGCATCAGGGAAAGCAAAAGTGTCCGCAGAGGGATGTCAGCTGGTGTGTTCAGGGAGCTTAAGAACCAGGCCCTTTCTGCTTTTTCTCAGGGATCCACTCTGGTTGTCAGAGGCGGCAATCGAGTTCTACTTGGCTTATTATTGTGACAACATTTCCCTGCTTTAAACTGTTCAAGCTTCAGGCAAAATATGGTTACTGACACTTTTTTCATAGCTTCCCATAAAATTCCATCCTTCTACAAATGAATAAATTATTTTGGCTGTCTTTTCAAAAATTTGAATCCTCCACAAGAATAAATCTTTGGTGGGTCCTTGTGATTCTAAGCAACAATACCACATACCTAAGTTAAAAAGAATATAAAAGAAAAAGAGAGAGCCCAAGAATGGAGAGCACGGGCAGTGATGGGGCTGTCTCCGCTTTAAAAGTAAATGCCTGTGAGAAGGGTAGCTTCTTAAGGCATTTTAATTTTATTTTTTAATTTAAACTCCTTATTGTTTAAAGTATTACATATGACTCCTTTTTCTTCCTTGACCCCTCCCTGTCCGCCCCCACTCCTCCCTGTACACACCCTTAAGGCATTTCTAGTGTTTGCATTTCAGTGTGAATTCTTTTTAGAATTGTGATTGAATAAAACTGTAAAACCTTAGTTTCAGGCTTATTTATTGCTGATAATGTAGATTATTTTGGATAGGACAGCTGAATTTTAATCTTTTGCAAAGTGAACATCCTTCTAACTTGCTTGGATGTTTTGCAGAGTTTGGAGCCTAATTGCTGCAGAAATGGTGAAGTATAATGGCCAACTCTCATTCGTTTTCTGACTTTGGTTCCTGTGTAGATTGACATCAAAGCAAGTTTGTGAAGATTAATTTCTTCCACAAAGCTGCAGTTAGGAAACAAGATTATGGCATTGGCAGGCAAGGGAACAGCTGTGTGTGGATTTTTTTAAGTGTCACAAGTTGCTACAGATCATACTTTTTAATGGGAAATCCCCACATTTGAGTGTGTTAGGTTTTCTGTAGTATCTGGAAACTTCGCTTGAGAATGAGCTCTCTGAATTTTTCTGTGGTCCTCTCAAGTTTCAAAATAATGATACTTAGAAGGTATTTTGCAGGGTTTGCAACAGTCAAGGGCACACAGTTGTGAAAATCCGGCGCTGTGAGGGCAGACAGAATCGTTGGCAGTCTGCCAATGGATTTGTGTTGTTTGCCGTTTTAACTCACAGCTCTGGAAATTCTGACAGTGTCAGCAGCTCATTGGTTTGCTAAGTATCTGTCCCTTTGCCTATTTGAAATGCTTCTTGCTGGCTGGTGAAGCTTTAGGAACTTTCAATTTCTTGCTTCCCTGGTTATAATAATTAAGACATATCTATTGAGTTTAAGTCAACTCAAGAAACAAAAACAGATAATCCGAGAAAAGGATGTCTGGAAAGGATGTCTTGGTTCTTGCAGCATGATACGGGCAATAAACACTGACTTGAAAACCAATTTCAACCCTTTCCTTTCAAGGTGGCTTTGGGCAAATCGCATCATCTCTTTGAGCCACCGTTTCATCATTTGTGAAATGGAAATATGAATACCTTCTTTGCAGGATTGTGAAGTTTAGAGATAATATGTGTCCGAAGTACAAAACTATGATATTAAAAAAGTCATCCTTTCATTGTTAGACATTTTGATTGTTTTGGTGATGCATTATTATAAATAACAGACTAAAGTATTTGGGAACAGAGATTGTTCAATCCAAAGATATGGAACTCGCCTTAGGTCCCATCTGCCCTGAGCTCCTCAGAATTTCACCTTCTCCAGTAACCCGCGGAACATCTTCCTTTGGTTACAGAGTGCAGGGAGCTGGGAGAGGGAACAAGTATTATGTTAAGGGACAAACCCCGTTTCATTAAAGGCATAAGTCTACAGTCCTTGTATGTCACAAGGAACACCCTGCCATGACTTCTGTTCAAAGGCGAGGGCGAATTTCATGAAGGAGACCTTTGCTCTTTTTCCTCCTCTACAGAACGAGGACAGTGGCGCAGTAGCATTCCACAAACCTGTTATTTCACTACTCTGTCTTTTCAAGCTAGTCTTCGTGTGCCCTGTGTATGTTTTGCTTTGCCAAACTTTTCTCTTTTTCTGTATATATTTTTCTATATCTATTTTGTCTATATCTGGGTATTTTCCCAACTCCTTTTTTTTTTCTACTGGTTCATGATATAAAATTCAAACATCTAAAACAATTTTTTTCTAGTTAAAGATGGACAGTGAATCTCTAGTATTGCTTTCCATCCTCTCTTAAAACCTCAAAAAGCAAGCCAAAAAGGGTTAGCAAATAACTAACAGTCATCATACCTTGTAAATCTACCCAGAGAGGGAGGGGAAATTTGTAGCTGGATAACAAAAGGCATTTCTTCAGCAGAAAGAGATACAGATCCAAGCAAGATGAAGTCTAAGCCTGCAATTAAGTTCTGCAAAAGGCAGAACCCCAGAGCTCAGGAATTAGCTGCGTGGACACCCCTAGAATAGTGCTGAAAATGGTGTTGGAAACCAGAGGATTCTATGAAAGTCCATGTAAGAAGGATCTGGGCCCCAGATCTTTCTTCTTCCTTACCTGACAGAAAGTGAGGCCCACGTGGCAAGCCCATCTATACACAGAGAGCTCCCTGCCTGCCATTTAGTGCTCCAGTCTTAAGTATAGCAGAAAGCAGGTCACTAGACAACTATGGAAAGCCTTCATCCTAAGAGAGAGAGAGACCACAGTGACCTGAATGCTTGTGGCCCCCCCTCCGCCCCCCAATCCATATATTGAATTCTAATCCCCAAGATGATGGTATTAGGAGATGGGGCTTTGGGAGGTAATTAGGTCATGAGGGTGGAGCCCTCATGATGAGATTAGCATCCTATAAAAGACGCCCCAGAGAACTCTTATAAGGACACAGTTAAAAGAGAGCCACCTATGAACCAAAAACAATCGCTCACCAGACAACAAATCTGCTGGTTCTTTGATCTTGGATTTCCAACTTCCAGAGCTGTGAGAAACAAATGTGTGTTGTTTATACAGCACTCAGTCTATGATAAAATAGTCCAAACAGACTAAGACAAAGATCAAAACATATGCAAGACACAAACTTGGAGACTTTATAGGGAGAACAAAACTAAGAGCATTAATATAAGCAGAGAAATAAAAGAATATATCACACTCTGTGAAAAAGCAACCCTGAGAAATTACAATATAATAACAACAAGCTCAATAGACATATTAGAAGATAAAATTGAGGAAACACATAAAGCAATTGAAAATAGAGATGAAAAGATAATTGGAAATTGAGTCCAGAGTATCCAAACATATAAATAATAGGAATGAAACAATCATCAGAGAAACAATTCAGAGTCTCCCAGAACAGATGAAAATAAATTGACAGACTGAAAGGAACCATTGAGTCCTTGGCACAATGGGTGAAAATGAACCCACACTAGGGAAGGTCATTGTGATGTTTCAGAACACTGGGAAGAGAGAAGATTCTTTGAGAATCTTTCAGTGGAAGGAAATGATTTCCAATAGCAATATGTATCAGAATGGCATAGATTTCTCAAAATAACACTAGAAATTAAATTTAGAGTGGAAAAATGACTTCAACTTTCAGAAAGGAAATACATTTCCATCTTGATATCTATATCCAGATAAGCAATCATTTACATATAAGAATAGATTTTAAATGTTTCTAATCAACCAGACCATTCATCTGAAAAAAAATACATACATATATATATATATATATATATATATATATATATATAGGCACTAGTGGCCCGGTGCACAAAATTTGTGCACTGGGGAGGGGGGTGTTCCTCAGACCAGCCTGCACCCGCTCCAATCTGGGACCCCTCAAAGGATGTCCTACTGCTGGTTTACAGGGATCAGGCCTAAACCGGCAGTTGGACATCCATCTCACAATCCAGAACTGCTGGCTCCTAACTGCTCACCTGCCTGTTTGCCTGCCTGATTTCCCCTAACCACTCTGCCTGCCAGCCTGCTCACCCCCAACTGCCCCTTGCTGCCAGCCTAATTGCCCCCAAATTCCCCCTCCACCAACCTGATCACCCCCAACCGACCCCCTGTGCCAGTGTGCTCACCGTCAACTGCCCCCCCCACTGGCCTGTTTGCCCCCACCTTGCCTCTTCTCTAGTCTGCTTGCCCCCAACTGCTCCCCTGCTGGCCTGTTCACTCCAAACTGCCCCCCTCCCACTGTCCTGATCACTTCCAACTTACCCAATGGCTTGCCCCCAATGGCCCTGCCTCTTGTTGTTGTTGTTGTTGTTGTTGTTGTTGTTGTTCTTCTTCTTCTTCTTCTTCTTCTTCTTCTTCTTCTTCTTCTTCTTCTTCTTCTTTTTTCAGCCCCTCCCTGAATAAAGGTCAGGGCTGGCTGGAAGCAGGTATCTGAGATTTATTTATCTTCTATAATTAAAACTTTGAAGCCTTGAGCGGAGGGCAGGGCCAGCCAGGGTGGGTGGGAAGCTTGGCTTCCTCCATCGCCAGGGCCAACCCAAGCCTTCTTCTAACTCCAGCTCTATGGCAGCTGCAATCTTGGTTGGGTTAAATTGCATACTTGCTCCTGATTGGCTGATGGCATGGCTTGTGGGCATAGTGGAGGTATGGTCAATTTGCATGTTTCTCTTTTATTAGGTAGGATATACACTGAGTGGCCAGATTATTATGATCTCTGAACACATAATAATCTGGCCACTCAGTATATATTCTATATAATCCTATATAATAAAAGGATAATATGCAAATAGACCAAACAGCAGAACAACTGAATAACCAAACAAAGCGTAATATGCTAATGATATGTTAAGACTGTTCAACCACTCGCTATAATGTGCACTGACCACCAAGGGACAGTCAACTAGTCAACCAGTCGCTATGATGTGCACTGACCACCAGGGGGAAGATGCTCTGACCGGTAGATTAGCTTGCTTCTGAGGTCTGGCCAATTGGGAATAAACAAAATGGGCCAGACACTCCCTGGAGCCCTCCCATGGTCCTGGCCTCTATCATGCACTACGGTGGTCTCTCAGCCTGGCATGTGCCCTCTTGCAATCTGTGACCCCTAAGGGGATGTTGGAGAGCCAGTTTCAGCCCCATGCCACAGTACATTCCCCTTGAGAGGGCACCAGATGCAGGGTTCATGGCTGGCAAGTGTTGGTGCGGCAGCACAAGCCTTTCCCAATCAGGACTGATTGGGCACAAGTCCACTGCAGGCACAATGGGGCCAGGATGAGTGGGTGCAGCAGGTCTGGGGATGTTGACTTGATCCCTGCAGGCCACCCAGAGGGACCCTAGCTGTGCATGAATTATATACTAGATGTCTGGTGCACAACATTCATGCACTGGGGTTTGGGGTTTTCCCTCAGCCCAGCCTGCACCCTCCTGCAGTCTGGAAGCCATCCGGACATCCTTAGTGCTGCCCTGGATGCAGGAGAGGCTCCTGCCACTACACTTGCCAGCCATTAGCCAGGCATCTGGCTGATCAGTGTTCCCCTGTGGGAGCACACTGACCACCAGAGGGGAGCTCTTGTGTTAAGCATCTGCCCTCTGGTGGTCAGTGTGCGTCACAGCCACTGCTTGTTCCATCATTCAGTTGATTTGCATATTATCCTTTTATTATATAGGATAAATTCAGAGAGGAAGAGACAGGAAGAGAGAGATCGAAACATCAAGGATGAGAGAGAATCATTAATTGGCTGCCTCCTACACTCCCCACAACCTTGGCTGTGTCCTGAAGGTGAATCAATTCATGACTTCCTGACTCATAGATCAATGCTCAACTACTGAGCCATGCCAGTCAGCCTTTTCATTTTTTTTAAGAGAGTTTCCTAAGATATGTGAACAGAAGAGTCAATTCAGTGAGATGTGAAGGGAATACAGGGGATGATCAGAAAGGAGAAGGAGGGTGACATTTGTGTGGTTCACTTGTAGAGCATGGGACCTCACCAGAACAAACTAAACACAAACAAAACCCCAGAACTTATTAACTCCAGGGAAGACAAAAAGCTATTCAGGAAAAGAAATCATGGTTTCTACTTGTCTCAGCAGTGAGTGGCATTTATATAGTCTAAATAAGGTAAGAATTAAAATCAAACAATTATAACCTCATTGGAAAGATGAGAAACTGGAAGTGTGTGTGTGTGTGTGTGTGTGTGTGTGTGTGTGTGTGAGAGAGAGAGAGAGAATATGAAATACAATATTTCTAGAGTGAGAAACCAATAAAGCATAATCTGAAAAATCAGGAAGCAACATGTAAACATATTAGTAGAAATACAAAATTAATTTCAAGAGAAACAGCTTAAAAGAGCTGTAAGTCATTGTTTCTGTAGAATAGGAGTTATTAGCATGTATAACTAATAAAATAAAATTAAAAGGAAACAAGTAGCCATGGGCGAATGATTAATTATAATGCTTTCCAAATAAGTGTTCTTTAAAAAAATAAAAATAAAAACTCTTTCCTTAAAAATTAAGTTGCATTTTATTTATGTGTCACAAAGGAAAGTTGTGGCACATAAATAAATAAAAATTACTCTCCATAGGAAAAGATAGTCCTAGTCCTAAAAAATAACACAACTAAAACCAAATTTAAGAAACTACATACAGTTTTTTTTCGCCGCGCTAAGCAGAAGACTGCCGCCACGGGCCACGTGATTCGTGCGTGGGCAGAGGAAAGGCGCCGGCTCCGTGTTCCGCGCACGTGAAACACCGCAAGGGCGCCGCGCGTCTCTGCGCCGTGGACTTGGCGGAGCTGCACGGCTACATCAAAGGCTTCGGGAAGGATATCATCCATGACCCAGGCCGCGGCGCGCCCCTGGCCAAGGTGGTCTTCCGTGATCCGTACCGTTTTAAGAAGAGGACGGAGCTGTTCATTGCCGCTGAAGGCACCCACACCGGCCAGTTCGTGTACTGTGGCAAGAAGGCTCAGCTGAACATTGGCGATGCGCTCCCGGTGGGCACCGTGCCTGAGGGCACCATTGGGTGTTGCCTGGAGGAGAAGCCTGGTGATCGGGGCAAGCTGGCCCGGGCCTCTGGGAATTATGCCACGGTCATCTCCCACAACCCCGAGACCAAAAAGACGGGGGGGGGGGGGGGGGGAGTTGCCCTCTGGCTCCAAGAAGGTCATTTTCTCTGCCAGCAGAGCTGTGGTCGGTGCGGTGGCTGGAGGTGGCCGCATTGACAAGCCCATCCTGAAGGCTGGGCGTGCCTACCACAAGTATAAAGCAAAGAGAAATTGCTGGCTACGTGTGCGGGGTGTGGCTATGAATCCTGTAGAGCATCCATTTGGAGGTGGCCACCACCAGCACATCGGCAAACCCTCCACCATCCGCAGAGATGCCCCTGCTGGTCGAAAAGTGGGTCTCATTGCTGCTCCCCCGACTGGACGTCTACGGGGAACCAAGACTGTACAGGAGAAAGAGAACTAGGGTGGGGTGGCTCAATAAATTTTATTTTCCTGCCACTAAAAAAAAAGAGAAAGAAAGAAAGAAACTACATACAATGAGCGCTAACAGCTTTGCTTTCTTTATTGGAGTATAATTTGCATAAAATAAATGCATCTGTTTAAATTTCATTTCAATTTGCATCCTGTGTAATTTCTACAGTCGAGATACAGATGTTGCGAACATTTCTCTCATCCCTAGACATTCCCTTTGTCTTTTCTCAAGTTTCATCTAAACGAAGTGAAATAGAAATAGCACGTAGTCTTTTGTGCCTGGCTTCTTAGTGAATTTAAGTTTCATCCATGTTGTGTATATCAGTGGTCCATTCCTTTTATTATTAAATGGTATTCCATTGTATTTGTTTATGTAAAAGTTTTTGACAAAATTGGAATAGTTCATTCTTTCTTATTCCTCAAGCCTCTTGATTGCCAGCTCTTCTTCCTCACCAGCAAACTCTCTCTGTGGTCAATTATCAAAAAGGGAACAAGGATCTGACAGTGGAGTGAGATTCTTCTGGGTAACCCAGCTCGGTTGCTTAGCAACAAACAGAATAACTGTATTCGTTTAGTAGATTCTGAACAAAAAGGTAATCATCCGAGATAGAGAGGAGACAATGTTATTCTAAGAAAAAGTGGAAGAACATATAAAAACCATGAGAACGGGAAGAACACAATCTACTAAATAAAAGCATAATGACACCTCCTCTACTCACACCTTTGAGTCCCATCAAATGTTCTGTTGGAGACCAAGGAATCCATGGTGCGGGGCACTGGTGTGCAGAATCTCTTAAATCTTTAAAAAGGCACAAATAAATGATACCAGACATAATTTATGACCAAAATAAAGAGAAACATGTTAACCTTTATTAGTAATAATAATTCAAAGAATCAATTTGAGAAGGAGAAATTTGTTCTATATGCATGTCTTTCCCCAAAATAAGAAAAGAATTCCATTAGACATTATTCTTCCACTCCCCATAGTGAGTAACTGCTTTCCATAGTAAAATGATAACTTATATTTGTTCAACTGATACTTTAAAAGTTTTTTTTTAATTACAGTAATCAGTGATTACACATTTATGTAATTTAGGAAGTGTTCACCTGATTCCTGAACCTCAAAAAGAGTAGCACCCATTTGGCAGGCGATGTTGCTAACAGACGTGTTTTTTAACTTCCTCAAGAGTTTTGCCAACTTGATGCTATTACTTCCTTCTCATTATCGCAGCCCCTCCAACCCCACAACCTCGTTCTCCATCCAACCCCTCCCCCCACAGTATAATCCTGCAGAAATAGCTCTGCTAAGAATCACTTAATGAGCAGAATATCCCCCAGCCATTTAATGCAAAGTGTTTAATAATCAATCAGAGATCGGTTTCACTTAGTTTTACGGGGTTGAGAGGGAGACAAAAACCCTTCACCATCATTTTTCAGCTGTCCCCGGAGCAGTTTCCCACTTGCCTCCTGACGACAGATTTCTTGGTTTAAATCATGCCCCAAGGGAATGGATATGAAATTCTGGTCGCACAGCTTTCTGTCAGTGCCTGGGCATCTGGTAAAAGACAGCTTTGCAGTTTCATTTATTTCAGGGGCAAAGATGACTACCAAATATTTGGGTTCATATCCCCCCTTTTCTTCGGATGGCAAGGATGCATTCTGCATGAACACGCTTAATTGCAGACTTCAAAGGGAAGGAGAGAGGGACACACAATTTCCAGCACTGAGATCTTTTTGTTTTCAATCTAATGACAAATGTCCTGGTCTTTCCTGGTTCTGAATCGTAAAAGACCTCCACTTGTGTACTGCATTGTGTGTGCTGTGAGAGCACGTAGAGGCCGGCTATAATCAGGAAGGCAGGACCTGCCAATGAGCTTGCAAAACCAAAACACATCCGGGGCCCCACACCATTAATGAAAATCCCCTCAAGCCCGGCTGCCGCTGCAGAGCTGAGGTGCCATGACTTCTGAGTCACTAAGTGCCCAGCGTGTTTCACTCTCTGTAGTGACATTTTGTGGCTGTGGTGTCTGCTCGGGGGGGGACATTTCTCAGTTTAAAGAATAGGCTGGACGGAAAGTACGACTGTATACATGAACAGATTCTGGTTCACAACGGCCATATTCACAGCAATTCCCTTACATTAATTCTCCTGTGCGTTAAAAGCCTGTTTCCCCAAAAGACTGTGTCCGTGCCTCTACATTTTTTAAATGGACAAAACAAGAGTCTGATTTCAGACCAGCTAATTTTTAACTTTGTGTTCTCCAGGCCCGGTAATGGTGAAACAAAACTAACCAAGGCTTTGACTCAGAGCAGTGTCCTTTAAGATTCAGATCCGGGGACAGCAGTTTTATTTTCCTTTTCCTCCTCTGCTGTGAGTTTGTGAGGAGAGGGCAAGAAACTAAGAGTTAAAAAAAAAAAAAAAAGACATCTCTCTGGGCAGTACTAATGAAATGGAAATTTAAAGAAATAGTGCACAGGCAATTTCCCAGCGATAAAAGCCACTTAAAGCAACACAGATAGATGCCATTGTACTTGGCCATGCTGATTATAAACCACGTTAGCAAATATTTGTCGAGCATCTCTCAGGGTGAGGCACCAGATACACCCATTTGTGGGCCTCAAGAATTTCTAGTAAATGTCTTTTAATTCTCTAGTAAATGTCCTTTGAACAGTAATTCTCAAGGATCCTACAGGAAGAGTTTTATTTTTTAGTATATTTCATTGATTTTTTTTTTTTACAGAGAGGAAGGGAATGGGATAGAGTTAGAAACATCGATGAGAGAGAAACATAGATCAGCTTGCCTTCTACACACCTCCTATGGGGATGTGCCCACAACCAAGATACGTGTCCTTAACTGGAATCGAAGCTGGGACCTTTCAGTCAGAAGGCTGACGCTCTCTCTACTGAGCCAAACCAGTTTTGGCAGGAAGAGGTTTTTTTAGGTGCTGGGCATCTGAGGAAATAAAGGCGTAAGTACAATGCAGAGTGGCTCAGGTGTGGCCCAAGCTGGTAGACAGAAGGGGGCAGCAAAACCATCATTTTAGCAGCAGAGTCACTAGAAAGTGTTCCATAATAGTTTTGAGGGTTTAATGCAAAGCTAGTAGGAGACTGAATGGACCCACAGATTTAGTGTTATAGAATGTCTGGTCTGGAATGAACTTTAGAGATTGTTAATGATGATTATAAAAAGAGGAATTGGGTGTTGGGAAAGCAACTTGGGGGCAAAGCAAAGTGCAGAAAATAAGCAATGGTATTGCCATGCTGTGAGAGGTAGAAGGTGAGTGTGAATGCCCAGGGTTTGAGGCTGTAGCAGCCTGTCAGGGAGGGGTCTGCAGAGTGAGGGGTGAGGAAGCTCAGGTCAGGGTGTCTCGCCCACAGTCTGCTCTGGCCCTGACTTTCCTGCTGGAGTGAAAGCCATAGCACTGGAGACCCAGCCTGACATGCTCAGTGCTTCACCCACAGCCACGCCTGGCTAGGCATGCTCAGTGTTCCCAAGGCATCTTGGGTGGGCAGTGTCTGAATGACTCCCAGTCCCTTAAGCCATGACCACTCTTGGCATAGGAATCTTTCATTGAAATCAGAGTGATTCAAGAAGTGGCTTCACATGCACAGAGTAATTTAGAGCAGAACCAGGCCAGCAACGCAGATGTTTTAACCTTTCTCCTACCCTGCCACTCAATCTACTGGTCTCATGCCCACAGATGTGCAATGGCTCCTGCCAAAGCCAGATTCCAATGACAGATCTATCTCTGGATTTGGCAGACTAGCCTTGGGTGCTCGAGTGTAGGTTTCTCCACCTCAGCACTGTTGGCATTTGGGGCAGGATTATTCTTCAGGGTGGGGTAGCTGTCCTGTATATTGCAGGATGTTCAGCAGCACCCTGCCCTCTACTCACTGGATGCCAGCAGCATCCTGAAGTTGTGTTAGCAAGGGATATCTCCAGGCATTGAACAAAATCCCAAGGAGACAAAATCACAGCTGGTTGAAAACCACTATTCTGGTGTGTCTATAAATATGGTAGTAGTGCCCCTCTCCCTTCGTGTGATGCCAAGGAGAGTGTGGAAGAAGAAAGCCTGAGTCTGACATCATGATCCCAAACGTGGGAAGCTGAGCCTTATTGAGGAGAGCAGGGTGGTGATAGCCAGAGAGCACTGGGCTGGGGGAGTCTGAAGACCAGCCACCTAGCCCTGGCTCTGATATGTATTAGCTGTGTATGGGCAAGAAGAAATCATTTCATCTATTCCTTGCCATTGTGTTTCTTGTGTCTAATGAATTGAAGTCACTTCCTTTTTAAAAATAAATTTTTATTTTTCAATTATAGTTGATCTACGATATTTTATTCATTTTAGATGTGCAACATAGTAATTAGACATTTTTGTACCTTATGAAGTAATCACCCCAATAAATCTAGTACCTATCTGACACCATACATAATTATTGCAATACTATTGACTATATGCCCTATGCTATACTTTATATCCCCATGACTATTTTGTAACTATCAATTTGTACTTCTTAATTCACTCACCTTTTGCAAGCATCTTCCCCAAACTCCTCTCATCTGGCAATCATTAAAATGTTCTCTGTATCTGTAGTTTGTTTGTTTTTTTTTTTTTTTTAAGGTTCTGTGTATAAGTGAAATCATATGCTACTTATCTTTATCTGACTTATTTCACTTAGCTTAATACTCTCTAGGTACAATAATGTTGTTGCAGATGGCAAGCTTTTATTCATTCTTATGGCTGAGTCACAATCCATTGTATATATGTTCTAGTTCTTCTTTACCCATTTATTTATTGGTGGACCCTTAGGTTGCTTCCATATCTTGGTTATTGTAAATAATACTGCAATGTACATATGGATGCATCTGTCTTTTCAAATTAGTGTTTGAGGTTTCTTCAGATAAATACCCAGAGTGTAATTGCTAGATCCTTCTTTGTCTTTTTAATTGGCTTTGTTATAAGTCTATTTGGTGTGATATAAATATTACCAACCCAGATTTTTTTGTTTGCTTGTTTCCATTTTCATGAAATATCTTTTTTAGTCTGAGTGTTTTTCAATCTGAAGTGAGTTTCTTGTAGATAGCATATGTAAGAGTCTTGTTTTCTTATTCATTTAGCCACCTTGTGTCTTTTGATTGGAGCATTTCAACTATTTACATTTAAAGTACTGTTTATAGATATGCAGTTATTGTCATTTTTATTGTTCATATTTTTTACTTTTTTTCGCTTCTTTTTTTAAAAGTTCCTTTAACATTTCTTGTAATACTGGCTTGACGATGATAAACTCCTTTAGATTTTTTGAGAGGAAGGGTTTGGGAAGCTCTTTATCTGTCCTTCAATTCTAAATGATAGTTTTGCTAGATGGAGTAAACTTGGTTGTAAGTTCTTGCTTTCCATCACTTTTTGAATATTTTGTGCCATTCTCTTTTGGCCTGTAAAGTTTCTGTGGAGAAATAAGCTGACACTCCTATGGGCATTCCTTTGTTGGTAGCTAACTGCTCTTCTCTTGATGCTTTTTAAGATTCTCTTTTTATCATTAACCATTGGCGTTTTAATTATGATGCATCTTAGTATGGGCCTCTTTGGATTCACCTTGTTTGGAACTTTCTGTGTTTCCTAGAAATGAATATCTATTTCCTTAGCCAGGTTAGGGAAGTTTTTCATCATTTTTTTTCAATAATTTCAAAATAGGTTTTCAATCATTTGCTCTCTCTTTTATCCTTTTGGTACCCTTATGATATATCAGAATAGTAAAAAGAAAGAATAATTTAAAAAATGAAGCTAGTTTAAGGGGCTTCTGGAACAACATGTTGATATGCTTGATATTGTTTCAGAGGGCCCTTAAACTAGCTTCATTTTTTTGGATTCTTTTTTCTTTTTGTTATTCTGACTAGGTGTTTTCTGCTACCTTATCTTCCATAGTGATTTGATACTCTGCTTCATCTAATTTACTGTTTATTTTTTCTAATATATTCTTTATTTCAGTTACTGTATTCTTCATTTCTAACTGGTTCTTTTTTATGTATTCTATCTCCATTTTTATCTCTCCTATATCTTTATTAAATTTCTCACTGAACTCATTGAGCATCACCATATCCAGTGTTTTGAATTCTGCATCTGGTAAATTGCCTGTCTCCATTTCATTTAGTTCTTTTTTAGAAATTTATTTTGTTATTTCATTTGGGACATATTCCTTTGTCTCCTCATTTTGCCTGCTTCCCTGTCTTTATTTCTATGTATTAGGTGGATCTTCTCCATCTCCCAGCCTTGGTAGAGTGGCCTTATATAGTAGGGTCCTAGAGGGTCCAGGGGCACAGTCACCCTTGTCACCTGAGCTGGGTGCTCTAGGTGTGTCCTTTGTATGAGTGGTATGTGCCCTTCTATTGTAGTTGAGCCTTTTTGAAATAGCCATGTAAGGATTGACCCTTAGAGAAGCTATTGTTTAGGGGCTGAGCCTATGGAGGAGTGTTCATTTTAGCAGGTCTCTGATACTTGTGGAGTCTGCCCTTTTGGTATGTCAGTTGTGGAGGTAGTTGGGTAGTGCTTTGGTGTGATGTGAACCTGGTTATTGGGTGTGTTGGTTCTGGGCCTCTTGGGAGGGACATGGTATAGGCTAAGATTCTTTGCTGCCTGTGCCCTGCCTGCAACTACTCGGTATGAGCTACAAAGTGATCTGGAGATGTTTCCCACTGTGCTGGGCTTAGAGATTCCTGGGAGAGCCTAAGCTTTGAAATGAGACTGGCTGCTACTAATGCCAGGCCTGGGGTTGTTTAGCAAGAGTTATGAGGCACACCCAGGGCAGATGCTGCTTATTTTGGGTTTATTAACCTTTGAGAGATCTTAGGAAAGTGCACAGCATGAGCCAAGACAGGCTGTTTGTATGGAAAGCAACCAGAAGTGACCTGAGTGAGCCTGAGAGTTGGGTAGGGTAGAGTCTAAGGGAATCACCAGAGTGGGGCAAATGGTGTTAGCAAGGTTGATGGAGACTCAGATAAAGCATCTGTCTGCACCTGCAGGGAGAGGGCTCAGCAAAAGAACGATGGCATCATGGCCTCTATCAGCATTTCTGTCTGAGAGAAAGCTGCCCCTCCAGGCCTCTCCCTCAAATCAGCCAATTCAGTTCCTCCCTGTATGTCCCTGGAGCCTTTTGAGCTGAAGGCCTAGTGCTGGAGCGCAGAGCAGATAAGTCCATCAGGGAGTAAGGATGTGATGGGGCCGTTTAGGACGAATACCTGGGACTTCGGCAGCTTTCTCTGTCTCACTCAGCTATAATCCAAGCTTGTTCTTACAGCCAGAAGTTATGGAGACTTCTCTTCTGAGTACTGGAACCCTGAACTGAGAATCCTGTTCTGGAGATGGGACTCCTTGCTCTTCAGGGAGGACCTTGAAGCTGAGATATCCCTCCCAATTTTTAATCACCACACATCAGTGTGGGGCCAGCCTGTTCCATATCTCCGACCCTCCTACTCATCTCAGCATGACTTCTTCTGTATATCCTTAGTTCTAGGACTTCTGTTCAGCTAGACTTTTGGAGGTTCTCAAGGATGGTTTCTCTGTAGTTTAGTTGTAATTTTGATGTGGCTGCAGGAGAAGGCAAGAACAGCATTTACATATTCTTCCCTTTTGAGGAGATAAGGTCGCTTCTAACTTGCATACTTTCAAGTTTATTACTCAGGGTATTTAAAAGTAATAGACCTAATAAGATCTTAAGATCTTGATCTCTCTCTCCCTCTCTATCTTTCTCTCTCTCTCTCATCAACAAAAGGAGCCACATGCTAACCTGGCCAGCTCAGGAGAGGCCTGCGTGGTGGACTTGCAAACTCAGAGACCTAAAGTAACCACAAAAGATGGTTTGAAAATTAAATAACTACAAACAGGTTATGATAGGTAATCATGTCCTGGGCCTATTTCCCTGACAGAATTCAACTTAGACCTCTGCTGAGCCATTTGCCTTTTTGCATCTAAGATAACATATCTATGAGATTGTCTGGGAAACTTGTAACTTCCCTTTTTCTGGAGCCCCTGGGACACAACCAAATGTAGTGGGTGCCAGGATGGATGCCACAAATTCCTTCATTATCATGTTAATTATTCCTGCATTCACCTAAGTATGTGTCCATCATTTTACTTTTTATCCAATCCCAGGTGGGATTGCTTATCCGTCCTCTTAAATCCATCACCAGTGAATTTCCTGTAACCCACCTATGTCTCTCCTTTGATTGGAATGTATAAATACAATTGTAACCCGCCATTCTGCAGAGCATTAACTGAATTCCTTGAGATTCTGCTTTCTGGCATATGTTGACAGTTTTTGGCTCAAAATAAACTCACTAAAATTCTTTACAGGTTTCAATGTTTTTTTTTGTTGTTGTTAACACTTTCATTATTTATATATTTAATATTTATTTTTTCATATAGATAGAGATAAAGATGAGGAGATTTATTATGAAGAATTGGCTTACATGAAGGCTAAAAAGTTCTATATCTGCTGTCTGCTGATGGAGACATTAGAAAACTTGTGGTGTGATTCAATCCAAGTTTGAAGGCCTGAGAACCAGGAGTGCCAATGACCCTGGGCAGAAGAAGATGGATGTCTCAGCTCAAGCAAGAGGACACAGTAGCCCTTTCTCCACCTTTTGTTCTCTTCAAGCTCTCCGTTGTTGAGAGAATGCCCACTTGCATCATGAGGACCATCTTCTTGACTCAGTCTACCAGCTCAAATGCTAATCTCTGCTGGAGACACCCCTCACAGATTCCCCCCAGATATATTGTTTCATCAGCCCTCTGGTTATCTCTGAGTCCAGTGAAGTTGACACATAAATTTAGCCATAGCAACATTCTATTGTTAAGTGGCAATGTCCTCGGGAAGCAGCTTTCTGCCTCCGGGTTTCCCTGGAATTTTCATTCACATTTCAAAGTGCAGACTGGAGTTAAAGAAAAGCATAAAAGCAGGTAAGGGTGGTGAGCCCTGAGAGGCGTTGTGGGAAGGTGTTTCCAGCCCTTTCTACCTTGTCCCTTTTCTTCTTCATCCCCTTTTCTTCCTTTTCATGCCTAAAGTAGGAAGGCAGTTAGCCAGGAGAGCAGAGAGAGAGATTATGACATTTCATAGAGGGTGGGTGTGATTTTGATGTTTTTTTTGTGTAATCGGTGTGATTGAAATATCCAAAAATTTCACCCAACACAGCAACACACACACACACACACACACACACACACACACACACACACACACAAACATAGTAATTAGTCCACCATGCCAAAGAATTTCGCTTTTTCAGTGACTCTTGGGGAAGCGACAGTCATTTCACTCAACAACATTCTATCATGAGATTATGGGAGAGGAATGTCATTGCAGGCATTTCCTCTTTCCTGTAAAAATTTAATTCCAATAGAAAGAGTTCTGTATCTGATAGGGGAAACAAGACAGAGGCAAATTACTTCATCAATAAAAATGGCCTAATTTGTAGGCATAGGGACCTATTTCAAATACAGATTACTAAAAATTAGTGAAGTCGTGCTTTGAGTATGGTCATTTGCAAAACGAAGGACCTCATTTATTTCCCCTTTCCTAAGAAGTGGCAGCCCTTGCTGCTTTGATCCAAGTGCAGCCTGCGGAACTAGCAATGTTTGCAGAAGCCGTTAGCTGAGAACGAAGAGCAACATCTGATCATGGGGAGGGGTGAGTGGGCTCAGAGCCAGTGAACCTTGATCTGTTTTGCACACCTACCTATAATTTATAAATCAGCCACACTGATCCTGGCATGAGGAGTCTACAAATAAAGTGATGCATTTGTTATTTTTGTAAATGCTTTCACTTAGGGATGGGGAGGAGTACAGCATACACATTAGAAATAAGCTAAGCTGTAGAGAGCATGTGTATCCAGCACCATGATGAAGGGAGGAGCACAGAGCCTTCCCTAACTGTTGGTATTACTGAGAAGGCATCTCTCTCCCTTTTCAGTAGGGGAGAATCCTAACTAGACTTGTGTCCTATTCAATAACCAGGGCATACCATTGTAACGTATTTATAGAAATTCTTACATACATTCAAATAGCAAACACTTCTGACTTTGAAGCAAAGGATGAATATAGATTCTAGGTTACCCACCTAAGAGAAAGCATCTAGAAAAAGGAATATTAATTTACCAACTGAAGGCATTCTTATTAAAACCATGTATGTTATGCTTATATAAAAAGAATTTAGCACTCTGTTCTAAATGTTGACCATCTCAACACTCCGCAGGAGGATGGATGTGAGACTGACAACCATTCATCAATTAAAAAACTCTTAACCCATCACCTATCTCATGTTAGATTTTGACCTTTCTTGCTATCTTCACATATTCCCGTTATTTTCAACATCTTATTTTTCAAATCCCAGCTCCTTCACTTGTTGGCTGTGTGACCACAGGAAGTTCTTAGACATCTCTGAGATTTTGTAAAATGAGGTAATAATCCCTACTTCAGATACAGTACACCCCACACAAGCAATGCACCCAATCGCCCCTTTTCCTTTGCTCTCAATCTCTTCCATCCCTGGTCTGTGCTATATTTTATTACTGAACAACTTCTCTAACTTCCAATGCATTGTTTAACTTCTGTCTCTCACCTCAAGATGAAAAAAAAAAAAAAAGATGATAATCATGTGAACGGTTGACAAGTCAACACTCTCCAAGGACATTTCTGAATGGGAATCATGTCCATGGTAAAGTCTACAGTCCACTAGATGACAGCATTTCACATTCAATTGGCAACTATTTTTACTTCACTACACAAAAGAATGGGGTCATAGAAATTTGGAGATCTACAGCGAATTTTCACTCATTGTTGCCTCAGTAATTTCATCCACAGGAAAAAAAGAAATAGATAAACGTCTTTGCCACCTCAAATTTTTTAACACTTTCTTGTCTTTTTCTCCCTGGTAATTTTAAAAGCTTAAATAATACAGGTAGAGATAAAGCAGGATGGAAATACTTTTAAAGTAAATTTAATCTGAGATAAAACTCCTGCCTTGTTTTTCTATAGAGGGAATAGTTTCATAATTGATAATTTTCACTATGCCTAAAAATTAAGAATGGTTCAGTGATAGATTTTTTCTTTTTTTAAATTTTTTAAATTATTTTTTAATCTTTATTGTTCAGTTTATTAATTACATTGTTTCCCCTTTATTATCCCCTTATAGCTCCCCTCCAACCTTTACCCATCCCACCCTCCACCTCCACCTTCCCCTCCCCACTGTCCTCTCCCATTGTTGCAAGATTTTTGTCCAGTCTCTGGCTGTACTTCCCACACCCCTTTTCTCCCCAGGAATTGTCAGTCCATTCCCTCTCTATGTCCATGATTCTGTTATATTCACCAGTTTATCCTGTTCATCAGCCTATCAATTCACTTGATTTTTATGTTTATTTGTTGATAGATGTGTATTTGTTGTTCATAATTTATATTTTTACCTTTTTCTTCTTCCTCTTATTAAAGAATATCTTTCAGCATTTCATATAATATTGGTTTGGTGGTGATGAACTCCTTTAGCTTTTTCTTATCTGCGAAGCACTTTATCTGATCTTCAATTCTGAATGATAGCTTTGCTGGATAGAGTAATCTTGGTTGTAGATTCTTGCTATTCATCACTTTGAATATTTCTTGCCACTCCTGTCTGGCCTGCATCGTTTCTGTTGAGGAATCTGCTGACAATCATATGGGTGCTCCCCTGTAGGTAACCAACTGTTTTTCTCTTGCTGCTTTTAATATTCTCTCTTTGTCTTTTGCTCTTAGCATTTTAATTATAATGTGTCTTGGTGTGGTCCTCTTTAGATTCCTATATTTTGGGGTTCTGTGTACTTCTTGGGCTTTTAAGTCAGTTTCTTTCACCAGGTGGGGGAAGTTTTCAGTCACTATTTCTCCAAGTAGGTTTTCATTACCTTGCTCTCTCTCTTTTTCTGGCACCCCAATAATTAGGATGTTGGCATGCTTGAGGTTGTCCCAGAGGTCCCTTACACTATCTTCAATTATCTGAATTCTTTTTGTTCTTGCTTTTCCAGCCGAGTGGATTTTGCTTCCTTGTATTTTAAATCTTTGACTTGGTTCTTGCGGCCCTCTGGACTGCTTTTAGGACTTTGTGTAATATTTTTTTTATTTCAGTCAGTGTATGCTTGATTTCTAGCTGGTCCTTTTTCATATCCATGAGGGTTTGGTTCATATCCTCAGAGGTTTTGTTCATTTCCTTGAGGGTCTCACTCATTTCCTTGTAAGTCTCATTCATTTCCTGGTTGGCCTTGTTTATTTCCTCATTGATCTGGTTTATTTCCTCGTAGTTCTCATTAAGTTCATCAGCCTTTTCTAGGAGCCTCTTGAAAAGCCTTATAACTGTGGTTTTGAACTCTATGTCTAGTCGTCTTTTTTCCTCCATTTCTTTCACATCTGATTTCTTTCCATATCTCTGCATGGTGGCTGCTTTATGTGGTAGATGTCCTCTAAGGGTCAGTGGCACAGCCTCCCCAGTTACTTGAGGTGGGTACTCTTAGTGCAATCCTTTATGGGTTATACAGTATTTTTTAATTTAAGCCCAGCTTGTTGTTGTTAGCCCTAGGAGGGTTTGACCTCCAGGCCAATTGGCTGTGAAGGTAGACTGTGTTCAGGTTGGATGGGCAGAGTCTCTGAGCTTTGCGGGCAGCCTCAGTGTCAGCTACATCCTATGCAGCGCTTGCGCGTGCGGGTCTCTGTTGGATGGGGATGGCTGCAGGCACCTCCAAGAGAAGGCCGCTGGTCTCTTTCCCTTGCCAGACAACTCTGCCTCTCCCTAAATGAGTCTGCACACCCAAAGTCTCGCCCAGAGTTGTAAAACAAAGCAGTCTTGTGGTTTCCGGGACCAGGAGACAAGTTTCCAGGGAGCAAGTTGTGTGTCTGTGCTGTCACACAGTTTACTTGCACGCAAACTTCTTTTCCCAGCTACCCGGTTTCTCTGCAGACTAGGAGACCTCTGCCTCGCCCCACTTCCAGGGTGCATCCCCCAGACCACGGACCTCGCCTGGCGCTAGGGAATCTGTGCAGTGGGACGTCTCCACCCTCCCTGTTGGCGAAATCCAGCCGGGGTTGTTGCTCCAGCCACAGCCCGTGCGCGTGACCAGGAGGACTCCTAACCTGTTTCCGAGCGATCTTCAAGGCTGCTCTCCCGCCGCTCTTCTGAGTCTCAGTGTCCCACCTTTACTTTTATTTGTGGAGTTTTTACTCAGCCAGCTTCCTGGTGATTCTGGGTGATGTTTGTTTTGTTGTTATGTTGTAGTTTTTGAATTGTTGCGCGGGGCAGAACAATAGGTGTTTACCTATGCCGCCATCTTGGTTCTCTCCTAGATTTTTTTCTTTTAGTATATGTTACTTTGTGTTTCCATTTTGTGTTATTTATGTATTTGACTTCTAAGTGCTATGGTATTTCATTTTTTCAATGTATCCTCTTAACTTGAAAGTATATAATTATATGATCTTCTGTAGATGAATTACTTTCTAGTTATGACATTGAAGGAATAAACCATCAGGGAAATATTACTATACATAATTATACAAATATATATTTAAATTTTTTTTAATTTTTATTCTTTACATATGTGTCCTTATTCCCCCATAACCCCTCACCCTCCACTTATGCCCCACTCCCTGTTGTCTGTGTCTATTAATTAGTCTCATATGCATGCACACAAGACCCTTGGTTGATCTCTCCTCCTTACCCCCACCCTCCCCTACCTTCCCTGAGGTCGGACGTTTTGATCGACATTTTTCAATCTCTGGATCTGTTCTTATTCATCAGCCTATTCGTTTCATTATATTCCACAAATGAGTGAGATCATAAGATATTTATCTTTCAAATATATTTTTAATGTACATATCAAAACACATGTATAAAATTAGGAGGCAAATAGCTATTGAGGAGAAAGTAGCTTCAAATATGTGAGAATCAAAAGTTAGAGAATACTCACAAATCAAGAAGACATAAATGAACAAAGAAATATAAAAAAATGAGTCAAAGACATGAATGGACATACTATCTAATAAAAGAGCAATATGCAAATTGACCGTACCTCTGATCAAGCCAGGCCCATCAGCCAATCAAGAGCAGATTATGCAAATAAACCCCAACCAAGATGGCTGCAGCCACTGAAAGCAGGAGGGAGGCTTGGGTTTTCCCGCCAATGGAGGAAGCCAAGCTTTCTACCTGCCCTTGCTGGTCTAGCCCTCCACTCAATGCTACAAAGTTTCAATTATAGAAGATATAGCCCAACAGAAATGTCAGCAGCAGCAGCCACAGAGCTGGAGAGACCAGAGGCTAGGGTTGCCCGGGCGATGGAGGAAGCCAAGCTTCTGTAGCTCTAGCACCTAGGCCTCCACTCTAGGCTACAAAGTTTCAATTATTGAAAATACATAATCCCAACAGAAATGGCTGTCGCCATGGAGCGAGCAGAAGGCTTGGCTCTACTCCAGGCTACAAAGTTTCAATTGTAGAACAAAATTAATCCCAGATCCCAGGGCCTTCTCTTGGGTCACTAGGGCCATGGCCAGCCTGCAAACCACAACAGGCCCCTCACCCAGGCCACCCCAGGCCCAAGGAATCCCCCACCCTGATCCAGGACACTCTTTAGGGCAAACCAGCTGGCCCCCACTCATGCACCAGACCTCTATCCTATCTAATAAAAGAGTAATTTGCAGATTGACCATCACTCCAACACACAAGATGGCTGCCCCCATGTGGTCAAAGATCCTGTCCTCATGTGGACATAGGATGACCACCACAAGATGGCCACTAGGGGAGGGCCATTGGGAGGTTCCAGGCCTGCAAGGGAGGGCAGTTGGGGGTGATCAAGCCTGCAGGGGAGGACAGTTAGGAGTGATCAGGTCGGCAGAGGAGGGAAGTTGGGAGCAAACAGGCTGGCAGGGGAGCAGTTAGACATCTATTAGGCTGGCAGGATAGTGGTTAGGGTGTGATCAGGCTGGCAGGCAGAAGCAGTTAGGGGCAATCAGGGAGGCAGGCAGGTGAGCAGTTTGGAGCTAGCAGTCCTGGATTGTGAGAAGGATGTCCAACTGCCCATTTATGCCTGATCTTAACAAGTTTGGGCCTAAACAGGCAGTCAGACATCCCTTGAGGGGTCCCAGATTGGAGAGGGTGCAGGCTGGGATGAGAAACAACCCCTACTCCCAATACCCCCTTCATGCATGAATTTTGTGCACATGGCCTCTAGTTTCTTAATAAAAGAAAATGGGAGTATGTACAACTTTAGAAACATAAATTAGTACTGTGAGACTGTGTTCAGCTACTTTAATTGACAGAATGGTTTCTTTTTTCAGTTGTCAATTTACTATTGATAAAGATGTAGAAAACAAGAATTTTCAAGCACACTACTATGGGAATGATATTAATTTTCTCTAACCCATAATTGCTCATCTAATAATTTAACTCAAAGAAATAGTTGCAAATATTTAGCTGCAGTGATACTTATTACAGTGTTCTTTAGAATAATTGGGAAATATAAAAACTTAATGTTAACCAACAGTCTTTGGCTCCAATTCAATACCAATAGGAATCCCCAATTTGGGGTGTGGTGAAGAAGAGAAGTTTATTCAGTGCAAAACAGCTCAATTGTGATACAGCAGGGCTCCAAACACAACGCAGCTGCTGTGGAACAGCTCAATTGTGATAGAGCCTGTAGCAGAAGGGCTGTAGAAGGGACCCAGGGCCAGCCCCATCTCTGAGGAGACAGTTCTGCTCTGCTCCTAGATGGTCTGCTCCCCTTTATTTTAGTCTGGATGGTCTGCTCCCCTTCTTCTCACCACTGCACTGGGTGATAGCACATCTGTTTCAGCTCAGCTAGGGATCAGATCAGTGTGGGAGGCAGCCTTCAGGGGAAACAGTACTCTCAGTGTCAGAGGGGAACTGGCTTATATGGACAGGAGTCCCTGGCCTTGGTCCCTGATTGGTTTATTATCATGCAAATGAGGATTCAAATCCTGACAGTTTGATGGGTCAGAAAGACACTGTCCTGATTGGTCAGAATAGAGCCACTCTGTTTGGGCAGGACTATACAGTTCCAGTTGGATGGGGAAAGGCTCAGTCTTATTGGTTGAGAAAGGATTCCAAGAACTCCCTTATAAGGATTAGCTCAGATGGCAGAAACAGTGCAGGCAGGCAATTCAGTGCAGAGATCTTTGTGCAGAAATGGCTGCCAGTCTCTGTTTATTTGTTTGTTTGTTTGTTTGCTTTAATTTGACCCCAGTTAGCCACCAGGAGCCCTTCTTAGTAGGTGTCCTCCCTACCCCTCACTCCCCACCCCCACCCCAGAATTCACAATAATCAACAAAGAATGAACTGACTGATTTGTATTTATATAAGGAAAACTATGTAGCCATTAAAATGACATTACAGATTGTCTTAGTCAATGCTTTTCAGCTGAAATCCCTTAAATACATAAAGTAAATAGAAAATATAAAGAAGTCAAAACACACAAACTCATGAACACCTAAGGAAAAGAATTCAGCTAGATCACATGGGAGCTGGAAGTGGAAATGGGGTACCAAGTCTACTTACTTTTTCACCATTGAGACCCTGTCTCTCAATAGGGCTACTCTATTCTGCTTTTATTTGTAGGTTGTACACTTGGTCTCCTCATAGTAATTCTGTTCCCTCCTAGCTTTCCTTTGAAGATAGCATATTGTTATTATTAGTTTAAACTATTGCTTTTAGAGAGGAAGGGAGGGAGGGAGAGAAAAAAGATATTGATGTGAGAGTGAAACTTTGATCAGTTGCCTCCTGAATGCACCCCAATTAGGGATCAAATCCACAACCTGGGTATGTGCCCGGAGCAGGAATTGAACCTGTGACCTTTCAGTATATGGAACAATGCTCCAACCAACTGAGCCACATCAGCCAGACAGCAGGTAGCATATTCTTTTGATTTCACCAGTTCCAGCAGACTTTACAAAAATCTCCATCATGGTCTGACTGAGTCTTTCACAGTCCAATTTCAATTTACTGGGAGAGAAAATCTGATTGCCCTGATCAGGAGTGTGTGTGTGTGTTTGTGTGTGTGTGTGTGTGTGTGTGTGTGTGTGTGTGTGTGTGTGTGATGTGGGGCGGGCAGACATTGGCAGTGGAGTGAGTCAAGAAGTGCTATGACTTCACTTGTCCCTTTGCTCTCAAGCCTATGACTGCCCCTGAAGATCAGCTTTGTAAGAGCTCCCAACACACATTTCACAGTTTGACAGCAAGAAAGGCCTTACTTTATAAGAATGTTTACCTCAAAATGAATTTTTTAGAGATGCCAAAAATGATAACATGGCACCTAAGGTCACCTCTCCCAGTTCTACACTAGGGGGAGAGGTTATATTTGCTATGTCTATTGTGTAGAAGAATATTTAATAGCATAAAAAATTCACACTGTACTGAATGCAAAAAAATATGGCACTAAATTTATATGTACAAAAATTACTAGAAGAATCTTTCATAGTAGAACTATGGAATATTTTTAGTTTCCTTTTTAAGATTTCTGTTTCTAAATTTTCTGTATTAAATTAGTCTGATGTAAGTAATAAGAAAAAATAAATTTTAATAAACAAAAATTAGTACAATAAGGACACAATTTTTATTTATTTATTTATTTGTTTATTTATTTTCTTTATTGTTCAGTTTATTAATTACATTGTTTCCCCTTTTTATCCCCCTATAGCTTTTTATCCCTCCACCCTGTACCTATCCCACTCTCACCTCCCCCTCCCCACTGTCCTCTCCCATTGTTGCAAGATTTTTGAAGGACACAATTTTTAAATGAAAAAAAAAAGAAGTTTAAGATCCTAAATTAACCCTATGGAAAGATAATTAGCTATATTAATGGGACACTATTTAAAACCTGGAAGGCAACAATATCACGGTGGGAATCTCAAGGAAGAAGATCTTTTGCCCTAAAACTCATCATTTCTACTTTGGTGGATATGGGCAGAGGACATTTAAGAATATATTTAATCTATAGGAAAATTGCCAATACCAGTGACTGTTTTATTTTATTTTTTTAAAAGTAGTTTTAAGATCTGGTGAGGGGAGAACTAAGATGGCGGCAAAGGCAAAACACCTATCTTGCCGTCATAATCAGCAATTTTAATACTACAACTTAACGAAGGAACAAACACCTTCCAGAATCACCAGAACGCTCGCCGAGTGAAAATTCCACAAATAAAAGTGAAGATAAGACACTGTGACCCGGAGGAACGGCGGCGGACGGCGTTGAAAGATTCGCGCGGAGAGAGGTTTGGAGCGCGAGCCGCGGAGAGGGCGGGCGGCTGAAAACCGGCCAGGTTTCTCGAACGGGGAGACAGGGGCGTCCCACTGGACAGATTCTCCAGCTCTGGGCGAAGTCCAGGGAACCCACTATCACACGGGGTGAAAACTGGACAGTGGGAGGGCACGCTGAAGCTCGGGTGCTGCCGGGTCTCCCGGCTTGTGGAGAAGGCAGCTCTCCCGCGAACAGCTCGGCTGCGTGACGGCGCAGAGAGCGCACCGCGACTTGTCTCTCATTCGGAAAAACGTCAGACTGCTTTGTTTTACGACCCTGGGTGAGACATTGCGCATGCAAAGTCATTTGGGGACAGTCTGAATTCCCCGGCAGCCGGTGGAGCTCCACAGCGGCTCTCTCTCAGAGGTGCTGGCAGCCATTGTCCCCGGCACAGAGCCCCTGGAGCCGCATAGGGTGGAGCTAGCGCTGTCTGCTTGGCCCGGAGACTCCGCCCATCCAACCTGAGCACAGCTGAGCTTCACAGACAATTGGCCTGGAGGTCAAACCCTCCTAGGGCTAACAACAAAAAGCTGGGTTTAAATTCAAAAACACTGAATACAACCCATAAAGGATTGCAGTAAGAGTACCCACCTCAGGTAACTGGGGAGACTGAGCCACTGTCCCTTTGAGGATAGCCACCACATAAAGCAGCCACCATGCAGAGACATGGAAAGAAATCAGGTGTGAAAGAAATGGAGGAGAAAAGACGACAAGACATAGAGTTCAAAACCACGGTTATAAGGCTTTTCAAGAGGCTCCTACAAAAGGCCGATCAACTTAATGAGAATAACCAGGAAATAAACAAGACCAACCAGCAAATGAATGAGATTTACAAGGAGATGAATTATACTTACAAAGAAATGAATGAGACCCTCAGGGAAATGTGCAAGACCTCTGAGGATACAAATCAGACCCTCACAGATAAAAAAAAGGACCAACTAGAAATCAAGCATACACAGGCTGAAATAAAAAATATTACACAAAGTCCTAAAAGCAGTCCAGAGGGCCACAAGAACCAAGTCAAAGATCTGAAATACAAAGAAGCAAAATCCACTCAGCTGGAAAAGCAAGAAACAAAAAGAATTCAGATAATTGAAGATAGTGTAAGGGGCCTCTGGGACAACCTCAAGCAAGCCAACATCCGAATTATTGGGGTGCCAGAAAAAGAGAGAGAGCAAGTTAATGAAAACCTACTTGAAGAAATAGTGACTGAAAACTTTCCCCACCTGGTGAAAGAAACTGACTTAAAAGCCCAAGAAGTACACAGAACTCCAAAATATAGGAATCTAAAGAGGACCACACCAAGACATATCATAATTAAAATGCCAAGAGCAAAAGATAAAGAGAGAATATTAAAAGCAGCAAGAGAAAAACAGTTGGTTACCTACAGGGGAACACCCATACGATTGTCAGCGGATTTCTCAACAGAAACGATGCAGGCCAGACGGGAGTGGCAAGAAATATTCAAAATAATGAAGAGCAAGAATCTACAACCAAGATTACTCTATCCAGCAAAGCTATCATTCAGAATTGAGGATCAGATAAAGTGCTTCATAGATAAGAAAAAGCTAAAGGAGTTCATCACCACCAAACCAGTATTATATGAAATGCTGAAAGATATTCTTTAAGAAGAGGAAGAAGAAAAAGGTAAAAATATAAATTATGAACAACAAATACACATCTATCAACAAATGAACATAAAAATCAAGTGAACTGATAGGCTGGTGAACAAGATAAACTGGTGACTATAACAGAAACATGGACATAGAGAGGGAATGGACTGACAATTCTTGGGGAGAAAAGTGTTGTTGGAAGTACAGCAAGAGATTGGACAAAAATCTTGCAACAATGGGAGAGGACATTGGGGAGGGGGAGATGAGGGCGGAGGGTGGGATAGGTACAGGGTGGAGGGAAGATATAGGGGGATAAAAAAGGGGAAACAATGTAATTAATAAACTGAACAATAAAAAAAATTAAAAAAAAAAAGTAGTTTTAAGTTCAGAGCAAAATTGAGAGAAGATACAAAAAGTTCCCATATTCCATCTGGCCCCACATATGCACACTCTTCTCCATTACCAACATCCCCCACCAGATGGAACATTTGTTCAATTGATGAACCTGCATTGACACATCATTATTCCCTAAAGTCCATAGTTTACCTTAACTGTCGCTCTTGGTGTTGTACATTCTGTGGGTTGAGACAAATGTATAATGACATGTACCCTTCATCATAGTATTATACCAGAGTAGTTTTAATGCCCTAAATACTCTGTGTTCCACCTACTCATTCTTCCCTGTCTCCCTACCCCACCACCCTCAATACCTGGCAACCACTGATCTTTTCATTGTTTCCAAAGTTTTGCCTTTTCAGAATGTTATATAGTTGGAATCCTACAGATTATAGCCTTTTAAGATTGGCTTTATTTTTATATTAGTATTATGCACTTAAGCTTTCTCCATGTTTTTTCATGGCAAGGTGGCTCTTTTTTTTTTTTTTTTTTTTAGCACTGAATAATATTCTCTTGTTTGAATGGACCACAGTTTATTTATCCATTCATCTACTGAATGACAGTTGGCTGCTTCCAAGTTTTGATAATTGTGAATAAATGGCTGTGTGTAGGTTTTTGTCTGGACATAGCTTTCAAGTCATTTGGGTAAATACTAAAGAGTGTGATTGCCTGATTGAATAATAAAAGTAACGTTTAGTTTTATAGGAAGCCGCCAAACTGTCTTTCATTTTGCCTTTTCTTTCTGGTATGTTTTAAGAACATTTATATACCTACTAGATGCCTGGTGCATGAAATTTGTGCATTCAGAGGGTTGGGGTGTCCCTCAGCCCAGATTGCAAGAAGGCACAGGCTAGGTGCATGATCTGGGCCAGGGAGGGACAAAGGAGGTTGGCCAGCTCGGGAGGGACCACAGGAGGGCTCCAGGGCATGAATTGCTTGCTGGTGGTCAGTGCACATTATAGCAAGCAGTTGAGCAACCTTAGCATATCATTAGCATATTATGCTTTGATTGGTTGAATGGACAACCGGAAACCAAACACTTAGCATATTAGGCTTTTATTATATAGAAGTAAAGTGATTACATTAGAAAACACCAAAAAAGGGCTAATTTTAAAAAAGAACTTTTAAAACATATATATTTTATTGATTTTTCACAGAGAGGAAGTGAGAGGGACAGAGTTAGAAATGTGGATCAGCTGCCTCCTACACACCCCCTACTGGGGATGTGCCCGCAACCCATGTAGATGCCCTTGACCAGAATCAAACCTGAGACCTTTCAGTTCATAGGTCAACGCTCTATCCACTGAGTCAAACCGGTTTCGGCTAAAAGAGAATTTTAAAATGTTCTAGTAGTTGGGACAAAACTCTTTCTCTTAGGAAGTAATTATATCATTGTTGAAAAACACACTTTTCTCTCCAACTCCCTCACTTGTCCCTTTGCTCTCAAGCCTATGACTGCGCCTGAAGATCAGCTTTGTAAGGGCTCCCAACACACATTTCACAGTTTGCCAGCAACAATGGCCTTACTTTATAAGAATGTTTACCTCAAAATGAATTTTTTAGAGATGCCAAAAGCTCCTTCTTCCACCCCATTCTTCCTAGAAAATGAATATTGGTTAAAGATTCATTTCTCTGGGATAAGGCATATCCAGAAGCTAGCATTTAAAATGCAAACATCCCTGAGCGGGGAATGCATTTAACCATAAACACTTTAGTGTGAAAACTTTTATCAGAATATACCATCTAGTCCCCTGCCAGAGCCCTGAGGAAGGAGAGAGCCTGGTGGGCCTTTGAAAGAATAGAGTCAGAGATTTGAATGGTTGCCAGGTTGCCTCTAGGAAGAAACAGCTGGGATCTGCAAGAAGGCACCAGACACTTGGCAGGAAACTACATTGGGCAAGAGACCGGGAGAGTAAAGGTTCAGAGGCCAAATAGCAAAACATTGACTTAAGTCAGGGCTGGCCCTGGGTGTTCCCAAGAAGTGCCCCTCATCTTCACAGTTAATCTCTGGAGTTTCTGACCTCCTCACCTGGTGCAAATCCAGATCACCTAGAAACCTGGAGCACTGTCCTCGCTGTGGGTGCCGTGAGGTGGGTTAGGGAGGGAACACCCAGGGGCTCCTTGGCTTTCACTGCGGTGTACTCGGCACAGGGCCAGTTGTTCCTGCCAAGAGTCGTAAATCAGCAGTTTTAACCTGTTGCTACCAAGGTAGGGTCCACAGTTATTTTTCCTGTATGTAGTGCCTTTAGCACCCAGCTGGGCTCTTGGCTAATTAGGCTCCGAGGAGCCAGGGGAAGGCAGTTAATGACTATATTTGCTGAAATGCTCCACTAGAACATACTGCTCAGATTTGCAACTGACATTTCACGTTTTAATATGTCTTTTTAAAATTTATCTTTATTGTTGGAAGTATTACAGATGTTTCCCCCTTGGATTCCCCCTCCCCCCCAGGCCTTCCCTTCCCCTGGGCCTTCACCGCACTAGCACTATTGTCTGTTTCCAAGGGTTATGCATATATACATATTCATGTTTTTAAAATTTGCTGCCTAGTTTAAGCCTGTAGTATTTAAAATCTATTCCTTCTCTTATGGACCATTTAGTTCTTTTGTGTGTGTGGCAGTTTTTAAGTGTTAGTTTTTTAAATCAGTACTTTTTAATGGAAACAACATGACCAAAAATGTGTCACAGAATTTTGAGACCCCCTAAAATAACAAAGTTTAATGAGAAATAAAATAAAATGTGTTTCTTCTCATTTAACCTGTATTTGCAGTGAATACAGTGCTAAACATATTAGGCGTAATGAGCATGCAAAGATGCTTGCATCCAATAGAAGTGATTCAACAAATGTAGAATCAATTTGTCATTGGGAGACAGTTTATAATAAACACTCACTAAGGATGCCAATGCCCATGGAGGGAGGAATGAAAGTGATGGTGGGGTGTGGGGCAGGAAGTGCAGGGAGGTATCCCAGGAAGCGTCCTGGAGGTATTATCATTTTAGTGGGAGCTGAAGAATGGAGAAAATGCTCAGAGGCATAGAGATAAAGAAGATGCCTGGAGGCTAGAATGGTGTCGGCAAGAAGAAAGGTATAGTGTGCATGCTGGTAGTGTTAATGGTCTGTCTGTCTGCTGAGCAGGTCTGCAGGAGGTGGCAGGAAGTACATTCTGAAAAGTAGGCAGCAGAGGTTATAAAGTATAATTAACAAAAGGCTAAGAAGGTTGGCATTTATTCAGCAGGCAAGGAGAAGCCAGAAGCTAAAAGCAGCTCCAGCCATATTTCTGCTGTTATGTCGAACCTGGTTCACATTTCAGCTCAGTTAGACGATCCAAATCTGTTAAGATCTTTGTTTCCAAAGACTCAATCATGACATTACTTATGAATTCTCCCCAAAGGGATTCTTGTAAGTCCCCAGAGAAGCTTGAGATGATCCCAAGACTGTCCAGTTTATCTTCTATTGGGAAAGTTATTTTTTTTACAGAGTTCAGCTTGAATATTACTTAGCAATACATACTACACTTAGTAAAGTATAAAGGAAAGCAAGAGCACAGTGAACAAAAAGTCAGGATAGTGGTTATATCTAGGGTGAAAAAAGAGAGGGAGTCTGACATTTGGGGGCATTACAGGGATTCTTATAATACAAATAATTATCTTCTTAATCTAGGTGTGGGAATACAGGTATTTGTTATTTTTAATTGTTTATATACTGTATGTTTCTATACTCTCTATTGTACACTTGATTAAAAAAACTTTTTTTCTTTATTGATTAAGGTACTACATTTATGTCCTTATCCCCCCATTGTCTCCCTTCCTCCCCTCATGCCCTCACACCCCTGGTGTCTGTGTCCATTGGTGAGGCTTATATGCATGCATACACGTCCTTTGGTTGATCTCTCCTCCTTACCTCCACCCTCCTCTGCCTTCCTTCTGAGGTTTGACGGTCTGATTGATTCTTCTCTGTCTCTGGATCTGTTTTTGTCCATCAGTTTATGTTGTTCATTATATTCCACAAATGAGTGAGATCATGGGATATTTATCTTTCTCTTACTGGCTTACTTCACTTAGCATAATGATCTCCAGTTCCATCCATGCTGTTGCAAATGGTAAGAATTCCTTTTTCTTTTTAACCACAGCATAGTATTCCATTGCGTAAATGTACCAGAGTATTTTAATCCATTCATCTGCTGATGGGCACTTAGGTTGTTTTTAAATCTTAGCTATGGTAAATTGCGCTGCTATGAACATACTGGTGCATATATACTTTCTGATTGGTGTTTCTAGTTTCTTGGGATATAGTCCTAGAAATGGAAGTTCCATTTTTAGTTTTTTGAGGAAACACCATACTGTCTTCCACAGTGGCTGCACCAGTCTGCATTCCCACCAGCAGTTAGGAGGGTTCCTTTTTCTCTGCATCCTTGCCAGCACTTGTCAGTTGTTGATTTAGTGATGATAGCCATTCTGACAGGTGTGAGATGCTTTTACATTGTCCTTTTGATTTGCATCTCTCAGATGATTAGTGACTTTGAGCATGTTTTCATATGTCTCTTGGCTTTCCTTAAAAAAAAGACAACAAACTTTTTAAGCACTAACTTTTCTTTATAAGAAGGATTTTCCCCCCCCCTCTAAACATTGAGTTTGTTACATGAACAAACTGAGGAAAAACTGAGAGCAATCTTGAATAATTATAAGTAATTTGAGAAATCTCAGTGTGGTTCTCTGAGAATGAGGCTCTGATTAGAGACTTGAAGATATTAGAAAATATTAGGATGGTCATTGTAAGAAACGATATAAGGAGCTAACCAGAGGTGAAGATAAGGATTGCTAAACAACATTAAGTACCCAATGGTTTAGGGACAAAATTATGAAAACAAAGTAGACATGTTTTACATTAACATTTGCAATATAGATAACATCACTAGTAGACATTACCTCTCTTAAACTGCAATAAAATATATATTCAACATCAGAGGATTAGGAGAGGGAATTTCAGTTTCTCTCAACTTATTAGTCAATCAAGTTAAAAGAGATCTAAGTCTAAGAAAAGAGGAGTTATTGGGGCATCTTTCCCTTTAGGATACTTTGGGTTGAGAGTATCAAGAAATCCAAATAATAGCCAACTATTAAAGAGGAACTTAACTTTTCTCACATGAAAATCAGCCCAACGGTTGGTAGTTACAGGCTTTGATTGGTAGTGGGGTCTCTGCAATTCTCTTGGACTTCTTTTCCTGCTATCATGTCTGCCTTTAAGGCAGGGAGACTGAGGACAGGGAGAGAGCCTAACTGGTCAGTGTTATGCCCAGATTTCATGATCCCCAAAGACCACCAGGGGGCCCAACTCGGCTGCAATAGCATAGAACCTTTATTCAAACCCGGGTTTGGCCCTCAACCTTCTTCTGGCACAGCAGCAAGGCGAGAGAGCGAGCCCAGCAAGAACAATAGGTTATAAAGGGTTGGTCATTTGGGTGGTCCCAGAGAAGTGACGTAGGTTACAGAAATAGCCTTATTAGGTCAGGGTTTTTCAGTGGGGGTCTCACAGCACAAGAATCAGGGAGTGACCAGTACTTTGGTTATGCCTTATTTGGACCTAAGCTATGTCTTTGGGCTGCATTGGTCCGCTCAGGCAGTGGTTGGGGGAGTCAGGACATTCCCGGCACCCCTGTGGCCACTCCCAGCAGGGGAAAAGGGGAGTTGGGCTGACCAGCCCCACAAGATGGAGGATAGCTCTGCTTTGTCCTTTCAGTCAGATCTATCTCTTTTTATATAAGGGAAGCAAACACATACAGTCACCTGTATAAACGTCCACGTTTGTCTTATTGAAGAAGGCCCGCTCACCCAGGCTCCCTGCTGCAGTGGGGCATGAGACCCTGGGTGCAGAGCCTTCTAGTCTCAACAGCAGAAGGCAGGAAGAAACAAGGCAGTTGGAGAAGGTTTTGGATGATGTTCTATTTAAACAACTTAACAGTGTCAGCCTTAGGCATCTACAGAAATTTCAGGAAATCAGGCAAGCTACAGAAAGACAACATTCCGATATCCTTACAACCAAGGCCAGTAAGAGACATTATCAGTTCAATTTAGGGCCAAGTGCTTCTGGCCAATCCAGAGAGGGCAGAGTGGACTAGAGAGAGAGTCAGTGGCAGAGTGGACTAGAGAGAGAGTCAGTGGCAGAGTGTGGAGGGAATAGAGGAAATACTGGAGAAAGGCCAACTTCTAAACCAGATAATTTTGAGGGTCCCTGTGAATGGGACTGAGGAAATGTTAGGATTAAGACTCAGTCCTTTGGAGACTGAAGGTTGATCAGAGGAACTCAGTAGGGAGTGGCTTCAGTGCACTGCTAGCAATCTCAATCGTGTTAGATGTTCAAGTTAGATGGTCCACCCTTATCAGGACCATTCAATTACTACCTGTCCTAAGAGTATTAAAAAGAATTGGCACAATGGTGATGGAAGGATACTTGATTTGGGATGGTGAACAGATAGTACAATATACAGGTGATGTATTTTAGATTTGTACCCATGAAACCTATATAATTTACTAACTAACGTCACCCCCCATAAATTAAATTAAAAAGGGAAAATTAAAAAATAAAAACAAAAGAATTTGCTTCAAAATTTTCTAAACAGAAGAAGAATGGGCAGCCATAACCAATTATTAACCCTACTGAGATATGGGAGAATGCCTTAGGGTTAACTGGGACCACTGCCCTCTGTTAGGCAGCATAGGCTATAAATGATTACAGACAAGTTTTTGTATGAGCACATATGTTTTCAGTTATCTTGAGTATTTACTTAGGAGTGGAATTAACTTTGAGGAACTGCCAAACTGTTTCACAAAGTGGCTGTATTATTTTAGATTCCCACCAGCATTGTCTGAGGATTCCAACTTCTCCATAACCTCACCAACACTTATTTTCGGTTTCTTTAATGATAGCCTTGTGGATATGAAGTTATATCTCCTGGTAGGCTTCATTTGCATTTCACTTATGACTACTAATACTAATGTTGAATCTTTTCATCTGCTTATTGACCATTTGTAAATCAATTTTGGAGAAATATCTATTTAAATTCTTTGCTCATTAAAAAATGGGATTATTCACAGCAATGTGAATGTGCTTAATGCCACTAAACTATACCTTAAAAACAATTCATTCAGGTGGTTGTTATATGTTATGTGTATTTTTACCACAATTACAAATAATTAAAAACAATTTGTTAATGTACAACTGTTCCTTTCCTTTCCTTTTCTTTTTTAAAATATATTTTATTGATTTTTTACAGAGAGGAAGGGAGAGGGATAGTTAGAAACATCGGCCAGTTGCCTCCTGCACACCCCCTACTGGGGATGTATCTGCAACAAAGGTACATGCCTTTGACTGGAATCAAACCTGGGACCCTTGAGTCCACAGGCCAATGCTCTAGCCACTGAGCCAAACTGGTTAGGGCTCTTTTCTTTTTTTTAAAAGAACTATATGATGCAGATAAATTTGTGGGTTCATTAGTTCCCCATTTGTGTTAGGCAGAATAATTCCCCTCCAAAGATGTCAACCTGGAACCTGTGAATATGTTACCGTACATGGCAAAGGGTGTTTTTGGATGAGATTGAGTTAAGAATCTGGAGATGGGAAGATTATCTTCCCATCACAAGGATTCTTGTAAGAGGAGGGCAGGAGGCTCAGGATGGGAGAGGAGATGTTACAATAAAAGCAGAAGTTGGAGGGAATGATGTATTTTGAAGATGGATAAAGGGCCACATACCAAGGAATCCAAGTGACTTTTGTCATCTGGGAAAGGTGAGGAACCGAACTCCCCTCTGGAGCCTCCAGAGGAAACCCAGCTCTTGCCAGCATGTGCCTCTTATCCCTTAAGACCCATTTCTGACTTCTCATTTCCAAAAATGTAAGACTATAAAGTTGTGTTATTTTAAATCACTAAATTTGTGATAACTTGTTACAGCAGCAACTGGAAACTAATAAACTCAGGAATAAAACATTTCATTTTGCAGTTTGTTTTATTTGGGCAGTTTGGCAAAAGAGCATTAATGGTTCAACACCCAGGCTCTCGAATCAGATGGCCCTTGTGGGTGGCTCTATGAATTGGGTTCACTTCCAGAGTGAACTTGCTTAACTTCCCCAGGTCTCAATTTACATAATTTGGTAAAATGCATTCATCTCATAAGGATTAAATTAGTTAATACATTTAAGGATTAAATAAGTTTATATAGGTAATCTTTCTGGAACATGTCTGGTCCATAATAAACACACAACACATTTTAGCTCATTCACAGATGTTGCATATTTCAGCAAATATGTTGCTGCACCTAGAGCTAGAGATGTTGAGAACTGTAGGTTTCTATTTCAGGATAGCTTCTGCCACAATCGTATCAACTATTTAGTCATCCAAAGCGTGGTCTTTTTCAGCACTTACAGCCCAGCAGGCACTGCCCAGCTGTGAAATATGCAGTGCTCAGGGAAAGTCCCAGCGTTCCCCAACAGCTGCCAACACTCCCCCGGGAAGGAGTCTCTCTCTTGTTCCTCTTTCATAGTCTCTGGAGAGATGATCAGAACATTTGTGCCATCTGGCCTTGGCGGTTCTTTAAATCCAGTTTCGTTTCTGTTTATGACAGCTAAAATACTCCAGGCTATATTTAAAGTGGTTTCAAGACCAGCATGGCTTACCCAGGGGCATTGCCTTCCCCGATGACTACCTGCTTCTCCTGCCTAAACTGAAGCATGTGTAGAGTCCTTGAGGAGGATCCCAAACTTTGAAGAGACTGATGAAAGCTTTGTGAGTGGCAACTTTTCTGTGTGTGTGCATACACCATCTAAGAAACACATGCATGCATTCCGCTGCACATTAGCTGCATTTCAAAGATGGTATCCAGAACTCTAACTATAACCAGAGTAATGGATGGACTTTAACAGATCTCCAGAACTGTATGAAGCAGGATCTTTTAAAAGGTCAACTGTACTTTTGTTTTGGAGAGGAAACCATTACCTAGTCCCATGTCATGAAGATATATGCCTATGTTTCCTTCTAAGAGTTTTATAGTGTTAGCCCTTCCACTTAGGTCTTTGGTCTCTTTTGAATTAATCTGTATGCATGATGGGAGGTAGAGGCTCCAAGACATTCTTTTGCATGTGGCTATCCAGTTGTCCCAGCACCATTTTTGAAAAGACTATTCTTTCCTCATTGAATCGTCTTGACACACATATTGAAAATCAATTGACCATTAATGCTATGGTTTGATTTTGGACTCTCAATTGTATTTCACTGACCCATATATCTATCCTTAAGTCAGTATCATACTATCTTTTTATTTTTTATTTTTCTCTATCGATTAAGGTATTACATATATGTCCCAAATCCCCTTTCCCCCCCCATACCATTTTAATTACTGTTGTTTTGTAGCAAGTTTTAAAATTGTGAAGAATAAGTCCTCCCACTTTGTCCTCTTTTCAAGATTGTTATGGATAATTTTTAATCTCTGTGTTACTATATGAATATTAAGATCAATTTGTTAATTTTTGCAAAATGAGGATGGCTTGGATTTTGATAGGGATTTTGTGGGATCTGAAGATCAATTTGGGTAATGTTGCCATCTTCACAATCCTCCAGTCCATAAACATACCCTTGACTCCTTTGACAACCTTGTCTCTAGTATGTGTCTGCTTAGCAAGGGTCAGGCAGAGGACTCTGGCATGTCTTCTCGCAGTACTGAGCAGTGAGTTAGTTGGGTTTGAGACTTTTGCTATATATACACTTTTCTGGGCTGCTTAATTCTCTAGGCCAGGATGAGATGTAGTTCAATGAACACAGATGTTCTCCTCAGATTCAGTCAGACATCACTCAAAATTTCATAAGGTGTAGTGAGATCACTTTTCATTTTTGAGGTAATGGGTCCCCACCATGAGAATACTGTAGTCTGCTGTTTCTTTGAGGTATAAACTATTTCACATGAGCCTAAGGCATGCTCAGTGGCTGACTGCATCCTGCCTTCTCATTTGCCAAAGGGTTTCTTCAAGTCTAGGGCTGGAAAGGGATGTCTTTGGAGGAAGGGCCAATGGAAGTAGTTTGATAACAACATCAATCTTTGAGCATTAAGGAATTAGAAAGACATGACAGCTTCAGATGTTTAAGAGAGTCAGGAACTGCTAGACCAGCACTTTCCAGCTGTGGGATTTGAACCATTAGTGGGGCTGTGAAATCAATGTAACTATTGCCAACCAGCATTCTTTAAAAAAAAATGAAATGACAAATAGAACAAGGTCATTGGAAAAGATCAGAGTATTTTTTTGTTTCCCGAAACTGAAAACCAACCTAAATAATTTTGTGAAGTTTTGAAGTTTTTGCCGCTGCTCCCCATTTGTGATTTTAGCTGCCCACTTCTCTTTCTCTAGAGAGAAAAGCAGAAGAGGATTAAGACAATAAGGGTTGGGCTTGAGCATTGCTCTCTAGAAACAGCAAAGTACAAGGGAGTTGAACTGGGGAGAAAGTAATTTCAATAGAAGTGGCTATTTTGCAAGGGGACAGGAAGCCAGCTAATTTTGTACATCCTTTAGAATTAAGGAAGAAAATCAATTCTTCCTTAACCATCCAGACAAGAATAATGCAATGATGGGTACCATGGGAAAAAAAGGAAGAAAGACTTTTGCAGTGGAAATACATGTCTATTTTATTTAACCTGTTATATTTTGAGGTTTGGGGGCTATAGAAGTTTCACCTTTACCTGACAAATATCCATATCTATAAATACAAAAAAAATGTGAAGGGAATAATAAATGCCAAACTGCGGAGAGTGGTATTTGGGCAAAGGTGGATCTATAAGGGGCATTTAGGATGCTCCCACTGCATTTGTAAAATGTTTTCATTCTTAAATTCAGTAGTGAGTTAACAGGTGTTCATTATATTACTTTCTCTATATTTTTTGAATGTCTGAATTATTTTGTTAAAATCTATACTGAAATTGGATAAGAAAATAGGAGTTATTGGTGGGGTAAGTGATAAAAATGACTAAAAAATGGATAAAAAAGTCTAAAACTAAATATATTAATGTGATAAATAATCACATTTTAAAATTTGCACTAAATAGGTTACTTAATTGCACAAATTTGTTCTGGAACACCTTTTTGCCACATGGGATAATGATAAGAATGATTCATATCTATGCAATTTCTTTGCAGGAGATCAAGCGTAAGGATTTGACCTTCCGGGAATTATGTGCTCTAAATTTATAGTTCCTACCTCCTTGGGATATTCAATAAAGAGCGCTGGTCAAGGAAACTCCTTAAAAATAAAGATCAGGGAGCCATACAGAGCACTTGGGTGTATGTTAAGGAGTTTCAAGTGTTTTTTTTTTTTTTTTTTTCTATTCACTTACTGAAACTTAACACTTTTGCTGAACCTTTTGGGTCAAGGTTAAATGAAGAAAAGAAAAAAAATGTTTAACTCCCATTAAAAAGGAGAAGGGTTCTGAAAAAGACATCAGACTGTTGGTTAACAGAAGCAGGAAAATGAAGTACATTGTACATTGAGAAGATGTTCTAGGTTCAGCAAATCCCCTCTGCCCTCTCTGCTCCAGGGAGTTCTCTGGTGGAAGAGGTATAGTGCTCATATATGGGAAGGAATGAAGAACTGTGTGCCTTGCAAGGGAGTGGAGCTGAGTGAAGCCTTAAGATTCCTAACTGTGGTTGTACCTTGGAGACCAACATGCATCCATCCTTTAAAGACACTTTGAGGCCCAAGAATACAAATGCCAGCTGGTACAACTCAGCTTTGGAAATAATATTGACTCTATCCCTGGCACTCATATTGGTGTTTTTGCTTTATTTTTAAGCAAAATCATGTATTAAAAAATACAAATAACTTGCAGTCTTATTTTCAGTATTTTGGTATCCCAGTGACAGCCCTAATACACTTCTTCCTTTTCTAAATTGCCCCCTTTCCTCAATTCTCTTTTACACATCTTCATTTTGCCATCTGCCCTCTCTCCCTATTCTCTTTTTCTAGATTTCTCATTTTTTTCCTTTGGTTGCCTCTACTTCTGAAAAAGTTTGAGATGAGGAATGGAAAGAGGAGATCTTAAAGTGAAAATGAGATACTGAGGAATAATGGGAAAAAATGAGTCATTTTAGCCCCTCTGTCCCCAACCTCAAGCTTCACAAAACAGTCTCAACTTCAGCAACTTTCACCTCTTTTTGCTGCATCTTTAATACATTTTTCAAGGCGATTTTATCAAGTCAAGGCTGAGTCTCCCAAAGTATTGAAGCCAAAACAACCCACTCCTCTAATTTGTATCAGAATGTCCTTGAAATTTGTGTAATGCATTTTCCCCTGAGTCATTTTACCAACATTTTGGGTGATTAGGGCAAGATAACCTGATCATGTAAAGTTAAGGGAGGTTTTTTAAATGCAATGTCCTTACATAAACATGTTCTGTACTCTGATAAATAATTTCAGAATTGTATAATGTTTTATATTGGCACTTAATTCCCAGTCCCTCTCACTAAGCCTTCCCTTATATCAATTCTAACTTTAATGTTTAAAGGAAACCCTGCAAGTGGTCTCACATTCAGTGCCAGAGGGCAAGACCACCAACCTAGTGAATTAGTTATTAAAAGGAGGGACATGAGGAATATGTTAGAATTTCTCATAAATTCATATTTAAAAGTGATCATTTTATTTATCCAACTCATTTTATCTAGGGGTATGGTAAAATTTGGTCAAAATTGCACATGACGGTGTCCAGTCTCCTCTCTGGGCTTCTGTATATTCTAGCGGCCGGGTGCATGAATTTGTGCACATTGAAAGGAAATTAATTAGAAGGAATATTTTAATATTGTTATTCCCCCTTTCTCTATAATAGAAGTGTCAACCAAATTCACGATCAACAATGACAGATCTAAACACACACAATTGATGCCAGCGAGATCTTTATTTATAGATAATTAAGCATAGATAAAATTGCTTAATTAGACACTCTCTACCTGAAAATTATTTGAATTGGCCAACACTTTTCCTCAGCCCACCTCACACTCTATTTGTCCTTAGTGTGGTGTCACTTCTGGATTAATTTTTGTGAAACGCCTCCAAACCTATAAGCTACCAGAGCACCTTGTACTTACAAATTTCTGCCACTTACCTCAATGTGGAACTTTTGAGTTGTATCCTTGTCAGTCTCACTCTGAACTGTGACATTTAGCTTAGTTCTATGACACAGAGTTTTCTATAGCTCATGGCACCCAATGGTTGCTGAATAGACATTTATTGAAGGATCCACCCAAGTCTTCTGCTCTCTCAGACCAGAATCTTCCAAACTTAGAGGCACTTCTGGCCCTGGCCAGTGTGACTAAGTTGTTTGGGCAGTGTCCTGTACAGAGAAAGGTTGCTGGTTCCATTCCTGGTTAGGGCACATGCCTGGGTTTTGGGTTGGACCCCAGTTAGGGGGTGTGCAGGAAGCAGTCAATGAATGTTTCATTCTTACATTGATGTTTTTTCCTCCTGTCCTCTCTCTCTAAAAAAAACCCAGTCAAACAAACAAACCCCAAAACACACACACATAAAACAACTAACAATAAAAAACCAACAAAAATATAAAAAATTTTTAAAAAGAGAGTGTTTTCTTTCCCTTGGGTAAGTTTTAGGCAAAGAGCTTGACTGCCTGTTTTAAAGTTATAGCCTTCCTTATGTAAAGATAACATCTCCACTGTGATTCTACTGACCCTTACCTGAGAGAACTAGCCCAGATGTTGAGATATCTGGAAGAATTCAGGGGCACTTCCATACTGTTCTGTGTTCAAACACTATATGTTATATGACACCACTGACAGTCACTGTCACCTAACACTCTTTCACTGAGATATTAAGATAGAAATTTCTCCATTACTCTTTTTGAAGGAGCAGGCCATTTATATATATATAAAAGCCTAAGCAACTGTTATGGCAGAACGACTGGTCATTATGATGTGTAATGACCACCATGGGGCAGACATTCAATGCAGGAGCTGCCCTGGTGGTCAGTGCACTCAGCCAGAAGCCAGGCTCACAGCTGGTGATTGCAGTGGCAGTGGTGGGAGCCTTTTCACCTCCACAGCAGTGCTAAGGAGCAGTGAGCAGACAGGCAGTAAGAAGTGAGGGGTCCCTTCAGGGAGCAGGCCTAAGCCAGCAGGCAGACATCCCCCAAGGGGTCCCAGACTGCAAGAGGGTACAGTCCGGGCTGAGGGACCCCGCCCTGTACATAAATTTCATGCACAGAGCCTCTAGTAAATAATATAAAAGTGTTATTCCACTTTTTTTTTTTACTCTACTAGAGATAGTTTGTCATTTTCTGTCATTTAATTTATGTCAGCTATTTACCCCAAATTGTGATGTAAAATATTTTTGATGAAATGTGGTATTAAAAATTCACTTTTTCTCTATCTTTCCTAATCTTTAAATGTTACTATATGAATGAGGGCAATCATTTCTCAATGAGCACAGGAAGCTTCTCAACCCACTGAACTTCCCCTCTGTTCTACACCTCTTTCTACACCCTCTCTCCCACTTACACTGTTGACTGTGTTCATTCAAACAAGGAACTCTCTGTATGCTAATTACTGCCAATGCATGATCCACCTAGAACAGTGGTCAGCAAACCGTGGCTTGTGAGCCACATGCGGCTCTTTGGCCCCTTGAATGTGGCTCTTCCACAAAATACTACGTGCAGGCACGCATGTATAGTGTGATTGAAACTTCGTGGCCCATGCACAGAAGTCGGTTTTTAGCCTGGGCGAGTGTATTTTGAAGAAGTGGAGTTAGAAGAAGTGGGGGTGTTGGTCAGTCAGTCAGTGGAAGAGGGGGCACAGGTGAGCCGCCGGATACGCAGCAAGGGGGAGGCGCCTATGATACATGCATGAATTGAGTGAGCCAGTCAGTCAGCAGTCTCGTGGGCAGTGGTTAGTGCTAGTCACACCCGCAAATCATGCGCGGGTGACAAAGTACCTACTTTGAAGCATAAAGTTACCTGTATTTTTCCATCCAGCTGCAAATCTTACAAATATTTTTGTCATCAATTTAAGAATTGTAATTATTTTGTGTTGGTGGCTTTATTATTATAAAATGAAACTTTTTTTTTTTTGCCCTGTTTGACATGGCTACAAAGAAGAAGCAAAGAAAAACGGAACACAAAAACTGTGAATTTAAAGTTGAATGGACCGAGACTTTCGGGTTTATCCAAAACTTAAATGGCCTTCCGACCTGTCTTATTTGTTAGGAAAAATTGGCGCATAACAAGAAATCAAATTTGGAGAGACACTTTAACTAAACACGTGCCATTTAGTACTAAATATCCTCTCAATGATGCAAGGAAGAAGCAGTTGAGGAACTTCAGAAGAGTCAAGAAAAATAAAATTCTGTATTTAATTACTGGATGCAATCCAACAATGTTAATATTGCAAGTTTTGTGGTTAGTCAAGAGATTGCTAAGAGAGGAAAACCATATACAAACGGTGAATACATAAAAAGATGTTTTATAAATGCATCCGAATTGCTATTTGGAGATTTTAAGAACAAAGCAGATATTCTAAAAGAAAATTAAAGAGTTATCATTGTCTGCTAAAACAGTGAAAGATAGAGTAGTCAAAATGTCTTTGAATATAATCGACCAGCAAGTTGAAGATCTTAAATTGGTTTCGGCTTTATCAATAGCAGTTGACAAGTCTTGTGACAAATGATACAGCACAAGTTTCACTTTTTGTACAATTTATTTCATCTACAAGTCCTAAAGAAGAACTTTTAGGATTGCCACACAAAGGTCAAACACGTGGAGAGGATATAGCAAATGCCGTAATTTAGTGCATTAAAAAACATCACATTCCACTTGATAGAATTGTCTCAATTTCAACAGACAGGGCAAAAAGTATGACCAACGTAAGAAATGGGTTTGTTGCTATTTTGAAAGAAAAAATTAAACATGAGATACTTACTTACCATTACATCATTCATCAAGAAGCGCTTTGTGCACAGACATTTTCAGAAGAAATTTGCAAAGCTATGGAATTGGTGATTAAGATTATCAACTCCATTATAGCTAAAAATCTTAATCATGCCAATCTAAAGAATTTTTAGTTGAAATGGAGAGTGAGTATGCAGATATGCTGCTGCATAACAAGGTACGTTGGTTATCAAGAGGAAGCATTTTGAAACGTTTTTGCTTCCTTATTAACAGAAATTAAAGCATTTCTCCTTGAGGATGGTGTTCACTATCTAGAACTAACAAATGATCAGTGGATCCAAAAATTTTATTTCATGGTAGACGTTACATCTTATCTAAATCAGCTTAATTGTAAAAGACAGGGGAAAGGAAACACAATTTTTTTCAATGTTAGAAATTATTTCATTCAAAAACAAATGGTCTCATTTTGCTCAAGATTTTGAGAGAGAAACTTTGATTTACTCTCCAAGCCGGTTAAAACATCGCCAAGAAAATAATACTGATATTGACATATGCTATTTCAAAACAACACTTTTAAATATAAGAGAAGCTTTTCTCAGTAGGTTTCAGGAATTCAGAAATAGTAAAGCGATGTTAGCCTTTGTTAGAAAACCTCTTAATGCTACTGTAACAGAATTAAATTTTTCTCCCCTTAATATTGACATTGGCAATTTTGAAATGCAATTGCTGGATTTCAAAAACAAAGAATTGTGGCTGAAACCGGTTTGGCTCAGTGGATAGAGTGTTAGACTGTGGACTGAAGGGTCCCAGGTTCGATTCCGGTCAAGGGCATGTACCTTGGCTGTGGGCACATCCCCAGTGGGGGGCGTGCAAGAGGCAGCTGATTGATGTTTCTCATCGATGTTTCTAACTTTCTATCCCTCTCCCTTCCGCTCTGTAAAAAATCAATAAAAATATATTAAAACAAAACAAAACAAAACAAAGAATTGTGGAGCTTGAAATTTGAAAGTCTTTGTGCTGATACAGAAATATTGGAGAAAAACAAATATGAACTTAGTTCACAGCACAAGCTTTGAAAGACCTGGAGAAGGAAGATATGTTGATTTTTAACACCTGGAATAGTATTCCTGACTCATATAATCAACTGAAAAAAACTAATGTTTGTTGTTCTTATTCAGGTTTACATATTATGCAAACAATCACTTTCAAGCATGAACCTTATCAAGAGTAAATTGAGAAGTCGTCTTATTGATGAGAACCTGGAATCATGCCTAACATTAAAAACAACATACAAACCTGACTTACCCAAACTTTCCAAGGAGATGGAAGGCCATTGTTCACATTAGTGAACAGTCATTGTCATGATTTAATTTTATGGATATTGTAAGAAATTTACTTTTATCAATAAGTAATATTGTTATTAAATATGATATCAAGTTTTAATAAACCTACTTATAGCTTAACTAAGACTTAAAACTTTAAGTAAAGTTTATTAAGTTAATTTCAGGGAACATTGTGGAGCAAAAGAAGATGTAGTATTGAGGATTGAGAAAGGTTGAGATGGTTTGGACATATAGAGAGGATGAAGAAAAGGAGATAGTCGAAACAAGTATACAAGACGAGTGTGGATGGGAGAGTTGGAAGGGGTCGACCTCAGTGAACGTACCTCAATCAGATTGAGGAAGTTTTTTAACAAAGGCGTACCCTAATTGACCAGGCCTCCACTATATCCACAAGCCATGCCCACAAACCATGCCCACAAAAGCCAATCAGGAGTGCATATGCAAATAAACTCAACCAAGATGGCTGTGGCTACAGAGAACAGGAAGGAGGCTTGGGTTTCCCTGGCAATGGAGGAAGCCAAGCTTTCTGCTTGCTCTTGCCAGCCCAGGCCTCCACTCCAGGCTACAAAGTTTCAATTATAGAAGATAAATAAATCCCAACAGAAATGGCGGCAGCCATGGAGCTGGAGAGAATAGGAAGCTAGGGTTTCCCCCTGGCAATGGAGGAAGCCAAGCTTTCTGCACCCCTGGCCTGCTTTGGCCTCCACTTAAGGCTACAAAGTTTCAAATATAGAAGATAAATAAATCCCTACAGAAATAGCTGCCACCACAGAGTGAGCAGGAGGCTTGGCTCCACTCCAGGCTAAAAAGTTTCAATTGTAGAACATAAATAAATCCCAGATACCAGATCCTCTGCTTTGGTCACTGGGGGATGTAGCCTGCCTGCAAACCACCACAAGCTCCTCGCCCAGGCTGCCCCATGCCCCAAGGGAACCCCCTCCCTGATCCAGGGCACCCTTCAAGACAAAGCAGCTGGCCCCCACCTGTGCACCAATCCTCTATCCTATCTAATAAAAGAGTAATATGCAAATTGACCATCACTCCAACACACAAGAGGGCTGCCCCCATGTGGTCAAAGATCCTGCCCCCAGGTAGACACAAGATGGCCACCACAAGATGGCCAGCAGGGGAGGGCAGTTGGGAGGGACCAGGCCGTCAGCGAAGGGAAGTTGGGGGTGACCGGGCCTGCAGGGGAGTGCAGTTAGGGGCAAATAGGCTAACAGGGAAGCAGTTAGGCATCAATCAGGCTGGCAGGAGAGTGGTTAGGGGGTGATCAGGCTTTCAGGCAGAAGTGGTTAGAGGCAATCAGGAAGGCAGGCATGTGAGCAGTCCTGGATTATGAGAGGGATGGCCCAGATTGGAGATGGTGCAGGCTGGGCTGAGGGACAACTCCCCCCCGACCCTCCTGCACGAATTTCGTGCACCCAACCTCTAGTTAAGTTACTAACAATGTACCTACCTATATAGTTTAAGTTTAAAAAACTTGGCTCTCAAAAGAAATTTCAATAGTTGTACTGTTGATATTTGGCTCTGTTGACTAATGAGTTTGCGGACCACTGACCTAGAACATTCTACCTAACTATATCAGCTCACCTGTTTAACAACTAAATACATCTCATTTTCTGAGAGGGCTAGATAGGAGATTAATCGCTATTTCCTTCTGTTTCTTCAAGGGCTGTATTAGTGAACTAAATTTACTTAAAACAGTAAAAATCCAACTATGAAGATATATCAATCGATGGCTTATTCTCCTCAGTTCAATTTAATTCACTGTGAATAATATCTCACACATGTTCAAGGCTTTTGGAAATGGGAAGGTGGATGTAATAGGGAAGCTATTGTTGACAAGGCCACTGATTTATTTTCCTTCTAAGTGGTCCTCCTTTGCTGTTCCCTATAGATTACCGCTGGAAAATGTATGCCAAGAAGCTAATTTTTTAGGAAAGGAAATAGAAGATACCATCTAAAAGTGGGAAAGCACACTGTAGCACACTGCTGCAATAAGGGCTGAGGTAGCCTCTGGCTCTACATCTCCTCGGGTCCAGAGAAATGGGGAGGGTTTGAAACGCATCATTAGTGTGGCATACCACACCAGAGTCAATTTCCAAAGATGTTTACCCACGTGTGCTCAAAATTCAAACACAACTGAGGTACCTTTCAGAGTAGCATTTTCTATGTTACTCAGCCAGGTGACCTCTGAAATCACCAAAAACTGGTATGGCGACAAAGATACTGAACAGTTGGTCATGGAGGCTACTTCAACACCTCTCAAGACTCTGAAAGCCCCGAGGGCAGGTGCGGTGGTGTAAATCATGAAGATCTTGCCTGGACAGGGAGAGAGCTCAGAGCCTGCCTGAGGCTGTGCTCAGTGCCGCTGAGGATCTCAGGTTATTAAATGTCAGTGACACTTAGGGCCATAAGCTCTTTGACAAAGGGCCCATGGTCCCTGTTGAACAGCAGGCATGCGGCCACATTATTGAAGATTGCAAATTGGCAACAAAAATCAAATCTAGTTTACAGCAAGGTAAAATGCTCTCAGTCATTTTCTTGACAAATGGAACTTGGTGTGAATGATTTATGAGGAGGTGATAATGTGGAAAAGGGAAAGTTCTCGCAACAGGAATGAGTTGTGTCCTGCTCAACCTCTGGGGTGTTAGGTGGCTATGGAAAAACAGGGTGTTGATACAAGGAGAGACTGACATGTGAATAAAAGAATAAAGCAGATGAAATGAAATAAACAGCCATCCCAGAAAGCTGACAATGATAAAGCACTTGTTCTTCTACGCTGACTGCTGCCTCATACTGACGGCGGTGGGTTTAATCCAATCAGGAAGGTGGTGTCAGACACTGCCTGTTCACTTCTTTATTTAATAGGTATTTATAGAGAGCTTCTTGTGCCAAGTACTATTCTAGGCTCCAGAGATAAGACAACGGAAAAAGGGAAATCTCTGATCTCCGGGAAAGTGCTAAGTAAATTGGAATTCTTCCTGGTCTTTGCACATTTTTACTTTAGCGTATCGAGTGGGCCTGTGATGGACTAAAATGTGATACTGGCACATTTTATCAGTTTGTATCCACAGATTAATGGTGTTTATTCACTTCCTGAAATACCTGGGGTACCATGGAAGGCTACACATCTGGTTTTCAGTACATGAGAAAAGCAAGTTACAAAATTATTTACGCAATGTAATCCCATTTTGTTAAAATATGCATAGTAAATAGTAACAAAAGGTTGTACACCCAAATGTTAAAAGTCACTAGGGAACAATGGAGGCATTTTATTTTCCTCTTTAGGCTTCTCAGTATTTCCAAATTTTATATACTAGAACGTATTTTGCCTTTTATAACCAGAAAACACTTTGCAAAAAATTATTTTGCTAATTACATTAGAAGTAACATTTAACATCTGCAAGTAACTTTAGGATTGTTAATTATTCCTTATCATTTCCCTTAAGTATCAGATAAGTAAGACTATCCTCATTTGCTGGTTCATGTACTGGAATCATAGGCAAAAAGAGAAGTCAATCCTGAAATTATTAGAACACTTATTTTATTCAGTCAACTATATCCTCCTTATGAGGGAAATGATGCTAGTTGCCTTGTATTAGTTTGGCCCCACCCAAAGCAGGGCTCTGATTTGGTTGTAAGGAGTTCATTTGGGAAGAGGTTCCAGAAACATGGTGAGGGAGTAGGGAAGTGAGATGGCAAGAAAGGGAAGCCAGTCAAGTCTGCAATAGCGAGAGGGATGCCACTCTGGACATCTAATCCCGTGTGAGACTGCTGAGAGAAGATGGAGAGCTTTCCTCGCAATTGTCTCCCTAAGAGACAAGAAAACTGAGAGATCTACCCACCACCTTTTTTTTTTAAAGGGAATTATTAATATTATTATTTTTAACCTTTATTGTTCAGTTTATTAATTACATTGTTCCCTTTTTTTTCTCCCTATAGCTCCCCTTCACCCGTTACCCATCCCACTGTCCACCCTCACCTCCCCCCCACTGTCCTCTCCCATAGGTATATGATTTTTGTCTAGTCTCTTACACCTCCCACACCCCTTTTCTCCCTGAGAATTGTCAGTCCATTCCCTCTCTATGTCCATGATTCTGTTATATTCACCAGTTTATCCTGTTCATCAGATTTTTAATTCACTTGATTTTTAGATTCATTTGTTGATAGATGTGTATTTGTTGTTCATAATTTTTATTTTTACCTTTTTCTTCTTCCTCTTATTAAAGAATATCTTTCAGCATTTCATATAATATTGGTTTGGTGGTGATGAACTCCTTTAGTTTTTTCTTATCTGCAAAGCACTTTATCTGACCTTCAATTCTGAATGATAGCTTTGCTGGGGAGAGTAATCTTGGTTGTAGGTTCTTGCTATTCATTACTTTGAATATTTCTTGCCACTCCCGTCGGGCCTGCATCGTTTCTGTTGAGAAATCCACTGACAATCATATGGAAGTTCCCTTATAGGTAACTAACTGTTTTTCTCTTGCTGCTTTTAATATTCTCTCTTTGTCTTTTGCTTTGGCATTTTAATTATGATGAGTCTTGGTGTAGTCCTTTTTGGATTCCTATAGGTTGGGGTTCTGTGAGCTTCTTGGACTTTTAAGTCAATTTCTTTCACCAGGTGTGGGAAGTTTTCAGTCATATTTCTTCAAATAGGTTTTCATTATCTTGCTCTCTCTCTTTTTTCTGGCACCCTTATAATTCGGATATTGGTATGCTTGAGGTTGTTCCAGAGGCCCCTCATACTAGCTTCAATTTTTTGGATTATTTTGGCTTCTTGCTTTTTTGGCTGAGTGGATTTTGCCTCTTTATATTTCAAATCTTTGACTTGGTTCTTGCGGCCCTCTAGACTGCTTTTAGGTCTTTGTGTATGTGATTTTTTTTTATTTCAGTCAGTATATGCTTAATTTTTAGTTGGTCCTTTTTCATATCCTCGAAGGTCTCATTCATTTCCTTGAAGGTCTCATTAAGTTCATTGGCCTTTTCTAGAAACCTCTTGAAAAACCTGATAACTGTGGTTTTGAACTCTATGTCCAGTTGTCTTTTTTCCTCCCCTTCTTTCACATCTGATTTCTTTCCATGTCTCTGCATTGTGGCTGCTTTCCTGAGTTGGTCTATTAGCTTTGTGTGGTAGATGTCCTCTAAGGGACAGTGACTCAGCTTCCCCAGTTACCTGAGGAGGATACTCTTGCTGCAGCCCTTTATGGTTTGTATAGTCTTATTGAAGTTAAGCCTAGATTATTGTTGTTAGCACTAGGAGGATTTGACCTCCAGGCCAATTGGCTGTGAGGGTCAGCTGTACTCAGGGTGGATGAACAGAGTCTCTGGGCTGAGCAGGCAGCGTCAGCTCCACCCTATGCGGCACCTGGGTCTCTGTGCCTGGTGGTAATGGCTGCACGCACCTCTGAGAGAAAGCTGCTGCCGAGCTCTACCCACTGCCAGACAATTCAGCCTCTCCCTAAATGAGTCTGCACACCCAAAGTCTCACCCAAGGTTGTAAAACAATGCAGTCCAGTGGTTTCCTGAATGAGAGAGAAAGTCAAGAGTCCTCTGCACGCTCACGCACTTCTGCTGTTCCCAAGTTTACGCGCCCTCTCCAGAAGCTTGCAGACCTCAAGTTTCAGCGTGCTTCCTCCTTATTGTCCAGTTTCACCTCCTATGAGTATGGGTTCTCCGGACCTCGCCCAGAACTGGGG